>CM047426.1:73268837-74468837 GCA_026168455.1 Theocolax elegans | reverse complement strand
CTAATAAATATTATTTCAAATTATAATGTTCTACAATGCAGGTATACTGTTTTAAATAAAAACAAAATTTTGTTCGAATCCACAGTTTATGGTAACACAAAATTCAATTGAAATATATATTTATTTTGATAAAGTCATTATATGAATAAACGGCGCCTGTTTACGAACATCTTGAGCTGCGCGCTGCTTGAAAACACAAGACTCGAGAAGAAATAGAAATTCAAAAGTGGAAAGGGGAAATGGGATACGAAGGCAGACGTTTTTTTCGTAGTTATCGGTATCGCAAGATAGCGAGCGCTGACGCGATAACGAGTAACTGATAGGAGGGGGAAAGGCTACATTCCACAGCTGCATGTGAAGATAAGGCGTGACCTTTCCGATGACTTAATCGGTTTTTCCATGCGTGAAAGCACGCGCGTGACTTCTCGTTTTACGCGCATGAGGCGCTTCCTTGTTTCACTTTCTTTATACGATCTATTATCGACTACCCGCGGGGAATTCTCTTCTTATTTTATTTTAATTTTCTTTTAAATTTGGTGCTAAGTATTTTACAATGTGTTTCTAATTTGTTAATTTTTTCGCCGCACGAAAAACATTTCTCGGAGTTGTAGATATGGACTTATTTTTAAAATAATTTTTGGGTCAATAAAATATTACAACATCTATTTAAATAATCAATTGACTAAATATAATACTGTGCAATAGTATTATCTCACATAAGTAATAAATATATGAGTAACGGGTGTCAATATTCTTGTACGAAGTTAATTGTTATTTATGTTTCATAGAATGAAGTTTTTAAAAATGCGATAGAGGTTTGTGGATTCTTTTCTCTTTAACAAATTGTATATGAAATAAATTGTTGATTTAAAAGTGAGCGATGTACAAGACGGAAATAAAAATCACAAGACCAAAAATATTGATATATGGCTTGAGACAAACAGTTTCTACAGAAGTTCAAACAAATTCATATATATATATACCAAGTGTAATTTCTGTCAGTCGGTACAAATTGCATTAACGCAAAGTCATTAACATATTTAATTAACGAAATATACGTCCTTAACAAATGTTACGTAGCAATAACTTTGGCAATGTTTTAAAATTTCGTTCGGCATGAATCCCAATAAACAGACGATAAAAAATGATGCTTAAGGTACTTAATAAGTGACGTCGACGACGGGCTTAAGAAATTCAATTCTCGCCTTCGCACCACGAGGAGGCAAAGAAAAGGACTCGAAGCGAAATTCCTCTGGCCTTAGTCCCTGAGAAGGACGTTTCTCATTGGTCCTGCGACATCCCTACCGAAATTCGACCTTAAAGGTCAAAGCCATTATTCGCCGAGGTTCGTCGTAAAAGAGCTGACGCAGCTTCGCGCCAAAGAAAGCGAGAAGGGGAGCAAAAAATATAAATAAAACGCGAACTGCAGCGCGAACAACGGGAATTTAATAAAAAAAAAATCGGTGAAAGGAAGAAGAAATAAAGCGGAAGGCAATTAGGATCGACCAATGATTGAGTCAAAGAAAAGAAGAAACAATCCGGTAAAAAATAAAATTTTTTGTGCAATAATTTTTAATTCTCCAACTGTCCCGAGTGTAGTTAATAAATAACTTTAGAAAATCTTTAAATCGAAATTAGAGATCTCTCCAGAAATGAGTGAATGAAACGAATAAAGAATCTGGCAGAAGAAGAACCAACGAATGCATGAAATTCCGATATATTTCTAAAAATAGATCGAACAAAAAGAAAAATATTCATCCCCACCTTACGACCCTGTCCTATTTATGTATCTCCTCGTCAAAGAGAGAACGAGAATAAGGCACCCGAAAGTTCTCTAGGCGTGTAGTCGTTAACATTGTTAACAACAAAGGGAACGAGGGAAAAAAGGAATGTGAAAAGTTGCACGCTATGCGCGTAACCGAAGTATTTCCAAACGATTTGATGCTGCACTTTAACTCCACTTAGCCTCTTCTTGTCTTAGTTTCTCTTCTGTTCGACTTTTTCTCCATCTGCTTTTACTCTTTAACGTTCGCTTCATTTTCCAGAATATTGACACTTGTAAAAGAGGAAACGTATAGTGCAATGTAAAATAAAATTAACTGAATTCGAAATTGTAGCCGTACATTATGTTTTACATGGTGCAGAAGAATCAACTTCGATCGAGTGGTGTGAAAAATCATAACATTAATTTGGTCGGTATGGGTTGAACGAGTTAGCGAGACTATTACCAACGGTTTGTAACGTACCATAGTTTTGAAACAATGCGGTCATGAATTTTCGTGTCTTACTAATATCGCCTTTATTTGTTCGTTTTTGCACCACATACGCTTTTTGCTGGTGACTCGTGAATTGTTAATTTTACCACCTCATCTTCTATTTAATGTTATTTTCCTGCTAATTTTACTCTTTTGTTCTTTAATTTACCCATACCTTTCACTTTTGCCTAATGTCATATAAATTATACCATATTTTAAGAATTGTATATCGCTTCCTGTTTCCTTTTGCACTTAAAGGTATAATTTTGTTCCATCGTGCATTCTTTCTCTGAATCACTATACGATTCCACGATCTCCTACAAACTGCATTTTTTGCCATAGTCATCCTTCATCCTTATCGTTTTTCATCCTAAACCTGATAGTTCCTCTGGGTATTAAAATATTATTTAATTTGCTATTAGTCGTTAATATCTAATTTCTCAATCCGCGGAGTTGTTGAAGATTTACTTTTAGTTTCTCGAGAAATATTACAATTATTTGTATAAAATAGCTAACGATGCATCCGATTTTATCTATGTAACATTAGCCCTTTTTCATTTCCATACCTCTTCTGCGATACTTTTATTTTTCGAACTGACGAGTACACACAATCCTTCATAATGTATACTTGGAACATTTTTAACATTCCTATATTCCGTGGTCATAAATAAATATATCATAATATAATGTAATAACTCATCATCTCCTAATTCTCTGCCAACAATCGAATAGTCAATTTGACTTGTTCATCTTTTATCCATTGAGTTTAAAAAAAAGATGGGCCTTTTTTCCATTTAACGTCTAATACAGAATGGATTACAAGAAGCATTAAAAATCGTCGGTAATTTCATTTCATCCTGCAGGAAGATGATCCTCCGAATTTCAATTACGTAGCCGTCATTTAATCATTAGTCTCTCTCGCTCATTCTGTTCATAACATTTTTTTCTCATTGGAGATCATCTATCAAAAGTTGACTATAGTCGGTGTCCAACTAGTCGAAGAATCCCGTCCGGCATTAACAAAACCAGTGCATTAACCAACTCGGGTACACGTTCAGTAGCGACATTTCCGTTTTCACCTAACATTTTACCTGAGTGTATGCCAGTGGCTTTTCTAGTAAACTCGTCTCGGTCTCTTTTCAAAGTAACATTTCATTCCCCTTGCAATGCAGGACGATTCGTTTGTTTTTCGCATGTGCGGATTTATACATGTGTATATATATATACATAATATATTACTGAGGACATAGGTGTATATGTATAAATATTATACAGATGTATCTATGTGCGTGTGTAGGTTGGACCGAGCACGCGGTAGTGCGTGCGTGCACATATATACGCTAGATTCGTTCGAGCGTGTCCGAAGGACCCCGAGGCCCGAGGCACGCAGGTTCGTACTTCTTCGGGAGGCCCCGCGAGAAAGAAAGTGGGGACTCGAGGAGTCGAGACTCGGTCGAGCAAGGGGAGAGGCGAGGCCAGGCGAGGGGCTGAGGCAGGGGCAGGGGCAGGGGCCGAGGCAGAAGATCCAACGGCCTCTGAGAGCCCTACGAGCGTAACTCCGGTAGCCACTACGTCGAAAGGGTGCGTGGAAGGGAGCGGGAGGATCGACCGAACGGCCGAGAGAGACGAAGATACCTCGCGCGTCGCAGTAACAGAGAGGAGAGGAGACGAGAGACACGAGATGGGAGATGGGAGATGGGAGACGGGAGACGGGAGACGGGAGACATTCCAATCTCCCTCGTGGCAGCAGCACCAGCAGCACCAGCATCACCAGCAGCACCAGCGGCAGCAGCAGCACACTCCGCGTGCCAAGTCACCGTGACTGGCTTTAAAGACGGCCCTCTCCCTCCATCCCTCCCTTCCTCCCTACCTCCCTATCGCCCTCCCGTCGTTCCCCTCTTCCAGCTCCTACGGTATCCCGCAAAGATAGTGTCCCATCCACTTGCCGTGTATAGTAAACCCCTCTCTCTTTCGTCCCTTGGGCTTTTCGAGGAGATAACTTGCCGTTCTCTCTTTCGATTTTCGCCCGTGGCTACCGCGATTTCGCTGCCCTAAGGCGGTGAGCTTCCAACTTTTTTATGCGCTTTGGACACCACTGCTAAAAATAAGCGGAATAATGCCGATAATAATAACTCGACTTCTGCATAAAGAGACCGAAGAGCTCCTCGAGAAATTTTTTTTTCTCTCCAACTTTTCTGGACCGACTGTGTATTTTTTCTTTTTTAATGCATTTGCATTTGCTTTTGTTTATTTTCCGTATTCTTTCGTTGACGAATCAATTTTTAATTTCAAGTGCTACAATTTTAACCGTGATGCGTTTCAGATATTTGATTATATCTATCTTAACATAGCTTTAGTTCACTCGTCGACACGTGGAAATCATTTAGAAGGTTCATTTATTAAATAATGTAGACAATTTTTTTAACGAATATACGTAAGAGAACGCGAGCCGGGGTAACGAAAAATAAAAATCTTTTTACATCCGCAGATAAGGAGACGCCTCGATTTCTTCCTGGCCATAAAAATCCAAGAATGCAAAAGCGAAGAATCCGATTACTCGAATAAAAGCGTTTCTTCGCATAAGCCCAAATTTTTATTCTCGTATCGGGCAATGAAAAACAAGACTCGAAGGAAAAGAGCGTCAATGTGCTCGGGCCTCTCGTCGACTTAATTCGTTACTGGTAGCGTCCAGTTATGTTCAGTTACGTTTGCGCTCGATTTTGCGGTCGCACCGAGAGTACACCTTGTACACATAAATACGTTATAAATGTCGGCATTCGATTCGGCGGATTTGCACCTCCGTTAAGCTTTGGTATATATATATACATACATATATCTACACACATATATAAATATATACATATACATATGTATTTTTGGTTTATTTATATACACGTATAAACTCACACATTTATATACATGAAAGTACGTATATACATATAAAGGCGTATCTTGCCTCGCATTCGAAATATGTTAAGATATTTTCGACGTAGCCTCGCGTCGATGCTTTTAAAGCGAAAAAGAACGATGACCGAGGCGTCGCATGGGCTTTCATATTGAGCTCATAAGGATGAGACAATGAATGGCTTTAATGAAAGGAATTCCAGCGTGACTGTGTGGTTTGTATTTTATACGCGCTGTCCACGTGAGGAATGAGGAACGAGGAATTTACGAATTTATCAGATACTAAATGTGTACGGTTAGTAAACGATAAATTATTTCTTCTTTTACTTTCTTTGCCTTGGTATTCGTGAATCTTAACTATCAATGTTATTTTTTGTAAACAATTCTTTTAAATGTTTTTAAAATTTTTGTATATTTATTTATTTTTAAACAATGATATAGTATAATTATAACATTTATGTATGTGTTATTAAACAAACAATACTTGTAAATCTAAACGTTGCATTTGTCGTATATAACAATTACTATTATCATGCTAAGTAAATAGCGTTATTAACTATCAGTTGGAATTGATACATAAACATGTATGTAACTTCAAAATTTTATAATAAATAAAATATCGTGGTTAGCGACAGTAAATTAACAGTTAACCATATAATTCACCAGGTTATTATACGTATTGGTGCAAATATATTTTTTTATTTTATTTAAAATCAGTTTAATTATAATTCCTTCAATAAAAATTGAAATTAAAATATTTTACTCGGGTTAATTGAACAGAAAATTAATTTACACGTACAGTTTTTTTCTTACTTAAAATGCAGTTACAGAATCTTCATCATTCTAATAAAGATACGTTACAGAGATAATGTACCAATTATGAGCACACGAAACAGAACAAAAAAATGTATGCGCACATCGAATCGCTTAAGGTGAAATTCCGCTCGTTTGGTGTGAAATTTCACACCGGTCGATTTGCTATATAAAATGCACCTAATTTCCTTCAAACGACTTGAATAAATGTTCGTTAACGATGCGCCATAAAGTAACCGTAAATTTCGACCCAACAAAACCTGGTCACCCAGAATGTTTATGCGGTCGATGCAAAATGCTAAAGGAAATTATAATAACAAAAATGACATTTCATCAGTGCAATATACTCAAGTGCCAATAGGTACTACCAAACTTTTTTGTTGTTAACATTCTAAGTAGGCACATTACGATATAATGACGTTTTTTTATTGACGATGATTAGTCATTGGGTTTACGACAAAATTATATTCCGTTAATTTCATTTTTTCGAATTACAACGAAATATTTGTTAATTTTTAAGATTAGCTAATCAAACTGATTAGTGGGACTATAAATTTTTAGAAACGCTGCTCACCAAGCATTTACATTTTAAAAAAAACCCATGATACACCTAAACATTAAAAATAGTACTTGTTATAATTATTATAATATACTGAGAGAGCAAACGCGTAATTTTCTATAGGCGTAATAACCACATAATGACATATCAATCTTTTTTAATTGCGAGCATATACTCCAATAAATAATAAAAAGAATATAGATATATAACATTAAATGATAAAATATAAATGGCTGGGTGAATGATTGAAAAATTCTTCCCGACTCGAGTCATTAAGCACAATTTTTCTGAGTGTTAACTATCTCACAAATCGCACCAAATAAGGTGGCGACGAGGTACACCTAAAACCAAGCTGTATAATTACCTATAAGACTGCGGGGTACTAAGATAGTGCGCATTCCCTCATTACCGGGGCTGGTATATACCTCGCCATCATCCTCGACGCGTCTTGGTGATGGAACCATTCCAAGATCGATATCTCTCGTCTCCGCCTATAGGTCCCTTTAATGTACTTTACGTGTTTCCGCGCCTCGTCCAAACAGCTGTCGACTCGTTTCAAACCTCGAGGACGCTTTCGCGATTTCATCGCGAGATGCCTTTTACCATTTACACCGGTATTTGTATTTATCTAATTATATTTCGCAGATTGATAAAAAAAAGACGCGTTAAATTTCCCATCTAATAAAATAAGGAAGTCCTAGCGTAAATTATTAATTACCCATTTATTTTCTTTACAAGAATTTTGATTATTATCGTTAAACAAATTTTTAACAGCGATCGGCTTATTTTATTATTGAGAACGACTCACTTGGCAAACGATTTCCACCAGAAGCATTTTACGAACATTAATATGATTTTATATTCGATTACATAATATGTGTTAATAGCTTACTTGCAATTGTAACTTTTATGAACAATATTAAAAGTAATAGGAATGACTAAATTGAGACTTAAGAGAACATGGATATAACAAATTAATGGTATGCACCGAATAAGTGGGCTTAAAATCACTATATGCGCTTACAAGGGAGAATATATTTCCCCTTCTCAATAAAACCGATCAGCCATTTTGGTAAAATAATCATACCACAATTGCGCAACGAGGTGGCGCTGTTGCCCTGTAGGTTTTAGGTAACTGGTGAACCTGGTGTAAATACGGTAATTGTCTTTGCCAACTCAACGGAGCGACCATCGTAAAAGCAGCGACTGCGGGTTTTGGCACGATCGCGGTACCGAAGCCTTTTCAGTAGCCGTGTACATAAAAATCCCAAGCGATAAATCAATCGGTCGCTGAACTCGCGTAATCCCGAATGTGACTCGGACTCTACTGTCAATCGTACAGATTAATAATTAGTAAATAAGAATCATATTAGTCCCAACAATTTTATTTATATTTGAGGCCTATGATTAAAAATCAAACATATAGCTAAAATGATGAGCTCTCACTTCTGGTCGTACAATGCGGTTTCTTTTTAAAATTCATTTAGAAATAAAATGGTACAAGTTAGCCTCGTTCGGTGTTAGAGTAGAAGACATAAATAAAATAAAAATGTAGTCTAACGCATCTTGCAACCAAGTGCGGGTAAAAATTCTAAGAACGATAGCTCGGTAGATCGATTTTTCGCTCGAGTAATTTACCAAGAGTTAGCAAGATACATTTCGTGCATTTCAAACTCGAACGAAAAAGAAGAAAAAAAATGCGAGAAGCCCGAGTCGAATGTCGCAACGATCCTTTTTGAGAAAAGCTACGCGAGATCGCGCGCGCGAGTGACCAGCGGCAGGAATGTAGAGGCTCTCTCGCTTAGCCTCGCGCGCGGCAAAAATAAACGGGCAATTAACATTCCGCTCTCATCTATCTATCTCCCTCTATCTCTATCTGCGCTCGGCGCGCGCCAATGAGGCCCCGCGCTGGTATCTCAAAAATCCCGCCGTCAAGCCAAAGATTCTTGAGCGCACGAAAATTCGCGGAATTGTTGGCCCGCGGGTGCTCCCGCGCGCTTTTCTATATCTACGCGTATGTACATAAATTTCGGTTCGCCGCTATACCCTAAATCCGATAGCTTTTCAGAGTCGTATCGTCGTGTCGAACTTTATATTTCTCAAATTCTTCTTTTTCGCTTTTATCGGGCGATCGAATATCTTCGGTATATTCGTATATCCTGCTGACTAAAAAATATAATTTTGTAATTGACAGGTCTTTGAGTAAAAATTTTAGGGTATGGGAACTCTGTTTCATAGTGTTTTTGTAAAGTGGTTAATTATTGGTCAAAATGGATTTACGTAACTTTAAATGGTCAATTTCCAGTTAGACGGTGTACACATTTTCTTGAATTATTCAGCGTCCAGGAGAAAAGTAACTTATTGTCAACGAATTTCGTTTTACAGGAAATCAATCAATCGGTAATCTGATCATTTTTAATGATATATTATTTAAATTACGCGTCACAATTAAATGAAAAATTATGAGCACTTATAGGCGTCGTTTGAAATTTCATTATAAAGATACAATAGAAGCAAATTTAAATATCAGCAGCACTAAAAGTAATAGTAGGTAAGTTGTAAATAAGCTGTAAATAAATGACACATATTTTTAAGTAAAACCGAGTAAAACATTTTAATTTCAGACGCACTTTAGAGATATAATTCAATAAACTAGCTCTGAATTGCAGTTTATATAAAACAAATAATAATTACGCTCAAGCACGTATAATATCAAAGCACATTACAAAAGGTAGAGACATAAAAATGTTATTATTTCGATTTTCAAAATCATTTCCTTACTAAAATATTGCGGTAATCTCGGTCGATTTCCTACTCGAGTGGTTATGTATAAATGCTTATACTTTCACATAGATATTACATTTGATTACGCATAAAGCCAATAATAAAACTATAGTAAACAGGTATATGCTCTCAATTTATAGCGTTCTGTTAATTCTTTTGAATTCCACATCTGTAGCGTGTACACGTGGATGCAAGAAGTTTACGATATTACGTAAAAATCAATTGTGCGCATCATAAGTAAACTTTCAATATATATAAATTTTATTGCTCGCATGCACGATTTTTGCGTGAGTGTGCGTAAAACTGAAAATATGTAGTCATTGAAACGTATGAACGTTAAGCAATCGTTATCTCGCCGGTTCGTGAAATAAGTAATTTTACTAAAATAAGACGGTGCAGTATGCGAGAACAATGTACAAGCAGGGAAACAAATGTGAATTATTCATGAAAATTACGACGGTGAACCGATTACCGTGATCTATAATCGATGTCTTTTAAGAAATGTTTTACTGCACCCCAACAATTTTATTACAATTATTAATCATTTTTATTTTTAGCCTCGTTTAGCTCGGTAGTATTTGCGCGCGAAGAGATCGAAAGCGGCACGACGTTGCTCTACTAAACGTCGTCGTATTTCAAGATTATCATTATCGAGTAAATTCTTCCGTTCGAGTGTCAACGGAATAAATCAACGCCTATAGCAGCTCTAATCGAAATGTGCGTTCCGTAAAGCGCGTAAGCCGGTAAAGCGTTAGGGTTTTAGCGAAAATGTGTCCGGGAAATTATCTTATTCGATAACGCTCGCTCGATGTTACGTCTATATTTTGTATAATTGTAATAATTTTCACAGTCATCGCGCCTCTAAGATAACTTTAAGTACCTATTTTCTTTTCTCTCTCCCGGTGTAGTATTATAATTTAACTATGTGTCTCATGATCTATTTTGATTATACGATTATTTACTCAAGCACATATAGCAAATCTAAGTATGTGCAAATACTTGTGAAATAAAAAAAAGTTTGTACACGTAATTGTTAAATAAATTATTATTGTATTGTGCAGAAGTAAATGACTTATCTTATAGCTCTATAAACCAAAAACAAATTTTGTAAATTTTAGATATTTACATGAAAAAATTGTTTATCGTTAAATTTAATAAAAACTAAAATTCAAATTGTGCGTTGTAATCCGAGAATATCCTTCTATATCATACACGTTGATCCTCCCATGTACTTAAAAATTTTCTAAGCTCTGGCGCAATATACCCAGACGCACATACCTTCAACATCCTCCTCTGGAACTTAAAAGTCAGAGAGTGAGAGAGAGTAAAGAGAGAGAGAGAGAGAGAGAGAGAGAGAGAGAGAGAGAGAGAGAGAGAGAGAGAGAGAGAGGAGGGGGGAGGTGAAAAGAGCAGGGGAGCAGAGTAGAGAGGGGAAATAGAAGGAGACCAAAAAAAGGATTCGAGAGAGGTGCAGCAGAGAAAAAGGGCGGGGAGAGAACGGCCAGCGGTGGAGGAGTAACGAGGAGGGGGAAAGGACCATTTGCATCGGAATGCAATCCCCCTCACCGCGAGCAGGTATACACATTATTGAGGCCCTGCGCGCTATTTTGCCCTCGCGAGTTTGTTTATGTCGCGCGCATCCCAGAGCCCTCCTCGTGGGGATTGAACCTTCCGCTCGACTCCCGACTCCCGAGGATAATGTTTTTAAACAGTCATGCGTGAATCGAACTCGTTTCGCCATCTCCGAATTTATGCACGACCGATCGGTTATTCGGCTAAAAAATACATCCTACACCGTTGATATTAACAACGATTTATTCAACAGAATTATTTCCTTATAAGATCTCAGGGTTATATATACTGACAGTACATTAATTTACTTAAAATATATAGCACGTCACTTTAGCATTGGTACCACATTACGCACATTCCTAAATAATAAGAATCTTTGAACTAGAAAAGTCACTGTGAAAGAGGCTTTTAAATATATCTGTAATTTTAAATTTGTGATGTATAGAAAAGTTAGCACTGCAACAGGTACTGATCGTATCCTATCTACAAAATTTGCATTTACTGTTTTAATAGAAAGCTACTTATCATAAAGACAAATTCAAATAGTTACAAATAAATCGTATTTACCATGCAACCAACAAATCTATACGAAGCAACGAACTGAATGTTCAAGTCGCGCCATAAACAACACCATCCATTTTCGCACGTTCACACATTCCCATCGAGAAACAACCCGTTCGATTTCGAATAATCATCCGGAGAAATGTAAACGCGGCAATTTGAACAATGAAGAATAACAAGCGTGATTACGTATGCGAGTACGAAAAATCTCCGCACACTTATCGTAATTCATAGAACAAACATTTTCTTAACCAAACCTATAATAAAGAATGCACATAATCGTATAGTAAAAAAAGAAGGAAATCACGCGAGAAATCGCGAAAATTACGATCTATTCTTTACACAACGATATTATTTTATTCAACGAAATTCCACAATTAAAAAAAAGGTCACTTATCCAAATCCATATCTATGCGAGTTGAAAATTGCCGATAAACATACAAAATACCCACGGTCCCGTGTTTAGTCTATACGATTTTTCGATCGAATCTACAAGATGTTAAGTTGAAAGAGCTTCCAGATGTTGATAATTATAGGTGCTCCCTGACCTGTATTTTTTGACGAATAGCAAACCAACGAGGATTAATTAAATTTATACTTGCGATCAAATCGAAATCGTTAATTTAATTTTGCTGTCGAGTATGTGTGCTCGCATTTAAAATGCTATATCGCGCAATTCGAATCTTGTTCTTTTCTTGTCGATGATACTTTTACAATTTTTTAATTCCGTACACTGAAACGAAATTGTTAACAAGTACATTTTCATCGATAACATACAGTTTTATTTAATGTACCGAAGACAAGAAACGAAAGCAAAACACACAAGAAGTGTACAATATTTTTAAAATAATGTTATTTATAGCTATTTACTGAATTAATACGTAGATTTAACGTATTTTATTACATAATTGTAAATAAATTTTCAAAGAAATAATCTTTCGCTTATAATGTATAAATAAAAAAAATATTATCTTAAACCTAAGAAAATACAAAATTTCCATCTATAAGTTGATAATTATACTATGCAAGTATATAATTATTAATTGATAAAAATTAAGTTTACGAACATACATGTGTATTTATTGTAGTTGATGCAAATGGATCTTTCGAGGATGAAAAATGATTTAAAATTTAATAAAAAAAAGGAAAGCAATTGCGCTTGGGGCGATCGCGCGTCCAGCATTATCGTCGCGCGCCACAGTTCGCTACGTGACCGGAATGCGTTTCGACACTCCTCCGTCCTCCCTCAGATACGATCGAAATACCCGCGCATCCCGTTGACCGGAAGTCGCTACGATTTCCCACGGAGTTGCCCCTTGACTTCCTCAAACCTATCGTAGAACGAGGACGACCGATCTTCCCACTATTTTTACATTTCGTAAAGTCTTATACACCGAATATTGAATAACTTGAATGATATTTTATCGACGTATCTTTCTTCGTTAATGTAAAATTAAACTGGAATTTTTCAATAGATAAACAATTTTTAAAAAAAATTAATTAAATATAAATTTATATCAGCATATCTAAATAAAAACAATACAATTGTTATAATTATTATCTTACTATAACTGTATCTACATAATATTTTAAAGTTTTAAAAACATTCTTGCATATATGTATTAAAAATTTTGTCCAAGGTAAGATAAGATTATCTTCGTATAACTACTTCAGACTGTAATTAAAAGTAACTTATACGAAGTGGGTAGAAGAAAATTATTATTATTTAAATTTAATTAATCAAAATCAATTTTTTTTTGAAAATTAAATTCCAGTGTATACCTTATAATCTTAAAGATTAATGTTACAAAAATTTCATACAAAATAATAAAATATAAATCATGATTAAGTCAAGATTTATGTTGAATATCAAATTTACAAAGCGATTCTTCAAATACTTGTAAACGAGTGTATTAAATTTATACTAGTAGAAAACTTGATAAAAAATAGGCAGTCAAGTCGCTTAAATGTTAATGCAATAAAACGCGCGAAAAAAAGTAGACGATACAAATTCGATTATTGTGCATGATTAATAATATACATAGTAGGTACATGAGATTACAGTAATAAATAAAGCCACGTTATCTTATTAAAATTTACTAGAATCGAAGCATCAAAATAAGTAGAAAAATTATTTTTTTACCGCTAATTAATATCTAGTTTATTTTCTATTCAAGCACCGCAGCAACCCTTTTAGAAAGATAAATTGCAATCTTGAAAATAAAAGCGAGAAAAGTAATGCGACTATAGAACGCGTCGTTTGATTTACACTGATGCGAGGTTATTTGTATTTACGGCCGCTGATTTACAGACAGAAGTAGACAAGTTGCTCTTGGCTTTTCCGATGAATTATTCGATGTACGCGAATGCATTTCGCCTACGTCCGTCTATGTGTAATCATTACCTTATGTTTCTTTTTCTTTCTAGCTCATGCGAATTTACTTTTATCGTTCACTTTATTTTAAATAGAGATACATTTGGATACTTGTTGATTCAATCGATAATGTTGCAATTCCGCACATAAAAAATTGATTATATTTAATACTACATTCAAATAAAATAGTATATATACGGTAACCTGTAGTATGTATAATTATACTATAAATTATTTATACGACGAACATTTTTCTCACGATATATTTTACTGAAAAAAAATTGAAAATAAATTTATAAAGTATTTTGAACATCCACTATGCTTCGCAATTTAGTAAGCTTCTCTGACCGCTAAACGAGAGTGTAGGCATATATATATATATATATATATATATATATATACATACACACACACACCACGTGTAATACGTAAGATTTATTCACATAATAATTTAACTGTAAAAAATGGTCCCCGCAACAAGTTTCCGTAAATTGTTCAGATTTACAAGAAAGTATTTCTAAAGTACAAACTCCGAATTCCGTTGAAAAATTCTTTAAATATAGGCGATTATATACATATACAGACAAGAGAAAGAATCGCGTTAAAAATATCTCAAAATCGGCCATAAAGACGAGAGTTTTATTCGGCGAAAAACAAATTCCTGGGGAGCCGTAACATAAATTGCAAAGAGTCGCATATTTTTAAACGAGATCGCATAGAATCGGTTAAAGAGTTCGCTTATCGAGTCTTTCGATCGGTTGGCCGTATACGCGAGTTTTGCGAAACGAGCCGCGTATGGAAGTATTTATTTACATAATGCGAGTAAAGCGCGACAGGATTGGATCTCCGCGTAACCTAAGTTATTTCGCGCGTGGTGCCTCTTCGGGATGTATTAAAAACTTTGCCGACCGACCGGACATCGAGAAAGTTTAAGTCGCCTCGAATCCAACTCTTTAAATTTCGTTCCGTCACGATTGCTCTCTATCTCTTTCTATCTTATACTCTTTCTCTTTGTCCTTCAGTTTCTTTATTCGATGAATGAAGTTTGTACGGTCTCAACAAGAGATAAAAATTTCATTCAAATAATTTTATACAAGTAATTAAATACGTTCACCTCGATCTTTTCTTTCCATTTATACGCGCGTGTAAAAAAGAATGAATATATCTTTTTTTTTTATTTTAAATAACTTAATTTTTTTTTAAGTAATTTTAATGTTTGACTTCATTCTTTTAACCAAAAACTCAAGTTATTTATACCTTTTGTTTTTACGCGAATACTATTGAATGCAAAATAAAGTAAACAATTTTTTTGACACTTACATTTTACATTAGCACCGCACAAAACAAGTAAAATAATAAATAAAAAAATAATTATTATACAAATAAAAGTATTTTCTATTTAAATGCATTAATTTTAGTTAACCCCAATCTATGTAGAAAAATTATTAAATTTGTTAGTCACATTATGTACTAGGTAGAAAAAATCACCTTTTCCCTGAAAAAGATAAATATGTAGAACAGTGAACTGTTCACTGCGTGGAATCAAATAAACAATAATTTAACACTACAGTTACTCTCCTCCCGTTTCCTTTGTCTCCTTCGACTCTTCTTTCTCGATTGTCGTGTATATATACGTGTACATGTGCTCGTGTGAGTCAAGTTCGACTGACGACGCCCACCACGTGGCAGGAAGTGAACATTAAAATCGAATTTACGCAGGCCCTTACAGTCGCAAACGAGTGAAATTTTCGAATTCCTGAGACATCTTCTGCGCAAACAATTTTTTCTCCAACTCCTCGATGTTATTTACCGACAAAAAAGGAATTTTTTCCTCGCAGTGTTAGATTACGCGTTATTTTCTTATTGGTTTGATATTGAAACATGGAATATCCTTACGTGTAGTTTGAGTTACGGCGGATTTAAAAAGATCATCTCGTCATTAATTATATTAACACAAAGATTGATAGGTTTACGACTGTGACGCACTGTGAAAAGATATTAATGTATATTACGTTTGTGTCGTAAAAAAATTAGAAAAATAATAAAATTTCGATCGTTATTTACGCAGATATTTTTATTATCTTTATTAGAAACTGAATATACAACAGAGAATAGTTACTTAAAAAAATAATTGCTCTCGTAATTATATAAGTAAAAATGTTAAATGCTCTTTCCACCGATCGTCCATTGACCGTCTGCTCGGAAAGAGCAATTAATACATCCTCCCTGCCGACACAACGACGCAATCCAATGGATTTCACTCAATTTATATTTAAATGCAAATTCAAATGGATCGCGCAAAAACTACAAATTAATTATCCTTCAACGTTGAATAAAAATCTCTCGCTCGTTTTCAAGGCCTCAAAAGCTACTTTCGAAAAAAGGAACTAGCGCGCGAGCGCTCCTGACAATCGAAAATGCGCGCGCGTGCACGCGAGTCGGGATAAAGAGACGGGGCAATGAAAAGTTTCGAGCTCGCGCGCCTTTCGAATTTTTCAATAAATTCAAGGTGATCACCGAGCGAGGTACGTATACGCGAAGCGCCCGGTTCATAATACGCGACTGTAAGTATGTGTGTGTGTGTGCGTGTGTGTACGTGATATATATATATATCCCTATTTCGCCGTTCACCTCGTGCGAGAAACCCGTGGGAAGTCGCGCGAACCAAGTTTGTCGGTATGTGTGAGCGTAGGCTAATATGTGTGTGTGTATGTGTGTGTGTGTGTGAGTTGTAAAAAAAAGGATAAATGTGAAAACGCGTCGCGAGAGTAAGATTGTAGGAATACTTACATTACGTGGAGGAATGTAGTGTATATTAATCGCATCCATTGTTGGGTTTTAAATTGGATAATACCGGAATTTAGAGCTAAACGTGTTTTTCGGCTGAATATTTCGTACTTTTAAATTATAATCAGTAATGGACATATTACAGGCACATCTATTTTTTAATTACGAATAATTTTAGAGTCAAATTAAAAATCAACTATTTAATATATTATGAATTATTTAATAAAGTATAAGATCATAGATGGTTGGTTTCCAGTTTTTGCATCGATCAATCACCTAACTTAAAAGCAAGGCAATTTAAAAATAATATTTATTTTTTATCAAATTAGCTTAGAGTTGTATTAGATGAATTAAAAATTATCACCAACATAAATTAATCAATAATTCTTAAGATTATCTATTTTACATATTCAATTTAACTTTTCTTGTCAAATATTATCATGAAATTTCAAAAGTACGGGAGTAATTTAAATGTAGCAATATATAGGATATTATGCAAATTTTACACTACAAGGAATATATGAAAAAGAACAAATCACTTGAATATCGTTTCCTAAATTCCAGAAACGAACTAAATCCGTTGATTTATCGATATCTAAATGATACGTTCTTGCGCAGAACAAAAAATTACTACCCGCGATCCTCCGCGAAAACCAATAATTCAAAAACCAAAAGCCGACAAGAAAATAAACAAAATATAACGGGTTAAAGACAGTAAAGATTATTTTTCAATCGTACACAACCTCAAACGAAATCAATTACCATAAAACGAAAATACCATCGGAAAAGGAACGCATTGTCACGCGCTAATCTTGAGAGAAAAAAACGCAAAGCTACCGGGCTCGCTAAGTGAATCCGCAATCACTTTATAACGCTGCCGATGATAAATTGCATCTCGCGCGCCTTTGTAGAGAGCCGACGTCGTAAATATTCGGCCTTCCTTCTTTTTTTTCTCGCCGGCGTATAGCCCTCGCCTTTCGGTGGGGGTTCGAAAAAATGCGTCCGAGGAGCTGGCATTTTCAATTTGCGAAAACAAGCGGGGCGAATCGTGAGAAACGCTCTTCCTGTGTGCGATTGTGTGGTGAATCGCTGCGGAAACGGTAGGGGAACGATTTCGATGATTTGACGTTTTTGAGAGTTGGAGAACAAGTTCAACGTTGATAGACCTGACTGTCTAGGATTTATTTTGTTGGGCAGTCTATGCTGATTGATACTCTTATTAAGTTTATTTTTCCGCTTTTTTCGTCAATATTATATAATAAATTAACTAAATAATACAATTTATTGTACATTGTTTAAAGTTTCTTCTAATCTCAATATATTATATTTGTTACAAGATATTTTTTTAATTATATAAGTCTATAATTTAAAAGCTCGTGTAAATATTTATATTTGGATAATTTTTGAACGTGAAATGGTACCAAAATGAAAATGTGTAATGTTAAAAAGAAATTATGTTCTAATTTTTGACTCACCTCGAGTGCGTCCTGTGCGGTTTGCAGATACTCGCGGAGCATGGCTTCCTGAATGGCACGCCATTCTTGTCTTGGATCTTCGAGTTGTGTCGTTTCTACAATAAAATTTTATAATAATTAACTCAAACATCGTGTACAGTATTGAAATTAAAACATATGAAATATATGTACGTAATTTATTTTTTTTTTACAAAAAATAATTTTATACCGACAAAATAATTAGCACGATTCTATGATGACAAACTCAATAATATAATCAAAGCATTAGAAACCATTAATTGTTAGGAAATATTGCATGATCTAACAAATAAATATATTTAATTTTTTAATAATAAATATCATATACTTGAGGATAAAACATTTAATCGTGCTTGTTCAAATACACCTTTTGTTACTGCATGCAACGTATTAAAAGAAGTAATCGACGACAATAATGCACTAATTTCAACAAATACATATAAATTACAGTATGGATAGTTATGATTACTCTCGAGTAACTATATACTTTCAATGACAATACGAACGCTTTACTTATTTAGGCAAAAATAAGATATTTTATTCTTGATATCACGTTATAAAAAGATTTGGATGTAGAACACCTAAAAACTTTGTCCTATACTATAACTATTCATTATGCAAACTGATACAAAGCGTAGCATTCTATATAATATTTTATGAATAAACAAATGTAATTAAATAAATAATGTATTTCCAATTTATCAAATACTTTTTCATATCCTACTTGAATCCATCAATGCGCAAGAGAAAAAAATAAAGTAAGAGAGAGCAATATGCATGTACTCACGGTTAACATGATTGATGTAGTAAGCGCCCACGTGCTTGTCGTAGGCCTCCTCCCAACCGAGTGGAAGCTCGTTGCCGATGCAGTCTGCGAAGGTCTGGGGCTTGGTAAATCTGCAACCAAAACAAAATTCATATTCACATTTGTGTTACACCTGCTTCACGAGTTTATGCGAGAAAAAAGTCAACTAATTCTGGTACATATGCATTTCTCTTAGATACGATCAAGGTATTATACTGAAAATCTCTTTGTATTTAAACAATATAATTCTTAAATATAAAATTTGAATAATTCGTTGTTGGGGAAAGGTTAAAAATATATTTTTGGAATAATATTATTATTTCTACGATACAGTTAATATTAATGTATATTAAATTAATTAATGTAAACGTAATATTTATGGATGTACTAGTTATAAAAACTGTAATATACGAATTTATTAGATGTAGGTAATAAATCTGTACCTGCTTAGCATTTAATTAACCTACTTTGAATGTATGACTTAGGTGTGTGGTATTAAACTTTTAAAAAACGTCTATTATCTCCTTCGTATATATTAATTTAAAAAAAAAATTGCCGTATAAACTGTTCGCGTTAACGAAGTATTTAGTTATCTCATTATATTTAAATAAACGTTACGAAATGTTAATTAACCGACTAACTCCTTAAAAATCGCAACGCTCCATAATGATATCGGATAATCAATTATAGTCGAAACTATTCAATTCCATTGCATGCAGCCCATGGCACACCTTTAATTGTATTTTGACGAGCTCCTTCGACCAGTCCTTCGTATAAATATTTAAAATAAAAAGTAAGGGAAACAAAGAAGGAGAATGTATAAATAAAAGTGAAAGTGAAACGGTGGATATCATCAATGAATTTAACGAACAATGAGCATCGTTGTGTAAATAAACGAGTGCACGCACAAAATAATACGTCGGATCAAGGTGACGACTTACAACAAAAATAAGACTTTTGGGTCCTTGAATCGAGTGATCATTAGTAATGTAAGTAATGTTGTATTCGAGTGTAAATGTGGTGAGCGTGCCTCGACTGATGATTATTTTCTTCTTTGCATATATATACTACAGCACACTGTTCTCGCATGTAAATTATAAATATGTATTTTAATTTTATTTGGTGCAGCAACCATTGTTGCGTAGGTGTTGAATTATTAATAATATATTAATATAGTAATTAAAATTACAAGTTAATTGACAATTTAAATTTTGCTTCATTAAAATATGATATATTATTTAATATATTCATGTTACAAATGATACGTATATACTGTACCGATTACGAAGTATCGATGTCATTTTAATACGATGTCCAGTATTTTTTATATCAACGTGTCTATTTACATAATTGACGAAATACTCACCCCTTTTAGCGAATAATAATTAAATAATATTGTTTTGCAAGAAATATTTATTTAAAGACCGAGTTACTCAAAAATTTAAATATATCTCTGTGTTTTATACTTTTATTTTCACAATGTGATACACGTGAAAACAATAAAAATTTTGTTAGATCTTTTGCTTTGGCGATAAATATAGCCAGCAAGAAGCATTCGTAAATAATACACGTAAACAATTAATTTAAAGTTAAATTACTATATATTTCACAAGTTTTAACAAAAATTAAAATAATAAAGGAAAATAAAAATTTAGCCTTGATAAAGCGTTACAACACGTTTAATGCACAACAATATCAAGAAATTTCGCATGTAAACGCAAGAATTTTGAAAACAACGTGTTAACTAGAGGTTTATAATGGAATGCGAGGTTGCCGGATCGGCGTAGGTGTCTCACCATTTCCGGGCGATTCCTCTCGACGCTATACGCGTATACACACGCACACCGGGCCCCGGAAATTCCGGCCGAGCCGTAGATAACGTCGAGCACGCATTTTTCCACTCCGGTGCAACAACTCGAGCTGGTTTTGTTTTACCTATACGTGAATCGATGACGTAAAACCGAAGCTACTAGGTTAACTTTATATTTTGTTTAGTTAGTTTGTAGGTATGTTAATCACGTACAATAAATCACCGACTTTTCTATGCTCTATTAAATTAGCAATTTCTAGTAAAATACTCTCTTGATACGATTTCGTTATTAATAGTACAAATAGCGTTTGACTTTAAAATTATAATAGACTTATTAATTCAAAGCTCGCACTTAAACCGACATAATCCAATGAATTATTGAATCAAGAAAAAAGTAAGTATTTCGTATAGGTAATGCGCTATCGAGAAAGTCTTCGCAAAGTCTGCGTACCTCGAATCATTTGAGAGGTTTCGTTACTCTTGACGGAATGGTCACTGTATTATTTTCAAATACCGGGTCAATAAATTCAAGTAGTCTTTCAGAAAATATAATTATTTTTATTGATATTCTTTTTTTGTATTTTTTATGTTTGTTAATCAACTTTTATGATTCTTTAAATTACGACATTAATTTTCCTTATTTGGAATCACATGTTTCTTCCTGTGCAATATATTCATACATATATTTCGAAAAATTGTTCATCGCAACGAAATTATGTAAACAAAATTTTAACAACTTGGTATAAAAAAATGAAACATTTACAGCGACAAAACAAAGCTGTTAACGAATGTAGAACCAGTCGCGTGCAAAAAAAATGTTAATTCTGTATTTTCAGTTAAAAAACGGGGATAATAATAAAAAAAATACGTATGTATATATAAAAGCTGAAAGGAGCTTCAATGCCGAGTCGAAAAATGCCAATCGAATGGCTGACGCAGCGGAATTCCAAAATAATTGCACGTTATGACGCTCCGAAAACGTTTTCGCGCTCGCGCCACAAGCCCGAAATTGCCATTCTTCCGCGTACGCACGTGTATATAACGCACGAAACCGTTACCATCGATCAGACTCCCCTCAATAAAAGAAATTCTTAATCGTTTCTCGGATACGTCATTACGCAAACATCGATACCAGTTCGTAAAATAATCTTTGGCTCGTTGATGAAAACGATTTTTACTTATGGGTTTTGGCTTCTTTTTTTTCAGGGTTCCGACTGTGGCCTAAAACCCTAATTTCCCATTCAATCAGTGAATGAGTGGTCATTTAATTAATTATTGCTTGTTCCACCTTTCTTGTAAAGTAAGGTTCACTATGTTTTTTTCGTCTTACTATTTGCTTCTGATATTCCGTAAAAAGGTAATAATAGTCAAGTGGAACGTTACAAAAATTTAATGTAAGTTTCATTGAACATGGTTCGAATACAATTTATGGAGCTGAATAATCATTTAAAGTTTATATTATTAGATGTTATGATTAAACTAAAATTAAAGTTGATTATATTTTGAGTACAATGTTTAAGCTGATATAAAATTACGTAATAAATTAATAATTGATACACTCGCATGCAGCAGTATGAATCATGTGATACAATTCATACTAGTGTTATATAAATTAATTAATCAAGCGAACAAATAATTCATTTGATATAATTTGCAAAAATTAATTTGAGCTAATTGCACATTTATGTTCCATTCCTTCGTTAATGAGAAACGATTGAAATGTCCGTACATTTCTGACGAGTTAGATAAAGATTTTAAAAGGATCAACAACATCCGAACATCGAACGTCAATTGCGCACATTTTTCTACTCTACACTAATACCAGACAATATTTATCGGCATCTCGATACATGTTAAAATTTCCGTTAGAACATCGATTCCCTGAAAGCAGTTAACGAAGTCGAATCTGACCTGTATTACTTATGAAAATCGAGGTTGAGACCGTACAAGCAACACCAAAAATTGACTAACAACCAAATGTATTAATTCGATTGTTCGTGTAAAAAATTAAATAATAAAGTAAATAAATATATAAATAAATGAATAAAGAGAGGAAGGAGGAAGAAAAAGCGACGTATTTACAGTAAACAATTAAAGGACGCAACATCTCTATCGATCGAATTCCCGTTGTGTGCATCGGAGAAAGAAAGAAAGAAAGAAAGAAAAAATAAATAAAGAGGCGGCAGTAAAAGCCATACGGCAATTTCTGGCGGTCAGATATCTCGGACCCCTTATCTTCTCCTCCTGCGTCTTTCGGTAGCTCGTTCGATAACTCGCCTGGAGGAATAAAGAGGGACGCTTTAATTATCGTCCCTGGACGTCCTCGAGGCGTCGAGCTTACCTTCCTCGCCTTGGCATTCCGACACGCATCGAAATCTCCTCTTTTTGCGTCCTACTCCGGGTTTCGAGGAGTTGGATCTTTGTCCTCAAGGCGCAACTCGGTAGCGGGTTGATCCAAATTCGGTAGCGAGATACAGACTATTCGCACGAATAAGGAGGTATCTCTTCGTAATTGATTTTTCTTTTGCAACCTAAATCTCTTCAATCTTTTAAACTTGTACAATTTTAAAGTTACAATCCCAATTGCGTTGAAATACTAATTAAGAAATATTTACTGTACAATTTTCCTTAAATTTATTGGGCCATTTCAATTTTATTCATTTACTTATATGGTTGGCTTTCTAATCAATGCTCTGAGTGACTGTTTTTATCTCAATGCTTTAATCAAATTCACCACGAATCAAAATACGCAAGAAATACTATATAAAATAAGTATCTCTGAAATAGTAGTATTCTTTTTATTTTCATTAAAATAACTCTTATTACATTATTTGTATACATTTCTGTGACGTAACAAAGTCATTTTTATTTTACAGGAAATTACTGTATTTTAATTAAAATATTTTATATTCAGACTCTTCGAGAATAGACAGTACATCCAGCAAGAGATAAATTAAGCTCGATAATGAGAAAAATTAATATATAATACTTCGAGAACTTTATGAAGCGAATGTTGATAATATAAAGTTTTAAGAGATCGCTAAAAACAACAGCAATACACTCCGCCTGTGATAATAAAATAAACGAAAAAAAATAATATCTTCGTTATTGAAAAATGTAGTTGTTATCGGTGGTGCAGGCTCGGTATACACGTCCTGTGTCTCTCGGTATTAGTTTCGGCGCCCCGCTGTCTCCAAGTTCAGTACACATGGTGAACGATATTCTGTCCAAACACTTGTGCATCATCTTGAACATGTTTATTTGTACATTATGCGACAATCTAGTATTTTACGTATTCAAATGCGTGCACAAAATCATTTTGTATACTCAATGAGAAGTGTAGCATGTTCTAGATTGTTGATAGACGAACTCGATATGACGAAGAAGACGTACATTGTACGCATTCAATCAATCATATAATTATATATTTATATTATTATTTATTAATGTAACTACTGCTTAAAAATTACATCGATTTATAAGCAGCGTATCCAATATATAAAACAAATTATGAATCACATTATTTATAAACCGATCAATCCTTATTGTACAATCTACTTATCATCTTTCTTATTGTTTTTTCGTTGGCCAACTTTAAAATTCTTTTTCTTCTTTTAAAACAATCGAATGACGTACGATGCGTCATTGTAAGAAAACGGCAATGCTGTAATTAGCAGCAAGGATGAATTTTTCGAGAGACGGTCATCGTTGTCATCTTCTTCCTCTGGACTTTGCTTTTTTTTTCTCTTGTACCCTCTGACTGTCGAAGGAAGAAGATACACCAAACGGCTCGCAGCACTTTTACAAATTATAGGGTATCGTAGCAGTCGCAAGAATGTACGTAAAGTCATTAGTATACAGTATATACTTTGCTGTTGTTGGAATGCAGTCAACCCCCTCCCCTATGTTTTTCTCTCTATACTAAAAAGCATCTTGCTTGTAATTTTTGACTTACTAATAGTATACGTAATAATGAGTGAAGACTAGTCATTATTTTTCTAATTTTTCAAACTTTATGTTTGTTTGTTTTTTTCTGCATATTTTTAATACTCTTTGCACTTTCGTGTTTGCAAGAAAAATATAAATAAAAATTCTTAAAAATTGTTAGTCACGATACTAAACTTAAACTTTAGTTCAGAAATATGTACAAACGTAAATTAAATAAATTTTTTTCACTGTTATCTCAATTACATTTTTGCTCTCCATTTTCTAACAATGTATTCGTATAAGAAAATGGATTATGAAATCTATTATGAAATGCTAACAAAAAAATAGTCAAAAGTAAGCTTGAGAGAGCGATCTCCAGCATGATAACCCATTCACGTTACGCAAAAAAAAGAAATCGGTCAGTTTACTAAAAAACTGTAAACGGAAGGAACTTCGGTGTTAGGTGTTTAACGAAATAGAAGGACCGTAGCAGTTTTAGTAGCGCTATTCTCTGTATAAAATATTTGAAATGATTTTTAACAATGAGAATATAAATATCACTGCAAAGTAAATTAGTATTTAACATTATCGAGTGCTGCTCATTTCTGCTAAAAATCTAATAAATTATGAATGATTTTCGTAAGTTGCAATAGAAAACCCTTAGGTTTAGGTTAATTTTACCACTCCATAACAGATGATAATCGTTGAAACTAAACAGATCGAAATGTCTTCCGTTACTTGAAAGTAAAATAGAAACATATGACATCTAGTGGCTAAAACTGAAAGTCTCAAAATAATACTTGGACTTAATTATGAAACTAAGTATCGACTTCCCCAATATCATCGACACTATGCATCTCGCACGCTGAAGACTTACACCCTCACGTGCATCCCTGAATATACACGTAGATATTTTTAGTATACAAGATCAAATTTTTCCGCGAGAAAAGAAAAACATTATCGAAAGCGATTCATCTTTCTTATATGTAAGGAAATTGCACCCCCTTCCCCCTTTCACAGGATGGGAGCAAAAGCCGTCGAGGCATCGAGGCATCGGGCAATCAATGCGGAACGCGCCGCGAGCGGGTTTTAAAATAGTCCCATCGCTTTCCTACGGCTAGTTTTCACTTTCACCGCGAATTCCACGGCGCTCGCCGGGGCGGAGGTCGGAGAGCGTTCGCGCCCGTTAGGTAAGACACGGCGCGTTGTGCACTTGAAAGTGCCGCGCGCGCGCTCGCGCGAGCCTGCCGCGTTGCGAAACCGGCCCCAAGGAGTTTCCTACCGCGGATGGATTTTCTCGCGGCATGAGAAATGCGCGTGTGACGGTTGCGCAAACTCGTGGCTTTGGTATGCCAAGAAAACGCAGCATTCTCGATCGAGTCGACGAAATTTTCAAGCGACTTTGCCGATATTGGACTGGAAACGATCGAGCAATTCGTTCTTGATAAACGTTTCAATATCGTTTCAACTTAGTTCTATTCGATCTTTGGGCGATTACAGCATAATAAATCTGTTTATTTTCATGAAGCAATACCCATAAAATTATTAGTATACGTATGATCGATTTATTTATTTAATAAGATTAAATTATTATGTATCTGGAGGAAATTTTTTTTGATTACGTCGTTTGAAAATAGGCTCTAATTTTTAATTTATAACGCAAAATATTCTAAATTATAAATATCAATAACCAAAGTCTTATTATAATTATGTACAAGTCTAGCTATTTTTCAATGGATAGATCGATCGTGGTCTTTTTCGATATTTCGCAACGTAACAATTAATAATTTAAATTAAATTACTGTTTAATTGGTATATAAAAAAATGTTTAGTACCGTTTCAAATTCTGGAGCAACCAAAATCAAAATCAGGATCATGTTTCTTCCGTGCTTTTGCTCCAGTAAGTAAAAATATATTCTTATATACATAGCATTGAATAAAAAATAAAATTCCTATACGAAAAAACCATCTCCTAATCTACGAAGGGATATATATATATATATATATATACATTAGCATAAAGTTATGCACATATATAAATATAATCGTATAACTGCATCGTCGATCTATCCGGTGTAAATATTAAAATTCCATTCGTATACCCAACCGCTTAATCCTCGAGTAGGTTGACCAAAACTAATCCCCTTTGAATACCACCCACAACGAATATACCCAGAATCTCGATGCTTGCGTATATAGTTATAACTACTACACATCGACGAACTTGAGGAGGTAAAGGCCACGGTGTACGTCCGAGGCCTCTCGGAACGGTACTCGATGTCGCCACCGCGGCATTCGTCTTGGTTATCCCGGCAGTCTTGAGCATATCGTACCTTCTCGTGTGCGGATGTTTTGCACGACCAAGAAGGTACGAGACAGAGATAAACCTCTGCACGAGAGGTTTGTTCACCACGAGCGGTAGCTTCTTCCCTACACATACATATATAATACGAATACACATACACGCGCGCGACCGAATATGCACATACGCGCACGTAATATAATGTGGCATCGTTAATATACCGTAAAGGACGATCGTCAACGTATAAAAACAACAATACTTGCGCAAGAGAAGAAGCTGTTTGTATGAGAAACTCGTGAGTATCGATTATTTTAGGGCTCGTCAAATAATTAAGCTCTGTTGTTTGGTTTATTTTTAATAATTATTTTTACAACGAAGAGAGTCTGGTGTAGTTGTCTGGTGGAATTCAATTGTTCCGAGATGCAATTTTCTCTACTGAAGCGGTGAATATATATTGCAAACAAGTTTGTTAAAGTGCCGTAATCCAATGATCCACCATTAAGAAATTGATGAAATACACCAAACGATTTCCTCAAAAGCTCAAGCTACAAGAAGAAAGTGCAAGAGAAAAATGATGAAAATCTAAGACCGTAGATCATTCGAAATAAAGGTAACCCTGGTCTCGAATGCACAAAGTGCAAAAGTAAAAATGTAATAAAAAGTTAGAAATAAGGAAGTCATTGTCATCTAGAAACATTCACGGTCGTTGACGTGGGTCTCGAACGAACACAACACGAGACTCGCCCTTGGCCTTAGCGAACGGTTACGCCGTGATGCACGAAGAGAGATGACGATATGCATTGTGACAGCGCGAGGAAACACCTCGTCGTTTATATAAATTAGATATGCACGAAGAGAAACAAATTTCGTGAGTCGAGTCCGAGCGCGCGCGTTCTATAAAACCAATTAAATTCGAATTATTCGGATACCTTGTTTTTATCTTCATAAATTACACTTCTCGGCTGTTTTGTTGCAAGTGTTATACTTTACGTTCTTTTATAAATAACTCCTGCCTCTAGAAATATACAAGCTCTGTCGACATTGAACAATTAATAAAATTTTGTCAAACGTTTCAAACGAAAATATGTCTACGTATTTAAGATAATTGGCTTTCAAAGTGGAGCTTGACAAATTGTCGCTCTATAACTAGTGATAGTTGATACTATATGTGATGCTGATGCACTTAAACTTCAAAATAAAGGACATTTAAATAATTAAATATATTCTTCTACACTTTGTTAAATTGTCCTTCGCATAATTCATTTTACCTACTTATACAATAATATATTTTGATGATCCGACTGAGGACTTATAGTTATATCGATAAGTTATTTGATAATTTAAACATCAAATAATAAAGTAATAGTACACAACAATGCGGAGAAACAATTGATATAAACAATACCCGAAAATGTTATTCCTCTCGACTAACAAATAACACCAGGTTAGTATAAAAATTAAAGAGATCCTCGACCATTTCTCTCTGAGAAATGGGAAACAAATGTAGTATTACGAGAGAGACGGAGAAGGTTGCTGATGTTGTTGCTGGTGCTGCTGTTGTTGCTGTGACGTATCAAACGCTGAATGTGCGCTTATGTGCCGTGCGCGCCACGGTATGCCAAGGTCATCGAATACGCCGCCACCGCGAAACTTCGACGAGCCATCATCGGTCGAGGCTGCAACACCGTCACAAAGAATTGTCACTCGTCTGGGTTATCGCTTCATCTTTTTTACTTTTCATGATATTTTCGTTAAATCTAAATCATCGTTTACCCCGATGTTTCAAATTAAAATTGATGAAGACACAGCTGTTGAAATATCTGCGTTCCATTGATCTCGACGAAGAAGCAATGCTTTTTGTACTCATTTATATTTTTATATAAACAAAAGAATTATCAAATAAGCAGAATATATGCGAATAATTCTATATGAAAATTTAGATAATACCGTGTATATCTTCCTTTTTATACAAGATAACACAATAATAAGATATGCGCTTGTTATACAAACAATCATTAAAATGGAACAACAATTTCAAGGAGAATTTTTTGTTTATTAAATATTTTAATGATACGTCGACCTACTTTTATCAATTAAGATGTTATTTAGGAAACGATTAATTAATATTACAATTTATTTACGATTTAAAATGAGTAGACAAGAAGAAAACAATCTCAATCTCTTTTATTTTTAATTTAACTTTTATCAAATTATGGTTACTTAAATAGAAATGAACTAATAATCCATTTATGCTCAATGATAAAAAAATTAAAAATAATTGTAAATTATGCATAAGGATCTATACAATGATCAATCATGAACACAATCTTTTAAGTGCTAGTGGGCTTTAAAAAACAGTGTACGTATATTTAAAGTTTGAGATATAAAAAATTTATTTTCAATGATCTACGGTATTAAATTATTATTTCATTCCAATTAAGCCGATATTAAGAAATTTATCCAAAGATATTGATTTATATGGAATTTGCACACGTGAGAAAATGCCAGATATTTTCACATAAAATGAAATATCTCAGAAAATAAAGTCAACCAGATGAAATGCATTGAATTTTAATCGAACATCACAATTACATGAAATCTACATATGCATTTTCTTTATGATTACTTATGCAAATATTTTTATGCATATATTTGTTTATTCAGTGATAATTCTATTTAAATTGCTATCTCTTGCAAATGTATTCATCTAAAAAAAATAAATTGGCTTCTCATAAATGCACATTTTACCAAGAAAAAAGTCGAACCGACCTGTTGGAATGTGTGATACACATGAATCATTTTAATGGATTTCTTTGAAGCACTTATATTTCAATGTTAAATTGAGCAGCATTATTAAAATTATCGGTACCGAATATAGTAAGTTTAATTGCGTCACGCGTAAATTATTAGATATATTTAATAAATTTAGTTGCAATAAGAAAATAAATATATACAACTTTGTGTACATAAAACGTACTAATCATAATACAGGGCGTAAAGTTTGCGTTGAATCAAGGTCACGTATTTAAATATACTTAATTTCGTAACGAACGTATCATTCAAAATTGAACTTAAAATTTCAACTTTTTACAACAAACTTTATAGATCGATAAAGTTATCAAATAATTAAGTGACTTGTAAAATGCGTCGAGGCAAATGAATAAATTTCTTTGTACGTAAAAAGAAAGAAAATTAGAAAGCAACAGCGGATACACAAATGACTCATCTTTTAACACCTCACACACCAGATAATGACCGACAAAATTTTACGGTTAACGGCAATCGCCTCCTTAACAATTATCACTTTCTACCCGTAACAACCAGATTAAGTTTATCTTTTGTAGATCGTTAAACAAATTTTATTTCTTCCTTTTATTATTTAATGCACAATAATTATTATATTTCGTAAGTTTATTTTTATCAGGAGGCACAATGTCACTTCTTTATAGAAAGTTAAATAAATTTAATTTACAAATATTCTACGTTTCATCGATTTATGTATCGTGTGATCAATATGATTATCTTGTCAAACATAACGGTGGTATTTTTAGATTGTTAAAACTAAATTGTGTGTTAAAACAATAATAGGTAATATTCATGTTCTCTAAAAAACAGGCAAGTTTCGATCAATGTATTCAACCATATTATTGAATTTTACAATATTTAAGATTTATACATATGTAAAGATCCTTGAAAAAATATCATTCAAGTCTCTGTAAATAAAAAAAATAATCATAATTTGGTCTTATGGTTGATCATATCTCCGATAAGTTAGTTCGCGAAAAAGATTCTCGGGATTCCGTATAGAATTTGCTCGCGCGCGCATTTCGTCGAGTGCGTCATCTCCAACAAAGTGCGAGAAAACGCGCATAACTCGCGCGTAAATTTTCTGACGTCAGCCATTCGCCAATTTATTGCGGTCGAATCGTAAGTTTTTGCGGGATTCCTCTCGATTAGAAGGGCAGTCGTGGAATGTTTATTACGGAGCTGATGCATGTTTACGTCGATCGCAATTGTTTCGTTGTATTGTCAATTATGGCACGGTTGGTTAATGTTGGTTAATAATCTTTGAGTACAATCTACATATACTACATTATTTAAACTTAGATTTTCAGCTTCAACATTACTTTTATTATTAATTTATTTTTGATTCATTTTTTATGCAAAGATTACGAATGAAATTGTAATTGTGATTAAATTTACAATAAAAAGTTATAATTTAGAATTGTATAAACTACACTGGAAGAAGAAAACTGATGCTTTATTAGTTGAATATTCTGAGAACAATTTTAATTCGTAATATGCAATACTACTGTCAGTAACCAGTGATAAGAAGTACATGGAATACAATCCCATTATTATTTTTATCATTTAAAAATATTTATCTTCTATCATATATTTAACCATCATTACAACAATTACAATCATTAAATTATATCTTCATTTATTTTTATACGTATTTTTTAAATTTGGTATAATTTTAGTTTTTAGTAGAATCTATTATATAACTAAAATATAAAGCAAAATTAAGAAAATACATTTTCGAAGAAAGATTGACGAAATGATACTCGGTCGCAGAAGGCTTGTAAGCGCTTGCGTGTTGAGAAATTCTAACTAGATCGAGACACTTGTTTCTCTGTTGGCAAATCATCCTTATCAAATACCGATGAGAGGCTAAGAGCTGACAAGACGGAATCACGATTCCTTAGAAAGTCGTTTCACTATTTAAAGTCTTCTCTTGAAAGACATTTTTAAATTATATTCTTGGAAGATGTTACAGAAACTTACTTTATTTCTAAATAATGTTGTTTTCTTTTTTTTTATATTGTGATATTTAATTTCTCGGATGTATCATCTCTAAGTTTTTTCGTTATTATAAGATTGTTGCATTTCGAAGTATATTAAATTTATATTTTATTTTTATAGAAAAATGTAGTTTCAATTATTGTTTGTCGAAACTTGTTGAGGATCAAAGCCAGCCAGGTTAACAAATCGGTCATCTTAAACTAATTTATATTTTTTTATATTTATTTTAATGCAATATTCAAGATACATTTCATTGGTAAGGTATAAAATATTTCAAAGCTACCTTTTACAAAATATTTCTCCTTAAATAAAAAAAAAAGAATTCTTATCTTCTTAATTTTCAACCACTTTATTTCGCCAAGAATGTATCGAATTGAAGAACGCATTGTCGAAACTGATTTCGATTGCGCAAATAGTCGAGACGCAGTCTCCGCATCACTCGGTCGAAGACGTCGCGTAATTGCGTCAAATAGTCACTCGTTGCGTAACTGAGAACTGAGCACGTATACACGTCGGAATATGTAATTCGATGCACCTTTTGTGCATTCCACAGTTAAACGAACCACAGCATCTTTAATTATCAATACTCCTTCTTATACCCGATAATCGACGTTTCTCTTTTCTTTTTTTTTTGTATCGTTCGCTCGTTGAATAAATTATTAGTGACACTTAGGCATTTACAATTCTTATTTATAGAACAATTTTATTACGCATATTTGATACGCTTTCGTTATCGAATCCTGATTTATGGATCACGACGAGTAACGCATACGGATTAATCAGGTTTTAGTCGATCTTGTCAAATTGCTTTATTGACATACTTTCGTCAGACTATACATGTAGGTTAAATTGTAAACATTTGTACAATGTTGAATTGTATATTAAAAAATGATTAATACCATTAAAGTGAATTTGACGTATGCTGTATGCAAAATTAATTTGATTGTTAAGGGTATATTAAAACAAATACATTATAGAGATTAGACATTAATGTTATAGTCAAGTAATAAGTATTGCAATTACTCAGAATTAACGATAATGTTCCACAATAAGATATAAGTCTATATATATATATATATATAATGAAGTATTACATTGTGAAGTTAAATGGAATGTTACAGTAAGGGAAACCACAGTATTTACCTAATCCTATCCTGTTAGTATAAATTTATATATATTTAAGGAAACGTATAGAAAGGCTCGTCTCGCGGCTCGTTTCACACGCGGCTCGATCGAATTTGGCATCGCGCCGAAGATGACGACAGGAGCAAAAGCCGATATATGCCGGTATGTGCGCGCACGTTGGTGATTTACGAGTACACTCGCGCGACGCATCGACGTCACTCTCGCGCTCCGCCGACTTATTTTCGTATTTTAACGGCGAAATTTTCACGATGCAAGAGGGACCGGTTTATTATTACCTGCGAGGGCGCGATTTTCCGAGAACTCGATTGATTTCGTACTTTGAGCGCGTGAGTTGAAGTTTCTGGAGCCAAACTTTCCGATGCAGTATTATATTTTCCAAGTATACATAGCGTACGACAATGACGATCGTATTCAATTTATTACTTTTATGACGATTGCTTAAATATTTTACATTTTTTATCGATACACTTCTAAAAGACAGTTTAAACACATACATGTAAAAAATTTTATTTACATTTTCGTTGGTTCTCCCTTTGTACGAATACGAAGCTTTAAAAAATTATTTAATTATTGTATAGTTCAGAATAGATTTTTTCAGTTTAATAGTTTGATCGACAGTCAGGTTGATAGACATTATTAAAAATTATAAAATATTGCCAATTTCTGATTGGAAAAAAATTATTCAATACTGCACGGTGTACTAAATTTAGAAAATTGATGTTTTATAGAAAATAGTAATGTTACAGTATTTTTAACCAGATTTAAAATAAAAATTACTTATACATTTTAATATTTGCTTGGGATATATAGTAGAAATCGCGATAATCTAAGTATGTTCTTACGTTATTATAGATTATATTAGTTTTTAATACACGATTTTTCTTAGTGTGTATAATATATTGCAAATAACGCACAAATGCGTTTATTCGCCATTGTTGAAATACATATGTTTACGCAAGAGAAATAAATAATTTTAAATAGTTAGAAAAAAATCTATCAGGTAACATTTTTTTTCTTTTTCAAGTAGTTATATATAGTTAGTTAGGTATTTCAATGAGCAAGCTCGTAAAATAATCACTCTTCTTTTTCCGAACAATTTTTTCCATCGTCCTGACGGAAAACCATTTCTCGTTGCTAACCAATAAAAATGAAACTATCAACATGAGCTAACCGAGCGAAATCCTGAAAACCATGATTAAAGCTAAACATATGGGATTTTTATGCTCGTAATAAGCAACGCGCGGCTTCGAGCTATACAAAAATGAAGAGGGAGAAACAAAAACTTATTACACTTTGCATCTTATGCAAAACTCGTAAATGTTTGCGATTGCTACATACCTAAATGCAATGAAAAATGAAGAACTTTTACGAGCGCAAATCAATGAGGAGCAAAGTTGGTAAATGGACTTTTCGTCGTAAATTGCAGCATACGAGTTTTTATTATTCCCTGCGTTTTACCTGCTTCTTTTCTTATGCGATGGAATAAAAAGCATTTTTTCTTAATGATTTCCAATTGATGTCACGGAAGATGTATGCAATGAGAAAAAATTAGCGGTAATAGTTTCCAATTTTCATATATATCTTACTGCCAGTAAAATATTGAAAAATTATTTTAAATTTTACTTTATTATATATTTTGCGTTAATTGTCTATTATTATAAAAACAAAAATTTGATTTATAGTGTTAAAATACAACTAAATAGCTTAATGAGAAGAAACAAGTTTCAAGCTAAGAGAATCAATCATCGGTGTATTATATATTGCATAAATCAGTACTAAACTATGATATATAGAAATATATGTTTGTAATCATTTTTATCGCTATAATTTATATCCATGTTAAGCAATATTACTATTTATTTGCTCAATACTTAATATTTTTATTTAACTGTGCTTCTGTAGTTGTTAAAATTATTGTATAAAATGTACAAAAAGTTGACAATCATTTGCTCTGAAAATACTAAACGAATGCGAAATTAGAAAAATTATAATTATTTTTTAATTATTGGGATATCCTACCAAAATTACAGGAATCTGCACCTTTCAACTAAAAAATTACATCTAAATTATTGAATTAGAAATCTTCAAAAATTTATAGGATAGTTTAAAACATACGTAATGGCCTGACGTTTTGATTTTTTTAAAGTCTTATTAATTATTAACAATTTTGGCCGGTAATTATTATTTAAAAATGGCATAAACTTTCAGCCCAAATATTGTAATCAAATTGTGGATTTAAAATTCTGGTAAAATTTTAATATATTGTTTAAAATATATCTAAGGGCCTGACAATTAGGGTTCTTTTTAAAAAATGTATTCATTTGTTTATAAAAAAAATGTTTTTAATGACCATTTTTAGAGTTTAATATTCCGTTAAGGTTATATTTTTTTAGATTTCCTAAAATAGTAGTACGTTTATTAATTCAAATAACTTTTACAATGCAGCTACGTTTTATTTCTTCATTGTAAGCAGAAAAAATGTATGGTATTCAAAGATGTGTACTTGAAAAAATGGCTTAACTGTCTTAAATAAATATTTATTTAAATTACGTTGAATTTATTTTAATTTGCGAAGGATTTTTATTTATTCCAATTAATATGTGGTCAAGTACATGCAAAGATACTTTTATTAAAATAACGAATTTTTTATCTGCACACTTATACTAGGTAAGCCTAATTGTGCAAGTTTGAATATCATCCAGAATTGTAGCGAATATAATGAGAATAAAAAAATGTATACAGTTGTCGCGAAAGAAATCTTAAAAAACCACTGGAATACGTCACGCACAGATGAAACAAATGTAAAACCATCAGTCAAGTCAAAAGCAGCAACATGTTTCAATTGAAAGAGAAAAAAAGTCTGTTCACCGATTTTGAGCGGGTACACGCGATCACGACCATTTTCCCTAATCACATAAATTGCAGCTCGCTCGTCGACAAGGATACGCGCGTATGCACCGAGTCTGAAGGCCGGCTGTAGTTATACGGAGGAGGCGCGCGAATCGTCCCTGAGCGCAGTTGCTCGTAAAACGGGCGCCGCAGTCCGCGACCTTTTGATTCCCGGGATACGAGCGCGCATACACACACATACACACAGCCATACAGCCACACACGTACACGCACGTGTCCTCGTCGAGCGTACAAATATGACTCTACATTCCTGGGGCGTGACGCGTGTGACGCCACCCGCCACGGCTCGAATCCTTTTTCTTCGCTTGGATTCGTTTTGCCTCTATATGGGCTTGTCCTTTGTTTACATTTCGTGTATGAGGAATCGCTGCATACTCTACGGTAACTATATATATACGACCACGATACGAGTTTCTAATTATTTCTTCATATTTCCCGTTTGTTTAACGCTAAGGCACGTTGGATTTACTATCATTCCTATATGTATGTGCTTTAGAATAACGATTAATATGGCAAAGTTTTCGGATGTATTGCATCAGTCTCTTTATTATTGATGATATGGCCTATACCAAAAGATAATCGTTAACAATCTTAATTTTTCGATCAGATCAATAAGTTAGATTTCTATTATAAGTAGTCGACTGCATCTGCAGTTTGATAAATTTATAAAATAACATATACTGCATTTAAACTTTCCGTTATTCATTAATACAGTTTTGTATAGGTAACTGTAAATCAAATTTACTAGAATGTGTATACGTTTTATGTAAAAGTGAAAAAGTACTATTCCCAAATACAAAATTATATACATATAGCGTAGATTGAATAATCTACGTCAATTAAACACACCACGTACGCAATCCGCAATATTAGATACGTACTAGCTGTAGACTTACGTCGTATCAAACATCAACCATTAAGCTTAATAATTGCAGTATACACTAGAAAACACCTCTAAAAATGTGACGTAACGAAACGGCCACGTGTCTAAGAGAAATCATTCGGATACGTGCATGTATATATATATATACACGCATGTAGAGTTGGTTACATTCCGCGGCCTCGTGTTTATTAAACAAAATCAATCTCCTCTCTCGAGGCAGTCCTATAAGATTTCCGCGTACCTCAGCGCTAAATCAGCGACACGCGCCTGATCGACCCGTCCCTTATCTATTTTCATTCCCGGACGTAGATTCTAAACCGAGATAAGACTCGTGGCGAAAATCAAACTCGGACGACGGTATTCAAAAGTAAAATAGTCTCGAATTACTCTTTCAGGCGATTAACTCGTTATTACTATTACAACACTGTTTGAATCGCTACCTCTTGAGGTTTGCGGCTCCAACAGTAGCGAGAAATTAAATGTTACCCATGCACTTCGTTACGAGCCCTGAAATTCTATTTCAAATTTAGTAAATAAAAGTTCTTTGTTAATTGTATACTAAAGTGCTTTTAATCTAGATTATAATTAATACGTGATACTTGCCCACTGGTGATTTCGCTTGGCGCTTAATAAAAATTGATATTGATTGATACCGTAAGATATTTACCTGAAACAAAAAAAAATAGCAAATTTATTAATTAATTTTATATAACGTGTAAATATTAGGAATAAAAATAATGTGTCATTTTTATTTTATAACGATGTACTACAATTTTATTAATTGATCGTTACTTAAAGCAAACAAGTTTTGCAAGGATAATTTGTGAAAAAAGAACATAAACGACGAAAGAGTATATATCGATGTTAAAATGCAAAGTGGCATCCATCATAGAGTGAGAATTAGAAAAGAAAAATAAACGTAAACAAAACTAAGAATATACTCGGTAGATAGACAGCGGAGAGATCACGAAACGCGTTCCTGAATTGATGGCTGTAGTACAAGCATTATATCACGGTGACGCTGTTGCCGGGCAATGTGCGCATAACTACAAGACTATGTGTATACACTGCGATTTTCTTCTTTCATCGTTATCAAGCTTGAAACGGAGTACGCTTACGCCGCGTCGAGTTATAATCCATGCGTGCGTAAAAGTCGAGAGGCGACATTTTTCTTCATCGGTGCGATCTTTTATTACCGAGAAACCGGTGAGAAAGAAATTGCGAGGGAGATAGTTACGAATTATTCCTAAGAGACGTTAAACTACTGTTTTCCCTCGATCCGGAGAAGAGGAGAGGAGAGAAGAGAAAAGGGGGTACTTTTTACGGTATTTCAATGGGGCCTTTGAACTACCGTCTAATGAATCAAGCTTGGCATCGCTTGGCATTGTGTTCTCGGTAAATCGCAGCACTTTCGCACACTTAGGTATTCTTCAAAATTGAATTACGGGTAACGGGAGGGTGATGGTGAGGGGAAGGGGGGAGGTGAAAGAAAGTGAGAAAGAGAGAGAAGGAAAGAAACCACGGGGTACGATGATGCTACGGTTTCTGCGCCATCGAGATCTTGTATCTGCTAATTAAAGCGATGTTGCTGTTTTAGGGCATGAGATTTTTTCATTATGATTGCTAATTGTTCGCTTCCTACCCCGATGGAAATCGGAGTCGTTTACGGAAAAAAATATGATTTCTATGATTTTACACTTAATCGCCTCTTGCGAGAACTAGGTCTTTTTATATTTACACTAGAACAATAATTAATATCATCTAGTGTACTTGTGTAAACATTTGTATAGTATTAAAAAAACATTTATCATTTAACATTTGAACTATTGAATATTAATTAATTTCTAAAAAAAATTTTTGAAAAATTTCGTTTAAGTTTAATTAAAATCTTGAAATGACTTTGTTATAGAGAACGACTGACTTGCAGAGATAATTGTAAAGTAGCAGTATAGAAAAATTAAAATGAAACACGATGACCCAAACAATGCAGACGCAATAACATTGAAATAGTTTCCTCGTAACCAAGAACAACAAATGGTGCGCATCGAAAATTGCAGATCTAGATGTACACGCGTGAATACTTTAATGAAGGTGCGTTATCGGTTATTTCCGTAACGCATCACCGATATCGCGATAAATTTTGAGCATAGCTGTGGCTGTGGAAAACCGAGACAAGGAAACGCTGCCGGGCGCGAATGGCCGGAATGCGAGTGAAACCGTGGAATTCCGACTGATACGGGCTGCAAACTCACATTGTCTTTCGTTACGCGCTGTATGTTCACCTTTTTTCGCGGAAAAACGGTGAGTTGTCCACCTGCTACCGCATTACATGCATTTAAACGAGCCATCGGATGTCTTCTTTTATTAAAGTTCACCGTTTTTTTAACAAAAGTAAGGTACTTGAATTTGTTTGAAGTGCAATGTGTCTTCGTATAATAGACAATTTTATTTATTTTTTCAATAAAAAATCATTATAATAACTGTAATTTCGCCATTCACATTACATTTTATTCGTTAAAATATCTACTAGTATCTCTTCTGCTAGTTGTACATCGACGATAATGTATACTATCAAAAAAATTAATAATGAAATTAGTAATTAGGTCGAATGGAAATTGTACAAAACACTAACATGTTTTAGAAAGTGAATATTGCTAAACGTTTACCATATTTATATTATCACTGTAAAAAGTGTATGCTCTAATTATACGTCAAAACAAAAGAAAATAATAATATTTTTAAAATGTTTGATAATATTCTTGATAAATAAATGAAATAACTTTTATTTTCTTCTGGATCGGCTATGTTTTATGCATTTGCACGTTTACATTATCAATGCTTACTTTAGAAGATGAAAAGAAAATATACTTAATTGCGTTGCAACGGAATTTTTAAATTGTTCGATGCATCGTAATTTATTGGATTAATAACTCAATAATAGATTTCATATATATTCTTCATTTCTCATTAGATTGGCATGATAGATTCTTAGTTGCTTCGAGGAAAAACAATGAATAAGTGACTTCAATCATTTATACTCGAGGTGAAGGACTCTTTAAGAATTCCATTTGTATACACGCTTATTACTAATGAATGTACAAGCAAGAAAAACACTTCTTTGGAGATCATTAGCCTCCCTCTTAATCGATACGATCGTATTCACAGAGAAAGATTTTTTTGAATTAACAAATATAATAAAATAGTTGTACCAAAGTGAATACCTTCAATGATTAATCCGATTAATTAACGTACGCATAGTTATGCAAGGAGAATACACGTGAAACATATTATTCTACTTTGATATTCATAAATTTCTCAAGTCAAAATCGTTTAAGCGATCATCTAATTGGAATTTCCCCGCGATGAGATGGTGTAATGATACATTAACTTCATCCTGCTTGCGGTTATCCCATTTCATAATAATGTTTTTCCCCATCTGACGCACTGACATTAATTTGGGAACGTCGTGAATCTCGTCGTATCGTAGACGACGAAAACGATTTCTCCGAATCATTTAAAAAAATATTTTCCTGTTTACATCGATTCGACCAAACTCAACATTATATTGTAAGATGCAAATATTGATTTTAATTTTCATACTCCTGAACTTAATGTGACGATATTATAAAAATTAGTGTTAAGTAATGGAAAAATACGTTTACTACACATTGAAGCAAAATGTAATATAAATACACAAATATTACATTTTTTATATAATCTCTAAAATATTTAAGAAAATGTACACAGTATACATAAATTAAATTTATTCCGATACAAAAACTTTCGTTTACCAAAAAAACATTAAATCGATGTTTTTGTAAAAACACTTAACTAAATTAAATCTAAAATCGAAGAACATTTAAGATATATTCTAAAGTATTGTATATAGTTTATCTCGAGGTAATCTCATTAAAATAACTTTCGATATTATCACAAAATATACACTAATCTCATTTTCCCATATTTTTTAAACGAAAAAGTAACATTTACCTTAGCGAATATCTAAAATTTTTGGTACAAAATTCTTCCGATGTTCATCGATTAACTCATGATCAATTACTGCAATATCCAAGTAGAATGAAACGAAAGAAAAAATGCTGAACAGAAACAAAAGCCTATTGGTGCATAAAATTTTCTTTAGACGAGCGCTTAATTACCCAAGGGAAAAATTCCGAGAAAACTCCCGTTTCACGTGGAAAGAAACAAAGAGAAGCGTATGTACACCTTTTACCTCCGCATTCTCGGCTATATATCGTGCAGGTTACGCGAAAGAGAGAGAAAAAGACCCCACGAAAAGTCGGTAGCGCCGACATTTTCTTGGAACGAAATGCGAGGGTAGACGCGATTTCCTGAAATTCGCTTGACGGGGCTTTGCTATTTTAATTGATCGATGAAAATTTAATTGATCTTTAATTGCTCTCGAGTTCGTGTCGAGAATTTTCGAATTATTCTATTTCTTTTATAGAGTTATTAAGAATAGTTAAAATATATCTGTTTAAAACCAATTAAGTACATATACTGTCGAACCATTTTTTTATTTTATTGTGTATACTTATATAAACTTTTGGTACACATTCGCGTATATTTGTATAGAACTGTAAAAGCAATACTTACTGTCAAAAAACTATCAGTCTGTTTCTCAATTTCGAACTTACAAAGCGGCTGTTAACATTATCTATGATATTTAAAATTTAGTCATTTACGCAAATAAATTATTATTCTTAATGTTGACATTTAAAAATGTCACAGGTTAAAAGTTACGTGAATAAAAAGTTGCGAGTATATAATTACATATATAATAAATTAAAAAAGCTGATTGTACCTTAGTGTACGTACTGTAGAATACTTTTATTAATATTCGCAATATGAATGTATGAAACAATAAATATTTTGCGAATAAAAAATAAAACTTCTTCGATAATAAACAATTTAGCATGACTTTTTCTATTTCTCGATAGACCAAGTCACGAAGATGTCCTAAACCTTCCAACGATTAGGTTTTTGCTGACACGCGATACGCTGATCAACAAGACCGGTGCCTGCTAAAAGCTCAGCCAAGCTGCAAGCACGTACATCAATTCCGTAACTACTGACCTACTCTACATAATCGTGGTGCACGGCTCCTTTTATTTAGGTTCGAAACTATTCGTTACAAATGGATTTTATTAAAATACAATTATTTTCTTGGAAAACCAATTAACAGTTTCAGGATACGCCTATCTTTAGAAGATTATAAAACAAAATTAAAATGAAATATTTATCATTTTAGCGAAATTGCTTGTTGTTGTTGTATAAAATTAGTATGTCCACATTATTTGAAAAAACTATTTTATATAATAGTAATGGAAAGTAAACACGAGTAATATAAAAGCCTCTAAAAACATTGGGATTAACATTTTAAATGAATATTATTCCGCAAGTTTCGAAAATTTCTCACAGGGAATGAAAGATTACATTATTCAGCAGGCCGTTCTTCTTGATTCATTAAGGGAAAAGCAAGCTAGCGCATTAATTCATCGACTATTCTGAAAATATATCCAACATCACAAAATCAAAGCGTAAGAATTTTGAAAGTCCCCTTGAGAAACGACAACGACTTCCACCTGACTCGGCAACAATCGCTCGGTGAACGTCACCGAGAATTGAATTCATATACAAAACGCCCACGAGGGGCCAGTTGCGTAGGACGACAATTAAAACGCGCCGAGAGGCAAATTCACCGCTCGGCAAATGGCATTCCGAACGCCTCTCGTTTTCTTTCGTCGTGTTTCTTTTTTTTCCTTTTTTTTTAAGTACTTTGAAACGATGGATTTCGACATGTCGCGGCATACATTTTCCTAGTTGTTGTCGCTTCGTGTTTTAATACTCGAAAGTCAAGGAATTAACGGTCTGCGCTATTTTTCTTAACGCCCGATGAAAAATTGACGTTTCCATCGTAATTCTCGAATTTTAAAGTGTTGACTCAAAATTTTCGGGTTTTTGTGTCACACATCGTAGTCTCTATAGTGATAAAATCTTGATGCCTTAGAAAGTGTGTAATTTGCTCCATTTATTTAATAGGATGCATTTGTAATATGTCAGTCACATCTCTAGAACCGATTTGTTATTTTATGTTTATATAGTCACTCTCGGTTCAGCTGTATCAAATAATAACCTAAACCAATTTCTTTTCGTAACACGATAACAGAATAAATCTAAATAATTGTCATTTCTCGGGATCTACTTTAACGTTATTATATGTTTGTCTAGGTTGAATTATTACGTTGCGTTTCAACGATGCAAATTTTAACCTCGTTTAAAGATGCTAATTCTACACGGGTATTCAAATATGCTTTTCATACTTACGTTAAATATAATGATATGTGATCAAATTTATAACACAATTGCACGTACAAACGAGACAAAATATGGCCATTTGCGAAAATTCATAAATCGTAAAAAAGGATATTGTTTACAATTTATTTATCGCTGATTCATTTGTAACGTGGTACTTATTATAACTCTTATGATATTGTTGTCATTTTCAAATCACTGGTTAGACAATGTTAATAAAATTCGAAATGTAAGAGTAGTGCTGCAGGCAAGCAACTGCCTAATCCTAATCCCTAAAAAAATCCGACAATCTAGACAGATCTCTGTTCCACATATTGCAGTCCGGATAAAACTCGATCGAGCGATCGATGCATCACATTTTTAAATTAAAGATTCTTGTATACTTATATACACGAATAGAAATGTCTCAATGAATCAAGTATCTACATCTAAATTGCTTACAATTTATTATTATAATTTCAATATACCAGATGAAACGTTCAATAAGTTTGATCATTTTAGAAATAAAATTGTATTTATTATGAAATATAAATAAACAACTGTATAGGTTTCGAGTAAAATGTACACGTATACATTCAATACAAACGGCAGACAAAGAAAGATAAAAGAAGGATATATATTTAAAAAGCAATAACGTTTGGTTTCCTCCATCACGACGCCACATTAACTCGAAACAAAATAGATCGATCGGTCATCTCGTGAACAGCAGACGCGGTAACTCAAAAGAGTTTTCGAAGGGAAAGGGGCTCGAAATAGAATAAATCAAAGCGAGAGAATGCTCGCGTGTCTGAGGCGCGCGTGGGCCGAGGTTATGCGTCGCGCGTGGGTGTCATCGGCTACCTGGCCGAGTCTCGCGAACGAGCCCCAAGGGCATGCGCGTGCCGCCGATCTCGAGAGCTCTACGGATTCAATGACCTCGCGCGCGCTTTACTTTCTTCGTCATTTTTTTCTTCTTCATCATTTTGAAAGTATTTATTTAGATTGATTTCGTGCAGGGTTTAATACATGGGTACGAGCTAATGGACACTCGATTAAATGTGCATTTGATGAATAATCTATATTGGTATTATTGATTGTTAACTTAATTGTCGGTTACAATGGAATGATCGATAAAACTATATTAATTCTATGATGTATTGTAATATTGAAATCAAATAAATTTATTTGAAAATATTCTCTGGATCGTTGATTATTATCTTTACAATATAAAAATAACAAAATAACAATATGTAAAATTGACGACAATTTATTTCGTTCAAAATTAACCAATTTTTTTAAGAAATTTTATTTCTATTTAACCAGTTCTTAATAAATAAAACTTTATCAAATACTAGTACAGTTATTTATCATGACATCAACAAATTTATTATGTAGTATGAAATTAACGTTTAATTAAAAAATTTTCTTTTACATTGTTTGTCTCTTATCGCCAATGGGAATTCGTCTTATTATACATCAGTAGAGATCACTATCGTTTATGCACGCAGAATAATACTAGATAATGTTCCAAGGAAAACATAATAAATATTTACATTCGCCCTGTAACTATTAAATTAATAGTTAGCACGATCAGCGAAGTAACCTTTTTAGAACGAGAAAGCAATGTTAAGTGCGCAAAAATTTAAATGAAACATTAGTTAAAAACTTGATATAGAATTTAGGAGACGGTTGGTGGTAGAAGTAAAAGTGGAACCTTCAAAACGAATGAGTAAATTGATGAAAAATATTCGAAAACTCCGATAACCGAAGGAATGAAACCCTATCCACAAAAGGAGAAAAGGAGAGCCCACAGCGGGAGCACACGTGCGTAAACAAAATGTGACGGACAGGTAAGGATAGAGAAAAACGACTCGACGAGATCTTAAAGATCCAGAATCACTCGGGGAGATATCCATTTGTCTTCGACCTCGGCATACGGCCCATTCGAGAAAGAGGATATCGAATTTCTGAACTTGGGAACATTCCTCGTCTTGTAATTAGTGTCACGCACATTGCACAGCTTCGAAAGGATGAGTCGCTTTTTAGATCCTCGTATAGTTAATAGGATGCAGAAGGAGGTGTTACCGATTTCTATCCACTTCAGATTTTGTTATTCTCATGCATTCTTTAAAGTTTAGGATAATCTGTCGATTGTCGGAAGAATGGAATAATTAATGAAAAGAAAAAATTTAATTAGATAATAGAAAAATGATAATGTGTAGTTTTTATTTTACGTTTTACTGCGTTCTCAATTCTTTTTACAATTTCAACGCAAAGAAGGTGATTTTAAAAAATTAATTAAAATTAGTACTGTGTTTTGAACCAATATGAAAAGAGTAATATTCTTATATACTCGTACTTTTATTATCAAAATAAATAAAACATGGATTGAATCACCGATGATTCGGTAAATAAATGAACATAAACCGAAAATTATAAAAATAGAGCACGGAGTTATCAGACTCGGAAAAATAAAGAGTATAACAATAATATATAATTCGCAAAGTTGGATTTTGTGGAGTTATAAAGTATTACGCAGGTCGCTCCCTTAAAAAGCAATTACCGGTATTTAATACGCTCATTCGCACAAGAGCTGTCATTACAATAGCTTGGGCGCGAAACACCAAGTGAACAAACGAGGAATCGCGCGCGGCTACGACGCGGGCCAGCGCGCAACGATTCGCACGCGCGCTCACCTCCGGAATTACGGCGCGATCTTGCGTCATAACTTTATTCAACTTAGTTCGATGTTATCAGTGATGAAATTTACAGATTAGTTCAATAAAATCAGCTTGTTTTTCATTTAAATATTTTTATTTTTAAAGATATTTACTTTTTAATGTCAGGTGTAGGTATGCCTACGTAACGCATATGTAAATGTAAATATGAAAAATAAACATGCGAATTGTAAGAGGTGTGCATATGTATTGTGTATATATGTACATATACTAAATTTGTATTACGTACGAACAGTTGATGCAAAGTCCAGCTCGCACGCATAATGTTACTTAATGCATATTACGATCTAAAAGTGTGCACGGATAACGTTTATAAATATTGTTTTATGATATTTTGGCGATAAATAAAATTTAATATTAATTAAATAATTTGCTGAATTTAGTAATTGAAAAATTAAATAATTATTAGTTTATTTTAATACAAATTTTCCGAAAAAAGAAAGGGAAAAATTATATATCCTCTTAATTCTTTTAAAATTTATTTACGTTGTTTTTTAAAACAATGGAAATATTTGCATAATTAACGAAAAACACGAAATATGTTTTTGGCTCAGATGATATTGTGCATTTTTAAGTGCAGTTACTTTAAACTTGAACTTTAATATTATAATTTTTAAACTAATACTTTTGGTTTAAAATTATTATTTCCTTAGTGTATATTATACAGATTTATCATTATTAAATTACAGAAAGTTATTATAAAAAATTTATATGAATTGAGATAGCTCATAAATTTGCGAGGTAAAAAAATTATATTCAACATAGATGGAACACATTTAAATACTTTCTACCCCACGCAAAGAAAATAAACGTAAAAAAAGGCGAGGAGCGTAACGTCAAAACAAGCAAAACCGATCGTACACTTGGCACGTGCTCGTCGCGGCTTTTCGGGATCTTTTTGAAAACGGCGAACGAAAGAATGCGACTCTCGAGTTGGAGGCCTCGCGCACGTTTTTAGAGCAGTTCTGGAATGCGAGACATTTTTCTAAGTCCAGATGGCGAGCAGATGTCAAGCAGGACCAGCGTTTCCGCCGCCACTTTGCTACTCTCTTCGTTCGCGTCTCTGTTTCACGCAGTTATAGTTTTTGCCCCGGTCGTTTGTTGCGTTTTAAGAGGGTTCAACATTTCTTTTTCGGTACCCCGATTCCAATTTTTTCTTTTGAATTCTTAGGATTTTGTAAATATTTTGTAAATATAGAACCGGCAACTTTAGAAACTCGTTGGGAAAATGATCAAAGCATGGGAATAAATTTTACTTTAAATTAGTGATACCATTTGAAGGATTCATTTTTCTCTCGCATACGATATTTCATATACTTATTTATTAAGATTCTCCCGCAAAATATACCACAGTGGGCAATGTAAAATATTATACCTCGTTTTTATTATTATATAGATAATTTTTCAAAACGGACTTATTTAATTTTTAATTGTGCAATATTAAATTTTGTATTTTTATAAGATTTATATTGTACATAAATAGCAAGTAAATTTAATTTAATAAAAAAAACTATATATTACTGATTGTTACAATTTAAAACTAAAAATATTAGTGATTATTTAAATATTGTAATAAATATAAATTGTGTAACAGAATTATAATTTCTACAGAATACACATCAGTTACGAATAAAAAAGTATCATTTTTTTCGTTACGAATTCCTTAGAGTAACACTTAAAATTTCTAAATTGAATATAGGGAAGTGTATTAAAAAGCGAGCTTTAAAATAACCCGAAGAATGCGTATTTTTGTTTCCCTTGAAGGGAAGAACGTGCGACTACCTCTCGTAAAGTCAACGTTTACGTCTTGCGAGCGATGTTTCGCAGATGCCGCGGCGAGATTCGTTTTGTCGTTATTTAGTCAAACGAGTATAGACACGGAGCTCTACGTTTGTTGATGTTTCTTCTACCCAGAAATTTCCCTAAAAATAAATTACTTTTCCTTACAACGATAACACAATTTATTACAAAATATCATCTTATCGTTTATTCTACTAGCACTATCAAAATTGATCATTCTGAAATACCATGCACCAAAATATTTTTAAAGTTATATGACAAGTAATTACACAGTAAATTGTTTAACATTTTCTCATTAAACACTTTGAGTCAAATCGAGTATATAGGGCGTGCGAAAGCGGAAAAAACAAGCTACAATCATTTAAATTTATTTGTAACACATTACTCATTTACCCTGTTCAATGCGCATTGAACTCTAGGATAGCATATAATGAACAGTTAAAAATACGACAAAAACGTATGTAACAAAAATATTTCGAATTTAACAGTAAAGGCTCCTTAAAAATCGTGACTCGAAGTAAAAAAAAAGCGAGTATCCAGAACCTCCGATCGCCAGAAACACGCTCTCGAAAAAGAAGCTGGCACTAGTCCTAATGGCTGGTTTAAAAAAAAGGAGACCAGCAGCCGTTTAATACCAAAGCCATCGAAAAAGTGGCGAGATCCCATTGAAGAATGCGGAGAAACCTCGTAAAATCTATTTTCATCTCGGTTGCTCCGGCACTAAATGCACCGGTTTCGTGTGAGCAGACCTTTTCAATTTGTGACAAATTTCGCTCGAAATTTATATAGCGTATGATTTCGCTTGCGCAGGAGAAAGTCGACGACCTTATAAAACTCAGTGAGACTATTTGGTTTAAGGAATTAATGCGAGATATGTGTACACATACGTTTATTTGCTTCATTTTTCATTAATGAGATTTCTGCCAAAATCTATTTCTGTTCCTTTTCTCAATGTAGGTAGTTACAAATTTAAACAGTCGTTTCGTTTATTTCTTTCTCATTGACGTAAGTTTGCAGGTATGAATTTTTTTTAAAATTAACATTTTTTATACGATGTGAATGAAATGACGAATGATGTAATAACTTTTAAAGTTACGTGTGTAAGATTGCATTATTGGAACGGAACGAATTAATCATATGGAAGGAATGATTCATTTAAAATTCTGTATTATTATTTAGATCGTCATTCTGTAAAACAATAATTAGCCATATATGTAACAAAAAGTATAATTTCTCAGTATTTCAAAATGTATTGTTTCGTTTCGATGATTTGAATTAAATTTCATATCATATAATGTCTTCTGCATCCAATGATATAATTGTATTTATATTATATTGTGCTAATAAAGTGTAATTCATCAATGTGTATATTTTTCGTAGAAATTTAATACACGCCAAATGATTAGAAAATTTTATTTAAAGTTTACGATTTTCTATTACTTCTTATAAAATCGAAATTGGAGTAAATATTTTAAAGATTAATTATTAAAATTAATATTTTAAAGATAAAAATAATAATAAGTTGCTTAGCATTCATACAGATATTACGATACGTTGTGCAAAATGAACGTTTTAATTATGAAATTTTATTAATTAATGAAATGTAGTATATCGCGTATCATGCGTTAATTGGTGAGGCCAATTTAAGATTTCGTAAGAATTGACTCATTGACTTATTATTATTTGTCGTAACAAGAAAATGAAAAGCAAGCGCCGATTTAAGGATAAAACTAGAAGGGAATCTTGTAAAAGACAACTTAACGAAAGAAAAATAATCTTCAGGCAGTTGTAACAAAAATCCCGTCAAAAACGTAGCGAACCGTGGAAGAAAAAAAGGAGTTGTATACAAGAGGGCTCGGGGCTCGGGAGTTCGCTCTCCCACGTATATACAGATTCGGGGACTCGACTCGGTCGGTCTCCCTCTCCCCCCCCCCCTCCTTCCCCCCTAACCCCGCTCTCGACACGGCATGGGAAATGAACGGCTCCGGGTCTCGCGCATAGCGGAAACTGCACCGGCACGTGGAATGCGACTTTCACCCTCCTTATGAGTCTATAACCTTCCAGGAGATCTCCCGCACTCTCCTCGAAAGCAGTCCGCATTCCACAACCCGGCGTTGACCCGAAAACTTAAGAGCGCCCTGGACTCGACCCCAAAATTTATTTCGCCACCTTTTCGCTCGTAACGTACCTTTTTTTATAATCGTACAAAACGTTTACTATATTGATTGAAATTAATTATGTTTACGTAATTGAACACACATTCATCAATTTATACACGTTGCTAAAGAAACATTCGATTTCGTACATTATATATATATTATTAATGATGTTTCTTGCCTACTGAAAAGTTATATTGTACAATTTTTCCAAATATTTGCAATTTATTTAAATAATTTACCATTTACTACATCATTAATTCGAGTCTACTTATACCTAAACTACGAAATAATTTGATCTTAAGTATAACTCAAGACATCCTCGGTAATAACCAGAATTCTTATAAAAAATTCCATTAACTGACGGTCCGTGTGGAAAAGATCTGCGCCTAACGACACGATTGTTCTCTCGCGTAAAAATAATGTCTGTACCACGTGCCATGGTACATTAGCACTTCTTGCCTACCGAGAATAATTTTGAATGTCGCGCATCCGAGGCAAAGTCCAGGATGTATAATAAACTCCTGCTTCTCATCTATATCTACACACACTACTTTTTGCTCTCTCTCTCTCTCTCTCTCTCTCTCTCTCTCTCTCTCTCTCTCTCTCTCTCTCTCTCTCTCTTCTCTCTCTCTATCTCGCTCTCTTTCTCTTTCTCTCCCCTTGTCATTCCCCTCAATTACCTTCAATTTGTCCCGTAAGTGGAGTGTTGTTTTGACTTTTTAAAAAAGAAAACCACTCGCTCTATTATCTTTCTCTCACTCCCCTCTTTTAGAGAGCGAGTTTCTTTACGTGGGCCGATTCGTGCGCGCATTCCCCGATGATTGTTTGTAATTGGCAGGCTCACGGTTCTCTCTCTCTCTCTCTCACTCTCTCCATCTTTCTCTCTCTCTCCTTCGTATCTATCTCTATTACATATTATATATATATTAAGATATAAGTAGATTCGTACACTTGAGTATGTTTATGTACAATACACTAAATGCAAATGGTATACAAATATTTCGGTTCTCCTTTGGTACGATGGTACAACAGTCGGGGAATTAAACTGCAACGGGGCACAAGAAATGCGTGCGTATGACATTATGCAAGTTACTCCGTGGACTACTTACATTTCTGAGTGGGAATACGAATATACAGGTAATTAAAATTTTTTCGAAAACTCTTGATATAATGTGTCGAAGGATCGTGTTCGTATATCTTGCTCTCGATTGATTATAATTCGAGTTTGCTGTATGATTGTGTAAATTCGCTCAGAGGTTGCGTTAGGAAGCCAAAATATTTTCTTAAAATCAGATTGTAAAATCGTAAAACCATTTCTAAGATGAATATTTAACATGATGCACGATACGAATTCAAAAGTTTGATATATATTAGATAAAGTAATTATTCTAATTAAATAAATTTTTATTTAAGCATATAAATGTATACTTAAATTAATGTAATACTTGTTTTGTTTTATAATAATTCTTCTTATAAAACTGGTCGAAATAATTATATAAATTGCAATATTTACTATAAAAATGTATTAAAAATAATAATAATGTTAATATTATTTATTATTATTTTTTTTAATTATTTTAGCGTTGCTCTTTTTATGCTCCCATCTATGGTATACTAATCAGCGACAGAGGTCATACGATGTCTTTGTTAAGAAAGCACTAATATTATAATTAATTAATTTATGGTCCTTAAACGTACAGTACTGTAAAATATAGTAGTTTTCAATATTCCATTTTTCTCAGTAGAGAAACAATGTTGGTAAGCCCAAAACACGTTAAAGCTGAGTCGCGAGTCAAAAATGTGAATCTCGATAATTAATAAATTCCAAATTCCTTTTTGACAAAAACGTTTTCCCGCAAAATTTAATCAAAAACCTGGTTGCAAGCAATTACATTCTTTTCGACAAATGAGCCGCAGCTTTTCTCTTTTTCTTGCAGTTTAAGCGCAAACACTGCGGTTTGAAAAAATTGCTTCAATCGAGAAGTCAAGGCGAAAAAGAATCTTCAACTGCTCGTGAGGCAATGAAGCAAAATGGAAAGAAGAAACAAAATGAGAAAGAAAGGAATGCAATTACTGACGTAAGAAATGAAGAGTGTATCCATTAAACAAGCAAAATCACGTGGCAGTTATACTTAAAAAAAAGGCAACATTCTTAATCAGGCTAAATAAGAGAAGAGGTCTTTAAAATATTTTTGACACAAATTAATGCCGTCTTGCTTGTATATATGCAACGAATATTTTTTAAATTAAAATTTATATACCCGGCGAGTAGATTCAATAAATAAAACCTGACACCATCGCACGAACCTGTAAATCCAGATAACTCACGAGGAAACCAATGAACTCAAAATATACACAAGAGAACGCGTCGAATTTGGGTAGAGGATCATTGACGAAAGCAGGACCAGGCCAGGTAATTTAAAAGCAATTTGGCACGAGGTCGCTGCGCCCCGAAAGAATGTAATGTAATGATTCGTGCGTACGTTCGGACACACATGTGCACAACGAACACACGCACGCGCGCGCGCGCGCATACGAAATAATAAGAGAGGAGAAAAGGAGTCCTGGTCCCCGGTAGCCTTTAGCCACTCGGCTTACGCTCATTGCGGCCGGACACTAAAATTGCAAGATTAGCTCGTCGGCGTTTTCAATTCACGGCTTGCGCGCTCTCGAGCCCGTGTACGTGTGCATATATGCGAATACTCTACAGGCTCAATAGAATTTCATAGAGAAAGGTGTTGGAATTCTCGATAAAAGAAATCGGTTCGACTTGACTGATTATTATTACGCATTTTATTTGATTAAGTGTGGAATTTACGTTCGCCTTGGAGATACCATTTTTATGTATATTAACAATTTAGTCGAAATTGCTGCATTTTCAATTATATAAATAATTTATTTACATTGCATAACGATCTATTAAATGCAATTAAGATACTCGTATACATTACTTTTTTCTTTCTACATCTAGATTCTCGATTTGAAATAATGGATGCATGTTTTATATACGTGGAATAAGCAATATGCTTTTTATATAATATATTTATTAAACTATTTTCGAGAAACAGGTTGAAATTCATATCGTTGTAAGTGATTTTTCTCGATATGCTAAGGTTCGTACCTTTGGAATGCTATGAAATACGATATTTGGTAATAAAATGTAATATCTACAAATATTTAAAGATTGTTTGCAGAATTTTGCAATTGCAATTAAACATTTATCGGAATATAAAAATGATAAACGTATACAAATATAAAATTAAATAGTAGTTGTTAAAAATTATTTGCTGCATTACAATGATGCAAGCTTGAAACTTTGATGTAATTGTATATTTAATTAAAAAATTTAAATAAAAAATGTTGTTTTAATTGTTTTAATCGGATTAAATGTACTTGATCATCTCATATTGATGTCAAACTAAAAGATGAATTTTCCGATCTCTAGTTCTTAATTTATACAATTATTGAAAATCATTAACATATATTTGGAAAACCTTGCAAATTGATATAAATGCCAGTATGTGATGCATGTGATGAAAAGTTAAAGTTTATAATATAACTTTCAGTATATAACCTAAATGAATTTTTCAAATTTTATAATAAATATATACAAAGAGAACTTTGATACATTGTTAAAGCTTTTATTGTATGTACAAGGTGTAATAAAAATTATATAATACAAATATAAAGTTACATTTTGAAAACTAACGGGATACCGTCGAAATGATTTTATCTCTGATCCGAAGTATCAATTCCAAGCAAAATCTTTTCCAAGACACGACTAGATCGTCGATCGTCTGCAACATCAAGGATACCCAAGCAGCCATCGTCACGACACATCGACACGGACGCGAATAATGCAATTACAATAGTCTACTATAAATATTCATCGCGATCAAGAAAGAGAACGCGGACTCGTCGCGCCCGTTCAAACAGTAATTTTAATATATATACATGCTGCTCCAGATTCGTCTGGCGACACTTGACGATTGCCATAAAACGTCTTGACTAGAGATTATAAAATTTTATATTATAGACATGAACTTTTTGAAAAACAAGTTCACACAATGTGAACGTTTGTTAAGCAATTGCTTAATGTGGTTTGCAAAAATAAAGGATTAATGTGTTTATAAGTATAGTACTTTACGAAAATACGTGAAATGTGAACATAAATACGATAATCGATTAGTAAATCAGTTTTAAATACACTTATTAATATTTTAGCATTGTTTTTATGACCACTGAAACATTTTTAGGTGTTTAGTTTTAAAAGATAATAAAAATAAATGTTGAAACATTCTTGTAAAATAACTCATCATACCTATTTCGCGTAATATATAAACGCCTGTACGCGTTCGACTGAAAATAATCATATATTGATATAAAAAATGGGATATAGGTAATGATGATAATAGCCCAATGGATTCTACTGAACTATATAATTCCGTGAAACTATATGGCCAATTAAATGTAAAATTAAAACAATTAATATAATTAGAAATAATAAAAGTTTGATAAAAAAATTGTGTGACAGATTTACTATTATAAAAAATACATATTTATTTAATTAATATCATATACAAAAATAATTTATTGATTTTAATAAAGTATTTATTAAAAAATATTTAGATAAATATTCGATTGAAAACAACAAATATATTGTAAATTGCAGATTTACATAATTATTATTTGTTCTAAATATTTATTTATTTTAATTGAATATTTAGTCAAATATATCCACAAACATATTTTATTATAATATAAATAATTTGCAATAATTTGAGAGCATATTATGTAAAACAATGCTAGGTAAGCGAGACATATTATAAAATTAATGTATTGTTGAAATTGTATACATTTCTGAATTGAAAAAGAAGTATGTTATATTTTTTGTTAGGCATTATATTTATTTTTTACAATTTTAAAATATAAACTACTTTTGTTCATACGACATTGGGTCAAATATTTATTCGGCAGTTTCTATAATTTACTTCATGAATTCTTTACTTACTGCAAGCATGGGAACAGTACGTTTAATTGAGTATAAAGAAATAATAATTAAGTGTATGTAATTTGGAAGTTCACAAATTCTAAATTTAAATAAGAGAAATTTTATTTTTCTTCATTTCATACAACTAGAATTAAAAAACAATGCTGTAACTGTTTACAAAAATATCTGCATGCTAAACTAAAGCAAACCTGGAAACTATACAATCGTTCATTGCTCCTAATTTAAATGTCTACCTCAATCCTTCTTTAAACTGATAAAAAGAAGAGCCGATCTTGGGATGGAATCAACGACCTCTGTAGCGAGGACAATGAATTTATAAGAGTGATCAAGAGAAGCAAGTCTGGACCGCAGGATCCCATAAATTTCGAGGCAGTACCTCGGCAATCGAACTGACAGATTCTCCCCCATCGCCGGTCTGAAAACAAATTGGGGCCCGAAGGACATGCGGGATCTCGAGTACCGGGAATTCGCTCGCTGTTTCCGCGAATGCAAATGCGAGAGTTTCGTATACCTGAGAGAGTCGCGATGACTTTGCGAGAACCTGGCTGGAATGCCAACTGGTTCAACTGATGCGATCGTGGAAGGACCTTTTTAAACTGAAACCGTAGTCCCTACGATCAACTATTCGAGTGCTTCACTAACTGGCTATTATGCCTTATTATCTTTCGTTTATGACACCATTATATAGTATTGTTGGGTTATAATTGTGACGCTTAAAAGGTTATTTGCACGCCAAGACAATTAATATGTACTATATTGACGTAACTAGAATCGCGAATGAAAGATAAAACAGATTAGTGTTTCACTTTCAATCACAAGAGTAAAATATTTCAATGCTGCTAGCATCAGCAATTAACTACCGTCAAAAATGAAAAAAAAAATCCAACTCCCACTATATCGCATAAGTTTCACCAGGATCAAATGGGTTATTTAGACAACTCTAAGCAGCTCCTTTCACCAACGTCCGGAATGGAAGAAGGAGATAGCTACCGTAATTCTGAAAGCACTGCGCAATCCCACGTTCTCGTGCAAAAATATTGATTCGTAGTTCTTGCCGATCTATCAATCGCATTCTGCTACGTCTTATCAGACGCCCCGATCTATCGATCGATGTTAAACCGAGAGAGGAGTGAATCAAACGAGCATCCGCACTCGATCAGCACTCGTCTTTATTACCGGCAGGGAAGTATAATTTAAGAAACTTTTGACTTTGCCGATCCTAACCGATTCGATCGATAATTTTTTTTCCACAAACTTGCTTGCATAGATTTGATTTATCCGGTATTTTAAATAATTGGAGAAGATACGGAAATGATTCTGATGATCGGTACATCATATATATTTTACTTCTCGATGCAACTGATTTTTTTTATTGACGTATCAATTGAATTTTTACCATATTGATATAACCAAAAGATTAGCGAGATTTAGAAGTAAGAGTATATGTTGTTTGCATATCAAGGGTAACGATATCGGATTATACAACTTGATTTTGTCAAATTCATGTAGGATAAATTATATCACGTATATTAAAAATATTCGATCTGTTATTCCGAAAATGATAGAAATCTACATTTCTAAGAAAAATACTAATGAAATATATATTTTATTAAGAAAGGATAATACATAATTTTGTTATAAATTAATTATTCTTAAAATATTTTAACTTATTTCTTATAAATATTATTTTCTCTATTCTTTAAGCTTTTTATTTAAATAAATAATTGCAAATCTACCTGTATCAAATTATTATCGGCACACACCAAAATTGTTCTTACATCAAGACCCAAATAATCATATCCTAATTCTAAAAAAGTGTATATTAAACTCGATAAAATATTAGTTTATATTGAATAAATAGTGAGTCAACTGTGGCTGAATGAGTTAATATCTAAAGAATTCGGGCAGCGATTATATTTTCACTACATAAATATCCCCACTCAGTAGCAAGTAGAAAAAAGCTACTATCCATTTACGACCTCCTGGAGCTATACAACAAAGCTTAATTCAACGTTATTTGTCTTGCAATGATTCCCGTACATAATAATTAACAAACGTGAATAATTGATAGCGAATGAAGAACGAACGATTGAATCTGTGTATTGCGTTTTGTATTCTCATGGACGATAAGACTCTGCGTTTACATTTGCTCGAGTATACGTATTAGGCAATTGCGACGAATTTTTCTCTAATGATGTCATCCTCACTGGCAAAACTGGATTTCGATAAGCGACAAGATAACAAGATTCTTTGATACACGTGCATCGTTTTACTGTTATTTAAAATTGTTTATTTTTTTATTCATTTTCTTCGAAAGATATATATCAACCAGCACTTACTACTACTGCTACCTTAATCAATTGTCAATATTATATATACATCTACCATTTCTTCCATTCGTTTTTACAATGCAAAATTTGTTTTTAGTGAACATTTTTGTCAGTCTGTAGTCAGCCTTAATTGCACACATACATACTTACAAAAAATATAATTATATTTACAAATTATACAAGCCCATATATACACACGCGCGCGCGCGTATCTTTGAAGAAAATATTATTGAGAAATACAATGACAATTATTTTAATTGGGTTTTATGCAGAATATATGTTATAGTGATGACGTGTATTATAGATAAAATAAATGGGTACAGTAGCAGTTTATACTTAAATGAAACAACTACAATAAAGTCCCATTAAAAAATGTGCATTACTTGATTAACCAGACAAACGGATTGTCCGCATCAGTGCATATTTCTTTCGATTTAAAAACAACTGTGCACAAGAGATTCTTATAAACCATGTAATTCCAATAATATTAAACGAATTTCTAAGAAAAAATTTAATTTAAGTACGTTATATCTTCATTAATAAATTATAAATATCTGTAGATAAAAAGTTACCGGGTGTATTAGTTTATTGTTATTATCGGTAAAAGTAATCACATGCCCGATAAAACATTTTTAGTTGATCGACTTACTTAGATACGTGCTGAACCATATAGTAGTCTAATTTTTACAACTTCTATTATTATATCGATTCAGATATAAGATAAATTTGCACTTAATGCAATGAAGGTAAGAGATAGATAATGAGAATGTTAAATAATATTGCATGACTTTCTTTTACAACAAGAAGGTTCATTTTTATGACGAATTAAGAAATTATTTAATTCCATTTCATACCATTTAGATTGTTTAGATGTAATTAACGAGATTCATGTTAATCTTTTTGTTCTCAACAAAAAAGTGCTGTGACTCTTGCAAAAAAACCCATCGTAATCGTAAAATAAAATATTTGGAAGCTATATCTATAATTCTGTTAATATCTTAATTAAATTCTGTTAATTAATTAATTAATTATTTTTATTTTTATAAAGATGATTCCTATATAATCCTGCAGTCACAATATATTTCCTACTTCAAGATAAATGTAAATATTATAGTAACGAATACCTAACGTTAGATTTATTTTCACTCTTTAATTTTTTAAATCTATACGAGACTTATACTTTAACAATGCCCTCTTAGTTTTTTGTAAATTTGAGAAAAAATCGTTATAAATAATATTACACGAACGTGTCTTCTCTTCGAGTAGTCTTGATCGTGGCGATCATTTTTACGCATTATAACCCAAACAATTGAGATTTCGAGGAATAAAAGCCAAGTTTCCTAAAAGTGTATGGACAGCCAAGTGAATTCCAAATTCCACCCTAATAGAGCTTGCGAAAATGAGAGCTTGCGCGCGTTAATTAAGATTCTAAGTATATCCGGCGGAAGAGCTCCGAGATAAAGCTGAGGACACGGGGAGACCCGGTTTTCCACAAACTCCTTCGCGCGCCGCGCATTAATCTACCCGCTACCGGGAATCGGACCGGCTTATTATACGCGCAGGCGACGTCGGAATCCGGGCTTGCCACACGGGAAAATTCGCTGAGAGAAAGAGGGGAGACGAACCGCGAACTCCCGTTACACAAGTTCTCGACTCTGTCTATATGTCTGTGTACACATGCGTTTGGCAGATCGTGCGGGAAGAAAGTCGCTCGCGAATTCGCATCGATCGACCAATTTTCTTGTAATCGCATTCTTGTACGCTTATATCTTCTTATATACCTTCAGTTTTAATTGTTAAATCATTTATTGAGATTTCAAGTGTTCGAAAATCCATTTTTTAAACTAGATTCAATCTATTATAAATAAAATGCAATTACTAATATACATACTTGCATAATAATTTAATTTTTACATACAGTCAATTGGTCTACATGTACAGCAAATATAATTTTGTTATATTTTTGAAATTTTGAAATTGTATTATTATTCAATCTAATTGAAAATTTACTTCATTAGCATATTATTGAATAGCTATTTTTCAGTAATCTTCGCCAGTTACTTTCTTCATTAACTTCACTGATATTAATTAAATAAATAAAAATTGACGCAGAACTACAGCTGATATTTTCGTGTTTGCGTATACGCAATCGAAAGCATTCTCTGCCCGTTATAACATCACGCCAGAGAATATTGCATTAATTTTTACGGCTGATTTAGATGAGTGAAAAAAGGAGAGATAAAGATAGAGGCGGAGGGGGGGGGGAGTCTCACAGTTTTTTTATGATGCAAATTAGATGCTCCAATGTAGGTGATGAAGAGTAGGCGGAACCTTGAATTGGAAATCGCTTAATTGGAGCAAGATTTTCGAATATTGTTATGAGCATATTTTTTTCGAAAGTGAACTAAATAGTTTCATCTTATTGTTAACACAATTAATAAATTATTTTACTTTTAGAAGTTTTAATTTAATTATTTTTTAAAGACAAAATTACATTGAAGCAATATTTCTTGACTCAAAACTTTCACCAGCTCACAACTAGCTATGCATGTATATTTAATTTTGATATGTTTCTTTAAAATTGTTCGTCTTTTCATTGATATATTGATCCTAGTTCCTTAATAAGCTAGGTAATTATAGTTGTTTGAAAATGAAAAATATAGTACACTAAATAATGTAAATGTTATTAACAAATTGGATACATTAAATATGATTATCGTATTGCAAAAGTACTAAGAATATTACCTATAATTTTTTTAAATACTTTCCAATCAATTGCCAAGTATAGAATTTTTAATAATGAAATAAAAAAATTAAACATTTAATATCAGTGTTCGTCCCATTATATTCAATTGGATGGTATACCAAACCAAACCCCATTTTATAAACATATGATTTTGCCGAATCAACACATTTATTATCAATCTACGAACCTTATATTTTTGTAAAACTATCTCCTACACTTTCAATGTCTGTAATTAGCAATGCGATAGTATACGTGCTAGAGTAGATATAACCTAGTGAAAGTTTCTAGAAAATTTGAATAATTTTTGTCGTATACTTTTCGTTTATATACATGGAAAATTTTTCCTATTCCTTTCTTCTACGATAGAGTTATTAAAAAATTCAATAGACGGTCACAGTAGTAAACATAAGAACATTATGATAAATTATTTTTTATACAATATTGATTATTACAACTTTGCTATAAAATAACATAGTTTACGACTATCGCTTGACTAACCACATATTCTACGCTCGTGCAATAAAAATAGTTGATTTTTACAATTATTAACAAGTTTTTAGTGAATATATAACCTCAATTTAATATTCAAGAATAGTGAGAAATCGTGTAAAATTTTAGTCAATGGCACCTTTCATGCAAATGAGTAATTTGTTTTTTTTCTCTGCCACATGCCCGCGTCTATTTTTTTCATTGCATTAATAACGGAATTTGTGTTATTTTATTTTAATTACAGACATCGTTGCGATAATTTAGCTCTCAGTGACTTTTAGAACGATTATAATTGAGACATATAGATATAAAATTTATAATAATATATTTATTGAGGGACATAGGATTTCTAATTTAAATAAAGAAAAAACCTTTTCAGATTTGTTATTAGTTTGAGAATAATCTCATCGTATTGTATAAGTAAATGTGAAGCGTAAAATGTTGCATATAGCATAAAAATAGGTTTTGTCTTTATTTAAATTAAGAAAACCTACCTGACCCTCAAGAAATTGATACATAATCATTTTAATTTTTAAATAAATAATAGAGGGGAAAGTCAAGTATTATCATCATTTTCTTAAATTTACATTTATTTACGTATAACTAAAAGATACATTATGCAATTGAAAAGGAAATTTTTATTAGATACTAAACTGATCACAAAATCTATATACATTATTCGAATAATGAACCTTATACAGGAATTTATAATTAAATGTTTATTTATAATTAAAAAATATAAATATCTAAAAATATATATTCAAATACTATAAAAGTAAGCGAGACCGAAGCTAAATAAATGCAAGCCACGATTTTCGAATATTGTTATGAGCATATTTTTTTCGAAAGTGAACTAAATAGTTTCATCTTATTGTTAACACAATTAATAAATTATTTTACTTTTAGAAGTTTTAATTTAATTATTTTTTAAAGACAAAATTACATTGAAGCAATATTTCTTGACTCAAACTTTCACCAGCTCACAACTAGCTATGCATGTATATTTAATTTTGATATGTTTCTTTAAAATTGTTCGTCTTTTCATTGATATATTGATCCTAGTTCCTTAATAAGCTAGGTAATTATAGTTGTTTGAAAATGAAAAATATAGTACACTAAATAATGTAAATGTTATTAACAAATTGGATACATTAAATATGATTATCGTATTGCAAAAGTACTAAGAATATTACCTATAATTTTTTTAAATACTTTCCAATCAATTGCCAAGTATAGAATTTTTAATAATGAAATAAAAAAATTAAACATTTAATATCAGTGTTCGTCCCATTATATTCAATTGGATGGTATACCAAACCAAACCCCATTTTATAAACATATGATTTTGCCGAATCAACACATTTATTATCAATCTACGAACCTTATATTTTTGTAAAACTATCTCCTACACTTTCAATGTCTGTAATTAGCAATGCGATAGTATACGTGCTAGAGTAGATATAACCTAGTGAAAGTTTCTAGAAAATTTGAATAATTTTTGTCGTATACTTTTCGTTTATATACATGGAAAATTTTTCCTATTCCTTTCTTCTACGATAGAGTTATTAAAAATTCAATAGACGGTCACAGTAGTAAACATAAGAACATTATGATAAATTATTTTTTATACAATATTGATTATTACAACTTTGCTATAAAATAACATAGTTTACGACTATCGCTTGACTAACCACATATTCTACGCTCGTGCAATAAAAATAGTTGATTTTTACAATTATTAACAAGTTTTTAGTGAATATATAACCTCAATTTAATATTCAAGAATAGTGAGAAATCGTGTAAAATTTTAGTCAATGGCACCTTTCATGCAAATGAGTAATTTGTTTTTTTTCTCTGCCACATGCCCGCGTCTATTTTTTTCATTGCATTAATAACGGAATTTGTGTTATTTTATTTTAATTACAGACATCGTTGCGATAATTTAGCTCTCAGTGACTTTTAGAACGATTATAATTGAGACATATAGATATAAAATTTATAATAATATATTTATTGAGGGACATAGGATTTCTAATTTAAATAAAGAAAAAACCTTTTCAGATTTGTTATTAGTTTGAGAATAATCTCATCGTATTGTATAAGTAAATGTGAAGCGTAAAATGTTGCATATAGCATAAAAATAGGTTTTGTCTTTATTTAAATTAAGAAAACCTACCTGACCCTCAAGAAATTGATACATAATCATTTTAATTTTTAAATAAATAATAGAGGGGAAAGTCAAGTATTATCATCATTTTCTTAAATTTACATTTATTTACGTATAACTAAAAGATACATTATGCAATTGAAAAGGAAATTTTTATTAGATACTAAACTGATCACAAAATCTATATACATTATTCGAATAATGAACCTTATACAGGAATTTATAATTAAATGTTTATTTATAATTAAAAAATATAAATATCTAAAAATATATATTCAAATACTATAAAAGTAAGCGAGACCGAAGCTAAATAAATGCAAGCTATAAATAACTTTGATGTAGGTATTTATTATTAATGATCAAAGTGACGACTCGAAAACGCTTTACATTACAATAAATGTGTAATAACCTGAGGACGAGTGGCAAATAAAATAATCTAACTGTATATCCTATATAATATATATGCTATAGACAGATTATTTTACTTACCACTCTTCATTAGGTCGTTAAAAATTTATTGTGTTGCAAGGCATCTCCAAGTAATAATGAAAGTAATTATGTAAACACGAAGAAATAGACAAAAGTTAAAATAAAACGTTTATAACTATAACCATCAAATGTTATTTTAAAATGAGATGTAAACTTAAAATTAATTAAACAACGAAAACAACGTTAAAAAGAAAGGAACTTTAAAGCTCAAATCGATCTATTTTCAGTATTAAAAGCTTCAAGCTTGCGCAATCGACATACGATGAAGATTTATAACTTGTAATAAATGCATGTTGACATAAATGTTGAACTATTGGTATCGATTAATCGAGCTGGAAGATATTGATACAAAAATATCGAATCCGAAAGTAAATAGAGATTTCGAAAGGTAGAGGAGAGGCGACAAAGTAACAATAGAAGAGTACGTATAGATCTGTGTGTGTTCACACGTGTATAGAGGCGAGAGAGGAAGGAAAAAATAATTGCGTAAGCCAAAATAGCGGGCAAAACGAAAAACCAGCCGAAAGAGAAAAGAGAAATAAGAAAGGAGGCCGGTCCGGAGGTGCGCCTTACAGACCCAGTGTCCGAAATACAATCCCGAATCAATGTCCCCATAAAATATGCTCGTTTTTCATAGGTCGAGACCCCAATTAACGCCGCGGCCCACACGGCCTTGAAATACTTCGCGAAGTCCGGGAGGAAGGAAGCAAATGGGGGGAAAACGAGAGGAGGAAGATATCGAGAAGGACGAAGCAAGACAAACAAGAAGCAAGGCTGCGGCTCTAACGGAAAAGGAAGACGAAACCGGGCCTCCCGAATGCAAAGAGGAAGTTAAAAGAATCGAGAACCCGAAATGCACGAGCCAAAAGAGAAAGAGAGAACGAGTGAGCCACTCCGAAGGGAACGGGAACGGGAAAATGAAGAGAAGAAGAAACTATATACGCTCATCGGTTCATTCTGGGACGATCGAGAGGTACTGACCCCTCAAGGGGATCTGACAGGGGATACCCCCTCAACGAGGATATCCTAGTTTCACGTTTTAAATGCGATGATGCGCTCCCTCGATTTATTATACTAATATTTCCGCTGCATTTCCAATTTTATGCTTCTTTAATATCTCAACCTTTTGAACACAACACATTGATTTTAAACTATACCATTAACCCAAGAAATATTAAAATGTATGTTTTAAAAATTGAAAAATAACTCCACTGATAAGTTAATGTAAATAATGCCTAGTGCTTTAGATATTGATGATAATAGATTAATGTGGTGCACGATGCAATATACATATATCAATGTGCTATTTAAACAAGTTAAATTAATTACAATGATGCAAACATCGAGTTATAAAATTATATTAGCATCGATTAATTTCTAATACCAATTAAAAATCAAATTATGTAATAGTCTTTGTGTTAATATAGTTCAACTTATTCTGCTCCTACGCTAAAGAAAAGCATATCGATTCCATGCAAATTCATAGATTTTTTACAATAAAATCTGAAGGAGTACCCATTATTATGCACTCGATCTTAATTTATAAATAAATGTGATATAATTGTTTAGTATCGAGTGCACGACCAATTGAAATTATCTAATTTGTTTTTTAAGCACGCCAGTAATAAATATTAAATCATCATCATCATTATTTTTTTAATCTACATCTACAACAATATACATGTATCAATCATTTAAACAACAGTCTCAAGTACTTGCGAGTATTAATAATTTCTACCGCAAACGTCTGCAATTTTTTAAAATGTATGTTTGGCTAATAAAAATTTTTAAAATTAATAAATGAAAGAATAAACGTATACTATCCAAAGTGATAAACAAATTTCTTAATTAGTTGTCATTAAACCGGGTTTACAAAAAGGTATGTATAAAAAAATGGCTTAACGTTCATTAACATCGATTATTCTAACGATACGAGTTTCTCATCGTAGAATGAATTAATGAGAGAAAAATGATGATCAGCACTGGCATTGATTACATACCGTCGATCGTGAATTTCTGAAGGTTTTCGCGGGGCACGATCCTTGACGCGGCCCTGGCGTCTGGAATGCGGGCGCGGCAAGTATATCGAGTGCGCGCGAGTCTACTTGAGAGCGTCTCGACATTCTCTCTCACTTTAATCAGGGTAAATAAATAAAGCGAGGAGCGAGTAATGGGTGATTGTTCAATTCGGCAATTTTCACTGATGTTTGTACAGATTATGAGTGTACTTAACCCTCTCTAGTGTCCACTATACAAAGTGTAGATACACATTTATACCCGTTTACCAAAGTCTTTATCTTTCTTCGGTTTTTCTTTCATACACTACTATTTATTTTAATATTTATTTAAACAATTTATAAAATGTATTGCGATAACAATTGCTATATAGTAACCATATTTAAGATTTTCTTTTAATTAAAATAATGTATCAAGTAAACTTTATTTCTCACACGTTACTTGTAATTTTCGACATATAAATATTTGTCTGACACGGCTCCTATTATCGTGTTAATACGTTGCTTTTATATTCAATACACACAGTAAACAGTACTATGTAATAGGGAAAAATTAAAAAATTAAAACAGATAAAATTTAGTAATATATCTTTACGTGACAAAATAATTTTCTTTTGCAGATATTTACCATACGATACTTTAATTCTAACTCGTCCAAATAACACGTTTCACGATATACGCTGCCATTCATCCGCGTATACACTCCTATACGATTACACATATAGTATATAAAATACAAAGATACGCATCCATTATAAATAAACGTGGCGAGAGTTGCGTCTCAAGTACAAATGTTACTTGGGGTAGAAAAACGGGGTGCAAAAGGAAAAAGTGCCTTTCGGAAAGGGAATAAAGTGTAAAGTGTAGCGAAGGGCCTTACCAGTCTCGGGTCCGCCACTGGATATAATACGTGCTGCACACGCAGCTCGACACACAGCGTTGGAAAAAGTATGCGGACACCACGAGGACGTATACACGTGTACACGTATACATCATATATATACGTCCACCGTAGATGTACCGATGTACGTGTATGTGTACATTGAATAGATGTGTGTATACGATACGTGCGTACACGCGTACCTTCAATGCATACAAGTGACGACAACCGGCGTCGTAGTGTCGCGGATGCCTCGCTACTAATTTTCACGATGAAATTTCATTGCGAAACGTTGCTATGCAATTTTCGAAGGATCCGTATGTTAATTAACTTTATTCGCGTGTGGGTTATCCAACTAAACAGCGAGGAGACAATTAATCTAAAATACATGTCATTACCATCGAACACTCAAATTTTTACCAATTTATCCTGCAAAATCGTATCTTATTATTATTATTCGTTTTCAACCTCGGTAACATCGATTACATTTATTTGAGTAACGATTATGTTTGTCTCGAGAAGAACATTTCTAAAGACGAGTAAATATTTGTTAGTAAAAAAAATATGAAGTATCGAAATAAATATTGATCGATAGGGGCCTCTTTTACATTTAACGAGTGTACACATAAAGAATTGCTTGTATAGACATATGTATGTGTGTACCCGCGATAAAAATTGTTTGGACGGAATGTTTCTCTAAAATACAATGTTACGAAGTATTTATTTTCTGCCCGATTAGATATTTATTTTGTGTAATAAAAACACGAATATAGGGTAAATGTACCAATTCCTGCGGCGTCAAGCTGAATCAGCCAATTTTTTAGTCTTTTTTGTGAAAATATATCAATATTAATATATCTAAATTATTTAAACATAAAGTTTAAGCTATTAGGTAGTTAAAAAAAAATACTTAACATTACTATTTATCAATTAAAATTTTTTATAATAAAAAACTTTTCGCGTATCAAAATGTACATAATCCTGCGGAATATAAAATGGAATGAACGTATTAATGCGGAACTTTGCCCCTATTCCTGCTGTTAATAATTTAGGGAAATACTTTTTATAAATAATAGTTTTTACTTACCATAAAGTTTTAATTACAATAATATTAAGTAAACATTAGAGTATTTAATTAGTAATTTGTTTATTAATTTAAACTTTAACATATTTTATAAATATGCACATGCAATATTAATAAATTTTTAAATAAAACAAATAACTTTTCTAAAAATCTAAAAAATCTAAAATTACTATGCATTGCCTGTTGATCAACTGAGCTTCTTTATTTTTTAAGACTTTTTGTATCTATCGATTCTTTTCTTTATTTTAAATCATTTTGTTTCTAAATTTTAAAAATTTCCATTTATTTTAAACATTCTTCTTGTTTGCGTATTTTTTCATTATCTTTTTGTAAATTTAATTCTTCTTTTCTAACCTTTTCTTTATTCTTTATTCTTTATTTAACCCATTAATAATTACAGATTTATTACATCTGCAAACCCTATAGAGGTAAATAAATTAATCTGTACATAGCTTATATACTAACTTAAACTAATTAGTTAATGATTAGCTGCATTTCTGCAGCCTATAACTAATTTATTCTTAAATCTAATATATATTATTTTATTTAATGTTCCAATAATAAATAATGCATCACAGTAGTGTGCTATAAGCAACATTGTTATAACAGAAAAAATATATATACACATTAATGCAGTATATATACATTTTATATTTTACAACTCATTATATTCTTTCCTGCTTCCTTCTTTGTTTTTTTTGTTTCTGCCTGTCAAGTTTCTTTACTTTTGGAGTTATTAAAAATATATTTTTACACTAAACGTGAAATTATAACTGCGATAAAGGTACTGCAGAGTAGTGTAGTTTTTAGGTTATGTACTGACACGTTACTGCGCAGGAATACGGACAATTGCGTCAAATTTTCGCCGCAGCGATGCGCGCATACTTTGCGGATACTGCCCAAATGCTACTGACGATTTTTAAATAATTATTTAAATAGATTAACACTTTTTTAATATTTCAAATAATAAATAATATATTTAAGTAATGGAAAAATCTTTTTTTGTAGCTTAACAAAATTATTTACTAAATTTTAAGTGACTTTTAAGCTAGCTAATTTGTGTCGAAATCGTTTGGAAATGAAGTCATTTTATTCAATTTTTGACACTGTATTTTTAGAAGACCTGTACTTAATTATAAATTTAATATATATTATTTATTATTATTTATTCTGGTTCCAATTAACCCATAGTAATCGCATGAATTTTTTTAAGGAAAAAAATTGATTTTTATTTATTTTATTTAGAAAAAAAGAAAAATCCGCAGGATTTCGTACACGCGCAGGTATTGGTACATTTACCCTATCTACCTATTACTATACGGTTTTTTATAAAAATAAAATTACATTAAATGATAGAAACAACGTTACCGTATCGTGTAATTAAGTGTCTCTTATTAAAAAAAGACAAACTAAGATTTGAGAGGGTAAACGAAACAGTATCATTATGTTTAGGTTCAATGGCCTAATCAAGGTTCAGCCGGCGTTAGAGTACGGCTTCACTAGCTACATTTGCATGAATCTATATTAAATCTAAATACAACAATAACATTTTTTATATCTTTCCACGAAACATTACATTGTTTTCTTTTCAGATACATTGCGCATATATATATATACATTCAACAAGATTGTCTGGCATATTTTTAAGCTAAAATTATTTACGCGTATGTTAAGATATATAATATACTTAAAAGTAAACAAACCGTTTAAAAATTACTAATTTAATTGTACTTATTTTTATTTTCAACGTACGTATATACGTGAAAAAGATATTTACAAATAATGCAACTTATTACTATTAAAATCTTAAAATATATTCATGAGATAATTTCATTGTAAGACAAATTGTTATAATGCAAACGTAAGAAATACTTGTGGGAAAATAGATTTTATAAATTTGAAATATTAATTACTCTCGTATAAGTACACTGACAATTCACTGTAATTTAAATTTATAGTGATATTATTCAGATTAAAAAATTTGACAATTATTGTAAAGATAGATCCATTATTAAAACAAAATAAATCAATCTCAATGTAATTTATAAGCAATTGATTAAGAAATTAATGCATTTTATGTAACGTATTTTGAACATAAGATGTACTAAAAAAAAGAAAGTATATTTTTATTTATTCAATTAACTGTACCATTAGGCAATTGTTATCACAACTCCAGATAAACATTATTCTAAGCCGATTCTATATAAAATTGCATTTAATTGATAATTTTACGTGTTTATATATTAATTTTGAAGATCTATATAAAGTATTGATATATAGTGTACAAATACTGGTTATATGCACGATTCATGTTTCTACAGATGATCGATTGGTGATAAATTTATATAGCAATAGAAAGATAGAAGTACATTATTTAAAATTATGCCAGACACTCAGTTGAGTTAGTAAAGGAAAGATAAGAAATATGAAAAAAATGTTTGACGTACCTGTCACGAGGATCGATCCAAGTCGTTTTCCTCGTGTTGTGATCAATGAAGTACACCTTTCCGTCATAGTCCTGCGCGACGTCCCACCCTTGCGGAAGCGGTATCTCCCCATTCCGTCTCCTTGGCATATTTCACTGCGTTCTAAATCCATCGAAAGCAACAATCACTTGACCGACATTTGCACATTCCATGCTGCGCTGTACATCCCCCCCTCTTTCTCTCTCTCTCTCTCTCTCTCTCTCTCTCTCTCATTTTCGCCCACACGTGCAATTATACGCGAATTTTGACGTACGTTAGAGCGGATTTTAAGCGTTAGTATGAGAAATATCTCGGTCTGGCCTTTCAATTATTCTTTAGCTCTAATGTTTGTGTTTACTATTTTTCGGGTCTTTAAATCATACTGCTCGATGCCGAAAATTTTATTTATTAATGCACCTATAAATTATGAAAAACAAAACTTTTAATATTACTAAACTAATACTACGAAATTTACTACGAATTTGAGGAGTAAGATCGAATACATGTATCAGTTTTGTTGATAGTAGTTAAATACACAGGATGTGCGTTGCCCATTAATTAATACAAAATGTGTATTTACTATTATTTTTATACGACAATAAATAACCGTTGTTCGTGTTTATTACAAAAATTTAAAGATATATTTTTAAACGTAAAAAATATATTGAAATGGAATTTCTATTTGATAATAACACTACAACTTATGCAAATGAACTTACTGTCAAATTGATAGATCTACTGTACACAAATTACGTGTGCAAATATTTTTCAGTTATTGTCAGTCGGTAACATGCTCAGTGTACGTGCATACGTCATTAATATTTTACATTTAGTTTAATGTTTAATTATTTATCGCAACATGAAACTTTTGAAACATGTAGGTGTAACTGGGAACATTTGAATCCGTTTTATATCCTTAGAATATTATTTCATTAATACCACGTGTATGGATTATGTAAATAATTCACTCTTCGACTCGTAATAAATCTGTAATAATTTTTCTGACATTTGCATACAATACGTTTATAAAATAACTCCGACATTGATTATATTGTCAATTTAATTAACTGTGTTACTATATATTAAATATTCAGACGCTTAGCGTGTAAATTATATACCTCGAAAAAATAATAAACCCTTTCATATGTAAAACGAAGTAAAACGTTATCTTATAAAAATTAAATTCCTGTACAAACAACAAACATCCGTAATTTCATTAATTTTTAATGATAAACAATTAATATTATATTAATAGTCCACTTTTATGCCGTATTCGATTTTTAATTAATTGAGAAAAAAACAACTTTTATTTTCGCGTGTAATGATTAGTGACTAAATGAAATTACAAGAGTATTCATATTCCAAATATTTAATTGGCATGATTCACTCGACTTACATTAATTGAGAACTGAATTTAATTCAACTCGTTGGATTATAATTTCGCAACGTTAAAACATGCGTTCCAATAATACATTGGATGATTTAAATTTCTTTTATTATTCTACTAAATTTCTACTTACATATATATTTTAAAAAGTATTGTACAAATTGAGACGATCGACAATTAAAACATAATAGAATTTATAATTATTTTCTTTTTATCATTATGATGGTGCCAGAATGTATATAAAAAATATAACAATTACAAATAAAACTTTGATTAAGTTTGTTTACCTAATTAACTAAGAATCGATTAGTGTATACTTTCCGTGTATCGTTGAAAAATTAGCCAATTTGTTTAAGCTAGTGTAACAATTGTGTTTTTATCTTTTACAACTGATTTGTTGAAAATATTACAGTCAACTTATTTAAAACCAACAAAAAAATAATAATTAATTTGTTAAATTTGTAATGAAAGAAGTTAACATTTACGAATGTTTGCGTTATAGGTACATATTTACAATATTTCGCTGCGTTTAACGCACGAATCATCGGCTTCACGAATGTAGAAAAAAGTGTAAGTACCGTTATTACCCCACAAACATTGAAAATTCAGCGTTTCTCATCAAGATCCTACAAAATCCCGGGTACTTGTTGCATGCGCGAGTCTCTTACAAACGGCGCAGCGTTCCTTCGAAAATTTAAAATCTGTCTCGAAGGTGCGAAAAAGGCGCGACCCTTTAAACGGAATTGATTGAAAAGCCAGGTCAACCGAGAACACCGAAGAAAAAAAATAATAAAAGAAAAAATAGAGAAAGAAGAAGAATCAGCAAAAGAAACAAAATACGGCGAAGAAGAAAAAATAAGAGTAAGAAAAGAAGGGAAAAGAATAAGAATAAGAGTAAGAAATAAGAATTAGAAGCAGAAGCAGAAGCAGAAGCAACGTAGAGACGTCAAGAAAAAGTAGACCTAGAAATAGACGGCTAGAAGCATCGGCTCGCACGCACACAACCCGCGTCCGCCATCATGAATACCTCATTATCATGAGCGGAGTGACGTCAGAGTCCCCGCCTTCAGATTCCTCTCGAGCGGAATTCCACCGTTAACATGATAGTGTGCAGTCGCCGCGGCTCCTCTTGCCGCGCGGCTCTCGTTCTCTCTCTCTCTCTCTCTTTCTCTCTTTATCTTTTTTCTTCCTCTCGCTCTGCGAAGGATAAACAACGGGGGAGGCAAGGGGCTTCACCAGGGGATTTAGGCACACTGCACTTAACAAACTGCGATACGATTTTCCCGCAAAAATAAACGTATACCACTTGGCACTTCACCACTTGTAGAACCGTTCGAATATGTATATGGACGTTACGTGTGTATGTACGAGAGCGTACGAGAGCGTACGAGCGGTGGTTCGACACTTTCTCTCGGTGTGTTCAATCGGCGTGGAACTTCCAGGGCGCCTCGTCCGCTGTCATCGCGTGGATTTGAGGAGCGGAGGACGGGGCGAGGGGACAAGGGGACAAGGGGATAAGGGGACAAGGGAGAAAAGGGAAAAAAGGGGGAGAAGGAGGAGGAGGAGGAGGAGGAGGATAACAGGGGGCTCGGATAAACAAAGAAAAGGGGGTGAGGTGCGCGGGAGTGCAGGAGTGCGGGAGTGCGGGAGTCTCGGTCGGGCTGTAACTGGATAAACCACCAGGTTCGGTGTTGCGCCGGGTTCTGCCGAGGAGCGCGCTGGCTCTCTCGGCTCTCTCGGCTCTCTCGGCTCGCTCGGGTTCTACGCACACACGCACTTTTCAACGAGAGAGATACATTTCCACGCGGCACGCACACACCGACACGGCCCGTCTCTATCGGGGTCCGGGAACTCTCGCGTGTTTTCCTTTCTTCTTTTAGGTTAGGCCGGTGTGGAGAGGGAATCGGTGTGCTCTCTACCCCCACCCCTGTCCGACCGGGGTCTATATAGCCGGAGCTCTTTTCGTGTCTCTGACCGCGCGCCCGTGTGTACGGCGAATGACGGTATACGATTCGAGCGGCGTACCACACCGCGCACACACCACGCTCTCTATACCGCCGGGGGAGGGTCGAGGGACGGGGGACGGGGGCCGGGGCGAGTACGCCGGGAAGGAGAGGGAGAGGGAGAAGGGGGCCATCGGCCACCCGACGGAGACGGAGACTGACTCTCGAGTCTCGGCACCACTCGGCACTCGGCAGTACGGCAGCCTCGGCGGTTCGCGTGTTTCGAGCCAGGGGACGCCTCCGAACGGCCAGCCGGAGCCCGGACGCGTGGCTCCGTATCTTGTACTTCGCTCGCGAGTCGCGGCTCGCGGCGCGATCCGCAATTGTATTGTTTTCGGATGGGCAGCAGGTGTCTCGCGTCGCGGGCTCAGGGCTGCGGCAGGCGGCTGGTGCGTTGAGCGTTTTCCTTTCCCAGTTTGCCTCTCCCGAGTCCCGACTGCCACTGCCTTTACCTTTGCCTTTGCTGCTTCCTTTACGCTCTGCCTCGGTCTTCACTCTGCTGTACTCTGCTTGACCCCTTCTTTCCGTATCCCTCGCATCATTTTCCTTTTTAATGCAAAATCACAGATTGTGTTAATGTTTACTTTTTCTAAACTTAAGTACCCTTTTTGTTTTTTATCCTTTTCCTTTTTATTAATCAACATTCGTAAAGCCTTATTCCTTCGTAAGATATTTAAAATCCTACGAGACGCAAAATATACAAACTTATTTTCTCCTTTAGAACTGTTACTATTATTTCTAAAAACGTAATTATCGACTTGGTTCAAGCTTCCTTTGAATTTTAAGTGTTAGTCTCTAACTGCAACTAGCAAGGAGACCCTCATATGTTTGGGAAACGAATCGTGCCCAGCTTGTAGTGTGTTTTCTAATATAAAAGCATGAAAAAATCTAGAATCGCAGGTCCTAACAATCGTTTTTATAAAAGTTATACGCTATTTCCTCAAATTTTACAAAAAAAGAGGCTTTACTTTAAATACTTGTAACTTCTAAATTATCAAATTTTAATACTCAAACTAAAGCTTAATTCAAAGCTGAGATCAAATTAATATAATTTTTAAAAAAGGTACGCTTAAATCCGTTAGGAAAAAGCAAAGTTATAGCCGAATTAAAAATTAGAAGAAATTTTAACAAAAATTGAACACTACAAATTATATTTTAATCAAATATATTATCAAATTATATTGATTTTTTAAGCTGAATTTCTTCATATTCTTAATTCGGCTATAACTTTGCTCCTTTCTAAAGGATTTGAGCCTACTTTTTTTTTAATTATATCTATTTGATTTCAGCTTTTAATTAAGCTGTAGTTTGAGTATTAAAATTTAATAGTTTAGAAGTTACAAGCATTTAAAGTAAAGCCTTTTTTGTAAATTTTTTTTTTAACATGTGGCTCTGGTTTTTTCATGTTTTTATATTAGAAAAAATTTACTATAAGCTGGGCACGATCCGTTTCCCAAACATATGAGGGTCTCCTTATTAGTTATAAGTGGTTACTCTATTAAAATTAAAACTTAGTTGACAATTAAACACTTATAAATTAATTGAGTTACATTTTCCATCTTTTGCACCGAATGTAAAAAATCTTAAATAGTTTGCAAAAGTTTTAGGACTTTAAAAAACTATACAATTACGCATTGAACAAAGCTTTCTCCTAAATAATTATTTATAGAAAAAGTCCATTATTCAGAACTAATTTAATTGGTACTTACCAAATTTAGACAAGGTTCTAAACGTACACGCAATTATTGTACATTAATTATAGTTTTCTGAAAAAAACTCTCACAACATTATATTTGTATAACAAAAAAAAAATAAAAATTATACACAAATAGTAAAACTCACAAGTGTATTATAGACACATTAAAAAATTAATAATAAAAGCGGAATCAACAATCTCGAATACACTTGCGTATTCAAGAGTACAGACAATTATTTTACAAAAGTCGAAAGTCCAAATTTATTTACGCATATTATAATGATTTTATCTTTGTGCAAACTATATTTTTTTAATTTTTCTAACAAATATATTATATTTTACATAACAGTAATTTGTTTACGAACACATCGCATTTCACCGTTCTCGATTAGCTACGAAACGAAACCACAAAAAGAATAGCTGCAAGTATGCGAATTAAACTTTTAATCAATTGTTTACGAGCTCTCTAACGCGCTGAAAAAAATAATGCACAATTTACCATTATTCACACATAATATGGAACCCTGAAAGTCCCATGCTGAAGTTATTTATTAAAAACTTTATATATGCTAAAGTATTTACTAAGATTTTGAAAGTAACCTTCTTTTCCTAATCATCAAACAAATTCCTATTTTTTATATAGGATCTTTATATACTTTTGCCAAAGGTTTGCGTTGTGCACTATTGTTACCGTTTTCGTATAAACCAAGTCGAACTTACTCACTCTAGTTCGACTCCTTTTTGTAAGTACTAAAAGTTGCATTTAGCAATTTTGAAAATGGTCTTTGTTTTTATTTTGAACGCCGAAATGTTGATGTTTATAAAAACAGGATGAGCTATTTATAATAATTCACACGTTTATATGTATTAAATATACTTAATAAAAACTGGATAGATATTAAATAACTGTAAATACATTAAATATTATAAAAATATTATATGTCTATATTTTTCTTCAATCTAAGATTTAAACTGTAAATTTATTTGATTTTTTTGAATTATTTTTTTGATTTATTTGAATTCTTTTATGCTTTTATTTATCCAAAACATTTCATTTTTACATGATAAATGTGGTACAATTTAAAATTTTGATCTGAATAAGTAATATACGTGAAATATATATGATACATATTATACAAAACACTTTTGGAAGATGAACTTGAATCGTTAATTCGATATGTCTTCTATATTTGTACGGCTCTTATATATACCGATCACAATCACAATGCATATAATATCGATGAGTCATAGATATTTAAGGTGGATCTAATAATAAAATCGACCTTTCGAAAATGAATTTTTAATATCTGTTTGATCAATATATAAGGTATATCAAGTGCAAGTATATACGCGGAAGAATGGAGGGTTGAAGACGAATAACCAAACTTTTTGTATACATAAGTACTGTCCAACAGTTGTACTGATTTACCCAATAGTTACTCAAAACACACCCAAAAAATATTGGTATATTTCTCGTATTCTACCTCATAGGGAAATTGAGCATGGATGAAGAATCTATGTTGATAATAATATGCGCTGGTAGAGTATTAATTGTTTATTGTAGTGTATTACGCAAATTTAACAGGGATATAAAAATACTTCTTGTTATTGCGCATTTAATGTGTACATAAAAATGTCTCTATATTGTATGTAAATAAATAGTTAATTGTATACTATGTGAAGAATGGTAAATTATGCATTAATCTTTTTTAGTTTTTTTACCCGTTTAACTCAAGGAATCACAAAAATATGAATATGTTACGAACATTATTTTTTAAATATAACTTATAAGAGGCACCATCCGGGTAAATCAAATTATTGACTTCAATGCTTCTCGGTAATTAATTTATATTATTTTAATTTTATTTTTTGAATGCTGTTTAGTCAAAAAAGATAATTTTGAAAGTGAGTAATTGTTAATACGGTTTATCTTTGCTGATAGAAATTGATAAAATATAACTAATTTCAACTTCAAAAAGTTGTATTCTGATGTATTTCGGAAGACATTTCTATATAGTAAATAAGTATTTATATTCAAAAATTATTAATATATTTAAAGACGCGGATCCGACCATTTCACAAAAATACTTAATTATTAACAATGTTTAATATTTTTTTTAACTACATCTTAATGAAAAATTGTTTTTTAAAATGAAAAAATTTGAATCAGAGAGTGTACAAGTAAAACACTTGTGCAATTTCAGCGTCAATTGTCATGCTATACAAGTGCTATACATATATCGATGTTCGCAACGAGTTTCCTGCAAACGCACACGCACACTTGCATCTCGGTCCACGTGTGGGACAGCTGTGAGTGTGCACTGTGCTGTGTTGTGTGCCACGAATCCGCGATGGCGTATTATTTTCGACGACATCCAGCCAGGATGATCGTATCGTCTGCGCCTGTGTAAGTAACTCGCGCGTGAGTCTTTCGTCGTCGTGACTTCGTTTACATTTTACAGTTTTTCGTAGGAATGCAAAATAAAGATATATCTAATGCTTATGCAACGTAAAAAGGTCGTAAACACCTAATGAGCTTGCAAACTATTCGCGATCCTAACCTAACGCACGATATTTGTCAGTAAACGCTACAGGTAAATAAATACGTGTCCTTTAGCTATTTAGCTTCCATTTTAATGTGTCGTTTTCATATTGTGCAAATTTTAACCAACATTTCTTGATGTGAAATATTGTACAATATAAAATTTTATGCACATTATATATATATATATATATATATGTATATAAGTATAAGTACTTAAACATTTAATTTGTTATCAAGTGCTTTAAATAAGTTTATATGTTGAATACTTTTCAAAAATGAATGTTACTAAATATACATTATTTACAATTTTATCTTATTTCGTTATAGATCTGTCAATTATGGCAACATCAGAAAGTGATGATTTCGAAAGTGCAGATGAAGAGATGAATGTCCAAGCAGAAAGAAAACGTACTCAAGTTGAACGCATTAGATCTAAACGGTATGCCTCCATTGGTTCGGACAGTGATGATGATGTTGACTACATACCAGTACAGTATCACACACCGATAAGAGGAACAGATAAAGAAGAGCGTACCACTCCTTCACAAAGAAAACGCAGTTCTATTGATAAAACATCTGACAAATCAGGTTACAAAGATACTTATAAACTAAGACAAATTTTAATTGTAATATTAATGTAATATTAATGTCAGTATAATCTTTCAATGCAGGTAACATTCAAGTGGAAGATAAAAAATTACCTGATAGCAGTCAAACAATTGAAAAAGATTTAAAAACTGATATTAATAAGAAACAAGATACAAATAATAAAGATATAATTGAATGTAAAAATTTAACAGAAGAATCTGAAATGTCTTCTAAAGAAACTGAAAATGAAAAACCAAAAATTGTTACTAACAGACGTGAAAGGCCTCAAAGGCAAAGGAAATCTAAAGAGAATCAATCTTTAGGTGCAACAAAACTAGGAGCAGTAAAAATTGATAAATTACCAGAAGTTGAAGCCACAACACAGAATGAGGTTAGAAAAAAGGCTGTGACTGAAGACAAACAACCACCATTAATTCAACAATGTTGGGAAGAGTGCGATGAACAAAATTTACAGGAAGAATTAAAACAAGCATTACAACAGCAAAGTGAGTTGCAAGACAAAAGTGTTAAAACTGAGAAAGATGAGAAGGAACCTACAAAAGTGCCAGATGAGTTAATGTCGAATTTAAAATTTAAAGATATTTTTAAACCAGATGGTTGGGAAGGTCTGAATGAAGATGTTGAACTTCCTGATGATCTATCAGATGACAAATATCATCCTATTTTGGATAAACTAGCATCAAGTAATAAGGAGCAAGAAAGCACTAATGGTGGATGGGGTGGCTGGGGAAGTTGGGGTGTGACTTCTTTACTTAACACTGCCACTGCAAGCGTTTCAACATTAACTAGCCATGTCAGTCATGGATTATCATTGTTAGAAGAAACAATAGGAGTTCCAGATCCTATTGATTTGGCTAGTACAGAAAATACTGAGGAAGAAGAACCTAAATTAGAAGGTATTATAACACTAAGTTTTGAACTATACTTTATTCAAATAAACTAAGAATAATTGCAAAACAATTTTAGTTTAAGTTACTGTTTTAGCTATATTGTTTTAATCCATATCAAACTTATTCTTTTAGAAAAAGCATCTGAAGAGCCAGAGAGTCAGTCATTTGGTTTTGGTTTCGGTAATTTCATATCAAGCATGTCATCAATTACAAAATTAGTTGAATCCACTGGCACTAAAGTAATTTCAGGTGGGTTGGATACACTAGAAACCATTGGAAAAAAGACTATGGAAGTTTTACAAGAAGGTGATCCAGGATTGAAAAAGAAGAGAGCTTTTTTTTCCAATGATATTAATAAACCAATACTTTCCCAAGTACTACGTGAAGCAAAAGAAAAGGCAGATGCTGAAGAAAAATCTATAGAAGAGAAACAATTAGCAAGAAAAGTTCATTTGGAAAGTCTCTTTGACGATTATCAAGGTTTAGTACATCTAGAAGCCTTGGAAATGCTTTCAAAACAATGTAATTTAAAAATCCAACAACAATTAATTAATCTTGATGGAAATGAATTAACATCCATGCAAGAAACATTGGATGAAATAAAAGATTTATGTGATCTCGGAAGTGATGACGAGGATGATGAAGAGGAAAAGGATCTTAAGCAAAAATTAGAAGATGCTTGTAAAGACTTAGGTGTCTCTATAACTTATGATAAGCTGATCAATGTAAGTTTAGTAAACCCCTATTTTATGTCAATTTAAAATTAAAATTGTATTTTATTTGTGTAGACTTGGAATGAGTTGAATTCCCAAATATCGAACTCAAAAGACGTTTCACACAAAGGAATATTCCAACAGGCAATATCAGCCTTAGCTCAATTTACAGCATATTCTGTTGAGCGATTTCATAAAACTGCAGAACTTCTATTAATAAAAGCGCACCGAAGTACAGTTAACGAAGCCGATTCTTTAGTTCAATTAACAAAAACTTTAACATCTCAGATTGGGTCCATTGCAAATCTTTACTGCACTAGGTTAAAAGAATTTACAGATGAAAATGAGAAATCTGAAATAAGCTCAAATATCACAACGATAACTTTAGAGGTAAATATTGATAAAATAATAGCACATAAATAAATTTATACATAATACAAATACAAATACAATTATTTTTCACAGGCAACCAATGCTAGTTCATACGTCCAAGAAGCATTTAGATTATTAATTCCGATTTTACAAATAGGAGCGGTATAAAAACTGTTTTAAAATTGTATAATTATTGAAATGTTAAGATTTTTATTACATATTTATAATAATGAAAATTTATAAAAGTTTAACAAACATATTAACTTAAAATTTATATTTAAATTTATACTTGCATAACTGATTTATACAAACCAATAATATTACTTGTAGCTAAATGAAATTCTCAGCTTCTTATACATTTTTATGCTACATATTTATTCGTAAATTATTATTGCTTTAATGCAAATATAAAATTTTTAAAAAATGTATGAGAAGCTTAGAATTTTCGTATGAATTAGTTATATATTGTTTACAGTATTAACCATAAATGAAATAAATGTGGTTATTACTTATATGATATGTAATGATGTATAGATAAATATAAAATTTATGACATTAAGGTATAAATTGTTTTATTTTCAAACCTTATAACATCAAATTTGAATTAAGTTAATTTAAATACATGTTTAAAAAATTTTTTTAATAAATGTTAATTTTTAAGTTTTATTATTTTTTAAGAAGCTATGTAATTATATATCATATAGTTGAAGGTTTAGAGAAGAACTCATTGCATTTTAAAGAAGTAGCGATTTTTTAATTATAACATAATTTACAAAAATTACAAACGCTATTTAAAATAATTACAAAAATTCAACTATTTTGATGTACCTTAATTATTATACATGTTCAAATAATGTAGTGTATTCAATGTTGTTTCCCTCGTTTAGGTGGTTTTTGTAACTCAAAAATCGTATTTGAGTCTGTAGATGACAAGGGTGCTGTTAAATTTGTTGGTGGATTAAAGTTTAACCCTGTCGTTGGTGGTTTCATAGTTGTGTTTATCGAGAGATTGACAGATGGTGTCGTAGTCACATTCCCCCATACTGTAAACACGAATACAACAAAATTTTTCAATTTCTACATTTATGTGAATATTTTTTTATTGCAGTATCTTGTTATAATCAAGGAATTGCGTGAGACATGTATTATAATACGTTGTAGCAAAAAGTTAAGTACGATTATAATTATAATTTTATATGTTGATCAACTTTTTCAATTACAATTATACAAAAAACTTCAGTGTATAAATAATTGCAAAAAAGTTCTTTTTAAATAAGAAAAAGTGATATAAAATTCATCAGTCATCCTTGTTATTTGCAATAAATAATAAAAATAAACACAGTAAATGATGCAATCATAAATCCTAACAGTTGTTAAAGCACCTATTAATTATTAGAAGCATAAATTCAAAGCAATGGAAAATTAATATTATACAAAATGAAAAAAATATTTAATGCGTGAATAATTTTTGTAATTATTAGTACATGTTGAAATAAATGAGCCATAAAATCCCAAAGGTGAATAAAAAAAAACAGTAAAAGTAAACAATGCAAATGTTCAGTACCTCAACAAACAAATTAGAATACAGCCATATTTTAATTTTTTCCTGAAAAGGTAAGAGAATTGTAACACATTTAAATACTATAGACCGACTGTCAATACGTGCGGTGAATAATAATCAATAGGCATATTAGAAATGAATAATAAAAAAAAGCAAAATAAAGTAAAACAGCATTTTTTGCGGTCAAATCGTGTAAAGGTTTTTGGCAAAATATAAGATAACACAGAGAAACGATCTGACAAAAAAGTAGATGCAGATTTCGCTAATACTATATCTTAATAAAGAGTGGTGATAGCACTTGCAAATAATTATAATTTTTATAAGTGGCAGAAGATGTTATTGAACTTCTACCTTGCTCTAAATCCTTGCCAGACCTGAATGTTGGAATTTTCGGAGAAATGAAATACCAAAAAACTTTTAACTGTAAATGTAGTATTTTAATATCAATATATATATAAATCAAATTTGCTGCTTACCTAACGGATTAGGAGTTCCATAATTTGGAGTCTGTGATGAATTTAAAGCTGATGAAGATAAGAAACTTCTATTTCCTAGATAAAAATAAAGCTTTGAACAAGCTGTAGCGTTATACATATTTTATTGTAATTTTTACTAAAAAAAATGTACCTGGACCAAATGGTGTTGGACCACTGGTTATTTTTCCTATACTACTCCTATTTGATTTACCATCCAATTTAACATTCTCAAATACATTTGTACTATCTTTCAAAACATATTTTCTAAAATTAAGATACTGTTCCTTTTGTTGCTGAACTTTTGAATGCACTCCTTGCAGTCTTCCAGCAACTGCTACAAGTGATTCATGCAGCTTACTCATAGCCATTGTTAATTCTGTAACAAATCGTAGTATATTTAATTTACTATTAGAAACAAATATTTTTTGAGTTACCATATTAAAAACAATAAATTTACCTTGAGGAGTTAGTGTTTTTGGAGTCATCATAGTTTGGATATGTTTTTCGGTTGTTTCAATTTGATATTTAAATAACATTAAATCATGTTCAAAATTTTCTGCAAGTTCCATAAAGAATAAAAGAGGTGCATTATTTTCATATTGTAGTCCTGCAGGTGTGTCATGCGTTCTTTGTGCTATTTCAGCATTTTGCAAAGCTTTTGCTGTATCTTGTTTTAATTTATCCGCTAACGAACGATCTCTTTGAACAGATCCAGCCAATGTTGTTAATATTTCCATAAGAGAAGCTGTATCTTCCGAACACCTGTTGAGTGGCCTTGCAGAACCTCTTGCTATGTCAGAACTCAAGACTTTTTGCGTTTTAACGAATTCCCTTAAAATCATAAAATGGCATTTTTCGATGCATATTATTCATTAAAAAATAGCAAATTTTTATGCTTATTAGTGTTAATAAGAAAAAGTATGTACTGCATGTATTTGAGTGCATGTGTACATGTGTATGTGCATATACTCACTTGAAACCATCTATTGTTTGCATTAATTCATTTGGTAACAAATTTTCTTTAGCTGCAGTTGGACTAGTACTGCCTTGTGCAAGACCTTTATTACTAACCGACACATCAAGTCCACCAAGACCACGATTTGTAGTTGCAGTTGTTGTAGTGGTAGCAACTGATGTAGTTACTGTTGGTTTCGCTCCAAAAAGTCCACCTGTAGTTGCTCCAAATAATGAAGCTAACCATAAATACATTTAGGTTTATTTCCAATAGTTACAATTTTATTTTAATCTTTAATATTATAGTATTACTATTAAATTGAATTTTTGTGAAAAAATATTGTAAAATTTATATATCTTACAAGTTGTGGTAGTTGCTGGAGTGGCGCCAAAACTTAAAGTGGAACTTGTAGGTGCAATTGCAGAAGCAGTAGTTGTTGTTCCAAATGACAAACCTATTGGAGCTTGTGTAGTTCCAAAATTCAATCCTCCTATAGCAGTACTAGTAGTCGTAGTACTAAAGGATAAAGGTCCTGTTGTGGCAGGGGTTCCAAATGTTAAGCCACCTCCGCTAGTTAAACCTCCACCGGTCGTTAAATTTAAGCTTCCTCCAGGTGCAAGGCCACCAGTAGTTGCTGGTGTTCCAAATGTCAGACCAGCTGGTTTAGCAGCTGGAGTACCAAAAGTTAATCCAGTTGTTTGAGCTGGCTGAGCTTGAGGTGCACTAGTAGCAAAAAGATTAGATCCAGTTGTCAAATTGCCAGTACCCAAAGTTAACCCTGTAGCTTGAGTAGTTTGCGCAGTTGATGCAGGTGCTGTTCCAAAGCTAAAATTTAAGCTGCTGGTTGGTTGCGTCGTTGCTGGTGCTGATGCTGGAGCACCAAACGTTGTAGTAGTAGTACCAAAACCTCCAGCAGTTGGTCTATTCGAGATCAGTTGTAATATTTTATTTAATAATAATACTTGTACAATATATGCAACCAAAACATGTATGTAATATCAAATTATCTACAACATTTAAATGTTCAAAATAAAAAGTTGGTATTTTTAATACTTAATGTATCAACAAAAATTATACATTATCTATATAAATAAAAAAACTATCGTTTCAATGATTTTTGAACGACTAAAATTCATTAGGTTAGAATATAACTTTGTATTTACGTTTGTGCAGTGAAACCAAATCCTGTACTACTAGCAGTAGTATTTGGCGTACCGAAAGTAAACTTGGACATGTTGATTGTTTGTTGAAAATCACTAATTAATTGTACAACTTAACTGATAATTATTATTTAGATACATTTGTTACTAACCGCGCTTTAAAAGCGACATTGTAGACGTCTTTTTCGCATCCAGAGCGCAAGCGCACACAGTTTCAATGTCAATTCTTTTCTCAGTCAATAACGTCTTATGACGATATATATATATGTTGTATTTAAGCCGTCACCACTCATATTACGCTTCCCGGAATTCACTGAATTTTGAAGACTTCAGCAGTGTCGAAATTAATAATCCGCATAACTATATATATACACTTTGAAATTTCAAAACGCTTTTTTAAAAGATTTTCTCTCTGAAGTTATTGAATGTATTACAATAAGGATGACAAATTGGCGTACATAATACGAAAATACTGTGCTTTTAATATATTGACTAAAATATTATATTTCAAAGTAACTACTACGATTACGATTTTTTTTTATAATTATCATAAAATATATATATTTTTTATATTGATTATATTATTATACCTAGGTCCGTGTAAATTTTAATTTGTCCAAATAAATCTTATGTTTGGATCTTAAATCGAAGACACGTCGATTGATCAAAATATCTAAATGTTTCTATTATGTATATATATATAAGTCTTAATTATAGTGTTATGCTTAACAAGATTTTACTGCATGTATTTTTATTAATTCATATGATACACAGAGAAAAATAGTATATTAAAAATGACTGTATATTTTATAATAATATAGGGATATACACATTCATGATAAAAATTACATTTTAATATTTCCTATATGAAATGTATTGCAGTAATCGAAATCTTATATGTCCTCGCGTTACCATCAAATGTAGTAATTTTTAATATAATTTTTTCTGAATGTATAAAGTTAGAATCTTTATGTTATTATGCTTGCATTAACGGGGTGCCATAGTCAATATTTATCCTCCCTACCTTATCGGCAATCGTGATTATTAGTAATACATTTTTAAATAAAACAGTATGTGAAAAAATAAGAGAAGAGGCGCCTTCGTTTATTAATAATCTCACTGTGTGCTGAATTTCAGATTAAAATTATATTGCGTTTTTGAGAAAAGTCTTACCAAAAAAGTGAACCTAACCTCAACGAGGTGAAAAGATTTGATATTTTTGGTAAGACTTTTCTCAAAAGCGCAATAATATTTTAATCTAAAATTCAGCACACAATTAGATTGTTAATAAACGAAGGCGCCTCTTCTCTTATTTTTTCACAGATTGTTCTACTTTTTTATTAATTAATCATCAAAAATTGAGTATGGAACCCCCTTAATTTTGCAAGATTTCATATACCAATAGATATATCTGTTTTATTGATGCTCGAATTTTATGTAAAAATTGAAGTTTTTCAAGGAATATTTGCAAGTTTCAAGTGCTTTAAGGTACGTTCATTAACTATTATAACTAATAGATCGAAAAAAATAGACTAACTGAACTTAACAAGATGTAACAAGGGTATAGATAAAGAGCTACCTCACACAAAATTCACGGTAAATTGCAACGTTTCGTTGTTGGATTTGATGTTAACAATATTATTTGTTTTAGTAAGTATATAGTAAATTATAGTAAATTACTTACGATATGTATGAACAAAACGAAACCCTACCGATTCGGCATGCAGAAGTTGTATGCTTAGTTTAAATTTTCAATATGTTAAATAAGTAATAATTAATCCGAATTATCTTCAACCTCTTCTTACCGTATAACTTCGGTATTCTTTTTCCAAATTTCTATTAGAGATGTGCAATTCTTTTCAACTACGTATTTCAATCACCTGTTCTTATTTACAGAGAATTTGTTAATAACAAGACAAAAATAATAAAATAGTATATAGTTACTTATAATTTATATAAAATCTACGAAATAATTCTATGTCAAAATTTTAACTTTTCTACATAATTTGCATTCAAACTTTATTGACAAAAAATACGAAACAAAAATGAAATTAAAATATATATATAATAAATACATGTTTATATTTTGTCCAGGGTAAAACTTAGGATCAATAAATGCACATGGTTGTATATAAATAAATTAAGAAAAAATAAACGAAGTATGTATTTACTTTATACGTTTATAACAATACGAAGTACAAGGAAATATTTTTAAAAAATATACGTACATAGATATATTTGTAATGTATTTTATGAATTTTTAAACATTTGGAAAATTACTTAATTGTATAATAATAATTGACTTTATTCATCCATAAGGTCTCTAAAGCTTAAAGTAAGGTACAGTATGATCTGTATGCATAGAGTTATGCTGCAAATATTCAGCAGGCATGGATCCAAATTGTATTACTGAAAATAATCAAATAAAAACAAATAAATATAAAGTGGTAGTGATGATTGTTTATAATGACCATTAATATGAAAATGCACACCTGGAGTGGTTCTTGTGCCCATAAAATAATTGTTTGGTACTGGTGACACAGAAGGCACAGATGTCATCAAAACAGGAGTTCCGTAATTGCTTGTTGGTAGCTGATTGAAAAAAGGAATTGTTTTTGTTGGTTGTGCTACATTCATCTCGGATACTGCATTACTAATATAATAATAAAGTTATATAATACATTAATTTATTAACTGCATTTTTATAAAAATTTAATTTTTTGTTTGATGTTTGATTTACCTTATATTACTTTTTTCCTCTATTTTTCTTACATTTTCAAGAGCTTGGACTCTTTTTTCCAACTCTACGATTTTTGTTTCATTTGCAATTCTCTCTTTTACGAATAATTCAATAACATTGTTAAACTGTTTACACAAAATATTAACAATAGTTTCATCTACTTTTGCTTTTACGTTATCAGTTTCCTTGTTCAACTCTTTAATCTCATCAGACTGTATTTCTGCATTTTTCTGGATATCTTCAAAAAGTATATTATTTTTCTAATTATCATAGTTATTAATTTAATGAATACATTTTTATAGTTCAATTCTTACCTGTAGTTGATCCGAGACCATTAAAGCTGAATTTATAAGATTCAGTTGGTAAGCATAATGTACCTTGTTTATTCTCAGGAACTTTCCTAATATTTTATGGATAAAAAATTTATACGTTATAAATATTGAAATTATCATAATATATAATTATGTAGCAGAAAATAGGGAATAGTAGTGTTGGTTACTAGGGCGTAAAGTTTACGCCCGTGCAACGAACATCATTTTTTTTATAGTATACGTAAAGTACGATAGCATCAAGTGCAATAATTAATTACAGCTATACGCGAATTTCTCATTTTATACGGTATTAATGCGGAAAATATTAAAATAATAATGACACAAATTTATACTAAGTAAATTAATAATTAACTTTAACATATACCCACAAATAATTCATATTTTTATTAAAACTATGCGTAAATGTTAAGTTTACACATACTATATGAAGTTCAACCTTACACACTAAAGACGATGCTTAACGACGTACTTTACGCACACTATGAAGAAAAAAGTATATTCCTGATGGATTATAAGTTTTGTATGGTTGTAGGGAAAAAATATTTATTACATGCTACTGGAAGATACACGTCATCCTTTTGAGAGAAGCTATTAGCTAAATTTGTCTTACTTTTAAACCTTCTTCTTACCTGCTTCTTTACTTTTAGTCATTCGTTTGTTGAATTTTTAGGAGATTGCAACACATCTAATTTTTGGTAAGGTAAAAACAACAGTTAATGAAAAACGCATTATTCATTCCGTAAGTAAATAACGTTGTGATTTAATAATTAATTTACAATGTTTTGGAACCAATAATTGGAAGGAGGTTAGATATTCTTCTATTTTAAAGCTTCACTCAGCCTTACCGAGTTTTATTAAATTAAAAGTAAATAAAGAACATTGTCACTTTGATTAATATAAAGATCTTGTTGCTTCTACAAAACATGACTTAGAAGGCTTATCAAATGCAAATTTAGATTCGAAAGATCTTTGCAAATTTAACTTATAAAAAATCAAACATCGTCAAATTATGAATAACTTTTGCAAATTATTTGTGGTAAGAGGTATGAATGTATAGAAGTTGGATGGGACTGATTTTCATAATGAAAATCATAAGGTTCTCGCTGTTCAAGTTTGGTTAAGCAAGGTAATAAGTTTGGTTAACAAAGAAATAAATACAACAGTCCCCTAACAGAAAAAAATTAATGCAAAATAATTATTTACAACGGTAAATATATAAGTGTAAGTAACTGAAATAATATGTTAATAACTAAATTAAACAATTATCTTCAGCGAATGTAAAAATTGAAAATATTAGTTAATAATTAATTATATTCTAAACAAAATAGATATAAACAAGAACTATTATTCACGGTTAAAAATCAGACGTTTGTATATGCTGTTGTTAACTATTTAATTCAGTCATTAACAAATTATTTCAGTTACTTGCACTTATTTACGGCCATAAACAATTATTTGCATTAAGGGGGTGTCATAATCAATTCAAAATTCAAATTACGCGCCAGAAAATAGCAGACGAAAAAACAACAAATTTACTTATAACAATTAATAATAACAAATTTACGCAAAACCAGGGGTTAGTTGCCCTCCGTGTAATTGTCTATCATTTTACAAAGTTTCATGTTATTATAACAATATGTCGCCGAGAAAACCTTGAAAAATATAAGAAAATTGCATTTTTCAAGGTTTTCTCAGGGACATATTGTTATAAAAACTTGAAACTTTGAAAAATAGTAGATAAAACATAAGGAAGAGCAACTAACTCCTGGTTTTGCGTAAATTTGTTTTTATTAACTGTAACAAGTAAATTAGTTGTTTTTCCGTCTTCTATTTTGTGGCGCGAAATTTGAATTTTTAATTGAATATGACACCCCCTTAATTTTTTAATCAAATTTGTTCAAAATTATATATTGAAAAGACTTTAAAATAATCAAACATTTCGTCAAATGCTGATTCTTCTCCTTCTCATAAAAATGATGAATTGAATTGTAAGCTCACAACAAGCCAGCTCAAAGATGACTACCTTTCAAATCAAACTATCTTGGGAGGATAACTGATTCATTGTCAAGATCGTTCATTTAAAAATATTTAACGGTATACAATTGAAACTTATCGAATTTTATAACCAAGGTTCTCTGACCGGAAGAAGTGACAACTACTTAAATTAAATCTTATATTAATCTTAAGAGAGAATAAATAAGATAAAAGAAGATTTTCTTTTTTTTATAATTTCTGGTTATACTCCCAAGACACCTTTTTAAACTATAATTTCTAGCTAGTTGATACAAACATTAGTACTTCTGGTAGCATTATATCAGCAGCTACTACAAGAACATGGATACACAATGAATTTTAGACTAGTGTAATAGGAAAACATTAAACACTTTCAGAAATCATTATTATAACGAAGTTAGATGCAAAGAGACACAACTATATCAAATTCATTATTTTACTCTGAATGATATTTATAAATCTTTAGTATTTCATAATTATCACATAGCATTGAAATTCATCCAGTAGATAACTCATAAGGAGTAAAAGTAACAAAAATTCGGCAAATTTCAATGACTTCTCTTAAACGGATGTAGTGTATCGGCGTCGTATATGTTTGTTATAATATAAAACATAGTATTTATTTGTAATATTAAAAATAATGCAAATGACATTGTTAAAATTGCGTAAAAAACGAATTTTTGTGAAAAAAAACATAATTTTTAAAAAATATACATATATTACAAATACATTTTTGTATTGAATCTTTTTTATTATAGATATTAGGCTATATTTTTAGTTTCATGCGATGTGTAATTGCGAATTTCGCTAATGCTTTTATCAGGATGTCGAACCCAAGTTACAGCAATCTACACCATTCAACATAAGAATTATGTTAAAAATATTGAATTAAAAATCTGAAAATCTCATTTGAGTAGTTTAAAACAAAAGCGATGGCTTGGCATTTTGATTTTTTAAGAATAAATAAATTTATTAATAATAATAGAATAAACAATTTTCAGTCGGTAATTATTGGTCTAAAAAGGCATGAATTTCAACACAAAAATCAGGATTAAATTAAAAAAATTTAAAAATCTGCAAAAATTTGAGTATATTATTTAAAACATGCCTAAGGGTATGGCGTTCACGATTTTTTTAAAAATATATTCTTTTGTTTATAAAAAAATATTAAAAATTGTCATTTTCTGAGTCCGACATCCCTTTAATACAGCAATTGTTACAACTAGGAGTGAGCAAGTACCCGAAATTTCGAGTTACTCGTCCAAAACACTTGACTCGACGAAGTCGAATCGAGTAAGCTAGTCAAGCCGGTTCTGCTTGACTAAAAAGATCATACGTGGTAAAAATGTTCACTTTACGCCCTTTAGCACACAATATGCTGTTGTAGAAAATAATAACAAAATGCTTGAAAAAATCGAATTGCTCGAACAATCCGAGTAACTTGATTTTTTCGAGTAGCTCGGTACATTTTTAATGCTCGAAAAAGTCGAGTACTCGCTCATTCCTAGTTACAACCATCTGTTTGCTCTCGCGCATTACTTCCAACGTACGAATTCTAAGTTTTCTACTTTACAAGATAAACCAGGAAAATGTGTATTACGCGATTTTAAAGCTTGAGGAGGCAGTTTAATGATAGATCACGCCGCTTATGTTTATTCGAGTTTATATGGTACTGTATAGAACTTCTATAAATTATTTAAATTAAAAAAAAACAAAACATCAAAACTTAGTTGTACACAACTTTTAAACAATTAAGAGTTAAATATATGAATAACAAAACCAATCAAATTTGAATTTACTTTAATATTTAATTAATTATTTCAAATTTTTTCGTTTTAAATGATAAAATATATACCGCTTTCTCGTATTATTTTAAATTTAGCAGGGTGGTCCTTAAATTGTTTTAGGAGAGATTCGATGTCAACTGTCGATGGCCGTTTTTGTTCTTAAAATAATGATTTAGTTTTCTTAGGAGAGATTGTCTCTGTTGATCATAAACAGGGCAGTACCGCAGGATGTAACTAATGCTTGGAGAATTTGGCCACATGTACATGACCGGAATTGATCCATGTTTTTTTCTACATAGACTGGATACTAATGAGTAATGGGCTAGATAGGATTCTGTTAATGATAGTAACGTATCTTTTATAAATATATAAATACTAGCGAAACCATAGTTTTTGTTAATCTGTGAAAAAATTTAAAATACACAGACACATTTGTGTATTGCTTGTTAATTGAGTCATTTGAGTTTTGAAGGATTATAGGGGAGACTGGGGCATTGTTAAACCTTTTTTTTATTTATTTTTTTCTTATCAAAAACGATATAATTATATACTTGGGACCATGGCAACTTCAAGTACTTGTCTCTAGATTTTTTTACCCACGATATTTATTGATAAGACGGTTTATTTTACGGTTGAAGAAAAAGGCATTTTGTTCAAAAATGCCCCAACCCTGAGGTAATTTTGAACATACCATGGGGTATTTTTGAACTTATTTGCGATTTATTTTTTTTTCGATGTAAAGATTAATATTTTACAATCTAAACTAACGGAACTTCAAATCCTTACTTTCTAGCAACCTGCAGAATTTTTTTAGGCACCAAATTTCTCAATACAACATTTTTCGTTCACACTAAAACAAAAGTTATTTTTGTAAAATTTAACTAGGTTTCGTTTCTTTTAGATTGGGCACACGATGAATATATGCTATAAAATCACCATGCACCCATTTACTTAACGCGTTCAAATTTACGACAGGGTTCGTGTTCAAAATTACTCCAAAATAGAAAAAAAAATTTAGATACACAGTGCGCAGCAGTAAATTAATATTTTCCAACGTAATTACGATCAAAAGAAAGCTAGTATGAATAGTTTTAACGTGTGTGATTTGCAGGCATATAAAAGGTATAGCGCAAGTGTACTATCAAAAACTAAGAAGTACAAATAAAATAAAATGAGATTTTCATTTTGGCAGGTATCGAGTAAACGTAAACAATCGATTCGGAATAGCTCGTAAATATTTTTGATTTGAGATAATATCATTTATTTAAAGAAACCGTCCTATTATAGCATAAATATTATGATATAAAAGACCTATTCAAAAAATTCAAAAATGCCCCTGTTCAAAAATACCCTAGGTACACCTATAGGTGGATATGAGTTCTTTAAAATCTGTATAATGAAGGATAGTGTAGAGTAACAATCATTATTCGACGACCAGATTCCTGTAATTTCCCGTTAATACAAAGTTGTCTTATTTTTACGCGATATAATTATTTTTTATTTATAAAAAAAGTCGGCTTTGAATACGCATATAATCAGTATTAACGTATAAAATTTCTAAAAAATAATAATAATAAAAGTGTATTAAAATGTTTCAAAAGGTGTCAAAATACTAAATTATATAAAAACGTATCCAATATCAATTACTCTTTATCGTTACGTATAAAAATCTATCAAAAAGTATTAAATTTTATCAAAAGGTACTAATTTGAACAAAATGTATTAACAGGTGCTAATATTTACCAAAATGTATCCCAACATACCAAAATATATTTAAATGTCTATGTAATATTCGTCGATATTCTAAATAAAAATTATATTACATAATAAAATGCACGAGAATGTATTAGTCAAAATATATAAAAGTGTAAGTAAATACTGAAGTATCAAAGTGTTTGAAAACCAGTCCGAAATGAAACATCTTTATTACCTACACGTTCATACATGTTTATATATAACTACATTTTAACGTTTAGGTGACGGAGTGGTTGATGAGATGGACTAAGTATCTGTTACTTGGAATGTCTTCGATTAGTGATTCGATGTTTTTAGATATACCTATAGGTAAAGTAAATAAGTATATAAGTATATACTTCGGTGAAAATACTCATTATCAAATTTACTTTGGGGTACTAATCTATTTATAGGTTAGTTATGTTAGACGGATAAATATTTAGTATATGAGGGCGGAAAAAGGTGAAAAATAATGAAATAATATATTAGATAAATAATGCCGGTGAAATAAAAAAATATGTTTCGAGGGCTCCGTTAGCCATTTTTTCCTCTCACAAATTCAATCTTTTTTAAAGATTCAACTCAATATTTTAAAAAAAATAAATAGCAAATTATGTACATTATACACAATAATTTTATGTAACATTTGTTGATATTTCTATTAATTAAAATATTATAAGTTATACGGTTCTAAATTAATACATTATCTAAACTTAACTTGGAGAAAATGAAGATTCTACGTTTCCCGCGCATTTCTTTTATCCATTTTTGTACGCCGATCGTTAATAACACAATCAACACAATATTCATGAAGAATAGCATTATCTTCATTGGTAAATCGTAATAAACTCGGTTATTAGTAATTAGTTAACCAAAAGTGTAATAAATGGTTTCAAAAAACAATTTCAACTTACTTTTCCCGTGATCCCAAGGTTGATGCCGTTGATCCCCCCGAATCCCCCGATGCTGCTGAATCTTTTGGCTTTTCCGAACCCGTTGAATTAACCTGCGGGAATGTCAGTATGCCAGGCCAGTTAGGTTGGACGTTTTTGTGCATTGACGTCATTATAAATAGAGTAAGTAAACACTTATAAGCTGGATTTGTTCTTTTAATTATTTATAATTCCTTAGCTTTTCATCCAACTTCTTAGAGACGGAATGATTAAACAACTGCGATGGCTTCTGCAATTCCGTTACTTATGTATATATATATATATACTTCATGTCACCGTCATTCCTGTTCTCTGTAGTATAGTGACACCAATTTGACAGGCAATAGGACAATGATTCTCTATTGTATTCACTTTTATCTATAAATACCTACCTATCTTATTAGCTTATCTTATTAATGTAAAACTTATCTTTATTCAAAATTGGGAAAAATAATTTTAAATAACATACTTTATGTTTAACGAGTACCTAAGTATAAGTAGGGTTGCACATAATTAGTTTACTACAATAAAATTTATACTAAGATTAAAGATATATAACTACAATGTAACATATACTTAAATTAAAATTGTATATACCTAGATGGTTTATCAAATTCGTCGGCCGCATTTAGTTCGTATTTATATATATATATACGCACACATAAGTTTGCAAAATTTTCATATTTAACTGAAGGTGGAGCCGGTGTACGGACAGTACAGGCAGACCCTTTTTTTTTATTAGGTTAGGTTCGAAACCTACGTACTATTAATGGATTGCAAATAATATGGCAACAACATGAACGGTCCGACGGGCGTTTTACTTAATTTAGAATAATTTATCGTTAATGTTAAAGCAGTTGCAGAAATTGTCATCGCACTTTTTAAAAAGATATGGCATAACGAAATACCAAGCAAACCGTTCGAATTAGATTTTGTGCGCGAAATTTGGCGCGCGCCTCCCTCCTCTCACGTCAAAACACACAAAAGACGACGCCTCGGCACAGCACTCGGCAGCCGTGTGTCCTTACAGCGCAGCGAAATAAAGTTTTTTTTATCTCCTTGAGTGCCTCGCCCGGTCGGCTCGACGATGACGACGACGACGACGATGCTGTGCTGAGACTCAAATTATTCTAACCTTCAGTAAAGGAAACAAGTGAGTTTCCCGGTACCCGGATATTATATTAATATTTGCATATATGCGCCGACGGGTTGCTCTCCTCCACTTCTCCCGTCATTTGTTAAAAAAAAAACGATACCCCAGAGTCATAATGATTCTTACATTACCTTCCAATATCCTATTGTTAACAATACATTTTCGATTTTTCTCTGCACTGCCCTAATCAATAGTGCCAAGGAAAATTACTGTTGCCATGAGAACTTATAATTATTGTTAGTCAACACGAGTGGCAACTTGGCAAGATAAACATTCTCCCTTTTTAGTTTTGTAGTAGCTTTATATTTATTTTAGTCTCTTCTTTTTATTTTCTGATTGTAAAAAATTGGTGTTTTTTTTCAGACTTTGTATTTACTTTCATCATTCTATGATATCTTTCATATTCATTTTTGTTATTGTCATCTGTTACATTTTTTCAAAATTTTTTTTCAACACTTATATAATATTTATTATTTACAGAACTATCATCAATGGTAAACATACCATTATTAACTATGGATGATTATGGACTACTGGAGCCAACAGACGTTGGTACAATGACAATTGATTATGATCCAAAGGATGACTTTAAGAGGCGAATAAATCGGTGGGATCAAGAAGAGGTTGTTTGTATGTTAAACTTGATAAAGGAAAATAATTTTGTTAGCAGATATTCCGTTACCAAAATGTCCAACCTATTAAGCCACTTGATGCTTAAAAAAGGATGGAATAGAACTGAAAGACAAGTTCATCTCAAATTAACTACAATGAGGAAGAACTATTTAGCTTGTGAAAGGCAAAAATTGTTGAGTGGTAACTTGAAAGAATGCCCTTTTTACAAGGAACTCAGAGAGATATATAGAGATGCAAATAACACAAATGGAATTGATTCCGAAGAGTATGATACAAATAGTCAAGATGAGTGTTTAATAAAGTTTCCTAGTGATCCAATAGACTGGAGTAAAGGAGAAGTTCAAAAGATGCTTAATATAATTAAGTCTATGAAACTGAAGAATGAACTAACTCTTACATTCTTTTCTCCAGTGGCAGTAAGAATGATTGCAGAAGCAATGCAAGGTGCTGGCTTTGATAGAAGTACTGAACAAGTTAAAAATGCACTGATTAATTTAAGGACAATGTATATAGATTATAAGATAGGTTTTGATAATAATGAAAATCCCTCAGAATGTATGTTTTATCATTGCTTAGATTTGTTTTGGGGGAAAGAATATAAGAAGTGTCGATTAAAAGAAAAACGTAAACTAAGATCTGATGATTCCTGGTCTACCGAAGAGACTATTGTACTGTTAACACTGATACAAGACTTAAACATTGCAGATGAAGCGTACAAAAATTCTGAAAAAGCTGCAGATGATCTGAGACAGAGCTTAGCTGAAAATGGTTATTGTAGATCTACTCAACAAGTGATTAATAGATTGACTCAATTAAAATCCGATTTTGTCGATGTACACAAATCTTATTCAGAAGCTGAAGCAGTGCAAAAATTTCCTTTTTACAATTTATACAAAAAATTATTTGAACAACAATTTAGTAATGAGATGATGACTGACTTGAACCTTTCGATTGATGGCGATAAAGATTCTCTTGAGTATGTAGAATTTTGTGAAAGCCTTGCAGAGGCTTCTCAGAATCACACAAAAGGTTTGTGTAAATTCATTTAATTATTATATATTTTTCAATTACAATAACTGAAAATAATACTTGTTCATTAAAAATGATTTCAGACATAATTGCTGACAATGAATGTACAGTAACAGTCAAAATATAATAATTAATTTTTCTTTACAAATATATTTAGTTTAGTTATGAATATAGTTTTAAAATTATAAATTTATAACAATACCTTGAATTTCAGGTACCATTTGGTCAAAAGAAGAAGTAAAGCTTCTCTTAAAGACTGTTTTAGAATTAAATACCAAATCCCAAGGAAATGATAGTCTGGAAGATGAAAAACTACAAAGACTGGTAACAATATTAAGTGATGCTGGTTATCATAAATCTGCTGATCAAATAAAACAAAAACTTGCATTACTTAAAAAGTCATATTTAAAATGTAATCTTGAAGATAGTTCTGAAAAAGATATTTATGAATGTCCATTTTATAATGATCTGCATGACATTTTTCATACACCAGTTTCTGACGAAAGGTATGAATTAATACAAAGTTTATTAGCAGAACATATGGATATGAATACATCAAAATTCTCCGATCACAGTTACACAAACATAAAATTCGGCAACTCATCTACTGAGAGTAGGATAAACGACAAAGTCACTGTAGTGCCAAATAAAAGTTTAGATACGTGGTTTCCCGTTGAAAGTATTATTGGTAATTTAAGATTTAGGATTTATTATTAAGTTAACCATTAATAACAAATTAAAGTTTACCTTCATTACATATATATTTTAGACGATGAAGGCATTGCAGCATCATCAACTCTCCAATTCAACGAGTTGGGTGGGATTACAAATAAGGACCAAGATCAAGAGATCGAAGATGCTTTTCTAGCCGGGCTTCCTCATAATGATGTTAATAACATTAACGAAAATCGTACAATTCCGGAAGATCCTCAAATCAATGAAGTAGAGAATGTTCCTACAGAAAACCGTCTGAATCCTGTTACCGATAACATCGTCTTTGATCACGACATGACAAAAAACGAAGAATTAGAATTAGATTTTTCCAAGTTTTACAAATACACTGACGGTGTGGACAATCTTACAAGTGCAACTAGTAAAACAAGGTACTTTCTTAATTAACGTTAACGTTAAAAAGTTGTATGGCATTATTTATTTATCTAAATTAGTGAGATCTACTTATTAAATTTTAGGTATGTTTTTATATTTTTAAGAAGAAAATTATTTATTATACATATGAAGAGGGTATCATACCTTATGTTATTGATCAACTGAAAAATATTAATTATTATATTTAATTAACAAAATATACTACTTTATGAAATAATATAAATTTACGCAATGAATAAACGTTGAAATGAACTTATTTTACTTGACAGTAACAATCAATTTAATTCAGTTAAATAATGCCTAAATATTTAATGATTTTAGATTTAAAACATTTGTATTTATCGTTATACAATTACATTGTTTATATATGATTGTAACTTTATAAAATATTGATTATTATGTTTATTTTAATATTACAATTTGAATTTTGCAAAATATTTATAATTTTGTGTTTCTTTATAGACAGCCTGAAGATGATGACGGACCTCCACCGAATAAAAAGCCAAGAATCGTAGAAGATGAAAAAGTCACTGGTAAAAATAAATTCCTATTAAGGCCTGTAGATATGAATCCTTCTTCCCTTAATATTACGAATACTAAATTCGTACGTTTAATTGTCGCGAATGAACCGAACAAAAATCGAGTCAATCACATCACAGCACATATAGAACCAATGAATATTAATTCGGCAAATTCTGTGAGTTCTGGAATGAGTTCCCCGGTGGAACGACCTGATATTTTGAAATTAGCTGCGGAAAGAGTTTTATCGAAAGAGGACTTTGATGTGCATAAGCTCGAAAACGAGAGAGAAACCGTTACTCCAAAACAAGATTATGCGGAAGGCAATTCAAATAATTATTTTTCTAATATTACTACCGGAAATAATATTGGGAGTGCAATTTCGTCGTCAATCAAGTAAGCATTATTTATGTAATAATATAGATATACATATTTTTTTAAACAGGTAATCTATAAATTTATTGGTAATTTAGAGAAGCTGTGCAAGCTATAATGAAGCATGATGAATTAATGCAAGAAAAACATCATGCTTGGATGGAAAAACAATTTGAAATTCAGCGAAAACACGACGATGATCAGCGGCAACTTTTGATGAACGAACTCACAGAATTACGAAGTATCGTTACGGTATTGCTTGGAAATAAGCAATCTCAAGTAAACAGTCAGAATCGATAGGTTCAACTTTTTACAAGCCAGAATATAATTTTACAATAAGATTTGCCAAGCTTTAAATATGTACAAAACCCAACTTGTAAATACGAAGCTTAAGTTATATTTAAATTTAAATTTAAATTGAAGTTTGTAAAAGTGCTCATAGGATACGTAATTTTTACGATTTTTACTGTGTAAAATTTCGTTCTATTTCGAAAAAAACGTTAAAACTTATGCATTCTTTCGTGTGTACACGACAGAATCTAATTTTTGATACTGTTCATTAATTAAAAATATAAAACGTCGTCTTCTTGCTCTTTATTTTTGTTATGCCTTATTTATAAGAAAACTCGAAAATGTTGTTGGTTTTCATAAAATATCTATTGCTACTTTTTGTAATGATTGTTTCAAATATCATATACATACTGAAATTAATAAATTCACATGTTGACTGTCATACATTATGAATACAATTACTTTGATCTTGTAAGTTATTACAATTTTAATAGAAAAACTAAAGTAATATATTCATTTTATTTATATATCGTATTTAAATTTTACAATTTCTAAGAAATAAATTTACTGTCAATATCAATCCACGAATCAATTAATAGTTTGTAATAATATATAACTGCCAAAAATGTAAAAATAATAATTTGTCCATAATAATTTTTTTGAATACAACTTTTCAAAAAAAATTGGTGTACTGTCATATTTTTTAATAACCTTAAATTAATTATATTTTAATAAATAATTTTTATTCTATTTCTAAATAAATTTAATTAAAAGTTATTTTAATTTAGATAGAATATAGTTTATTGGCGTTGTATGCTAGTACATATTGCCACTATTTTAATTGTTATAGTGGAGACATCTATGCAAAAAAATTTTTTACTTCGATATACTTTCAAATTGATGTCGAGTGATTCGATGTATAGTCATTATAGTCGCTAGTTGATCCGAGATGAACTGTTTATAACCTCTTTTTGAAATGTCTTAATTTTTTGGGAAAACAAGTTTAAAATGGATTCAAGTGAGCTACAAATTTTATTAAACAAGAGTGTTATTAAAGAGGTAACAAATATGTCTGCGTGCGCGATAAGTGTACATATAATTATGTAAACATTTAAATTTGTAAATCATTACTTAAATATTGGGTATTGAATTTAAATATTTCTAGAAAATCTTAATAATAATATAATTGATATTTTAATATTTTTGAAAATTAAATCGCAATATTTTTAATTAAATTGATTAATAATAATCACTTTTAGGTACCACCTATAGTACACTACATACCTAATTTTATATCAGAAGATGAAGAGGAATATTTAATACGAAAAGTAAATAATGCTCCAATTCCAAAGTGGACGCATCTTACTCATAGAAGACTTCAGAATTGGGGTGGGATTCCACATGCAAAGGGAATGATTGCTGAAGAAATACCTAGAGTTTGTATTAATTTATTTCTATTTTGTCAATTGAAAAAATTGTGTATAATATGTTTATATTATAGTGGCTTGAAATACATATTGATAAAATAGCATCGCTAAATATTTTTAGCAAAGATAAAAAGCCAAATCATGTTCTCATCAATGAATATATGCCTGGACAAGGAATTATGGTAATATTATCAATGAAAATTAAATATTTTTAAATTCTATTTTAAAAGATGTAAAATTTGCAATTTTTATGTGATTGATTAGGCACATACTGATGGTCCACTTTTTCATCCAATTGTGACCACTATAAGTTGTGGATCATATACAATTTTAGAATTTTATAAACGACTTGAAACAGATAATTTAGTAAGTATTTTATTTATATATTCTGTAATTATGGATTTAAATTTAATTATATTTTTAATCATATTTAAAATAATCTTAAAAGTTTAATAAAATCACAAACATTTTTTTATATTTTATATTTATTTTTACAGAACTACCTAAAACGTGAATTCAGTTTATTACTGGAACCACGAAGTTTATTAATTTTACAAGAAGATGTATATCACAATTACTTACATGCAATTAGTGAAAAAAATACTGATATCATATCAGCGGAACATATAAAGAACTTACAAAAGTGTTCACCAATATATAAAGATGGACAAATATTAGAACGTTCAACAAGAATATCATTGACAATAAGACATGTACCTAAAACTAGTAAACTTAAGTTGAAGTTTTGTAAATAATATTGAATATTAATATAAATATATTTTTTAATTTGTTTAAAAAATTACAAATACTTCATATATAAGAGATATAAAAATTGGTATGTTTGCAAATCATGATTATGTTGTAACTTTTGGAGACATATTAACATCTTCTAAACTAACATCCATTATTTCTTCATCGGATTCATCTAACATTCCTTGTAAAGAGTGGATTGAAGATATCAAAACATGGAACTGTTTTCTGCGCATCTCTAACTTTTGTTCCAAATGTTGTGATTTTTCCTGAAAGTATTAATTTAAAATTATAATTGAATCTATAAATTTCAAATTTCACATAGTAATTTTTTAAAATTTATAAAATTTTTCTTACTCGTAATGATGTTAATTCTTTTTGTAAAGTAACAAGTTTAATATCTGTTTCTAGCCTATCTGGTTGTTCATTAATAACTTTGGCTAAAACATCATATTCTATTCGATTTTTCCTAACTTGTTTAGCTTCTTGAAGTTCAACTTTAGTTGTCTCTATACTCTTTTTTGCTTCTTCGATTTCCTCATCAATTTCACTAGATAAATTTTCATAATGTTTCAATTCTTCTTGACTCATATTTGACACTAAACGCGATTTTCTTTGAGCAAATTCACATTGTGCCAATTGACAAAGCATTCTTTCGTGAAGAATGTGATCTGTGTCCGGGTTATTTACCCATTTTATAAACGATTTTAATAAAACATTTAATCTTCGATCATCACCAATACCATCGCCATCGATGAGTAACCTGCGTCGAATAACTTCCTCTATAATTAATTAATAAAACAATTTAATTTAATAAATTATTTAAAATGTTTACGTTTACTATAATGTTTAATAGTTATTCCTTCAACTGCTTACCATCTGACATTTTGTAAAATGTTGTATATTTTTATATAAAACGAATAATTATTACAAAAGTAATAAATATCTATAAAGCATTTAATTTAATTATTACTACATTTAAATAAACAATTAATCAATACTATCAATGGATCGCGGCGGCGTCGTCGTTCCTTCTTTACATAACCTTTGAAATCTAAACATAACCTTATAAAAAGTTGAAGGACGCAACACTCATGCGCGGTATAATAATAGATGGCGCATCAATATCAACGTGGCGGGAAATTTAAATATATAAAAAATTTTATATTTATAAAATAATTAATTCATCAAGTCTAGATTTGATTAGCATTTAAGCGTTTAAATAGTGAATTACTTGCTGTAGCAATTTTTATAAGACGAATAATTAAATTTAATATTTTCAATTATAAGACAATGAAAATTAAGATGAAACTGCCTATAATCTTTATTTGGATTTTATACTTGTGTGTAGATAATATATGTATGAGCGTGCATAAAGCATGCATCACATCTATCTTTATCTATAAGATGTGACAGCCAAATTATAGGGATTAATTTTTAAAACCTCAAAAATTTTCTGCAATTATCGAACGAAAAATCTGGAAAAAATCATATTTGAGTAATATAAGTAAAAGAAACTGACAGAGAGATTTTTGTGAAATAATTAATTTTAAATTAGTTAAAAATTAATAACCAATTTATGTTGGTAATGATTAGGTGTAAAATTAATCTTTGCGGCTGCACGAAAATCTCAATCATTTAGTGATAAAGAATTTTGAAAAAAATCATACGATCATGCGTATTATTCAAAGTAAGTGGAAGAGCGTTACAGAAAGATGTTTTTGGAAAAAGTCAACCCATTGTTAATTAAAAAATAAATAAGTATTCCAATTTTTTTAGTCTCACATCTCCTTAAAGTTAAAAAAATATTTTTTTTTTCTGAGAGACATATCAGTGATCACTGATCAGCAGTCTGGTCTGAGAAACGTGGCAACTACGTACACATTTGATGACCGGTTGCGCGAGAGGTGTGAGAGAGAGAGAGAGAAAGAGTGTGAGAGTGAGAAGGAGAGAAGGAGAAGGAGAAGGACAGAGAACGCGCGCTGCCAAGAGCTGCGACTGTACTGGGAGGCTTTGAGCCGCATACACGACACCGGCGACTATTGGTCCGAAAATCGGTGGTGACGGTGGTAACGTATGTGTGGTTAAAAGTCTCGTAAAATGTCGTGTGCCGTCCGGAGCTTGGTCGTCGTCCTCGTCACCGTCGTCCTCTTGGGAGCGTTCGCCGAGGACAGTCAACCCAAAGGAAAGGGTTCGGTCGAACAATTGGATGAAAATAATTGGGATCGGATGCTCACCGGAGAGTGGATGGTAGAGTTGTAAGTGATGTATGCTTCTTGTAGGTACCTATATGCGCGCGCCCTTCTCAGTTAAAGTTAATTAAGTATATATAAATTCTTTCAAAATTTTAAATATATTTTCTTTTTTGTTTCAATATTTTTTGTTGCAGTTTTAACTTTTTCACCAATTTTCGAGTTTCATTAAATCAATTTTAATTGGTCTATTTTATAAGATAATATATTACTAGAAAAGGTTATAACAATTGTGTTTACATTTGTAACTCCGTTATTTTTAGAGAGGAATTTACGTAGGCTTAGACAAGTTTATCTTACCAGCAACTCTTTAGTACGGAATGCTAACTGATATAATAATCTTTTTTGCGTGCTTTTTGCTGAATTCCACGTCAAATTTTTGTTTCATCGATATTTTTCACATCTTTTGCTTTTATATTTTTTGAGGTTAGTTTAAATGAGATTCTTGAATATTTTTATGACTTTGATACAAATGTATTTCTGTATAGCATATGATTATTATTGTATGCTAAATCGTGTAATGCATATTTTTTATTCATATTTTATTATTAAACTTAATTTATCTTTTATAATTTTTCTATTTGTAGTCAAAATATTACTTTATTATTTCATATATGATTTAACGATCCATGATGTATGTGTTTTAATTTCTTTGTATTTTTAATATTTATATTTTACTTTTTAGTTATGCACCATGGTGTCCAGCGTGCAAAACTTTGGAACCAATTTGGGAAAGCCTAGCCTTCCATAAGGAAGAACTTGAAATCAATGTTGGCAAAGTTGATGTGACAGATGCCCCAGGACTCAGTGGTCGTTTTATGGTTACTGCACTGCCAACTATATATCAGTCAGCATCTAAATTTATAACCCATTTAAATTTTATAAATAGACACAATTTTATATATAATATTGCATTCATGTATTTATAGCGTAAAGGATGGAATTTTCCGTCAATACAAAAGTCCGAGAGATAAAGAGTCATTGGTAGAATTCATTTTAAGAAAAACCTGGATGAAAGTAGATCCAGTTCCAAGTTGGAAAAGCCCAAAGTCAATACAAATGTCTATTGTTAGTCAATTCTTTAGGATGTCTCAAGTATTAAGAGTATGTTTCGACATCTTACTCTTTTTTTTACTTATTTTTTCTATATATATTAATATTTCAATTTTATTTAAAGGGCATTCATAATAAATTAATAGAAGATTTTGGTTTACCAACTTGGGGAAGTTACTTGATTTTCCCTGTGGCTACAATAATCTTGGGAGCCGTTTTAGGATTGGTAAATTTTGTTATTTGTTAGTCATAGCTTGAAAACTATTAATGTCAAAAATAAATTAAGTATAATATTACATGTTTATCACAGTTGATAGTGTGCATCATTGATTTCATCTATCCACCAAAAGGCCCTTTATACCAGGATAAGAAGAAACAAAAAGGAGATAACAGTGGATTTATAACTGAGAAGAACTGCGGTGAAGATGAACTGGTGGATTCTGTAATAGATGATCTAGTTGATGAAGAGAGCAGCGAATCGGAAGAAAAATCAGAAAATGACAAGACTGATAAAGAAAGCAAATCTTCGCCAAACAGCCCTAACGTGCGCAAACGTAGGTCACGCAAGGCTGACTAGAAACATTATGAGCATTTGGACTGTACGCGAATGCAATCGACGCGTGTAAAATTTATTTATACTATGCATTTTTTACTACAAGTTATTTGACTCCTTTTTATTATCTAATCTAATTAAGAATTAACGAGTTTCTTACCAAATCATGCGAATAGAAATATGTGACAGTTAATGAACAATGAAGATCAATAGTGATATTATGAAACTGTTGAAATGATAAAATAGCAACTATTTGAAAATAAGTTTAATGGAATACAAGTGTGCTTAGGCATAGAATTTATTTAGATCTCATTTAACAATCACTATTAATTTTCAATTTAATTTCTAGTTAAAATATTTTTGACAATTTGGTTTCATGAAAATGAGATCAAATATTTGCTTAAGCAGGTAATGACGGTAGGGCATTACTTATAGGAATATTTTATATTTGCCTTAGCAGTTTTTTACAAATACACAATTTTCATTAAACTATATGGAGTCTGAAATAGGCGAGGAAGATATATCTTCTAATTGTAAATAAATATTGATCTTTCAAAATGATTTGTCAGTTCCAATTGCCTTTTAAATTGTTAATAGAATGAAAAATTTATTTTAAAATTAAGAAGTTAAGAAATATTTTACTTAATGCTGTTACTAATTAAGTCTTCCGCTATCTAATATGCACAGTCTAATGTCATAATTAAATGCTCACTTTTAGTAAACGAACAATGATTTGCAGTTTTATAGATGAAAACATACAAATGATGAAACTGTAGTTAATAGATCCATGAAATCTGTTTGCATAACAATTATTTGCTTGGAAAGTATGTTTTTCAGCGAGCAATTTATAACAAATAGCATTTATGTACCTTTAACAACATTCCTACATCTAAAAAAAGTTGACTACTCATTTACAAACAAAGACATCTAATATTAAGACTTGTACTATATGCAGAAACAGAATAGTTCGAAAAACAATATGTAACTTTGACAGTTTATTAATAACATATTTAAGTAAATCAATGGCTTTGAGTATTTTTCACCTGTACCAGCGAAATTACGCGAGTAGAATTATAAAGAAAAGTGAAAAGAATATTTATTTGTTTGAAAATTAAATTTGAAAAATCTATGTTGAGAATGTATTCACAGGGATATTTTCACGAACGCGACAATGGGCTCGCAGAGTCCAAGATGACGACGTAAATGGTAAGGGAGTCCCCTATCTAGGATATAGTTCTTAGTTAGTGGTCTATCCGCGGCCATATCGTACGACGTACGTAACACGTGTTAAGTGTTCTCTTTCTCTTTCTCTCTTGGGGCGATAGGTATATTTCCCATCCTCCTTTCGCTTGGTAGGACATTGTCCTATCTTTCTCTCTCTGGCTGTAGCGTCGTCTCTTTCTCTGTCCGAGTTCGCGAGAGCTGCCCAGAGAGCAGTAGTAGTACGTTTATTTAACGAGGACGGGGACGTAGTAGTTTCCTCTTTTTGTTAACATCAAAAATTTTCCGTCTCTTCGTTCGGCCCCCCTAAAACGTAAGCATTCGTATCTACATTTTGTTCGAAAGTTTGGGTTTGATGAGGCAAAATAAATAGTATTCGATGGTGATTGTAATGTCCAGTGTGGTGTTTGCGTGAGAGGGTAAAAGTCGTATGTTCTTGTACACACATCGGTCGGTCGGTCGGTCGGTCGGTCGGTGCACTGCACGGAAGAGAGCGAGAGAGCGAGAGAGCAAGAGAGAAAGAAAGAGAGAGGTTTAGAGAGAGGTACGGTGAGTGAGAGAGAGAGAGAGAGAGAGAGAGCGCGAGGCAGCACGTCTTGGTACCGAGGAGAGGACGGAATGATCTGGCGAAATTGTTATGCGCGCCTATTGTTTTTTTTCGTGCCCTCCTCGCCTTTCTCTCACTGTACGTAACGCGCAAATTCAATCCTTTCCTTCTCTTTTTCGACGGAGAAGGATAGAATAGGTGTGCGCGTGGCTCTTATCTCTCGGGGGGGTCCACATACTTACCGCGGGTGAGTGAAAACGTTTCTTCGATGGATATTGGATATGGACATAGATATATATATCCTATAAATGCACTCCACTCCATGAACTCCATAACCTAGTATTCGTTCAACTATTTGTCTCTCACTCCCTCTCCTCTGTGGACTGCATAACCTCATTAACAAATATCAACATATTGTTGCCGATGTTTGTGCTATCTGTCGATATATCGTTACCTGAAACTCTTCGCGTCTCGTGCATCCTAGGCTGCGTGTTGAAACGCGAAAGATAGCCTTGATTTATGGTTTGGCTATACTTGTTTCCTCAACATATTGCCCTCTTTTTCGATTCCATTTAGTTTTCATCTTTCAACGATTATTTACCACAATCAGCTAATCTTTAACGATCCGACTTATCCTTTATTTACATATTTATTTGTACTTCGATAATTAAATACATTACTTATTCTTCTGAGTAAAGTACTTTTTTTTCAATGTATTACACAGTGACAAGTGTAGTCTTGCTTGTTTGTTACATACATTTTTAAGATATACAAGTATTTACTCTGCTTGTAAAGATAAAACTAAAAAAAACAACAATGTATATAAGAAACAATGATAACTTAATTCTTACTTTTATTTAAAAATTGAAACATTCAGTATAAATATTGATAGTATCTAATTCTATAAATATTATTCTGATAAATTAAGTTGAATATTAATACAATAATTATAGTGCAAATGTGTATAGTTTTGTCTATAAACATAGTTTAGTAATAAATAATATTTATTAAGTATAAGAAGTTTTCATTATTTTACTTTTACTGTTTGAAACAGCTGTTACTGTGTGTGCTAAGTTGTAGAAAACAATTGTATAATACAAACAACTACTAAACTAGTACCTGTTTCATAATAATCAACATTATTCATTAGTGCAAAAAACTAATTTTTACAAATTCATGTTTATAAATAATGTTTTGAATTTGTGGTAATAATCATTTATTATTATTTCAGATTATTTCATTACCCCACGTGAAGAAATTTATCAAAATTTAGTTTGTCCCCGACCAAAGTGGAATTTATATTATCATATTGGCTAGAATATAGAAGTTTTAAACTGTATCGCTTAATATACTCAAAGAAGGCTGTACCGACGTGGGAGAGCTCTATGTGCTCCAAATCAGATTGGCTTGAAGATAAAATATTTTCAAAAAGAACTGTTTTAGGGTACTTCAAACGCAATTCCTTACTAAAACATAAGCTTGCTAGGAAGCACGGACAATATGCGCAACGAGATTACAGCAGCGGTGCTGTTTTTAGTACAGCTGATAGAAAAAAGCGAAAAATTTAGTCCTGATCAGTTGGACTGCTTTCAACGACGACTGGTCGAACTGTTAACAGAACGCTTTAAAAATCATTGGTTTCCTGATAAGCCTTTCAAAGGTAATATTTAATTATGTATTTCAATGATATTACTAATCTCAATTATGTACATACGTGTGTATGTATATATAGATATATGTATATATATATGTATATATATATATACACAAACAAAATATACAGTTTCTTAGTTAACTTATTTTATGAAAATTTGCATCATATTAGGCAATAATTAACATTCCAACATTTTATTTTATTTTAAGTAAAAATTAACTTTTGTTAGAATTTTTAAAAAAGTATTGTAAATATAAAATTTTATTGTGAAACTTTGCATTAATAAATAATACATTGCTCTACTAATGCAGTAATTTTTTGACAAGTATAAATCTGATATGAAATTAATTTTCATACACATTTATACATTAAAATTTATTTTTTCCACATTGAATAATATTTTTCTTATATAGGACAAGGATATCGTTGTATACGTGTTAATGGACATAACCGAAGGGATGCTACAATAGAAAGTGCTGCAAATGCTGCAGGTGTTCGATATGAAGACCTGTCACTGCCAGTTGAATTAACATTATGGGTCGATCCTAAAGAAGTTTGTTGCCGTTTTGGAGAGAGTAAGGGCTCATATTGTACATTAGCTTCATTTGATGAAAAAGAAAATTTAGTACCTCTTATCACTCAACAAATTGAAAAAATAAAGAAAGAAGAGAAACAGGTTAATGACGAGGTAAGATAAAGAATGAATAATTTTTATTGTATTTACATATTACATATTTTCATCATATATTATATAATTTATTTAAAATTATATTTAAGAAACCTGCTACTACACCATCAATTACAAATTCACAACAGAAATCAAAGCTACTTGTTTCAACTAATCAAAATCAAACAAACAACACTTCAGTTAATAGTAATAGCAACAGTAATAACAGCAGCAGCAGTGGCAATAGCGGTGTTAACAGCAGTAACAACAATAGTAGCAACAATAACAACAATAACAACAATAGCAACAACAGCAACAACAGTAACAGCAGTAACAATAATAGTAATAATAGTAACAACAGTAGCAGCAGTAATAACGGTTCCAGTAAGCGACGCAACTTGAACAGTCCGAGGCAGTACCTGAACCGAAATCGCTTGTGGCTTAATCATTCGTTCATGGGTTATGGTCCGCATCCAATGAACCAGCCCTGGTATAATGTAATGCCGCCTTACTTCCTTGGCGGTCCTTCGCCTCCGCCGTATATTGGCGGCCATCGGGCTAGTAAATGGATTCACTCGTCCTCGTATCCGACCGGGCCCTCGCGTTTTCATCATTGGTCTCCCAAGACCACTCTCAAAGTATAAATGAACGTAATGCATTAACCGCCTAACCACTGTCTAATCTACACTACTGTCGCGTTAACGGCATCTGGATAGAAAATTTTGATGAATATAGGGAAGGTTTGTGCATTTTCTTAATATTTAATTCAATTTTTTCTAACATTTATTTTGAACAACGTATACAACACTGTTCTGATTGTTTAGTTTTTTATTCTAAATAATGTAATAATAAATACGTGTTTTCCCTTTTTTTATTTATTAACAATTTAATGATTACACATTTTGATAATAATTTTGCTAAAATGGTTATCTTCATAATTACATTTAAAATGATCTTTACAAATATTAAATAGAAACTAAAATCTAATCCATTCCAATTGAAGCTTAATTTATTTTAATTAATATTCATGGAAAAGTAGTATAATTTAATTTAAACAATATCAGTACATCTATTCACTATATATTTAATGTTTTTTAAAATTTTGACAAATACTAAATTAATTTAATTATTATCAACAATTTTAACGAAATTGTTAACCAGATATATTAAAATTAAAATAAGCATAAAGATATGTGTTATTAATGTAATATTCTAAAAATTTGATACATATACGTTTATGTTTTTGTAAAATTGTTGTTCAATTTATTATATTTCTTTGATTACATATGCATCCAAAATTATTATGATAAAATTTTTAAATATTTAAATTAATTGCGATGCAGGAATAATTTTAACTACAGTCTTTAAACTGTTATTTAAGTATTACAAATGTTGTTCAACAAAACATTCTATCCAGAAAAGGTCGAAATCTGTTTCTTAATTTCCTCAAAGGTAAAAAGAAAAACGAATACACATGATTATTTTATTTTACTGATTTAAATAAGCGACTTTTTACTAAACGAATTCGAAACGAAAGTGACTATAAATTTTAATTAGTCAACATATGAATCTAATGAGATAGTCGCTTTTATTGACTAGCTTATTTAAAAAAATAATTGTAAAGTAAACTTTATTTACTTGTTATATAGGTATTTTTTCTGACGTTAACGAAATGGTGTTATGCATTTCAATTATAGAGCATATTTTTACATATAAATTGTATATCTTTTAATTATTTTTGTCATTAATGTGTACTGACAAAAATGTGAATGTTGTGATCAAAATCAAATAATCTTTTTGTTTTTTTTTTCTTTTTAGAGAAATCTTTTTCATTAAAACTTTATAAACATGCAATTGTATTAAAAACTTTATGATTTTTATTTAAATTTTATTTTATAGAAGAGGATAGGATGGTTGATATTTAATTACTTAAAAGAAAAAAATAAGTTGTTGTTAATGTATATTCTAACTATAATTTTGCTATTCGCTAAATCAAAATTTATGCTATAAAAATATTTACATTATCAGCTTAAAATAATGTTTACCTATTCTGTTTGTTATTTGTATTGTTAAGAGTTATTGCATCTGTTTTGATCTTTTAGTACTACTTAAATTAGAAAACAGATTTCTCTACTTTTATAATAAATGGCAACGACGTCAAATGATCAATTACATATAGGAAATCCATGCTCGAGTTGCAATCGAGGCTTGCATTTCTTAATTCTCATACATGATTAAGAATGTTGTATTATTGTACGTTATATATTATATATAAATAGTTTGATGAAACGTGATGAACTCCGAATGCAAAGTTGCTTTAAAAGCAATTTATTAGTAAAATTTGTACAGAGTTATTGTAAAATGCTTAAACTGGATAAAATATCCTATAATGTAGTAAGGCTTCGAAAGTGTTTTAGTCAATTGTGAATAGAAGCAGTATTGATTGTTAAAAAAGTAATCAAATATGTATCAAGATTTATTGAAATAATTACCTGACTGCGTGCGAGATATGGTACAACGATGTGCAATTGAAGATACTTTGACTGCAACTCCAAAAATGTACAAATACATGTATAATTGTAACGAATTCTAAAAGTTTTAATAGATTGATTTTTTAGTATATTTAAAATGAAAATTAATTTAAAGGTGTAAATTAATTTGTTGCAATCAAATTTTAATTTGTTAAGAATTTTAAAGTTTATTTATCAATGAGAGTATTCGGGTACATTATTTTTGACTGGCCTATCTTGCCGTTATGTTTAAGACTGCTATTGGCTGATCGTAGATCTCATAATGAAGCAACGAGACAGACGTCGTATTTTGTCAAACCAGTTATAATTGAAAGAAAAATTTACAAAAATATATATCTATATATACTGTTATTTTCTTATGAACTTATACATTGCTGGCACTCAATTCTTACTTCCAAGCATAGGCAAGGTATATTTATTACACATTTAGGAAAAAAAATAAAAATATGAGGACTTGTCACCAATAATTGAGAATAAGATAAGTTTACAATAATGAATATAGTTGATAAACTTTGCGTAATTACAATCAAAGAAATAAAGAGTATGTTTGTCTGGTCTGTTATAGAATAATTGTTTATTTTCTTTTTTTTTCTACGAAGAATTTTTTTTAAAATGTCTAAAAAGAAATATACAAAACTATGTTACACCTATAATTTACCGTGTACTGTAATATATTGTTAGTTTTCAACACTTTATCCACTGCCATTATTCATACTGAATACATTATATATATATCGAATGCCACAAATCTAACCGAAGAAAATATAGAAGAATAAACGGCGTTTCGTTGCGTATAAATCTCGATCGTAAAGCGTTAAAAATCGATGTTCTAATTATTACAAGATTTTATAATTTTGTAATTTTTTACTTTTTAACTCATTGGACCATTATTTAAAGCGAGAAGGCAAAAAAGGAAACAATGTCGAAACTACTAAACTCTTGCTTGCGAATCCGTTGAATCAAATGAAATTGTATGAAATTCTGCAAAATAATAATAGTAATATTAATATTAATTATAATAATAAATATAATAATAATAATAATATTAATAATATTAATAATAATAACAATAAACATTAATAATATGAATATGACTCATGGGTATCAAATATGGATTATTATAATAATAATTATAATATTAATAGTAGTTAAGATCATATAGTAATCATTGGTATTTTTTACATATAAATTTGATTCAATGACTATGATTCTGCGTAAAATGAATAGTATTCAGCGATAGCATTCTTCTAGCGTCTAATAGAAATCATCGATTTACATCTCTTACAATTATATAAGAAAATGTCAGCGGCAAGTGGTATTCAAATCTTGTACCATCTCTCTTAGCTTTGAGATGTTAATTTATATATATCTATTCATAGGCGAATTATAAAAAGAACCTATAGTCAAATGTCAAAAATCATTATTTCTTAAACATTTTTAATTTTCATAGTTTTTTAATAATTATAAAATTTTTTTTTATTTTACTTTATTTATTTTTTAGTTTCTTAACATAAAATAATTTATATATTATGAAGCAATATTTAGTATTATTACATATAATCAACATTTTTAAAATTAAATTTTTAAAACCTCTGAAGTATAATTTATTATTATGTATAAATATATATGTATATATGAAATCAAATTATACCACATATTTTTCTATATACATAAATTATTGACTAATTCGATGAAAAATAAAAATGTATAATTTAATTTTATGATTATTGAAACAAAATTTATAAAAACGAATATCATGGTTAAAATTTCTAATTTAATTGATTAAGAATGATGATTTTTGATTATGGGTACTTTAAAAATGACGTACTACAAGTGAGAGCGGTGAATTTTTGAAAATATATAACAAAAATTAAAAAAGCGCAGTGCCGATGCGGGAGCATAAGTATATAATCTGTAAAGCAAGATTGCATTCGGACCTAATGTCCTTTCATTCGTATGCATTATATATAAAATGATACATGTATATTACATATGCGCTACAATGTGTGTTGTTGGTGAATGCACTGTACTTGCATCGGTTTGCATACTCTGTCAAGAACAGAATAAAACAACAAACATCTTCACATGTACACGACGCTAATTGGGTCAATTATACACATGCATTTTCTTCTTTTAAACAATAATCCAAATGTTATTCATCATGAGTCGAGCACCGTGTAGTATAAATAGTAATTTAGTTTTGAATGAATGTTAATTAGGTAGCTAAACTTATTTAATTTTACAAGTAAAAATAAATTACTACTTGCATTTATACAAAAAAATATCAAACGATGCTTAACTCAAGATTGAAATATATTGCTGTAAACGCAAATTAAATGAAAAAGCAATATCTTAAATTTAGAGAAACCAATTGAGAAAAATATATATTTTATAATTATACTGTACTTTAAAAATAAATATTTGCAATAGCTTGTGTATGTAAGATTTTCTGAGAACAGCAATTTTTCATTTATATTTCGTTTACAGTTATAGTTACAAAAAATAATAATGTTTTATACTTTATAAATTACAGATAAGAATACAGATTAATTTAACTAATATGTATTTGTTAAGAATTTCGTAGAAAAAAATGCTGTGTAAGAATAGCTTTGACTCTGGTGCGATCGAAACAAGTTCACTCACACGAGCTTTCATCAGTCGAATTGTTTTTCTGCCACTTCATGCGAGAAAATCAAGTCACGTCTAGCTTAGATTCAATTTTTATCGCGTAGTAGTTGATAAATAACAAATTATGTCAGAGGTGTTTAGATATTAGTTGGGATTTATGGTACTCGGAAGCCTGTTCTTTCTTTACTATTCTTATAATTCTTAATTATCTTTGCCAATATTTTAATGGGATTATTATGTACATTTTACAGACACATCTATAGTCATACAAGGTAGTGCAATTGAAGATTTTAATACTGTTATTCTAAAAGCGTTTAATATCACACTGAAAGTATAAATTATTCTTCGCAAATTTCTTTGTTAAATATATGGGTATGTAAATCTGGTATAAGAGAAATTTATGTATACTTTGTATGAAAATTGATTCCTTGTGTATTTTTATATAAGACTATGCATCGGAGTACTAATATAACACATGTATATTATTAATGTTGGATAGTATCTACAAATTATGTAAAAGCTATACCCTAAAAATGCAACTCAAAAAGAATTTGATTAAAATTTATATTGCTTGTTTACATTTTGATATCGGGTCGTTCTTTTTAGGGATATTAAATTAAATAGTTTTGTTTTTCGTTAAACAAGTTTGCGACCACTTACAAATTTTTGGAATAAAGAATGCGCGCATGTTTGCATTCGCATATCACACGCTCGTGAAATTCAAATGTGTTACTATACTATATTTACCGTTATTATTGTTATAATTATTTTAATGTCAATAACATTTTGTATCTATTTAGATATTTATCACCTCATACAAATATAATCAAACTGCAGATTCAATAAATAGTTTTGCAAATTGAAAAATACCTACGTGAATTCTTAAGTTCAAACCTGGGACTAATAATAAGCATTTAATTTTAATATAATTTGAAACTGAACAAAAAAAATTGATAGAGTAATAGATCAAATTTTTTTTATTTAAAAGTACTAAAATTTCTGCTTATAAATTTTACAATAAAAATTAATAAAATCATATAGAATTTCATTTAAAATTTTGTATTCAATCATAGCTAAGAATCAACAAACACGCTATTCTATTATTCTTACTAATGTTCATTCCTGAAATAGAAAAATAGTTACATATTAATATTTGACAAACCGTTACAATTTAATACATGTTATAAGATATAAAAATGCTAATTACTTAATACTTAAAATAAATGTTTCTTATACTTGATAATTATGCGAATAAATATCTTATAAGAATATCTGTATACATTTTTTTAAATTGTACATTACAATTATGCATTTAAATTATTTATTGATAAAATTAGTTACCTGGAAACATGTTATCTATTCCGAAACACAAGTTATTATCCCTACAAAAACTTCCTATAAAAGATATATTTGGAAAAAGAGCTTTGGTTTCTTGTATTAGTTCTGTATGAATAAACTTATTAATAGACTCATTAAAAACTATTGGACAAGTAATAAACCCTAAATTATTTTTCTGCAAGTGTACTGTACTTTTAAAATTAGCTAATTTACTTTTAATTAGATTAATTGGATTATCTATGTATACTATAGTTGACCAAGACTTCAAGTGTGGACCAAATATATTAATACTAGCTATTCTTGCCACACTTGCAATTTCATCAGTATTTCTGAATTCAACATCACGAATACATATTTTATACGAAGACACAAATCCTAGCAATGATAATGGTCTGTCCTTAAACCTATATATAATAAATAATAAAACATTAAAAATCTTTTATCATATAATAATTTATCTACTTTCATCTTACTTAGCCTTGATTTTATTCATAATGACAAATATGTAAAGGTTTATCTCATTTAAATTAGAAGGATTTGCTACAAATATAATTAGTGTTGATTTAGCATCTAAAGATTCAGGTACTAGGTCATCAATCATAGAATCTATTTCGCGTACATAGTCTATAAGATCATAATTAAATACATAAGATTCCTTAACAGATATTCGTCTATTTGATGGTAGATGTAAACTTAAAATTCCACATTGATTAACTGTATCCAAATTTTCATCTTCATTAAATAAACTATTTATTGGCATAACATTTATTAATATGTTATCTAAGTAAGCTTCAGAAACTCCAACGACTATTATTCTTTTTGGAACCTGTTTTCTGTAAGCCATGTAAGCTTAAAATATAACAATAATTATAAATTGAATTTAGTAATTTAAATTAATAGTAAAAAAACAATAACATAAATTTGATTTACTATCATATTCTAAATCCATTGCATGTCTTAATCCTTCGCCTACATGAGTAGTAGCAGTAAATAAAATTCCTACATGAGGTAGTGTACGTAGAAGTTTAGACATGTGAAATGATTTTTTTCTGATTTCATGAGAAGACAAGGCAGGTAATATTATACATTCATGATTTCTCTTTTCAAGTTCTCGATCGACTTCCTCTTTCCATGTTCTATAATTATATTTATATATTCATGTATACATATGTGTAGCAATGCACTATTCCACAAAATTTTACAAGTGTTACAAAATTTATATTAAATAAAAATGAATTAAATCTCACTTGTTTACTTGAGAAAATTTAGACAAATTATAAAGATTTGAACCCTGACAAATTCTACTTATATGATCAGCTATACTTAAAACATAGTCTGGATCTAGTTCATTATAGATATTTTCTTCATTAAATATATTTGCAGTATTGTCTATTTCTTCTCCATTTCCTTTAATAACTTTTCTTTCAGTAGTTATACTATTACTTGGTTCTTCACTAGTTTCTCTACTAATTGAATTTTCTGAAGGATTATTTAAATTTTCTACAATTTCTCTATCATCTAATTCTCTAAAATTTTCTATATTATTTCTTCTTTCTAGCGTATTATTTGATTCTTGTCTATTATCTGCATTACTTAATTCTCCTATATTTTCTCTTCTTTCTCTCTCTCTCTTTTCTGGGGAAGAAAGACAATTTTGAATGTTTTCTTTATTATCCTCTTTCTCATTTGAATGCTGTAACCCGTCACTTATTTCCTCCATTATATAGTGTTTAAATAAATACGGCAAAACAAATAATTATAATTATTACACAAATATTGTTATTATATTTTTCTTTAATTTAGTTTTATATCACATAAGCAGTACGGGTTTTAATAAAATTAATAACTGTATCCTTACTCAACATCCTTTCCAAACTAAGAAGCTAAATACGTATAAAGTTGTTTACTTACGATTATTCAATATCATCAAAATATCAACTGTAATTATTGTTTTGAAGACAATAAATATATGTACTTATTTAAGATCTGAATATTTACGAATCAAATTTAAATTGGCCAATAGGAGACAAGTACACCTACGATTTGAGCTTATACAAGAAATTTAAAAATGGCTTCCTTTGTGCTAAATAAGGTCACGTGAAATTTGTAAAGTTACACTTTAAGATATTTAATTAATTGTTTACTTCTCGTATTGATTTGAATAATTTTATTAATTCTATTATGAGTTATAATACAATAGTCAATCTTATGTGATTTCATAACTTGATAATATTTATCTCGATATTTGTTGTTCGTTAGAATAATATAGGTTATGATATTTTTGGTTTACCTACCAAAACTATATTAAATGTTACGTATTTTATTCATATTTTGATAAGAGTGTGTAATAATATTTAAACAAAATGCCTACTTATGAAATGCCCTTTTTAATTAGAGTTGTTAAAAAGGTAAGAGTGATGTATTTGTTCGCTTTCACAACTATACTTTCCTTCTCCTTAGCATATTTGTGATTAAATGTAAATATGTATATTCTGTTTTACAGCCTGAGTTAGTAAGCATTTTGAAACGAACTGCAGAATCTATTTTCTCTAAAGGAGGATTTATTAGAAATATAGATAATTTAGGAAAACAGCAACAGCCCTATAAAATAACAGCTGGTAGTGTAACTCATAAAGAAGCCAAGTAAGAAATTTTAATCATTTTTTTTAATGCAAGATACAGTTAGTAATAATAATTATCAGAACAAATAGAAATCAGAAATATAATGTTTCTGTATAATGTTTCAGCTATTTCATTTTTCACTTTGATATTCCACCTACTAAAATACAGGTTCTTCTAGAAGAATACAATCGAGATGTTGATATACTCAAATGTAACATATATAATAAAGCTAATGAAGTAGATGCAGTTAGTAATAAATGTACACTGCATGAAGAACTATTGCCTCCAGCATACAGGTAGAGTATAATTTTAAAATTTTTATTTTATATTTAATGTTAATGTAACGTGTGACTTTAACAAAAACATTGATTTTTTGTAGACCTGAAGTTCAGGAAATTATAGCAAGTGGAGAAAAACTAAGAAGGCGTAAGGAAAGAAATAAGTTTAAGATGAATACAGGTTTAGATTATTATCCTTTCCAACGATAACCGTTTAAATGTTATAAGTTACTAATGTTTTTGTACATATTTCACTGTAGTATAATAAACTTTAAAAATATGTAGTGAATTATTTATTTATTGATAAATGAAAAGCAACAAGATTTTCAGAAAAGTATTTGATAATTTATTAAGTAGTATAGTAGAATTATATAGTCAACTATTCCTTCTGAAAGTACCCATAACATACGATGAATAATCAGTGAAGGAAAATCAATTAAAAATTCAATTAACAAATTTGGTTGAAGTTTTAAAAATATACACATCTTTATATCTAATGTTTTGAGCTAATATTGGTAAATTTATTAATTCCACATTGCATAGGTTAAGACTGATTAGATAATGTACAAGTAAGGGAACAAATGATGAACAATACTAGGAATGAAATCAAATATTCAAATAAATATGTTATTTATTTTACTTCACGTAGAAATATATAAATTAAAAAATCAGGTAATAAAATATATCATATTTATAATAATATGTATTATAAGCACAACAAAAAAGAAAATCTATTGTTTTTGAATTGATACGCAACAACGAATCGCAAAAATATTATTGAAAAATGAACTTTTAAATATAAACAATTAAAATATTACGATATATAACATTTATCGGGCTTTGCAAACCAATATGCTTTATTAAGCGAGGTTTCGAAAAGCCCGATAAATTTTATATATCGAAATAATCTTTAGCAAGTGATACATTTTCTATTTATTAAAATATTATTTTTTTCTTTATGTTACCGTTATTAATTATTGACTACCACTCTTTTTTAATCGACGGCTTTATGCACTATTTGAAATAATTGATTAAAAAAAAATTGATATTAATAATTATGAAAAGAAAAAAAAAAGTTAATTCATAGAATTTTTTAAACGTTTTAGTTTATGAGTACGATACTTGTCTTGCTACTAAAATTTGTTAGCGAGTGCAGATATAAAGAGCTAAAATTAAGGTATAACTTTAAACATCAATTAAAGAAGGTTTATCCTTATAATTAAATCTTAAGGGGATGTCAGATTCAGAAAATGGTAATTTTTAATATTTTTTTATAAACAAATTAATAAATTTTTTTTTAAAAATCCTGAACGTCATGCCCTTAGGCATGTTTTAAATAGTAAACTCAAATTTTTTCAGTTTTTTAAATTTGTAATTAAATTATGATTTTTGCGATGAAAATTCATGCTTTGTGTTAAAAAGTCAAAACGCCATGCCCTCAATTTTCTTTTAAACTACCCATATGAATTTTTCAGATTTTTAAATCAATATTTCCAACATAATTCTTATGTTGAAAGGTGTAGATCCCTGTAACTTGGATCCGACATCCCGCTAATGCATGTATAGACTAGTAAAGTGGATATTACGGTACGAAGCTGTATTGGGAATATAACAGCATGGTTTTTGTTAATTTTGCGAAAAGTAAACATATATTATCAAAAAAATTATTTTTCAGAGTAATATATTAAGTTTTTAGATTTATTAATAAAATTTAAAATAAAAAAATTTTTTTTTCAAAAATTTTCAAAAAATCTGAAAAATTATTTTATTAATGATGTAGAAAATCTTTTTTGAAGAATATTTTTACTTTTTGCGAAATTTACAAAAAATGCAATCTGACCTATCCTTCCGTGTATTTGCCCTACAATCGTTCGCCATTACATGCCCTTATATGGATGTGTTATATTGCCCATAGGATTTTGAGAAAAATAATAAGAGTAAATACAACGTCTTTTACAATAAGAGCAAGAATTTGAACTTTATACGATAAGATGATGTAAAAAAATTAAAACGATAAGGTACGATATATTCGATAGAAATATTATCCAGAAAAAGTTCTATGTATCAAATTGTTTAATACGTTATGTTTAAATGAAAATACAGTAATTTTTTTAAATTTATACAGTGATACGAAAGATAGAACATTAGAATTAAATTAAATTATAATTAGTCTATCCGCTTTGATAGAACAATAATAGAAATTGTTTCAATAATACTTACGTAAATTAATTAGATCATGATAAATAAAACAATAAATATACAACTTATTCAGTGTCACTAAGTGTCACATTTATTAATTTTATTATTATATATAGTTTATGTCATATTATAATTTTTAAATATCTTTTTGCAGTAATATTTTTAACCATGTAAATATTCTTTAAATTTTAACCGCCAAAAATTGTTTGTACAAAATACTTAATAATAACATTATCTAAATATTTATAATCGTATATAATATAATAGTTAATAAATCATTGTCAATATAATAATTACAAATGTTACATACAGCGAGTGTGGTCGTAGAAAACATCATCATTTTGTAAAATAAAGTCTGAATTACGAAGGTACATCGATAATATTCCTATTTTGTACCACCCAACAATAAATTTATACTTTTTTCTATAATTAATGTTTTAAATGCCTTTTGTTCAATTTATTATTTACCAAAATCATAATGAAACATTAAAATTATTATGGCGATTGTTTTGATTTAATATTTTATAAATTTATTAGTTTGCTCTATAATCGATCGGTGTCAAAGTGTAGAGTGTTTTATTTGATGAATAGTCAAGTATAAAAATTCACGTATTCAATGGATATTTAAATACTAATAAAAGTATCATCCAAATTATCGTCGAAAAATCGTTTTTTTTACAATATAATTATAGTATATAAGAAAGAATTATTGTAATTCGTCACAATTGATCGAGTGAATGTAAAAGTCTATCGAAATAGAATACAAATGCACATAGGATATAATTGAGTAATCCTTTCTAGTATTTTTCTTTTAATTAATAAATTGTATGTAGATATAGGTCTAAAAAGGCCAGCAAAAATATTTACCTTGTTTGTTGTAATCATAATTAAGAGTATCATCACATAATTTGAAGTGTATATAATCTTTCTTGGGCAAAGAATATTAATCTTTATAAATTTAAGTATAATATATATATTCTTGATCTAACTTTATCACCCCTCATATACGAATGATAAATTCGGTTTAATTAATTATTGGTGCACATAATGCAATAAACAAAATGACCATAATTTTCAAGAAAAATAACTGGAATCAAAAATAATAAAATTGATTCGCCCATTTTTAATTTGATAAATGGTTATAGTATATATTGACACGTATTAGTGGACCCTCACAATCCTGCAATACATATTTCGATGTACATTAAAGTCATGCTTTCGCGCTTCTTCCTTTCTTTCTTTCTTTCTTTCTTTTTTTATTATATAGAAAAATATGGGAATAGTATGCACAATCACATGTGTTATATCGCTTCTCTACGGATACACACATTCAATATATATATATACATATATATGTATATATATATATGTGTCTTAATTTAGTACGAAAGTAAAGAGGGGAGAGGGGATGCATCATAATTTGTATATTTATCGAGCACAGCGTCGATATTTATGTATTGTGAACGTGTGTATGTGTGTAGGTGTATAAGTAATTTTAACAAGTATCATCGGTGAGTGTAGGGAGTACAAGTTTACATGTGCCGAGTGTTGCCGAAATTGATGCCGCTCTGATTAGCTCCCTTGTTGCTTCCGTACTGTAAGCTAATGATACCCTGGCCTGCCTTCAGCTGCTCTTCCGTAAAGTGGCGGACGTTCTTATCAGCCTCCTTGGGTCCGATGCTAGGTTTACCGTAATTGCCGGCCTAAAATATAGATCAAATGATAGTTTGAAAAAACCAATTGGGCTAAATATTATTCTATTACCGTCGGTCTTAAATAACTCTATTTTTAAACTACTGATTATATATATCGTCCACTCATTAAAAGTATATTTGATATAACATTTTATTATGTAATCTTTATTTATTCGATTAGGCATTTTTAATAACTTATTTTATTTATTAAGCATTCAACAAAAATTATGCGCGATTTGTCTAATTATAAATAAGTAATCATTTAATGTACCGAGTATCTATATAAAAGTATGAAAATGCTTATTATTGTTATATTATAAAATTAATACATTTTTATAAACAAATATTTTATACTTTGAGATCCATTCGAATAAATACCATCGGAGTCATTTACTTATTAATTGGTAAAATTGAGTAGTAATTTTTTTTACAATTATAATTAATGTTTTGCCTTTCGTTGCGACTAAATAATTATGCAAAATTTTAAAAAGATTGGTGCAAGAGCAAATGAAATAAATTGTTTAAAAAATTTTAAAATATGATTACAGAGTGACTCACTTTTTTAAGACAATTAATATCACGAAATACTTTACCAATCGACTTGAAGCTTCGCAGGCATTGATCTATTAACTATTGTAGATTGAGTTGTAACGAAAGTCAACGTTCTCATAAATTTGCTTACATTTTAATATAAAACATTAAATTATATAAATATAAAAAGCATACTTTTCAGTCAGTAAATGAGTCCGATGGTAACGTAATATGTTTGACAAAAACTGATTTCGTTTGAATAAATATAATAACTAACAATTAAATACGCGAAGATTCAGATTTATTTTTAACTATAATTGTATACGTGGGGTATAAATATAATTTTACCTTTCTGCCAAGGGACTGCAGACATATGACAACGGCATTGAGATTTTGCCTTTCCCAAAGATCCACAGTCTGGAAACTCTCCTGAGCTGGGACTCCCAATTTTGAAGCTGCCAGCAAAAAAGCGTTAATGTTCTCCATGCATTTAAAGGCCATAGATGTATGGTTTATTTTCTTCACCGAATTTTCTTGAATGCAGTTGACCAGTCTGAAAATGTTAAAAAAAATTATGCATATTAATGATTAATCTTTAATTTTTTAGAGTATATCAAGATTTTATGGAGAATTTAATATAGATATCGATCGGTGATATTAAATTTATTGTAATAAACGTTCGTATCGACTAAACGTGAAACGTTATAGATTTTGAATTTTGGTCAATATATTACTAGTAATCAAATAAAATTAATGATATTTTACTTGCAAAGGAGCGTTCCATCCTTAAGGGTTTCGTAGAAGTTATTCATATTGCCATTCGTGTTGATATTATCTTTGGTTATTGTTTTAATCCATTCGAGACTCTCTTGTGCCAACTCTTCGCTGTACTTACTGTTGATCTGTGAACAGAATAATAATTTTTTTATTACTATTGGTAAAGTTAACTAAGATTTATTGCATACATTTTATTTTATACAAATTATACCTAATATAGAATTCGCTGATTAACACCAGTTTAGGAATTTAAAAAGAGCGACGTTAAGATAATAAAAAAAAGAAAACATTTTGAAAATACGGCAGTATAGTACACACACACACACACACACACACACACACACATATAGATATTTTCTAAAACTGCACGTGATTTCGACTCCTGACATATTAAAACCTACTTATAACATGTTTTTAGCGAGTCGAAAAATTTTACTATCACAAAGCTTCCTCTGTGAGGTAGCAATAAATTTATAAAATTATATATTATACAACGTATACAGTTTTGAGCCAATGGCCGAACGAAATTGAATGAGTGTCAAGAATTCGATCCTGCGAAACGCAAGTTGATATTGATAAAAGTGCAGTTTTGCATAAATATATGAATATAGGTGCACATCTATTCATATGCACGTATATACCTATATGTATATACATATATACATGTATATATTTTCTTAGGTTATCGCGATTCGTTTGCCTTCGCACGTCTGCTTTTTCTATTAAGTATAATGTCACCGCGCAAATCGAGAATACGGTTGGGTACTGAAAAAAATTCCTTAGCGATTATTGCTCCCCGAACAGAAACTGCAATTTGGCAAGTTATTTTCGCTTATTACTCTTTTTTTCACATTCGTATAATTGAAACTTTAGTACGCACGCAACTAAGTATATTCCTATTAGAAAATTTATAAAATACGTGTAAAAAATTTAATTTACGCACAATGCAAAGTACATATATACTTAAATAACATTTGCGGTTATACAATTTATATTGTATTTAAAATTCCTTTGTTTCATTTTTTTAAACTAAATTAACATTAAAAGATTTGCAACAATCTATATTTTAAAGGAGAATTAAATTATTTAATTGTAATTAAAATGTAAAATACAACTTATTATAAATGCGAAAAATATTTGAATTAATAATTATAACCAGACACAAGAAGCAATGGAGCTATAAATTTTAATTAAGTACGTATATTGCTTTGCGATAAATTTATACGCGTTGATTTAATAATATTATTCAATAAGAAGAAAGTAAGACAAATCGATATGTATAGTTTATGGAAAAATAATATAAACTATTGTTACGAATGTAAATAAATATCTCAAAAGTTTTCTTTTAATATAATGTATTAATTCATTTTTCAACTATACATACATACATATTTGATTAAAATATCTCGGAATATATTTTATCGCAAGGTTTAATTAGTCTGCGAATTGTATTTAACCACATCAATTTGAAGCTAAAAACGACTACCCGCTCAACAATTCGCATTCGATAATATAGGAATAGTGCAAACGATCGGTTAATAAGAACTTTGCGAAGGTGAAAGGAATCTGTCGATAAGTTTAAATACTCGCGGTTAAAAAAATCGTTGAAAAAATAAAAATACGTTTGAACGAGTTGGTGTTATTACCTGGAGTCTTATACTTCTCGATAAGCATCCGCATTTTTGTATAGGTGGACTCTTTTTCACGCGGGCAAACGACCCATCGTGCATACACGTATAAGTGCACACGAGAACCAAAGTACGAGCTCTTATCAAAGATCAATACGAGACTCGTGTATGAAGGTTGCTCGTAAAGAAGATAAGCCACGTCGCGATTCTCAATCTATCTTCGGTTGTGCGACACGGAAATCCCGTGATTCCGACCAAGATTAAGCTCGAGTCTCTCTATCTACAAACCTGTTGTTCCTTTACATTCCGCGCTTAAAAATTATTTTGTTTCACCATCGTGGTATATCATATAAAACATTAATCATTGTATTTTTCTTTCTTTTTCATTAGTTTGGTTATCAATAATATGCCCTTAGTTCCGCGTAGAACATCCTGTGGAATTCCTATTCGCTTATCGTTCGCGCACATTATACGCACGCTTGAACAGCAATCCCCGTTGCTAAAATTCTATTACTTTTTATGAAAATTTATGGTTTTCTAATGAGATTGCACAATATCGTCCTTGTTAAAATATTATTCGTTTAATAGAAAATGCATTAACGATTCAAGAAATTATTGGCATCACCATTTCGTAAATATATCAGATTTTACTTGTTAATCGATAAATTTCTGTGAATATTTTTGATGATCGGGTAAACTAGATAAATTAGCATAAGTTAATATTTCATCGACTGTACCGATGAAGATGTTGATGTATATTTAAATTAACCGCGAGTATATATATATTTTGATTCGTTGTATAGGTATGTATTTTAAATAATATTATAATAATTTAACAACGCCCACGAGTGGTTAATAAGCAACAGAATCACGTTTCTTTGATATTAATGTATTTAATTTTTAGTTACCTATACGTTCGAGAGGAAGGTTTATGTAATGAATCGAAACGTACGTATATAATATGACTCAAGAATCAAAAATAGAAAGAAAATAAAAAGTGACTCATCCAGTGTGGTCAGTGAGAAGCGGATTTCCTTCTGTAGCAGTGCTTTTGTATGACGTTGGAAAACTATAACCGCGACGATGCATGTGCCTCGCATAAAGTCGCCGTCTCTTACACGGCGTGTATGTATACGTATATGCGAGTGTATATGTATATATATATAAAATTGTGGGTAATAATTCCGTAGCAAAAATGCATCATTCTTTTTATAATAATCCAACTAGGGAAAATATTAGAAAGTTTCGGTGAGATAACTCGACTACACCAACACATCAATTTATATTGAATATATTTTAATAAATTAACGGTACATACACACACATATACGTATAGAAGCCGATATCAAACGCGGAAGTTAACAGAATCAATAACTTTATAGATCGATAGAAAAAAATGTGGATTTTTTTTGTTTTAAAGAATACCTAATCAGATGGATTAGTTTTCGTCGAGTGAGTCGCGACATATATACATCGTACCTATATTGTATTATAATGTATGCGCGCAGAGATATACTTACGACGAGCGACAAGAGGAAGCTGCGAATGATAAACTGCTCGTTACAAGTGACACGTGCGCGCACGCGGAGGCGCACTCCCTGTACTTGCCACGATTTCCGGAATAAATTTTCCTATTTTTATTTATATTAAACCAGAGCGCATCGACTTTAACAGGTATAATTCCGGAGATCATTTTAACGATTCGTTGGTTCAATTGCTTCTCGTCGTATGAATTTCGTTTATTTAAATCTCGGTCTATACATCTGTGCGTTCCGAATCAACAACTTTTAAGATTCATTGAAGTTGTTTAGTGTATCATCTAACAATTATATTCTACGGTAAAAGTTAAAAGGAATTCGAATACTAAAATGATTTGTATACGTTTAAATGTACTTATAAGAAGAATTTAATTCTCGTTAGATTAGATTTTATTAATTAACCGGAACAAGGTGTTCTCCGAGACAATCACGTCTTTGCAAATTAATAATTTTGGAGTTCGACAACAATAATAAACATATCGTTGAGCAAAAATAAATTTGTCTACAATAGAATTTCAATACGTTATAACGATAATGGTATACAAAGAAAAAAAAGAAAAAATGGGTATTTTTCCTCGCGGTAACAAGGTGACGTTGACTGTTAACGCTATGCAATTAATCAATATTCATTAAAGACGACGCGCTTGAAACCTTGCCATAATAATAATAATAATAATAATAATACCAGCAATAATAATAATAATATTAAGAAGAAGGAGAAGAAGAAGAAGAAGAAGAAGAAATGCTGGGAGGCAAAGAACCGAGGTGCATTGCATCACGCGTGGTTCGTGGTCTATCGTTCGCACCGCCTCCTATTTTTTTTTCTCATTTTTGTCGAACGCGTCGTTCAGACCTGCATTCTTCTCGTATTTTTTTCTCTCGGTGACGATGTTATATTTTTAGGTATTAACTGAGAGAAACGATAATCTCGTTATCCGTATCGACGTCTATACTCAATATACTTTTTTTTCTTTCCCTTTATTGTTACGAAAGAGCCTCGTAAAATATAGGCTGTTAATCAAATTTGGGATAATGTTTACGAAATACGAAAACCATTAAAGAAAATCACGTACACGTGCTAAATAATAAATGTGTACCTTTCGAACGTTATACTGTACGATGTATGTTTATATCTAAATTTTTCAAATAGCCCAGGATCGACTTTAAGTTCGTTATCGAAATTAAATATCGTGTTGAATGAGTGCAATTAAAGCAAATATCCTCGATATATAATTGACGCCATCTCGTTATATATCCTCTAACACTTTTACTACGATATATGTATACTTTCGCTATATATGGTATGTTCATATAAATAATGCAAACGCGCGCGCGTGTGGTATTTATATATATACAAGCTTAATTGCCACAATTTTCAATTGAGGGATAAGCGCGTGTCCGGCCGTACGAGTGTAGATATATCTATAGCAAATTGTATCGATGGTGTTGAGCGATATTTGTGTCAGACACTTTTTAAGACCCGAGAAGTTATTTTAAATAGTTGCACGCAATGTCTAGGATAACGCGAGATTTATCAATTTATTGTGAATGTGCAGCCTGTATTTAAAATTGCATTATTTGTATAAGTCAATGCGGTACTTTCTTACGAAAAAATTAATTAATAGTCGTTTCCAACAGGAAAAAATGTGTTGAACGCTTGATTAGTTTTGTTTTGTAGATAGTCAAATATTATATAGTATTAAACAAACGATACATCGGCATCTCGTTAGCTGCTTCCGTTTTATGCGTCTAAAGTATCAATAGCCATTACGACCGAACAATGGTCGTACACCTTGAATAGAGTATCACAATTGAAATATATTTAAGAACCATCGAACCTTTAGAGTATCGTCCAAGTACTATATATAACGATTCTATTCTTCTATCGAGGTATATGTGTACGTGTCCAGTTTTACACACCTGATCGATGTACACGAAATGTATATGTATTGCTAATCGTTTTATTTGACAAAGTCGTATTAGTTGAATTATTAATTTGTCACGAGTAACGACACAAATGCCGTTAGACGATTATACATCATAATAATAATAAAGGCAAAATTGTATAAGAGTACGATAGGTGTTACGAAAAGTAAAGAAATTCAAAAAAGGAATGGTATTATTAAGTCGCACGATCGTTAAACTTATTAAGGATTCTTGGTGTATCAGTCGACACCGCGCCTCCTCAAAAGAGCTTTAGTGCCTTTTCAAGTTCCTCGATAAGTAGGACGATTGCTCCTTAAATCGGCAACTCATTGGTTTCATTTTTCTTTTTTTGTTCGTAATCTATATCGGTGTATTTATTCCCCAAGGATGCCTTAACTTGCTACGTATTGTATATATAGCCCGACGAGCCGTTAACAGTTCCATATTCGGTAGTAATGCGTAACTATATTGTACAATATATGTGTGTATGCATATAGGTATAATCGTGCAGTGTAACGTCGATACGTTTCGTGGACCCGGGGGCGTCAATTATTTGAGAAAAAAAAGAGAGAGAGCATGTTAATTTATAAAACTATAAGTAAACTCCAATTTACGTCTGTGATGTCTGCGAACTTACAATACGGTTTTTGTATTCGCACATGTGTATACTAAATTTATACATACGTATTACTCACGAAAAATATTAGTTTAATATTATTGTAATATTCAAATATAGGCATACAGCGAAATAAATTGAAATACAGCCACAGATTGTCTTGACGATGTCGCGATTCATCTTGCGGCAAACGTTTACGGTAAGACCTCCACTTCCTTATCGAGGAGTCCAAATTGCAGATCGAGGACGAAACGCCTATATATTTTTAAAAGGTCGTATTCCGAGATATTCCACCAACTATACTGCACAACGAGTACGAACGAATCTCTTGTAATTTAAAAATTAGACTTAAGTTCGGGTGAGCCAAAGTATACTCACATTTCTTTGTGCATTGTATCAGAAAATTTAGTATACTGATTTATTAATGTTCACTATACATCCATATACACTTTTTCAAAAATTAAAGTGATCTATTTACTAAACAAACAGTATTTTTTATGATTTTTCAAGTATGTCTCTTGATTATTCTTACTACTTCATTAAAATACTATATCAAAATTATGACTAGAAATAAATTGACGATTGAATTTAAATTAAAGAAATATTTTGCACGGTAACGCGAACGCGCAGATACATACTTATACATTTACACGCATATTTGAAAGAGTGAATTTCTGGTTCGATAAGTATTGCGGTTTGCGGTTCAACTACCCAAATTAGTCCTGGAACGATACATTTTCCAATAACATTCGGAAGTTAAAAAGATAATTCTATGTTGAGAAAGTATAGTTTTTTTTTTATTTCAGGACAAGTCTTTTGAAGTTTTCGTTATAGTTATCAACCGAATGAAGTAATATAATATAATAATATATAATGTAATTTTTACATTAATATCCAAATGACTAATGGACGTAACAAATCAAGTTAAAATTAAAGAAAATAAACAATATCATATACATTAAATTGTTTACGAAATGATATATGTATACCGGTTAGTATAAGAACATTAAACGAACGCTATATTTATGTATAGCTTAATGAAATAAAATTTTCATCACTCGATTCTTTCATCCTTATATGGTAAGATTTGAAGGTGCGGTGGTGGTATAACGCGACGGCTATATTTTTTTAGGTTGCCGGGTGAATGTCGTTGTTGGTCGCGCGCAATTTTTTTCAGGTCGCAAGTGTTGCGAGGCCGTTAAAGATTATCGGTTCGCAGAGACTCTTTTTTTTCTTCTCTGTCCGTCTCTCTTCCTTTCGAGTTTCTTATAGGGGACCGGTAATGAGGTTGTCACCGAGATAAGCCACGTCCTAATTGCGGAGAGAAGCCAAATTATTACTCGAAGAATTCGCATGCGTTCGTTCTATCATTTTGATAATGGAATGTTGCAAGAGTTAACCGATCCTTCTGGATCCAAGTTTACGGTAATAAACGAAAATATGTAGCGATATCTCAACAGATACATAATTTTACTTTTTCAAACCAACATTTAATTTCATTATTTCCTTTTGTTTTTACTTTTACCTTTTATCTGCATTCTCGTTTGTAAAGACTGACGACTGTTTATTCATTTTGAAAAGTCTTGAGAAACAAAGTACGTCGAGTCATTCGATATTAACGTACGTAATTTTAGTTATCTTCTCGACTTTCGATGATAGTTAAGACCTACTGGTTTTGGTGTTTTAAAAAATTAATGTATCTATTTATCTTTAGAATTAATTGTCCAAATTCATTTCTTAACGGAAGTACCAAAGTCAAGTTTTATCCTCCCTACCTTACCAGCCTCAAGTCACAGAAAATGAGTTACAATTAAAAAAGGACAATAATTTACGTAAATTGAGGCGAACAGACCTCTTCCTTTATTAATCATCTACCTCAGTTCAAAATTTGAAGCAAAAATATACATTGGTTTTCAAGTAAACCATTACCAAAAGTCTTGACATGCCTTTTAATTAGTCGAGCGTATACCCTCGATATTACACGAAATTATCGTAAATTTTGGTAAGGGATTTCTTGAAAACTAGTCAATATTTTTGCTTTAAATTTTAAAGACGATAGAATATTAATAAAGGAAGGGGACTGTTCTCCTATATTTACGTAAATTAACTTTCTTCTTTAATTATAATTAATTTTATATGATTTTCGAGTTCGATAACATGTGGAGGATAAAAATTGACTTTGGTACCCCCTTAAGGATATTGTATTGCACACTTCTTAGAATAAGCTCCGTGAATGGATAAACGTTAGATTTCAATATTATCTTTATTTGATCGTATTATCAACATCTACATGACACGTTATTTGACCATTAAATAGCTTTTTGAAAAACTGAAAGAATATGTTATACGTACATTGTTTTCGATGATTGCTTGATATGTACATGTATCTTTATAACACCACATATAACTGTGGTTTATATGTGTAATTTTATAGATAATTTTATGTGTACTAATTAGTCTTAAAGTTTCTATTTTATTAACTTATAACTATTAACAGTAATATTTTTTTACAATATAATTCCCAAGGCTGTGGATCTATGTTAAAAATATTGCATACAATTGACATTTACAACTCTCTTTCAAAGATCCATGTATCGAGTATATAAAGTAAAAGCTTGAAGTTTACTACAGGTATTTATTTCAAGTTTCTTTGCGATTGGTACCTATATGTACGTGTAATTTTAGAAACAATGAGATTTATTGACATTTAGCTCAACGCTTCGATGATACAAGTTTTATTCAATAAATTTAAACAAATAAGTACCGTATAGTAAAACCTATTGAAGTAAAATCTTTGACGATATCCATGTAACATAACAAAACGAAAAGATCTCGTCTTGAATGGTAAAGGTAATTTCTGGAATAACGAACTCCTTATGCAATGTGTACGAGACAATCTTCGTTGGACGATCGCTGCACGCGCGAACCCGGCGAAGGCCGTGGCCTTATAAGGACGAATTTGTAAATCTCGCAAAAACGAGATCGCGATATTTTTTTTAAGTATGTTTAAAAGCGGTCGAAGCGAACGGGACCGATACGATTCGCAGTGATCCATTTTTTTCCACGACGCGGAACATCTTCATTCTTCATCGTTTATTCTTAATTAAACAATTTAAATGCCGTAATCGGGTTATAAGTATCGTTATATGGTGTATAATGATGTATCTGCGAATTGTTGCGGAATAAATAATATATAACTTTATTATTTCCTACGAAAAAAGAAGATGCACGCGCATGGCCTATTAACACCGGTACGCGTATTTATACACCCATACACTCATGTAGATATATGTGTACGGATGCGCACACATGTATACCCTATACGAAATCTCGAGGTCGAGGAGGCGCGTTTTTTGGTCGGTACCTCGCGGTTGGATCCTTGAGCGGCCGTAAACCTTGAAGAGCCGCAAGTATGTATGTACGCGCGTGTGTATGTACATACATATAGATATATCCCCGGGAGCAAAGAAGTCGGACAAAAGGAGATACGCGTGAGTCAAGGTACGGTGACGATGACGACGAAAAAGGAAGAAAAGGACCCGCGCGTAGAAGTGTACCGTCGTAAGGGAGTGCGTTCTCGATCTTTTTCTTTCGCTTTCGTCCGAAATAAGAAAAATTAACAGCATAGCGCACCTCGGGGTAAAGCCCAGGACGGAAAAGGCGTAAGATGCCGTTGCTTCTTCGGAGGATTTTTTTCCTTTTATTTCGTTGCTCCGATTGGTTTTGAAACACCGTGCCGAGAACGCGATGTCGATGAATTTTACAGGTATATACCGTTGACCGTGAGGAATTTTACTCGATTGCCCGAGCGCACCTGCCTCGGACGATTTCGTGAATTTATAATACTTTTCATCGAGATTGCTCTCTGATTGCAATTACATTTTTTACGTTCCTTTTTTATTTCGTGCATACGTCACCAGTGACTGACGTCACGGAGCATCTTAAAAGCAACGTATTAAATGTCTCGTTGTAATAATTTCTTTTTTATTGATATATATTTACCAAGATATTTGGTTTACATTTTATATAATGTATTTTGTGTACAGTTAATTATTTGCAATACAAGTTATGTTAATTTTTTTACTTTCGAATTTTAATATACAATCGACAAAGTGTTAAAAGTTTTAAAAACGAATAACATCAACCGAAATCTAATTTTATACACGGATACGATAACTTTCAGGCTACACATACGATTATCCGATGAGATAATAGCCATTCTACCATTCGCGTATTAAAAATGTACGTATAATATTGTTCGAGTACTTGTAGAAAAATTGACGAGAGGTCCAAAAAGCAGAAGCGTTGTAAGTCGAGTGACATAATGAAGAAGTTATGCGCAATATGAGTCAGCCTGGCCGACTCCCCGTAAAAAGATATAGACGCACACCACTACTCGCGCGCAGGCGATATCTCCTCCTGCACACAGGCTTATATATATACACGTACAAGTTTGACCCGTGCCACGGGAGAGAAGACTTTGGATTTTCACTTTCTTCGGGCTGAGCAGAGATGATCGAGCCTCCGGATGATCGTTTTCCCGCTCTCTGGCCTTAAATTTCCAATAGACGTTTGAAAGGTTTTTAATTTCGTCTTAAGACTGCGTACGGTCCAGCTACTTTGCGATCCCTCGAAGAAAGCCGTTTTCTGCTTTTTCTTTACCATTTACCTTCTACGTTATTTTACATATTGCATAGACGCGTACACTATTTCTATTAGACGCGAGATGGTTGCATCTTAACAGTTTTTCAAAAGTGAAAGCTTGAGAGTGCAGGAAGAAAACCGAGACGACCCATCATATATGCGTTTTAAACAGTGAAATTAATAGATAACGTTATCATCGATGGCAATTAAACAGCATTTTTTCCAGAGTTAAATCAAAGAAAATGAGCCGCGAGCGTAACGATTGACAGACAACGGCATTACAGCTCTTATCTCTTTAGCAAATAGTTTTATACGTGTGTCGGGGCTTACAGACACACACACACACACACACACACACACACACACACACACACACTCACACACATACATACGTACGCATTACCACGGATCAAAGTTAAAAGAGTTCTCGTGTCGAATGAAGGACTTAAGGTCCGCCTCGTTAATGCCATCAGCCCCGTTTCGATTTTCGCATTGGCTAACTATCTGACAGCTCAATCGTATATAATGGATATAGAAATTTGCGCCTATCTATGTAACTCTGACCCTAGGTGCAGTTTTCGAAATCGATCGTTTTATATATACAAATAAAATATCCCTCTATGGAACGCAATTAACATTTTTTTAATTTCCATTTTCGTGCATCAGATAATGATAAAGTGTCTGTATATGCGCGATATATTAGACAAATGGCTAGTCTCTATATGGCTGTGATTACCCCGTGCATTAACGGCAATGTGTGCACGACGGTTTTAACTAATATCTTTGTATTAACCGATGCATTCCGCGTGGAAGTATAATTATATTTTTATTTACTATACTAAGAAGCTTTAACAATTTCTTACTATTAAGCATAAATGCAAACAAGTGGAGTTGTTTGTATATATGTATAGGTGTACGTACACGATAGATTGAAAATAAACGTGAGAAACGTGCCACTTCCGGCGTGAAATTTTGGATCCGCGTTTAAGTGGATTCGCGTGCGCCGTACACGCTTATATAGTCTATACAACGTTCATCCAAGTCGTAAAGTGGTTCTCGCAAAGTGCGCGCGAGTACTTACTTTGGATTATTCGGTCTCGGAACGGTGCGCGATGAGCGCATCTGGGTAAACAGACTGATCCAACGGAATTTGGCGGCACGCGTTTATAAGCCTACGGTTGCTTACATTGCTCTTTGTTGGACGACTATAATTCATTGTTTAATTCCAACGGAAGCGATTCAGTCGGATATATTCTATTAATTTCAACAGCACGTCGTTCGAACATTTATAATTGTTTCTCCATAATTCCAACGCAATATGTACGCGTATATACGCATTGATGTTTTAAGTTCCGAGTATGCACTGTACAAACACGAAATTTATGATCTTGATGATTAATTGTTTTATCATTTTTATCGTCTTCTCCTTCTTTAACATTTAAATTCTTTGAATAACTTTTTTCTTGATAAGACGTGTATGATTTAATTTATTTATTCAATCAATAGAAGACGTTGTTCATTTATCTTATATATACATACATTTTTTTCGTATTCTCGTACTGTTTGACCAAAAATGCGTCACGTTTCTCAAATTTTTTTCGAAGGCTAATTCATTCATTAGATTCCCAGTAAAATTTCACCGTGTACAAGTGGCTGGAATCGTAATGAATCGAACAACCTTCGACTACTTATGGTCAAAAAGCGGATGAAAAAAAAAAATCTTCTGTATACCCAAGTTTTTGTAACTTTGACGAAAAATTTAATTACTCAGACAAATATTAATTCCAAGGATATTAAATTATTATTTAATTCGATATGATCAATGCATAATAATAGGTTTTTTACATTGGTAAATTTTATAATAGTTATTTGAAGAAGTTAATTACCGATCTGAAAAACAAAGATACAAGACTTCGAGTGAAACCTTGAACGCAATAAACACATTTTTCCAAATCTACCTACCAATACAACGGACTAAAGTAACGCTATCATCATGGATTTCGAGGTCAATTTATCAACGGCGGAAAAGCAGACTTAATTAACGTTAATTAATCAAAAAAATGTATACAATAGTACATAATCGGTAATTTATAGACATTGTCAAAGATGCTTAGTAAAAATAATTTTTTTTATTACGCTTAATTTTCTGCTTTTTTAATAAGCGTACATATATATATATATATATATACAATTGCCTTATGTAGCAATTTTTTTAGCGTTAATCACTCTGCATACTTTTAAATTGTACGTGACGCCGGCTGGCCGACAAAACTAATTTACGACCGCCGAATGTATCCGAACCGCGTGCGATAGAATTTAACGTACGAGAAAGCATACACTCTCGAGTGTTTTTTTTTTATATATTAACGAATGAGCCATCGGAGCTTTTGGAATGTGCCGTATTGTATATTGTATCATTTCTATATTAGAAGATGACCGTATACCATTGATTACGAAGTCCGAGATAGAGAGGCTTTTTGAATTCCCTCGCTGCTTATGAAATAACGAATTTATCAATAATCATTCCGTTTAAATTCTCAACGTGTTATTTTAATCAATATGAAGAAAATCATAATGTAAGAAAATATTCAATCTTGCAACAAAGTAACATAACCAAAACTTTGAATCACAATGAAAAAAAGCGCGAATCGCTGTTTTGCTTTAAATCATATTGACCTCATATTGGTAAAAATAAGAAATAAATTACATTCCTTAACAATGTTTTAGTTGATCGACGTATATATACGTGACTACACGAAACGACCAACTATAATATTTAATAAGACTCATAAAAATAAATTCTTGCGGATAAAAATAAGTTTTGCAACATTCAATCACATTTTTCAACGGCGATTATTAAAAATTGGACACGTGATATCGTATAATAGCATGAGCAATAAATTTAAAAACTTGAAAGAGCAAAGATTAGAAATTAAAAGAAAAGAGCATTAGCCGCGAGGGCGAATGTACTCCGATGATTGCTTGGATATGTACATCGGTGAATATATAGTTATACGTATGCGAATAAGCAAGAGAGAAGAGAATCGAACGATAAACAAAGTCGGACAATGGAATGCGCGATCGACTTTCATTAATGACCGGTTGACGGCCGAATGTTACGTTCGACTTGCTAACTAATCACCAATTTATTGTTTTTTTTTTCCTTTTCTTTGCGGGGCAAGCTTAACTATACAAAATTACGAAAAAATTATTCTTTTCTTCGAAATTATGTTTAACCGCTGCTATTATTAATTGAAATTATTTAATGAATGATTTTTATAACGAGTAAGATCTTATCCCCTACGGGTGTATACACCGTGAATACCGATGTAAATATTCAGGATTAATTTTTATTGGAGTAATAAAATTATAATGATTAAACGATCTTTTTCTACGAATATTATATAGGTACCTTGCTCGAATAACTTTCCTTTAAAAATCACAATCGCGTTACTCAATGTCCGTCCAACGTTCTCATAGTTGAATAATACCGTAAATATACGTGTCTTTAACTAAACTTTGGATTATGTTCAATTTGCCTAATAGGTATAAAGTATACGTACAGACGTTTAGAAGAAAAAATATGTTCTATTCTCAAACATTTGTATAGTGTACATTGTAACGTCAATAAAATGTACGTACGAAACTGATTTTCACGTCTATCACGATTCCCTATACACAACTAGGTCGTGAAAAAAGTAAGGAAAAATATTTCGTTTAAGTTAATAATAGTCGTTGCATATATACAAGCCGGTCTTCTTAGCTCTGATTTCGTGACGCAATACCGAGTAAACGCGGCCTTTACATCCTTATTACACGTTGCCCATATACGATCTCACGTGAAAACGGTTCAAAGCCGAGCTCGAGACCCGCAAAAGTGTACCATGGTCGTCAGGTTTTAATACTCCCTTCGTCTCCATTGCCGGACGTGTGTCTGTGTGCGCGCGCCCGCGTCTGCGTCACTTTTAACTTCCTCGATTCTTCTCCTTTTTTTCTTTTTTTCTTTGTATCATCCTCCCTCCCTCTACATGCTAAAACAACCCGAGCAATTTATAAGATCTGGAGATGGCACACTCGTATAGCGCGTACCACTGCCGATGGGAAACAGCTGCTCTATGGTCGTTCTTGCTGTTTTTTCCCTATTCAAAGTGTATATAATAAAAGTCGGAGTGCCTTAAATGCGATCCGAAAAGGTGTAAGAGGTAGAAACTTTAAGGTTTTAAAGTACTGCGAATAAAATGCTTACTATACATTCTCAGTCAAAATTAACGAGAGATAACACATTTTTTTTATCTGACTAATTTAAACAGTTTGTTGATAAAATACTCAAAAAAAACATCGAATGTCTCTCGCTTTTTCAACGAGTTACTCCAGTGATTTATATTTATAAATTATAATTGGACAAGCTTTTATAGTATATATACAAGCGCAATCAAAGTATACTTTTTACCATTTAAATTAGCCTAATTTTAGATAATTATATCATTATGGGAATTACTATACCTTTCGCCTTACACATATTTATCATTTTAATAATTCTTTTTTATATGCTTCGTAATTATTCAATGTTTGCCGACTTAATCACTTATATTGACAATGAGGAGTAAAAAATTGAACAATGAACTGTGTAATTTATATACGTTTCGTGATTTATGCTTTTTGTCTACAATTTATTACTACGACGTGTGTGGGAACTGCGAATTATTAAATGATCAAAATGTACGAATTGCGTGAAAAACTGTAATAATTAAAATATTTACCGTAATTAACAAGTGAAAATAAGAGAGATAAATCAAATTATTAATTTGACAGTAATTCCCAATGATTAAATTTATCATAATAAAGTTATAATATACTTCCAAAGAATTTTATTCAAGCATTAAATTTTAATTTTCCCTACACAAATTTATAGAACAATTGTAAGGTATAATTTAAAAAAATTTATTTAGGTTGTTTCCCTATTGAAAGCGCTCGAGTATAACGACAAATTAAGGAATTCAGTTGAATGACTATATTATTCGCTTAATGGGCGTGTGAAACATTTTATTATAAGCAAAAATTTGGTTGACTTTACTTATATATAGGTACACTTCCTTTTGGAAGAAAGTCATTTAAATTATCAGTATTAATTGATATTATGTACAATGTATATATAATTTTCGACATTCTCTGAAAGTTGCGTATAAAAAATGAATTTTGTAAAAACTGTAGGGATTAATCAATTTGAAAGCCTTGATCCAAATAACATGAAAGGGAAAAACTTGCAACAGGTAATGAATGCATTAGTAGACGTATACAATGCACGCAGTGCGATAGACGTATTCAACCCCCCATTGATAAGTTTAATTGCGGCTAACCGTGAATTATGCGATATCTCAAAGTGTACGTCGTATTTTCCCTTTCTCCTCTTTATACACTCATCTCGCGTGAACGATGCTTCGCAGCTCTTGGTATATAAGGAAAAAAATATTGTTTCGACTTCCTTCGAGGAAAGCTTTACATAGAGAGCTCCCTATCGTAAGTGGGTCAGGGTATATAGCTGATGAGAGATGCATTCGAATCTTTTTTTTTTTTAGTGCATAAAGTACTTTTCCATGGACGCGCAGTCTCGTGGGATATTGATTTTTATAAACGATGGACAAATTTTACAAAATGCTTCTTACCCGTAAGTTTTGAAAAAAAAAAAAACAATTATCAAGCATCAAACTTTAATCTCTATTCCCGTTTATGATGTTTCGGATGTTAAATTTTCAAGTTTATTATACAAATTTATAGCTTCGAAGTTCAAATTTGCACAGATGGTTTGAGCAAACAAAATTATAAATATGTGTGTTACGCGTGTGCATAAATCTCATTGTGTACATGGTAGATCTTCGTTATAAAGCGTAAAGTCCAAGACCGTAATCGGCGAATTGAGCGAATTGAGATAATACGGTTATCTGCCAAGGGATTACGAAGTACTCGTTTGTGTAGGAAACGTTTTCAGAAACGCGTCAAAATTAAAGCAAATAACAGTCTCGCGATTAAATAAAATATTACTAAACAAATTGAACGTTTTCTAGAAATGCAGTTTGTACCGATGTTATTTTAATTGTATGCATGCGCACTCGTAAAAGTAATATTAAAACTACATCCCATAAAAAAAAACGGTATTTTAAGAAGCGATCGGTAAACTGCAATTATTTTCTCACGTGCGACTGCGTTTTATGCGTTAAATACATAACTGTCAGATGCAAATAAACTAAATGGAGATACCTATACTCGAACGAACGAGCGTGAACTATTATTATAAAACGTAAAAAGTATACGAGGAAATACCCGCGATAAATGGGCAATATTTCGGATTATTAATTATTAATGAGAGTCGAGTATAAAAAAAGAGCAAAGATCAATTTTACGAAATTGATATGCATAGGTATTATGTACAAATGAAAAAAGAGAGCCGTGTTTATTAAACGCAATCGTCGGGTAATAACTTTAAAGATAATAATTATATATTTAATCACGCAGGCGATACCATTGATCTTCACTGCGCAAAAAAACAAATTAACAATAAACAAATCAATTACGTGTTGAGCATGTGAATAAGTATAAAAGTATTAATAATTGAGAAAAATGATAGGATATACGTATCGTAGGAAGGTAATAAATATTAAGTGGTCGGTGTGTACGGGTGAAGCTGATGTTAGACTAACCCAGTGGTACCCTAGGGGTGCGACCCAAATACGCCACCCCTCAACGGTATCCGCAGCCGCGAAAATAGGTCACCAGTTTGAAAGGCCCGCGTATCACCCCGACAACAATATCCATCTGTACATCCATAGTTACATCCACCGTACATATAAACAAGTAAAACTCACTTTTGTTTGGGCCTCTGCCGCAAATCCAGACTTGGTTGCCCTGTTGCAAGCCATGATCACGTCTACTCGTTCTACAACCTCACAAATCTATACAAGTGATACAATTCGTATTTACGCTTGAATTGCGCGCCCGAGCTTTAACGAATTATTTCGTTTTTTTCGCGTTTATCTGTAGGTATATACGATGTATTATCGAGTATGCGAATTGAACGACGACGTTCACAGTTGGGCGATCGCGTTTCGACTACTCCAGGACAGCCGGCAGGAGCGGGCCGCTGCCGTCTTCTTCCCTCTCCCTGGCTCTCCCTCCAGATACGCTCCAGCTCTCTCTCTCTCTTTTTCTCTCTCGTTGTTCATATAGGTATATCTATATGATGGTTCGTTCTTCGTCCCACTCTCCACTTTTTTGAAGGGAGGAAGAGAGTCGGTTGAAAATGTTTCTTGTACTTAATTTGTAATTGTACTTTATTTTGGAAAGTTTTGGCATCATCGAGTTTGCTTGATCTTCAATGGAACTTGAAAGAATTCGTGTTAATCAGGAAAATTAACCGCTGTTCATTGCAATTTAACGATAATAAAATGTTTTTACCGAAAAAAGTATTACTATAGTAATAGACAATTCGTTGATTATTTGCCAAAAGAAAATTAGCCCCTTAGTAAGATACTATAACATCATCGATCCAACTACTAAGAGTTAATAGAATTGCTATAATTCGATATCGAATTGTAATTCTTGCATATTCGCATTATAATTTTACGATTCACAGTGTAGATTTGTACACACTTGCAACTTACATGCCCCACATAAGTACTACACTAGGATAACATTATAAATACACTATATATTCAGTTGAAAAGTATTTAAGATATTTACGTCCAAATGTTCTTAACGCCATATTATTAATATTTCAATTAAATATTTTTATAACACCGTACACGAATAATAATTACACTCCCATAATTGAATCCATGAACACGAATATATAAAAATAGAAATTGTTATCGAAAGTGTTTACACGTTACTTTAAAATTACTTATCAGCCAGACTAGATAAAACCGCAAAGGAGTAACAAATCAAACTACATTATTAATTTTGCACGTACGGGTGTCTATATATACATTACTATTTTTTCACGCGTGAAAACTTGTTTTGACGTACGCGGTTCTACTACCTATATATATATATATATACAGGCGAGAAAAATAAGGAACTCGGAGATTCGTACATATAGGCAAATTGTAAAACATTGCTGTCGATTCGACGTCGAGTTTAAGTACGTGGGTATATACATATATATTCCGAAGTTTTATCGCCCAAGAGAAAGAGAAATACCCGAGGAAATACCTTTATGTATGTGGATGGATAGGGTGGAGCAGTGTTGAATTTCGGACTCTACGTCGTATATGTATACATAATTCTTGTCGCCTGCGATGACGTCAGGTTCCTTTCGGGATTCTCGAGCTCCTTTTCCCCCAACACGCATTACAGCGATCGTAATATAAGCAATGCAGTCTTGTGTGTATCGAGTACGTGGTTTTTCTTCTCTCTTTTACCGAATTTGTTACGTGTATTGTCTTTTTCATCTCGAATTTACAATTTTTTTTATTTATTACGCTATTTTTATTCAAGATTTTGCTTGTGACAACCATAAGTATTCAAATAACAAGATGAGCGTTGACTGAATTAAGCAATACTTCCTTGGACTCGAAAAGCTAAGCTTGTGACCGAGGTTATACTTTTTCGATGAAAATACATAAAAAGGATGCATTTTTCAGTTTAAACGCTTAGAAAATTTCCGCATTGTTGATTTTTAAATATATTAAGAGCTCATCGGAAGGTCTTTTTGCTTATATTATACCTACGTAAATATGATGGAAATTTCCTGATTGCATCATAACGATCCAAGAATAAAGAAGTGTATATGTATTAATCAAGGATGATCGAGCTGTAATACTAATTTTAGTGACATCATGTTTCTTTTGATTTAATAGACAATACTTGTAGCTAAATTTGAACGTACTATAGACAATTTTAAATAAACGATTTATGCGAATACGTATTTATATTTAAAAGATCATTTCACGGCAATGCTTAAATTCATAATGAAAAAAGGCATACAAGATATACGCGCAAAATTCGAAACGCGATCCGTTTAAATAACGCATTATCTGCATTATATTTTTGCACCTATACACACGTAGGTCAACGAACTCTCAAAAAGAGATATCACGGCAAATAAGCAAACTTTATTTATTGGTGTGTATATAAATATTTAAAAAAAATATTCGTGATATACAATCGTTAAAAAATAAGTCGTTAGATTAAAAAAATGATCCTCTTACGCGCGGGTGTTTGAAGTTTTGTTTTAAATGTAATTTAATTTAATTGACATTGATAAATTTTAAAGTACATTTACGTTAAATAAATAAATCTCATTACCGTACAGTGGATTGATTATACAATTAGATTTCATTATACAATATAAAATATCATGTTCATATAGTTTCCGTAAAAAAAAGATATTGTAATGCGCGTACTTCTTATTTTATTATTTTAATTGGATTACAGATCGCGTGCAGAAAATATAATCTATTACGTGGAGTTTAAGCCAATGTAATTATTTCTGTTTGAAATGTGTATCGCTAGCGTGAACCCAATTAATCCGCGATGACAATTCGAATCAAACGAGTCAATAGCGCAGAGACCAATCGGTAACTGATGTATATATATACTCACGCGCACAAGTATACAAACAAACCCACGAAGTGCAGTAATTGAAAAAATCATGCTGGTATACACACGAGCAATTAGACAACGATAATATGAGTAATATATAGGTATACACGCAATCCCAGGATGATTTCTTCCGTGTGTCACGGCGTGCACGCGATTCTTCGATTCGTTTCGATATTATTCTTTGGTGGTATAGGTGCAGGTATATATAGATATATGTACCGCACGAGGCGACAGTCGAGAACGGTTCATCGAACTCTCCCGTTTAGTCAAAGGACCTTACGAGGCCTTACTTTCTACGTAACGCACCCGCGTTTCCACTCTGTATACACGTATACACGTATATATATACAAGCCCTTGCCTTGCCGTTCCTCGCGGCACGTCTCTATATGTATATGTACTTACACCGACTCTGCACCGGCGAAACTCGTTCCGTAAGACCAGCTGGGCATAGACGCACCTATACGTTTGAAGACCGATCAACCGATCTCGAAGCTTTTTTTCCACTTCACCTACGCCGACTCAAATATTTCCTAGATATCGTATAAAGCCACACGTTAGCTATTACATGAAATTAGGAATTAAGTGTCAATTGGTCAATCATATATCTTATTGTTTTTTCCGATCGATAAGGTTTATTTTAGACTATTTCGAAATTCATGTCGTATGATTTTTATTGTAGATTTTGGGCATAAAATGATTGATAGAACAGTTAACTAATATAGGGTAATGCTAGAAGAGTAATATTTGAAATTTATTTGTAGTAATTTATAATATTTATATACGTAGAAAATTGTGAAAATTATTTTAAATAATGTTATAATTTCCTTTATACATGCATAAGACAGTGACATACGAATAATGTCACTATGTCCAAATATTTGTAAAGTCGAAAGGTACGTGATGTGCACCAATGGAAGTTAATATCGTGTTACCATTTCCTGAACCTGTCACCGTCATAAATATACAAATATTTCTATAAATTCGGTCGACTACTTACAAGGGGAGACTTGACCTCCGGGAAACAGATCTTATTCTAACTTTGGTATATCTTTTGTAAAGTAGAAATATGAAGAAAGTCAAGTTATTAGTTGCCAGTGGCCACTTTCATGAAAGTTATTCGATATCTATTTATATTTTGATCGCTTATAACCCAGAAATAAATCAAAGTATAAGTAGTCAAATCAAAAACCAAAAGAATGTTGAGTTTAAGTAGATATGGTTTCAAAAATAAGAAGCTCAAGTTGCTTAATTTGTAGTAAAGTTATGAAGAATATAACAAAGTAAAGAAATTTTAACCAAAATTTAATATGAAAAATTTATTGTTTCTTTTGGCCTAATAATTTTTTATTTTTTATTTTCTTCATAACTTCTTTTTTTTAAACTATATCTACTTATAAACTCAACTTTCTTTTGGGTTTTGGTTTGAGTGCCTATCTTTTTTTGTTTCCGAGTTATAATCGATCAAATTGGAAGTAATTTTTACTGATATTATTATTAGATGTCGAATAACTTTCGTCAATATGGCCATTGGCAAATAATAACTTGGCATTCTTCATATTTCTACATTACAAAAGATATACCAAGTTAGGATAAGATCCGTTTCCCGGAGGTCAAGTACTCCCCTTGTTAGTGAACGTGTAAAGCATTCTTTACAATAATATATTTAAATGTAACCATGAAATTTTAACGAGTAATCTTTACAACCGTTTATTGGATTAAATGGTTCGATCGCATTTATCCTGTATGATTAAAACTCCGCGTATTTCAATTGTTAGCTCAAGTAAAGTTTGCTCAATTGAAACGCGCAACCAATTTGTCGGAGTAACGTATAAAACTTGTCGAGGTAAACTCATCGAGTTGGAGCTGGAAACGTAATAAAAAAATGTCTGCATCGGAGAGAATAGAAAGATTTGGTATTCTACGGGATGGTTGGGAAGAGGGCACGAAGAGCGAGCTCATTTGCACCAGTGCCCTTGTCAAGTTGTAAAATGGAAATACTGCCAGGTTTTTTAGCGAGCGATGAAACTACGCGTCACGCCCGAAGGCCTAAGGCATTATAATCGGACTCGAATAAACCGCACTCGCACACGACGGGTGTATGTATAGGTAATATCCCACGGGAAAAGGTAGCTAAGCCCCGAGCCCGCGTGCAGCCTGGCTTGGAACGTAGGACGTCGGAGAAGCTCGGCCGGGTGCGCGGAACGCGAGGAATTTGCTTGATAACAGGACCGGACACGAAGCTCGTATTCTCCTTGGGTCTTCGCATGCGTGCATACTCATACACCTAGGTGTACACGAGAACTTGCATCCTATAAAGCCACTTTCGCCCAAGGTATTAACCTATACACCAAATCGGATGCTCAAGATTATCCCTACTTTTTCAATTGCATACTCTTTACCGGGATATTGACAAAATTTTTGGATCTTCTTCGTTTTACCCCTCTAAAAACATGGATTTTTTTGGTAAATCGTTAAAAAATTACATTATGTATCATTATACATTATGTACATTACTATAGTACTTATTTTATTAGAGAAATGTTTTTTAATTTTTTTTAATAACCCAAAATTAATGACTTAATGAAAGTGTATGTTCCTTCGGAATTTGACCCCCAAAAAATCCACTCGTTTAAAAAATATATAAAATACGTTACTAATTCCTTTTTTTAGCGAAGACATGTGTTTCAAATCATTTTTTAACAAAAATATAATTTATATGTATCCCATTAACCCATTAATAACCATTAACCCAGTAATAGGTATGGAGCCGTAGTTCCAATACATATACCTATATATACATATAACTTAAATCTATAGGAGTTGGTGGTATCATTTGGTATTTGGGTCGTAGGATTTTTATTAAAAGACACAAGGATCTCAGTGTTATGAACTCCGTAACCCTGACGTCTCGACAATGGGTTGGGGGAGGATAAAGTTATTGGGTTATTGGGTTATTGGATTTTATTTTGTTTATATACTTGATCTTATATATTTATATATTTGATAATTTTTTAATGATTTACCAAAAAAAAAAAAAAAATAATTTTTTGGAGCGTGATCAAATGAATTAGTACCGAATTTTTATTTATTTTAACACAAATTCTTATTTATTTTCGTGTTTTCGCCAATGGAACATTTTGAATTTATAAATATTAGTTTATTTACTTTTAAAGTTTTGTTCGTACCTATAGAAACGTAATCTATCCTTATACAATGTGTGTTTGTTTAAAGTATCACATACCTATTTAATAAAACTTGTCAAAATTGGAAAAAATGCACACAGTCTATAAATAATGCATATATTTTGTAATACATATATTTTTGTATTTATGCATAAAGATGTTTATAACATTCGATAACATTACTCATTGTTGTAAAAATTCTTAGACTGTACGTGGTCGATCCGTGACTTATTTGCATATTTACCGTTGTTTGCGTTATTCGCCTGAAAGCCTTCTAGCTCTTCTCGCTTATAGATTCGTACTTATATTTATGAAGTTAAGATACATATGTTTAAAATTATTTTTATTAAATAGTGTCATAATATATCAATTAATAATCTTATTATCTTTAACCACAAATGTCAAGCACTTTTTTTATTTACAAATAATATATATCCAATAATAATATTTATTAGCATTTTACATAATGCTAAAAATTAGAATAAAGATATAAAAGTTAAAAGCTAAAACTTGTATTAAAGCAAACAAAAAAATAACGTAGATTAACATTAAAGGAATATATAAATACGTATAATTTTTTTATAAATATTAATATGTATGCGTCGTAACACTTTGGTAATAAAATCAAGTTATGAACAAGTCGAACAATTACATAAAAATAAAAATATGACTCTTATATATGCTGATTATCATGGATTTAATAACGTATGGTTTAATTTATATAATTTTTATATTTTAGTCTGACACGTGAATTTAATTTGAATTAAATTTCAGTAAATAAAATAAAAACAAGCAGAAACATGTCTGGAAGGGTATTTGATTACAATGAGTCTTCGTGGAATTCATTTAAAATTTTAAAGATGTAAATTAAAAAAAATATATGAAAAAATGAATAAAGCATCTTTCTAACATAGTTTATTTGAATTTGCAGCTAGAGTTTGATTGAAACATGCTTCCGCATATCTTCGATTCGTAAGTGAGCCAAGTATTATTAATTAGTGAAAAGAATGACAAGTATGAATTGTTGTATACGGATAAAGAATGAAAGCGAAAAATATAAATACAGGGATTAATCACGCGGTGCGGTTTACGCAATTAGTATTACGGTTCGATATATTATACCATACAAGTACCTACATAACGCCACGTCCGCATTTTGAGGTGTAACCGCACGAAAAACGACGAAAAACCGAGTGGAGCGGGTTGCACCTTTCACGCGCAAAAAATCTTTGCCATATAAAGTGCGTAAGCGATGAAGTAAGTGTACGTTGGGCTATACGGACTGGAGAGCGCCCGGTTGACTCTTGTTCGATAAAACTGGAACGATATTTACCGTCGAAAATTCGGGTGGCGAGTCATTGCCGATGCTTAAGTTTGGTCCGTGCCCTTCGCCAGAAAACGGCCTTTTCTCTCTGATTCACGAGTGCGAGCTCGCGACACACGCACCGAGCATCTGTGTCAAATAAATACAGGCGGAGGAAATCGGTCACGATCGACCTTCGCGAATCATCGATGACTCAAGATTCGAAGAGGAGGCCATCGCATCGCCAATATATCGAAATGAGCGTGATGTGTGTAGGTACCGAAATACATTTTCTCGCGATCAACTTTTAGTACAACTTGTAATTTCTCGAAACGAGACGCATATTCGATCCTTGTTGTGCGCTCTCGTAATACGTACTCTTAACAATTTTAAGCTTCTTATACACTTATAATTTTATAGTTTTAATTATAACACACACGCACACAGACACATATTTGAACACTTTTATCAAGACATCCATCACTTTGCATAATTCTATTTATGCGAGAACTTGCTATAATGTTGCAAGTCATTTATTTACCCTTCATTCGTATACAAAAGCTGAACGCGCGGTATTTAATGTAAAAAAGGTTCTCGTTATGCAGCAACCTGTAATTAAAAAGCCGACTAAGTACTTATCTCCTTTGACTTACGAGAATCGCGGCTTTCAATGGTCAAATATATAGATATACATTTCTATATACGTACATAACAAAAAAGTCGAAACAACGGAATATTGTTGCTGAACAGTGCTCGAGTTAATCAATTTATGTTAATTTCAGCTTTGATATTTATACCTATGTACTTTCTATTTACTTATATTTCTTACTATTTGTCAAATTAACCAAGCCATTACGTATTTAAAACATACCTTTATTTATTTAAAATGTTTGAGTTTATAAAACCGTGCAGTTTACAATATCTTACCTTGTTTTTTTTTCACTAAACTTATAAAGCATTATTTTTATCATATTTAATGCATGTGTGGTGAACAATAGTTTGTACCCTAAGGAATCAACAAATATTTACCCAAAAATCAATCCGATGCACATGTCCATTATATCGCTCAAGTTAATTTATAGTTCATAATTAAGTTAAACAACTCATCAATTAAAGATTTTATAAATTAAACATCTGTCTTGTACCTTTCGCGTTTTATTAATCGTCACCGATTAATGAAGAAAGAAGTAGCCCGCGTAAAAAAAATTATGTTTATCTAAACTTTATATAAAGTTAAAGTTTGGAGCGACATTCCCAAACTTGGAAAAATGTTAATTAAGCATTTGTATAAAGTTTGATAGGAATGTCGCGCTGGACACGTTGATATGAACTTTCTCCAAACTTTAACTGTATATAAAGTTTAGATAAACATAATTTTTTTTACGCGGGAGAAGTAGCTTCGGATATGGCTCTATGCATATATATCACGTATACATCCTATGAAATTACCTAATGATATTCTTATGCGAGACTGTTAATTTTACTCTGTCGTTTAAGTTCTTTCCAACATGAAGACAATCCAACATTTCAATCAATCATAATTAAATTATGTTGGGAAGCGCTTGTAACGTTAAACTGCATTTACAATATTTTGTTATAACACTGAAATGTATATAGATCATATACTAAATCTTTTAAGAAACAAACTAAGATATTTATTCAATTTCATCAATTTTTTCTTAATTAATTTTCCGCTTGAGTCTACTGTAAGCTTAATATGCAAGATTAACAATACTTTAATTTACTACAGAATAAATATATAGATATACATTTCTATATACGTACATAACAAAAAAGTCGAAACAACGGAATATTGTTGCTGAACAGTGCTCGAGTTAATCAATTTATGTTAATTTCAGCTTTGATATTTATACCTATGTACTTTCTATTTACTTATATTTCTTACTATTTGTCAAATTAACCAAGCCATTACGTATTTAAAACATACCTTTATTTATTTAAAATGTTTGAGTTTATAAAACCGTGCAGTTTACAATATCTTACCTTGTTTTTTTTTCACTAAACTTATAAAGCATTATTTTTATCATATTTAATGCATGTGTGGTGAACAATAGTTTGTACCCTAAGGAATCAACAAATATTTACCCAAAAATCAATCCGATGCACATGTCCATTATATCGCTCAAGTTAATTTATAGTTCATAATTAAGTTAAACAACTCATCAATTAAAGATTTTATAAATTAAACATCTGTCTTGTACCTTTCGCGTTTTATTAATCGTCACCGATTAATGAAGAAAGAAGTAGCCCGCGTAAAAAAATTATGTTTATCTAAACTTTATATAAAGTTAAAGTTTGGAGCGACATTCCCAAACTTGGAAAAATGTTAATTAAGCATTTGTATAAAGTTTGATAGGAATGTCGCGCTGGACACGTTGATATGAACTTTCTCCAAACTTTAACTGTATATAAAGTTTAGATAAACATAATTTTTTTTACGCGGGAGAAGTAGCTTCGGATATGGCTCTATGCATATATATCACGTATACATCCTATGAAATTACCTAATGATATTCTTATGCGAGACTGTTAATTTTACTCTGTCGTTTAAGTTCTTTCCAACATGAAGACAATCCAACATTTCAATCAATCAATAATTAAATTATGTAAGCTTAATATGCAAGATTAACAATACTTTAATTTACTACAGAATAAATATAAAAATATTATTTATTTAAATGCATATATTATAATAGAATTATTTAAATAATTATTAATATTGATTTGGTTACCGAAACAGAGACGATATAATTAAATAGTATAGTATACAAATGTTGTATTTCAGAATAATATGGATTGAAGGACAATTATTGTAATGCGTTATTTTTTGCGGAATAGTTTCTACAAAAAGCACATATTATATAGGTAAAATTTGTATATACATTATTTTTCAAATAAATTAAGGTATTGATTACTTTTGCTAGAAATTTACCATTTTTTGTCAATTCTAAGCAAAATATAATTTTTTACCGTAAGCTAGCTAATAATGGTTATTATATGTTTAATTAATATTGTGTCTTTAGGACGTTTGAAAATCACCATCAATTAGCATAAACTTAATTTTACATATGACATTACATGTCTTATGAATTCAATCTGTTTAAGTTCCGTCAAAAATTCGTTTTTAAGTTTTCCTACGATAATTTCCTCTATAAATTCTTAAGAAATTAGATACACTTTATAATCACCAAAAATATCAGCACAATAACCAACAACTCAATTTGTAAAGTTACTCTCTTTCATAAGTGATTATATAGATTTAGAAAAGTACCTTTTCTAAAAAACGCGCATTTGCAAAGAAATTTTTTATTTTATTTCTGTCTAACTATTTAATATTATGATATAAAAGTATTTATCTAGTATAAAATTCTATCATTTGTAATAAAAGTAACAAGATGTAGAAAATAGTTTCGTAGTAGCGATGAGTCACTTCAATATAGAATTACAAATGCAATCAAATGTTCAATTTATATAGTGTCAGCGAAATTTATGTATAGAACCATTTCTTGTCAATCAAGTGATTTTAGTAAATTATAGAAAAAAAAATAAAGTTTAAAAATAAGTTTTAAAACTCTTTGGTACGTGCATCACAATCTTGTATAAAAAATAATATTTCATCAAGCTATACGTAAGAGCAGATGTTTATAATACCTTTATTAATTAATCGAGTTTTTACCAAATTCCAATGATTTCTATACAAGGCACTCAACAGACCCACGTATACCTCGTGAAAATGTCTTTACTTCGTATTTTCACTGTTATAACGGGCGAAAGAAAGGATGCTCGCGGCAAACGCATATAATCCAGAAAGTGTTCGTTAGAAATGCATTAAAAATGCAAGACCATGCGTTTCCTCCACGAGTTCGTGCAGCAATAAATCAGGAATATGTACGAATTTGCATGCTTGTCTCGTTCCGAGTATAGAACTAGCGAGAGGAGAAAAAAGATTGCTTCGAAAGGGTTACGATGCATTATTTTACCCTCTTCGAAAATCTATTTACCCCGACGCTTTTCTATTTTTGTCTTTAAGTATACGGTATGTACCCCTGATATGCGAGAGAACGTTAAACAGATTACGTGATTCATCTGTACATGTCGCAATAAAATATTAGAAGTCATGGTTCGTCTTTGTTCGGTTTTTTAACCTTTTTTTATGTTATATGGTCAGAAAAATAGATATGGTATAACTCTTGATTTTTAAGTTAATACGATTCTCTTTAACAGTTATTCTTCTGATTCTTTTGAAAAGTTAAGTTAAAAATCTATGCATTTTTAGTTTAAAAAATATTGGTAACATTAATTATATTTTATGTTTTGTTGAATTTATGAACTCTAATCTTTTATGTACAGGTATAAGTACACAGGTGTGTTTCTGCAACAACCGTTTAATTGCTTAAACTGTACATACGTAACATCGATTGGTGTTCCGCTTGTAATTAGAAATCGATTTGAAACATTCAACAACTTCTCGTTGATAAATCAAGTTTAAACAATCGATTCTGAGCAGTCATATCAGAACGCAGGAGAAAAGAATATTATAAAGTACACGTTTTAGGATATTATATATACTAATTCGGTAAATTTAATCCTTGTTACCGATCTCGTACATACAACAAAAACCCTATATATATGTATTAAAATGATTTATCTTATAGCGGAAATATGCCACGTGCCGAGGCTTGTTTTAGGGGAAGCAGATGCCGTAACCGCATCTGCTGGATTTTTTGTGTATACTTATATACACTTACGCACGAGAAGAAAGTCGAACCGAAACAAGAAATCGGGCTCGTGTTTTAATTTCCTTTTTTACCGAAAGCAGTTTATTTCCTTAAAGGGGACCGCGGGCGGTGCGCAGACAAACTTTTTCTGTCTACCAAACAAAGGGTCAACTTATTTTAGAACTAAAAGTTTACATATTCTCAAATATTATTTACATGCTTCGAATTTGAAGGTATTTAACATTCAATGTTTCATTTAACTGTTTGAGTATACAGTTTGTTTATAATTTGAGGCTTCAATTACTAATCGAGGATAATATTTGGAATATCATTTACCTATTTAAGTAATAAAATAATTATTAACAAAAATATGAATTAGAAAAAAATTATAATTACAGTTAGTGTTAGTATAATATAGTACATAATATTTTAAAATTTGTAAAAAAAAAAATTACATTAAAAATTTTTATAATTTCCTGATACGATTCTGGCTCTAGTGATGAATTTTTTATTGCTGATGATACGTACGTAATATTGAGAATTAGATATAAAGACACCGGAAAAGCTTCCTTATCAAGCATCAATCACTCATCTACAATAAGACGGTCTCGGAGATGCATTATAATTTTTAAAATAAATATTTAGTTGCATATTAATATCTTTATCGTGAATTAAATAAATCAATAAATCAATTGATTCTAATGCCTAAGTCTACCAAGATTTCGTTCTAATTAATTAAATTTGTGCATACTGTTATTGGAGGGACGTGTATTAAAATATTACATTTTGTTCTATGATATAACGACCGGAACAATATTATTTATTGAAAAATCAATTTCAATTAACTTTATATTGTTAAAAAAATTCGTTCAATAATTAAATTTATTTTGATTGGCGAATTCCTGGGTTGCGATTTCGGTGTGTTGATGCTTGTTTGAAACAAATATTAATAATTAATAAAATACAACTTTAAATAAATAAAAATTTGTCATACGTGACAAAAAAAAATTTCGCGAAGAAACAATAACAATTCGAATAATAAAATATCTAGTTTCGAAAATTTGGAACTAAGTTTGAAACTAATTTGTCGAATGTATTCAACAAAAGTTCAATGAATTCTATCGACTAGTTTTTGATAAAAAAATAAAAACCGAAAAAATTTAGTTTTTTTGACAACCGTTTTTTGGGCATTAAAAGCTTTCAATCCACTTGAATTTCTGGGAAAAGGTATAGTTCTTATAAAACAACAACCACTATATTTTTCAACTAAAAAGATTTGTAATTAACGAAGTAAGTATTATATATATTGTTATGAAATTTTCGATAGCTCATATGTATTTCTGAATCTCATTGTTAAAATGGATTAAACAAAATCATGGTAAAGTTTTGAATCTTAAAAAAAAAATTACAATATGAACGAGGTTTTTAAAATTTTTTGTTTTTGGTAAAAATATACTTTTTAATAGTGACTTATGCAGCTTTATTAAAAACGTGTTTTAAGGTATTTGCAAAGCCTAAATGCTGTATTTTTTGGTATGTAACTCTTGAAAATGTATTAATATGTATGAAAAAATAGTTAGATGGACTTTGAAATTAGATAATTAGTACCTATTTATAAAAATCGTGTTATTCCAATTTTGACAACTTCTAAAAATTTTTTAGTTCATTTTTGTATTAATAATTATTTATGTTTTCAATTGGTGTAAATAACATAAACAATTTTAAATAGTTTGGATAATTTTAGTAGGATTAATTTAATTTCATAATTCAAATTCAATTAGTACTGTATTAGTCGGTAAGATCAATTCCTATAGAAATCACTTATTTTGGCATTTCATTTATCACTCTTTGCATCGATGGTTGATATCCTAAAATAATGAGTAATTTTATTAGAATAAAACGTAAATATTTTTAAATAATACACTTATAGATTAAAAAAAATGTTGCAGTTTTGATAATGTTTGTTTTAAAATAATTATTTTACATAACGTAACGTATGATACATTAATTTTAAGGAAGCTACGTACCAATGGATAGGAAGCGATTATTGGATATCCAACCGATTTTGCGACATGTGTACGTAAGTATATATTTTTGGGTAGTACGTTTGATATATTTGTATACTAAATCATTAGATCAATAATAATATAGGAAATTAATTTGAAAAAACCACCTTACAATTAAGATGATCAAAATAAATTTAATCGACATCTATCGGCAAATTAAAAAACTTCTCTGTTTTGAGATAAAAACTTTGATCTTTCTACTTTATCGATTTTGATATCCATTAAAAATCATGCATTCGATCTATTCTAACAGCGTATAATATAATGTAATATTGAAAAATATTATTCAAGACAATTAAAAAAAATAATTTATGATTGCATGGAATTAAATGTAACAAATTACATTTTAAATACTTATTAGATGTTTGAAAGTGCCGCTCATATAATAACCAGACTGGGACTCTGGGAGATCGCGCGGTTCACGCCGATACCGTTGCTGCGTCTTCCGGCAGCACTAGCTCGGCTTTGCACTTTAATGGACTCTTTTCCGGTTAGGGGGACAAAATGACGGGCTTCACTGAAAAGGTTTGTCGCTAAACTTTCTTTTTTTTTCATAAATTAAATGTATACTTTGTACCGAAGTAAGTGAAATTAATTGTATTTATTGGTAACAAAGAAAGCACATTTTATTTCGCGTTCGTAGGAAATGTTTAACCAGAGAAAAACTTTAATAATGCGAGAGTGTTGATCGGCTGTTGTACACGTGTTTGCCAACAGCTTTAAATGTTTTTTATTATGCATTTCGTTGCGTATTTATTTACCTTGTTAAACTTATTTTCGAAATTTTTTATTTTATACGAAAGGAAAATGTTATTCTATTTTATGAACGTTGTTGACGTGAAATTTAACCTCAATCGCTAAATTGACATTGCGGCATACACGTGGTATTGGTACAAGGATTAATTGCACGAAATGTTTAAACTATCGTCCATTTAACAAATATAATTTGTTAAGTAATAGTGTATTTTATTTACAGCCAATCCTTATCGATGGCCGTGGCCATCTGCTTGGTCGCCTGGCTGCGATCATTGCGAAGACCATCTTGCAAGGAAATAGGGTTATCGTTGTCCGGTGTGAACAGCTAAATATTTCTGGAAACTTTTACAGGTAACTTGTTATTATTTTAGGTTAAGCATTATTCATTGCTTCATAACTGTACACAATAATTGAATGATTATAAAATTCTTACCTACATTATTTGATTTTCTGTGAAACAAACTTAATATATGATACATATTGTTAAATTATTACTTATTTAATAATTTCGAAACTTTCTTATACATCATCACTTTATTTTTTTAGGAATAAAGTTAAGTACATGAATTTCCTTCGCAAGAGGTGTAATGTTAATCCAGCCCGTGGTCCTTTCCATTTCCGTGCACCAAGCAAGATTCTTTGGAAAACTGTGCGTGGTATGTATGCATTATGCATTCTTATATATTGTGTTTCAAATTCAATTAGTATCAGTGATTAACTAATTACCTACATTATTTGAGTAGAAGATGAAAAGAAACTTTCAATGAGAACATGTTTGTCTAGTCTAATGATTTTAAATATTAATTTACCTTCACATATTCAAAGATTATTATATTGATAGGAATGATCCCGCACAAAACACAAAGAGGCAAGGATGCTCTTAGGAGACTAAAGACATACGAAGGTTGCCCTCCTCCATATGACAGGAGAAAACGTGTTGTTGTTCCTGGTGCAATGAGAGTCATGTGCTTGAAACCAGGAAGGAAGGTATAATTGAATTTTTTTATTATTAACAATAAAATAAGTAATTCTTATATCTTTATAATGATGTCATGGTAATTTGCGCCTGATATTGGCAATACGTCCAATTTGATGACAATTTCAACTGAATTTCTTTAATAATTTATTATATTAATTTATAAATATATATACATTATTTAATATTAATTGTCATAATGTTTTTCAGTACTGTCACATTGGACGTCTTTCACATGAAGTTGGATGGAAATACAAGGCAGTGGTTCGTACTCTTGAGAACAAGAGGCGCGTTAAATCCATTATTGATGTTCAAAAGAGGGACAAACTTAAGGTAATCAGAATATATTTTTTACTATTTTTTAATATTTTTCAATATAGTTATTTTATTATTAACCATTTGTGGTTGTTTATTTCAGAAACTTACCAAGCAGGCTGGCGAAGCAGTGGCCAATCAGACAGCGCCATACACACAAATTATTAACAACTTTGGATATAATTAAGACCTTTGTTATAAGGATAATAAAAAGCCTTATTAACATTACAAAGTGATTTTTTTTTCATAAAGTATTTAATAATCATTATTAAAAATTTTTTACTACAAAAATTTTACCAAAAGCCTATTTATTCTTGAATAAATAATAATGAAAACATGTAATTTTTAAAAAGTTGCAAAATATATTTATTCAATAAGGTGATCCAGCACTTTTTACAAATGATGACTTATAACAATCTTAAAAGTAGAATATAAATTAAATTTTTTCACTCGCTAACTTTCTACACTATCAACTGTAAAAACAACCGTTCCTCGTTTGTCGTTATCTTCTTCATCGTATACTTCAGGGTAATTTTCATCTTCAGAACTAGAAGAATCAGAGTTTTCCTCATTTTGTGAACGATAAGTTCCTGCATTACGAGGCAAACCACCAATTTTATACGTTCCTAGTTGTTGGGCTAAACGTACTGCAGCATTTTTTGCTTGAATTTCCTAAATATGAAAAGTATTTTAGTTTGAATGTAATGATAATTTTCATTTATAGTATTAATTAATTTAATAATTTACTATGGAAAAATACAATATAGAAATTACTAGTTATTTTAATGATAAATTGAATTTCAATATTATACTTATAATAACCCTTAAAAAAATGTAATTTTTACCTGAAGTCTTATTGCTTGTTCCTTTTGTAAGAGTAAGGATTCATTAAGATCTAATGTTTTAGCTGCTCCATGCACAATTATTGGTGGTGTAGCTGCAGTTATTTCCCAATATTTATTTTTCTTATTACCTCTTTCTTTTTCTTTTGCAACATCATGAACATTTGATTTAGTTGTTTTATATGGCTTAAATGGTTCTCTTGGTTTTGCATTTGCAGAATTTTCTACTTTATTTACAATATACTTAACATGTTCTACTTTTGAAGGATCAATAGTTTTAAATGATTCAATCTCTATTAAATCTTCTGGTTTTATTAAACTTTCTTCAGGAGGTAAGTAAGTAATTTTCTTTTTATGAACACCACTTGCAGTTGGCTATAAAAATTTATTGTTATAAAATAATTTCAGTGAAAAAAAATTTATTATTTATAGTAGTATAAGTTAATTTACCTGTGCCAGTATTTTTAATGGGTCATCTTCATCATCACTATCCAATTCAACAATTTTTTCACAATTATCAATAGATTTTTCAGTGTATTTTCCAGTCCATTCTAATTCACTCATAGCAGCTTTTCCTTCCGAAGCAATATTAAGACGAGAAAGTAATCTGGCAGCATCTTCTACTTGATTTCTATGTTCAAGTTCATGAATAATTTTTTCCTTAAAATTTAAAATTTTCTCTCCTTTATCCGGAAGTTTTGAAATAAATCTTCTAAAAATATTTAAAATACTTATAATATAAAGATTCTGTTGTTAAAAGTAACTAGTAGAGTAATTAAATAGTCAAACTTACTTATTGGAAAGAAGTTTCTCTTGTCTACCTAAAAGATCTAGTAGTTCAAATTTTTGCTTTGTTTTTAAATCATCAATATATCCTTGACTTGATCTTTTAGGTAAAGGAGGTATTTCTCCAGGTATTTTTTTAATTACTGGTTCAATTATATTCATTTTTCTACTGGTTTATTGAAATGAAAATCATTATTTATTAAACAAATAATATAAATCATGATATATTTAAATTATTAATAATAAATTTTGGGATACTTACAGTGTAAACCATTGAACAATACTTCTTAAACTGCAATTTTTTATGCAATTGCTTTACATTCTTGTGATATAAAAATTAAATTGTGTAGGTGAAGAAAGAAGAGAACTTCATAGTTTATTTTTATTTCTTTGGTTATTGTTTAACACATTTAGGTTGCTCCAATTTCAAATTCTTAACATCAATTTTACAAAATTTATAAATAATGCTTTTTACGAATAATGCGATATTTCTTTAGTAAATATGTACTTAATATTCTGATACTAATGTTTTTTATTTATTATTGTAAAATATTTACAAAAATACCCTATGCATAACCTAGCAAGAACAATAACAAAGTTTGTTTGATGGCATATTATTATTAAAAAAAATATATAATAACTCTTAAACAAATTTACTGCCTTTGCACCTACTTCTCACTAATTTATTAAAAAGTTGGAAGTTGTTATTATTTAATATCACATTTAGCACTCTTTTTCATGTTAACAAAAGTCGAGCTTACATTCTCTTAAGACACTCCAATATTGTTATCATTTATTAATCGATTTTTGTATCGTAATTTATTAAAATTTTATCAATTTTTCATCTCTTTACTTATTTTATTAACAATAATTTAACAACCTATCGCTCGCTCAACATTTTGAAGGAAACTGCGAAATGGATATTAACCTTTTAGCATATTATTATTATTATTGTGATGTCTCGGTGTGCTGCGCTGCTGTGCTGTGGCTGTCAGACATGTACAGAGCGCATGCGCACCACGCTGAAAATAAGCCGGAGTCTTAACGTTTAGTGCGTGCATCTGCAATGAGTGCAACGTCGTATAAATGATTATTTATTAATTTTAATAATAAAATAATTTTTATAAAGTATAAAAATGCCGGCACCAGAGGTTGTCATGCAACCGCCGGCTTCGGAGCCCGAAGATAATGCACCTTCCTCGCAGCCTGTTGTAGGCATCATTTATCCTCCTCCGGAGGTTAGAAGTATCCTTTTAATAATTTATATTTTACAATGTAACAATGTGATAAAAAATTATAATAATAATATTCAAAATGGTGTATAAAAATAATTTTGTTTCTGTTTAATATGAATCAAGTTCCATTTATAGTACCTTATGCACAAGATGAGGGATTAGATTACGTTTTGGAATATAATAATCAAATAAACATACATTATTATATAAACATTTATTTTTCTTAAAGCAATAAATAGATATCGTTGATAAGACTGCAAGTTTTGTTGCAAGAAATGGACCTGAATTCGAATCTAGAATTCGTCAAAACGAGTTGGGAAATCCAAAATTCAACTTTTTGAATGTTGGTGATCCATACCACTCGTACTATCAACATAAGGTTAAGGAATTTAAGGAAGGAAAAGGACAAGAACCAAGTCTTGGTGGGGTACCAAAAGGTGTAAATCTAACTGCTCACCAGAAACAGCAAGAAATTCTTAAACAAGTGGAACAACCTTTCATTCCAAAAGATCCACCAGCTGAATTTGAATTTGTTGCTGATCCTCCTTCAATTTCTGCTTTAGATTTGTATGTTATAAAATTATGTTAAATTCTTTTTTATATTTTATGTTATATTAAAACTATATTTTTTTAAACTGTATTTGTATAATACACATTGAATTTTTAATTTTTTACATCTACAGAGACATAGTTAAGTTGACTGCTCAGTTTGTAGCTCGTAATGGACGTCAATTTCTTACAAATTTGATGAACAGGGAGCAAAGGAATTTTCAGTTTGATTTCTTGCGTCCACAGCACTCCTTGTTTCAGTATTTCACAAAACTTTTAGAGCAATATACAAAGGTAAATTATTATATTTTCACTTACAATATAAATTTTTATTTGTAGTAAGCATTGTAAGTCTTATACTAAAATTTATTGACATCTTACCTAGGTTTTAATTCCGCCAAAGGATCTAGTCCCAAAACTTAAAGATGAAGCATTTAATATGGACAAAATTCTTGAACAAGTCAAATATCGTGCAGAATGGCTCAAATATCAAGATGCACAAAAACGCAAAGAAGAAGAAGAGTTAGAACGAGAAAGAGTAGCATATGCTCAAATTGATTGGCATGATTTTGTTGTTGTAGAGACTGTAGATTACCAACAATTTGAGGTTGGAAATTTCCCAGCACCAACAACTCCTGATGAAGTTGGTGCAAGAGTACTCATGCAGGTATAGATTAAGTTTACATTTGTTGTTTTATATTTTTCTTTATTTTATAAGCAACTTTTTTATATATTTGGAAAACTTATTAGGAGCGAATTGAAGATGGTGAAGAGGTAGAAATGCAGATTGAAAGCGATGGAGAAGATGAAATGATGACGCGCACAGAAGGTGAAAAAGATCGTGCAAAAGACAATAATCAAGTTCAAGATATGGAGGAGGATTCTAGCGACGAGGAAGACGTTGCACCACCAGGAGAAGTACAAAAGAAGGACAAAGGTCGTGACAATACTATGCAGCCACCACCATTACCACCCACTCCTGGAAATGTTGTTGTCAAGAAGGGTTACGATCCCAAACAGCATGGTATGATACAGCTATAATATTTTTACATCTTTCTTCGAATGTACTACATTAAATAATTTCATAAAATTAAAAAATTTTGTAGCTGCTAAAGTTTCGAGACCCGTGGCACCTGACGAGTATCTCGTTTCGCCCATTACGGGTGAACGAATTCCAGCGAGCAAAGTGCAAGAGCACATGCGTATTGGTTTACTAGATCCACGTTGGGTCGAACAGCGTGATAAGCATCTGGATAAACTTGCCCAGGAAACAGTATTTGCGCCGGGTACAGCCATCGAAGCGAGTCTTAAACAATTGGCCGAGAGACGTACGGATATTTTTGGTGTCGGTGACGAAGAAACAGCTATTGGTAAAAAGATTGGCGAGGAAGACAAGAAGAAAGATGATAAGGTCACGTGGGATGGGCACACGTCGAGTGTGGAAGCAGCAACGAGAGCTGCTAGAGCAAACATTACATTGGAAGAACAAATTCATCAAATTCATAAGGTACTTACGTTTGAAATATATTGTATAAATAATATTGTTCAGCCATACTAAATTTTAAAATGCATTTTATTTATACAGGTCAAAGGTTTATTGCCAGATGAAGAAAAAGAAAAGATTGGTCCTAAACCAGCAAGTCGTGCAGCTGAATTATCGCATATGGCTGCTGCAGCTTCTAAACCCCAAGCTACACTAAAAGCACCACCAAAACCAGTCGCGAAACCAATGCAGCCGGTGCAACCTGCGCAACCACCACCACAAATGCCTATGCCACCAATGGGAATTCCACAACCGATGATGCCACAACCTACAATGATGATGATGGCACCAATGCCTGCAATAAGACCTCCACCTTTATTAGGTATAAATACAATTTTATTTTTCAATCCATATACAGTTTGATTGAAAATAATATACATATATATTATTTTATGAATAAATATGAATATATATATAACATTTTCTCTTTTAGCTCCAACAATATCACCATTTATGCCGCAACCACCGTCAATGCCTCCTCCAATGCCACCCCAAGTAAGAAAAATTTTTATCGTTTTTAATTTATAAGCTGTATTTTCTTATTGCCTATTATTTCATCTTATTTATTAATTTTACGCTATATTGGTTTTTAACGAATTACATACATTTTTAGATTGGTATGAAACATCCTTCAGAAGGTATGGAAGATGAACCACAAGCAAAGAAACTTCGTACAGAAGACTCTTTGATTCCAGAACAGCAGTTCTTAATGAGAAATAAGGTAAGTCTATACTTCTTTATGTAACAAATGATTTAAATAACTATGATATTGTTTTCAGGAAAAATTAAATTTTATGAAAGTATATATATTTATATGTATCTATGTGAATGTTTACAGGGTCCAGTGCAATTGACAATTGCAGTACCAATGATGGCAGAGAAAGCTGAATGGAAGCTCAATGGTCAAACTCTGAATATTACTTTGCAAGCCACAGATTCAGTGTCAACCATGAAAGCACGAATTCATGAACTCACAGGCATGCCTCCGGGCAAACAAAAGTTGCAATACGAGGTATGTTGCACGTTAATGTTCTTTTACTAGATAAGATAATTACGAATAATTAAATTAATAATAATCAATATTTCAGGGAATGTTCTTTAAAGATAACAACACTCTAGGATATTACAACTTAACTACTGGCAATATTATTAATCTATTGCCCAAAGAACGTGGTGGCAGAAAGAAATAAACCATTTATTACATAAAAGTACACTCAAGTTTAGTGAATATATCGTTACAAAATATTAAAATTAACTGTAAAAACAATAAGATTATTTTTTCAAACTGATATTTTTTTTTGTTCTTCTTTAGTCGACACCGCAGATTGATTGTGTAAATTGTACAAATTTATGTACTAAATTAAATATTAAAATTTCTTAAATAGTGTTTTATTATTTCCTTGTTAATTCGATGTTTCATAATGTACAAGATTCATTGACAAACTAAGTTATGCATCATTCGGATAAAGAGTATCCCAAAATAGTTGGAAGAAAGATCGGTTATCACGAGAGTAAGAGAATTCGTCACAATTTAAACTTGCCAAATGGTCTTGCAATATTTTGGTAGTCACGTTATTTGCCGCTGATAATACAACTCTATTTACTATGCTTGACGATTGGTTATTCAGTTGGTAGAGGGACATTTTAGTATTATCAATTATTATATCCCCAAAATCGTAAATGTCGAAGTCATCTAAGCTAGCTCTACACGGCTCTACGTTGTAATCAAATGCAACGGTTGCGCTAAACGATACTCTTTCAACGTAAGCGGTTGCTTCTCCACTACTGGTCACAAAGGATACTTTTACCTTAAAGACAAAATAAATAAATAGTTAGTTTTCACTATAAGTTTAATATTTTAATTTGAAATTTAGTATTTTAAAATTACTTACCGAAATATTTTTAAAATTCAATACAATATCGTACAGACTAAAATCGATACTTAGCATAAATCGGTAATTATCATGACCAATTCGAACATCTCCAGATCTTTTAATACTCGGCGGTGTTCTGTGCGAAATAAACGTTTTGAATATTATTTTAACGCGTTAAGCAAAATTAAATAATTACATATGCATAAGCTATATATTTTGTAACAATAATTATTACACAATCGATGCATTTCTTCCATGGATAAGTGCAGTAGTTTTTAATGATGTAAAACCAAAATTAGCGAATGTATGTTCGTAAGACGTTTCAATATCCGGTATTTGCGTGTTTGGTAATATAAAAGTCGAAATAATCAATTGTCCGATACTATCTCCTATGTCGTTGATCGAACTCTATGTATTAAATAATAACTTTGTATAGAAGATAAAATTATTTGTCAATTCGATGAATGTAAATGTATTTACTTGAATATCGTAGGGCCGCCATTCCATTGGATCAATTTTTTGACAAAGGTGCGTTTGAATGCAGGATTCAATTAAATGCAAGATTAAACTTTCAACAATTTCATCAAGGCTTGAGCTGAAATTTGATATTGGGAAAAGTACGAGTCGATTTTAGTAGTCGCAACACTCGCAACGTTGCTAGTGGTTAAATGTAATGTCTATCAATTTTACCTTACAAAGTTTTCGAGGAAACCTATGCTGCAGTGTTTCTTCCAAACGTAATCGATGTCACCTTTGTAATCAATGTCCTGATAACGTAAGATTTAATGAAATCAAATAGAAAGATTGTGGAATTGAAAATAACGAAATTTTATACGCACTTTGTGATATTGAACGGTGATTGTTAAATTATTATGATGTTCGATATGTTTCTTTTGCTTCGCGACTTCATCTTCCGGTCTCACGAAACCTGTTAAATACATATAATTAATTTGTATAAACTATATATGGTAGTAAATTGAATTGAATCGTTGATCACCTGTAAATTCAATCAGATTCGTCGTGTAGCGTTCGAATTGTTGGTGAAGGTGCGATGGAACTACGTTTTCCCCAGTTATCCTCGGATTTGTGTATGTGCATTCGCTTTCCGCATTGTAAAGATTTGTTTTTATATTAACGTCGTAAATGTTAAATATTTTACCGCTTTTACTACGAACTTTAAAATTTCCTTGTGGTTGACACGCTGTAATATAACGGAGTGAAGAAGATTTACAGATAACGATAAATTATATAAAGAATATATATTTACGATTTTGACAATATTCTAACTTACATATAGCGAATTCGTCGCTCGATAGACTCGTAGACAATAGTGTCAAAAAAATCGTTAATAAAACAATACAACTTTTAAATATTTTGATCATATTTACCGATCTACAGATATAAACTATATATATACAAATTTAATTGAAATTTTAAAGAAACTGATAAATAAATTTCTTAAAGATATAGGTATAGTATTGTTTCATAAAATATCGTTTATCTTCAAGTTTATCAACATTAAATCGTTAATGACTATCAGGGACATGATTTAACTATTAATTTTATCGAGTTTTACAAACATCAATATAATTCAAGTTAAATCCAAGTTATTATTCCAAATGTTTTCCGCTTGTACAAATTGTATATACCGTCCATTAGTACTCAGTGTATAAATTTAATAAAAGTTGAAAGTTATTACTGAATAACGATGATGTCAATATTTTACTTAACATGTATTACTTTTAGTACGATGATCGTTAATGCACTACCAGAGCATACGTGTAAGATACGCCTATTCAATATATATTATATTTTTTTATACATTTCACGCAATCTATATGGAATCCAGTTAAATCGCATTACGCATTTCAGTCTGTAGGTCGAATAAAAGTATAGACGTTGGTCTGAGAAATCGTCGACTGGTAACCATCTATCGTCCCGAGGTGCATTTTTCTTACAACATCGATGATCTCCAAGATCCAAAAATTTATGATATTCGCCTGAATAACGTAACTTTTGATGGCAAGTAAAACAATGCTCGTACGTGTTTTATATTTGCGTTATACTTTCTTATATTTACGAAATCATTTTCTTTCAGCTTCGTTAAAATACGGTACAGTATTGTTCTCGAAAACAGCTGCTAAATACACAACTTCGAGTAAAATTCGCGTTGAACGTGAAACGGTAATTACACATTTTGTTAACGTCAACCATTGAAGTCTAATATAACTGATACATATATTTAAACTGTTTAATTTAGGAAATTTACGACTCGAACGACGTAAGGCATTACTGTAATTTTGTTTTAACCAAGGATCATACAAGGTAAGTTTAATAATCTTGCGCGTAGAGAAAAGGAAGTGGAAAAAATAAAATTATAAATCAGTGACACGCGAGGTATCTTATAATAAAGATATTTATTTACTTGTTAGATTAGGTTTACAGCCAGAGTTCGAAGACGAAATAAAATATTTAGCACTGCCTTGTAACCAGGCAGAATTATGCAAGCCATTTTCAAACGAAAACGGCGAAATAGTTAAAAATGAAATAAAATATCGGAAAAAATCAGTGACGATCGAACAGAAGTTGCAGGTATACAAAATACTATAAACGTTTTCAATGTTATATATTTAAAAGTTAATTAAGGAGATGGCATACCTGATGGACGAACCAAAAATATTAATTTTTACACTTACTTAAGGATAATTTTATGCAAAATTCAAATACACGAAGTTTCAAACGTATATTTCAATTGCATCTTTAAAATTGTTTGTTCCAAAAATATATAGTTTCCCATACGAACATTTTTAAAGGTTTATTTTATCTATTGATTTGTATATTATCATATTGACATGTTATTCAATTATCTAATGTTCCCCTATTTGAATATTTCATAAAACACTAAATTTAGTTGAATAAATGTAAAAATTAACTCGATTAGACAGCGATCTATGGTATGCCACCTCTCGCTAAATGTGTATTAAACCTTATTCTTAATGTATTTTTTTCTCATTGTAAACGATAACGTTTTTACATTTTGGCGAAGTGTAAACTTCGATTGGTAACTTTTGAATAACATGTTTGTAACGCGTACACACAGACGTACGATACATTTAGGTATACAAATTTTGTGTAAACACGCAGTGATACAATTATTGCATATCTTATACTATTTGCAGAATACAGTAAATGCAATATCTGATTTTATTGTATTCAAAATAGCACATTCATTGACGAATAGTGAAGCAAGGCTTCCAAGGATTAAAGGTAATTTTAGCTACCCAATAAGTAACAATGTAGTTAATTATACAGTGATCAATGGAACCTTTAAGTAAGTTTGTTAAAATTTACAAAACATAAAGTAGACGGTCGAAGAAAAAAAGTGTAATAAACAAACTAAAATTTGACGGTATGATATATTTCAGTAATTTTGCGAAAACGGAAAGGCTGAGAAACAATATAGTTACCGAAGTGAATAAAAAGGTCAATGTAGATATCGTTTATCGATTAACAGACATAAACGTGTCCGTTATATTCAAGGTAAATTATTTTGTTTAAGTTTAAACAAAAGATTTCGTTTACGCTATTGGGTATTCCGAGTAGTTTGGTTTTGCTTAATGGCTATTGTAATTTCAGTTGAGCGATCGAGACTACAATGGCATAGCAAAGATCAACGTGACAAAGATAATATTTCGAGCAATCATTGATTTCGATACAAGTCGGTGTAACGCGTCGCTCTCGCAGTTACACATACTCAAACTTGGGAATGTCGATAGCCAAGTATTAGAAGGACTGGTGTTTTATGAAAAATCCTTTGCTACTTCATATGTGTCTCACATTGTTCGCGAGCACATTAATAACATAGTGCATCGGTTGATATCTTACAAAGTATCTAGTTTTAATTGCGGCCAGATACAAGAAGAGGCTAGGCAACAAGCGGTTAAGTGGGCCAAATGGTTAGGGGAGTTAGTCAACTCTTACATACGGAAAAAAATATAAAATGATACCCAATCTTTTCTTTTTTTTTACCTTACTTACATACACATTGTACTCTAATAAATATTGTTAATTTAAAACCATCATTCGTTATGTATTTATCTATTGTCGAAACGAAGTGTGTCAATTACTTAAGTATGTATACAATACACGAGAGCCGTGTAGTTATTAAAATTTTAATCGGTATTTTGTCGCGTTTTGATTTTTGGCGGCTTTACGTTTCGATTCGGATATCTGTTACCAAGGTAAACGTACGACAACGGCAAATCTCCTTTTTCCAATGGTTTAATGTGCTCGATTTTTTCGACCTCTAGTCTTGGTGGCTTGTTGTATTTGCAATCTACCACGCCTATAACGCTGATAGCTTGTCCCACTCGCAGCTTTAACGGGGATGGATCGCCTGTTACTTTTAAATCCAATTGGTAGAGACCGTCTGTTATACACCCCAGGTAATATTTTCCGTTACTTTTTTTCTTTTTATGAAATTTTGTCTTCATATATCCTTCCACTCCTATAAATCAATTTTGATTTTTTTTATTATTAGATACGCTTATAATGGTTTTTCTTATTTATTTATTTATTCAATTGCACACTTTATCAAATACATATAAACCAACATTTTATTAAAATGATTAAATTTATTTTCTTTATTGTGTAAACATATATGTAAGTATACATGAACACAATTCATTGTATTTACATGGTTAGTGAACGATAATTGATGGAATTTTATTAAATTTTTGTAGTAGATAAGCCACTATTATAACGTTTAAATATTTATATTGTGGGAATAAAAAATTTTAAATAGTGAGAAATTTTTAGATTAAAAATTCCTAGAGTCAATTGAGAATTGAAAGACTTTACTTCATAACGCATTTGAAATGAATATACTTACGAATTTTAAAACCCTTCTTCTCTACCGACTCCCTTATAGTAGTTAAAATGACGTATCTATCATCATTAAGCGGTGCAAATGTCGTAATAATACTTTCGCTTTGTATCAACAACTCGTAATTAACATTACCGAGATTATAAATTGGGTGCATTAGTTTACTGACTACCACTCTCCTTACATGCACAACCTAAAATTTGATTAATCGATGAACAATCAATATTACGGTTAACATTAAATTGCGTTCAGAGGCGCAGAGTGTTAATAACATACCGTGTATAAATTTATAATCCCTTGAACAGTGGGAATTAATTCGTTCCACGCAACGACTTGTACTCGTCTTCCTCGACCATTGTTTACTAAAAATTTGTGATATTTCGATCGAGGTAAATTTGTATCACTTTCAATCTCATCTACGTACCCCACCATTTCGCTGGAATAATTAATTAACAATATTTGTTTATTGTTTACATTCCTCGTAATTGTTTGTTCATTTCGTAATTATCGTAATTAGACGCGGTACATTTATATACACAGGTATATATATATACTTACACAATTGCACCAAAAGTAACCGAATCCACTGCTTCGTTAGGGGTAAAATTGTCAATTCCCACATCAGTCATAATTTTAACGTTACAAAAACAAAAATAAACACTACGAGTACAAAATACAGACGCATAAAATTATATAAATTGTTTAAAATATAAAGGATTCGTTATGTATAAACGTCAAGTGTGTAAAAAGACTGGCTCGACACTTTGTATATCACTCCATGTTTGTATACATACTTTTGTAGTGAACTGAACACTAGACAAGTGGGGGACTATTCAAATAATAATATCCCTTTTCAAACTGTATATATTCTTAATAGCTTGTCTTATTCTTGGAATAGAATCGTCCAAAAGTAAATTTGAATTTACCGGCACCGGAATAAAAATATTAACAATTTATACCTTGTAAATATCGTTACATTTTGTAAATATATATCGTACGCGCGATATACACACTTGTGATTGCGGTAACTCCGATTTTCTTTTTTGTATAATATTTTATATGGTCGAATCGCGTAGATCGAAGGCACACACCAGTCTATCGCGAAGATCTGAGTGTCGACGTACATTTTATTATTTGAAATCTTGGTATTCCAATCATTTGACTTGTAATTTAAAAAACTTTTGTGATCAGGCACTACCCATATATCAGGAGTGTCTCTTAGCAATATCTCAGATTGTACAATAAAGCACATGTTTTGAATATTTTATTATTTCATATTATTATTAAAATTGACATTTTATAAATAGAATGTATCCAATTGTTAGATAATTATAATAATATACATAAATATTAATGGAAATGGAGAGTGCGGCAGGTTCGTCGAAAGGAATTAAATATAGGTATATTTGAATATTAGTTTAGAATAGCCGAAGCTCGAGCGAACGATCGACAAAGGCAAGTTGCACGTTTACCGACAGTGATAAAGTTCAACGATTCTCCAGCGAGTCCAGTAGTCGATATATACGCACAGGTACACCAGAGCGGCTCGAGCGGCTCGAGCTTTCGAAAGAAAGGCGCTGTCGTTACGCTCGGAGCACACGCGGGCTGGGTATAACCCGTCCGTCCAATCTTCTTTTCTCTCTCTCTCTCTCTCTCTCTCGGTGTTGTTCGCTCGCTCGCTCGCTCGCTCGTACGTACGTGCCACACTCCATGACAGCAGCAGCAGCAGCAGCAGCGAGGAGCGAGGAGCGAGGTGAACCAAGCGCGGTGGCGGCGGCGGCAGTAGTCTCGTCGCGGCCGCTGGAGTCTCTACCACTCGGATTCCACTCGGTTCGTATCCGAACGAGAGACACAGCCGTTTTCTCGTCTCTCTTCCCAAGATCGTATACATGTATAGGTATATAGCCCTCCCGAAGGAGCGATGCTCTAGCCGCGTGTGATGAGAGTGCGCGAGTGAGTGTCCAAGTGACAGAGAGAACAGATAGATAAATAATACTACTTAGTTATCGGAGCAACAGGCGACGTTCACGGATCTCGATTCGAGAGGTACAACATAATTATTTAACGACGCCCGGGTTGTCCCATACCCGCCAAAACCATTAACCGTTCTACACGAATCAACGGATAAAGATACCTTGGTAGTGGGAGAGAGACACCGAGAGTGACCGAGCGAGTGAAAAAAGAGAGAGAGAGAGAGACGCATACGCGCATATATATATATATATATACTTGTCGGAGGTTCTGCTCCTCACTCCAGTGACACACTAGTCATTATTTTTCGAGGTTAACAATTCTATACGCGCGCGACGCGCGAGACTGATACGTTTCGGTTTAATCGCCGTTTCGATTAGGTACTCTCGGATACCTACTCGCTCGCACACTACTTTTCAATCGGAGATCATCCTCGAATTTTACTCGTTTCTCTTTCGAAACCCGCTCTTCTCCACTTCTATCTACTATTTCAAATTCTATTCTATCCAAATTCACGTTGACTAGTTGGCTAATCCTCCTCGCATTGTAAAAATTAACAATTCATCGACTCGATCTTCTCTTCCAATAAACTCTTTTATTTATACCTTCGACTCTTTTTTTTAAATTATTAATTATAGCATCCGATACGTAGTTTTCGGAGCACTCGCGGTTATTCCACTAGCGTTTTCATTAACAAACGCAGAGAACCAACGAAAATTGAAATTTATCATCGGAATAACATTAATGTTAACATTTATGTACATACATACGTATATATACACATACATATTATTGCATAACGATTGACACGTGCACTCCGATAAGTATACCAACTTCAATCTTTTTATTTTTCAATGATAAGTAAAAAAAGCTAACAGGACGCAGTGTATACGCACATCTCTTAATTATTTTGTCAGAAAAAAAGTTTTTTGATGGTTTATTAATTATTTTTTTACGGATACATATCAATGAAACACTACACATAAAACTATAGTCGAATACGTTGGAGTTGAACGTATCAACAAATACACGTACACGTATATGTATAGTGTAAAGATAATACCGTATAATAACAATAATAAGAGCAATAGTACTAACCAGTATAATCGTATAGTAGAAATAATCGTACAACAATGGTAGTGGGTTATTATATTTAACCAATAAACTGTAGATAACGATGTAAATTAATTATGTTTGTCGCAAATTATTAAAATTTATGCTAATTATTAAAATTATTCGAAGGTCGGTAAATAATATTTAATACCCGCCGAAGCGAGAGTAAAGATATTCAATTTTTGAAATAAACCGAAGCTTTTCTAGGACAAGAAAATAAAAATAATTTTTTTTTTCGAAATGTAGATAGAAAAATGCCACGTTATTTTTGCGCTAATTCGTTGTCAACGTTAACTACGTCATCCGACACACACAGCCGGTCAATTCTTTTTTCAGTCTTTCGTTTTTCTTCTTTCAAGTTATATTTTTTTTTCTTTTTTTCGTTATTCTCCCGACTCGAGCGACGTTGTGTCTTTGACTTTTCCCTACTTATACATTCTAAAGGGATTGACACGAAATTCTAGAGGAAACGAGCGAGAAGTTGATTAGATTCGCTTATTTTTCATTCATCGCTGAGGCTAATAAATGAGAATTTAAAGAGGAAAATATACTAATATGCATGAGAATGTATTGTATACTTATATCTAACCGTTTTTAAACTGTATACGTTAACATGTTTTTAACTTTCTTCGATTACTCAGTGTTGACGTTATTTCAAAATTGTTAATTTCATTATTTCTAATTTAAGAAATTTTAATAATCTTGGTAAATGTGAGTCAAGACGACTTTAAAACGTGCTAAACAAAAAGATATTTATAGTTTTTTTAAAAGAGCGTTATTCAGATTTGGAGTGATGTAATTATTTTGAAGTAGTTAACTAAGAAAATTTAAAGTTAGCGCACATGTGCATTTTTATAAATATGTTATACCCTGTTGAATTGTACTGGTATATTAAACTGGTATACTCTGGGATAAAATTAATATGAGAACTCTTGTACTAACAAGGCAACTGTCACATTTCTCGGAAACGGATTTTAATGCAACATTGTAAGCTATTTTTTTTCTCTAACCTAAAAATTATGTCCGGTAGTTGTTGTTTAATACAGTAACTCTCGTTCTCAAGTCATAGTTAATTATATCTTAAACATAGAGAAGACAAAAAATATATCTACTCTTGAACAAATTTTGTCAACTATTATAAAAGTTTTTTCGTATATAAGTGTAGTCGTCATTCTATTTTTGAGCTGTATTTGTATTTAAAATAGTTCAATATATATATATACACAATACCCAAAAGAAGTTGAAAGCTTTTTTTAAACATAAAGTACAAATTCTTCACGGTTTAGGTATATTTGACTAAGCTGTATTAATGCTTCGAGAACAAGTTTTAAAACTATAATTAACATTGTCCGCGTCCGTGAGTACATTTTCTAATATTTACAAATGCATTATCTAATACAGAAGACTCTAATTAATATTATTGTAGCAATATATACACACAAAGCTCTTGCAATAGTGAGAAAATAGTGATTTATATAAGGTAATTTAAATTATCTGAACAAAAAAAACATGGAACATAGATTTATAATAGCGATTAAAGTAAAGTACACGATGTAAATAAAATTAAATGACACCTAATTGGACTAACTAAACCATTTATTTTAATTTTCTTTCGACGGTTTCGGGAAAGATATATAACGCGGATTAAGAAAGTCTATCGAGATAAAGAATACTGTAAAATAAGCCGTCTGCCGGGAATTAACCGTAACCATCGTTGTTAAACACGTTTCCTAATAAAGCAATGAGCATTTTCTTTTTACCCCATGACAATCATAAATATATATTGACTTTTCTTTCGATGCTTTTTATAAAGAGTATTTATAAATGAGGAAAACAGATGTAATAATGAAACATTAATTGCAGAATATATATCACGATTACTTTCAGGATTCATAATTACCAGTCAAAATCTTGTTTTTATTTATATTTTTATTTTACTATGTAATTTTTATACACTGTATTATACCCTTTGTAGTTAATTTACTGAATAATATTCTATTACTATTAACTACACTATTGTAAAACTTTTTTGGTATTTTAAATTAATTACGAAATATTTAGATATCTTCCAAGTATTGTGTGAATATAAATATAATAAATTAAGGATTATATTAATCAGACATTAAGCTTTTTCTTAATGTTTACCTTATCAGTAAACTTTGTAGTAAAAAATACTGGACAATTAATTCGAGCACCTATTAGCTTACTCATCTTAGGTTTGTGAAATACGTCTATTTTTTCTAAAGTACTAACAGTTTACGTACTGTATATTATAATGACATGGTTTTATATTAGCATTTATAATTATTGTGTTAATTAAGTGAAATGGAAAGCTTTCTTTAATTATTTATGGATGAAAAAATATTATTCAAATATTAATTTACATATACTATTAAAAAACGTATGTCTAATCTTATTTTAAAAAAATGCAGCCTATGCATGTACAACGCAGTCGTGGATGTTCTGATTGTTCTTTTTGTATATTGGAAAAATTATTATCATTTTTTTAAATGGTAAGTTGCAATAGTAGGATTTCTATAATAAAAAGTTGTGTGAACTTTAGCAATAGAATGGCATCTTTGTATTCAATATTTATGTATATAAATATTGGACATAGACTTTCAATTTAAACATTATATTAAATACAGTGGAATAGTAACTGTATATGAATTAATATTGTTACAAAAAAATACTATTGAAATTTAATTTAGATCTAAAGGTTACCCAATTGTATCGAATGTTGTTAAATGTAACTAAATGTATAATTATATGGATAAATGTATATAAATCTATTGATTATGGTTTCTGAATGTGAACAAATTGTTTTTATTTAAAAAATTTAAATAACATTATAATGGAAAATGAGAGCTTCACCTTTTAATCGGATATACAATTGAGTAGTTTGTTGCGTTATCAGTTTTTTTACTATGTAATAAGTCATTATTACAAGTTCATTAATGTTGCTACTTACTCCTCCACGTTTTGAATGAAGTTTTTGTTCAATTTAGCAATTAATACATGTATAGAAATGCAGGTATAGAATTTGTTCGCTTAAAAATTATAATAAACCTAGTTGTAGTATCTACTATATTGTAAATTTATTTTGTAGTGCTTACCAGAAGAATGTCACATCTCCGAGAAATGGATCTTTATCAAACTCTAGGATATATTTACTACTATAAAAATATAAAGAAACCCGGAGTTTTAGACTCTAACGCGCTTTTCTACGTTAGATATAAGCAAATAATGAAAAATTTCGCCAAAAAACCCTTGAATTTGTTTACTTGTAATTCAAAAACAAATAAAGATAAAAACTCAAACCTAAGTTCAGAAGAAAATCGAGATCAAGTAGATTGCATTTAAGAAAAAAGAAGCTTAAATATCTTGATTTGGTCTAAAGTTATGAAAGAAAAACGAGTTTTACGATATTTTGATATTATCCTATTGTGAATTAAAAAATTTACTGATTTTTTAGGCAAAATTGTATTCTTATTTTTTCCATAACTTTCGACTAAATTAAGATGTTTGAGCTTCTTTTTTTGAAATCCAAACTACTGGATCTCAGCTTTCATCTGAACTTAGGTTTGAATATCTATCTGTATTTGTTTTTTAATTATGAGTGATCAAGGGCTTTTTTAGAGAAATTTTTCGTTATTTGCTTATATCTATTATAAAAAACAGCGTTAGAGTCTAAAACTCCGGGTTTCCTTATATTTTTATAGTAGTAAATATATCCTAGAGTTTGGTATAAAGATCCGCTTCCCGAAGATGTAACACTCTCCTGGTTAATTGACATTTATGTTAAGGTACGCACAATAATAAAGAAAAATTCGTCTCTATAATATTGTGTATTTATTAAATGTATACTTACGAAATTTTTACAAGATTTGTTATTTTTGTGACATTGATAAAAAAATTGTGTAATAAGAAAGAGAACTTCTTAAAATCTGCCAACATAAACATTTTACACACTTTATAAAGATATGTAAATTATTAATTAATTATAATTACTTTTAATTACCTTCATAAACGTTTCCAATGATAAATTTGACAATTTCTCTGCTTTTAATATGCAAGGCTTCAATGATCTAGCCATGATAATTTGAATTAATTTGCGTGTGTTTAGAGGTAGAGTGTACCAATTACATAAATACCTACATTTAAATAATAATATATAAAATTTACGTTTGTTAAAATGCAAATAATGTGTAAATTTTTCTAGGTACAGTGATATTAAATACAAAAATTTTGGTGAATTATTTTACGGACTTTTATTTCTACAAATTATTCTGTTAACTATAGGAGTCGTACCAGCCGTAAAAGTCATAATGTATTAAAGGAAATCGGCACAATTTTTCAACGTTATCTCTATATTTTTCTTGGTTAATTAGTTAAGTATCCCATTTTTACTGGACAAGTATACAGTAATTTCCATAGGAAAATTATCTCACAGAACCAAAATAAAGATAGACTCGTAGTGAGAGTCGAGAATCAGGTGTCGTTTTTATTTTTATAATTACTTAAAATAACAATTTTTTTACAAAATACATGTTAAATAATTTAAACGTTTTACGGTAAATAAACACAGTAGACTTAGATAAACACGTACTTTAAAAAGCGGGTTAAAATAGGGGGGTAGTATGTATATGCGAATATTGGATAATTACTAAAATTGTTAGTTTTTCTAATATACTCTTTCGCTTTTGACATTACGTCTTTTATTTTAATTGAAAAATATTAACTATTCCAAATGCTTACGCCGTTTTCATAACGTCTTCACTGCTGTTAATAATTTCTTGACCCAACCAATTTATGTAACAAATGTGTGTCATTGTACCAAAGAATAAAGTCATACATCTTACAGCAATCAGGGTGTCTTGATTAATATAAAATAACTAGAAACATTAGAAACACTCGATCATTTTGATATCATTTTTTTTTAATTATAAGTGTTTATTAAAGGTACACAGAGAAAAACTATTCTAAATATACGCTGTATTTTACTAGAAATAACAGAACATTATTGTTACCGACGTGGTGGCATAGTGCAGGTAACGCATCTCGACCGATCACGAAAGTTAAACAGCATATTTTCTACGTTTTAGTACTTGGATGGGCACCATCCTCATGCTGCTTTCGGGATGGGTTAGGTGTTTTATTACATTCCACAATAACGTGAGTGGAAGGTGTCGAACATTCGGTTTCAATGTTTAGGGCTATGCAATGGGACCTGATAATCGAAACAGAATGTTTTCAATATACCGGCCGTCTCTCAGACGGTTTTCCTACTATTAGCTTTTACCTTCCTCACGGGCAAAATGCGAGGCATTGCAGAATATGGAAAGAATATACACATCCCCACACATAGGTGGTAATGGTGGCCCATAAAAACCCGTAAAGGATGTACGGGGTGAAAAGTGAACATAAAAAAAAAATAAGTGGAACATTGTTTTAAAAGTTACACATATTTTCTTTTTCGCGCCATATGCATGGAGTTACTCCGGCCACCCTTGTGTACTTTACAGCCGGGTGCGCGCTTATTATCGCGATATACAAATAAAGCCTTCTAAAAAATATAAATTATAAAACTTTTCTATTGGTCAGTGAATACTGGAATACATGGAAATACGTGGATTAATTTTGCGAACCTGTACATAGTTTAATATGCCATAAATTTTAAAGAATTAAAAAAAATCAATTTATATAATGCTAATGACCTAACTTTAATACTGACAACTTTTTTATGATCGCCAGCTCAATGTTTTCTTTATGAAAATAAAGATTAAAAAGATTTTAAAGTTAATGCAAATTCAATATGAATAATTGTATAATACAATTATATAATTTTATAATTATTATATTATATTATTAACTACAGTTGGTGAAAGAATGCTCATATTCCAAAATTTTTTATATCCTCATAGCTATTTACTTATTAAATTCCTATCAAAAATTGAATCCTATCAGAATCTTTGAAAATTGGTAGAAAATTGCAAGTTGAGAGCTACAAAGTAGCTATCTTTAACCTCAGAATATTAAAAATGACCAAGTTTCTACGAAGTAAATTATGAAATTTTTGGAATTAAGATAAAATATGTGTTTCCACTACTAAAAGCTTAAGATGTGATCTTATACTAATAATTTAATAATCAGCTTATAAACTTCTTATTAGTTTACTAATATACTTTAAGTAACTGTTAATGGATCTGTAAAGTTTAAATTATTAATTATTATTCAATAGTTTATAAAAGTGAATTTTTTAACACTTTACTAGTAATCTAGTAATAGAATAAGTCCAAAAAATACCATGATTAGATTCGAAATAATATTCATTTAAATGTCATAAAATATCAAAGTAGAATTGTCAACTTGAAAACAATAACATTTATTTGTAGTAAATTAAAAACTATCTATACATTCGCTTCACTTACAAATCATTTTGATCGTAATAAGGTAAACGCGATTTTTTATATTTTATTATATTATTCACTTAATTATTTTTAATTGGACATTTATAGGTCAGAATTAGATTCAAACTAAATCCATGTTTACAGACTGACAATTAGGTTTATACGTGACAGGATATTACTCCAATAATGATTAGAAAATGTCAGAAAAAAACTTTCAACAGAATAAAACTGGGAACATTTTTCGATTATTTTTATAACATAAATGTAACATTTATAAAATTAAGTAATTAACAATGTCATATTGTATTTACTATCAAACTATTATTACTGCAAAGTTGTAGATGTTGCAGTATCTAGCTGTAGGAAGAAACTCACACATTCAATGCATAAGTTGATGTCATTTCATTTTCGTGATAAAGAGATTAACTTTTATGTTTTTGCATAAGCTTTTTCATTGTGTGATATAACTATATGTTTTAAATAATTCCAATGAATTATTAGTTATTAATGTGTAATTCATATGATATTTAGTGAGATTATTTTATGTGACTATGTGTATACTTTAATTTGCAAAATAGCAAAATTTTAGATACGTAACAAATAATACGATGCGAGGTGTATGAAAATGTGGTTACATTAACTTCCTTTTTTCGTATGAAACGAACAGTAGAATCAATAGTATATTTTTGATGAAAAGTGCAAATGATTTTTTGGAATACATCCAAGTAATAATATTATTTTAGTCAATTCTGTACTAAAATTGTTGTTAGTCTTTTTTTTTAAATAATCAAAATAAAAGTTCTTCAATAATATCCCGATAAGGATATTGAAACTAGAAAACGAAATGTATCATTTAACATGTAAGATCAGGGACTTTGAGGACTATTGGTAAAAAACGAATCTAAAAATAAGACCGTCTTTCGTGTATTTTAATCGATTGGTAAATAGTTAAAATATGTAGTTTAAAACTTACGAAAACAAATACTAAGCCAAATCCACAAATACATATGCATTGTACAATTACATAACCAGCAGTGAATGCATCTTCTATGAAATGAGTGCACCTAAAACCGTAATACATTAATGCGTCTCGGAATATTCAGAATATTGTTTAGTTTTTCTTTATCATCTTACTCCATCGTTTCGTTGTGTAATACAACAGCTTGTTTTAAGTTGACGCATACATTTTCACCAATATTGTCATTATTCTTGGATTCTGTTGCAGATACTATTCGCTGGCTTGAAATTGAAAAGAATTTAAATTCATAAATATTCGAAATTATAATGGACATATTAATTATATTTTACATTTAAGAAATTTACTTAATACCAAAGTCTTGAAATCGGTATTAGAATTTAATCAACTAAGAACGACAATATTTATTACCATGTAATAGCGAAGAGTCCACTCGTATGCTTGATTGTGAGTATAAATGCTGAATCGACACCTATCAGAAGAATCACGCTAGATAAATAAACCACATTAAAATGAAGGCTAATCGCGTAATGATATTGAACTTGATCAATGAATACGTAATTAGCATAGAAAGGTGCTATTAACGGTCTTGAACCATTAGACAAAGGTGATATGAGATCGAATATCAGTGGATAAAATGGAAAAAACATAAATATCAGAGCTCCAATTGATATATAAGCTGAAAATTTACAATACTTTATTATATTTTTCAAATCACATATAAGAAGTAACACGTATGCAATAATTTTCTTAATTATATACCTATATAAAGCATGATAAAAAATCCTCCTTCCTCATAATGTTTTTTCAAAATTTCGAATTCAGACTTTTCTTTTATTCTTTGCCAATCATTGCTTATTTGGTTAAGTAATAATTTAAACTAGTAATATTAAAATGTATCAATCTTTGTTTAAATACGAGTCAGCCTTTTTTGTATTGCATTACCTGCGTTCCATTTATATACGCAATGGAATATTTCACAAAACAACCTCCAAAGTACATGAGTACTATACTATTTTTTATAATAATATGAGTTTTGTTTTTATGTTGAACCATCATTATAATCTGTATTTAACACATTTGGTACATTACTAAAATTTCTTAAGGTTTACTAAATAATTTTACAATGTTTTTTAAAATCAGAATTTCAAGAAAAATAAGGACAAATAATGTAATTTTTTACTGTTTTTAATGTTGGAAACACTTTTTGTACCATTTAATTATCATAGATTTCCGATTTATCAAAATCTTTTAATTCTGACTTACAGCACTTTTTTCAGTCGCAGATTTCAATTTATTCGTAGTAAACATTATTATAATCATTTATTTTATTTATTCTAATATGAATAGTAAATTTTAATTATTGAGTGAATTTTTGATAATTGACTAGTAACGGTCAAAAAATTATAAATCGTTGTTTGTTATAGAAACCGTCCAGTTGATCAAAATCTTTTATCACCTAATTTCACAATATTAATTTTTCACGAAGATATAATTAATATAAAACTATAAATTCTCTATCTGCATTAAGAAAATGTTAGATGCAAATTAAATTCAAAGTAGACACATTTCGAGATTTAAATGTTCAACAATAAGTATTTCCTGATAAAAAAATTTGTTTTATATATTTGTTATATTTACCTGGGGCACTGCGACTGAAATATTAACAATGTAAAATATAAAATGTATGATTCGTCTTTTAATGATACTTCTGTAAGGCCATAAACCAAGTGTATCCAAAAAACATCGCATAAGTTTATAATAACGGTCAGTAGGCATATTCATTTTGCCAGCTTATTATTATTGTTGTTTACGATAAAATATTATTTGAATAAAAATATAGTTTTATTATTTATTTATTTAAAAAAAAAATTATTTTAGCTTTCCTCTTTAAATGCCAAGTCCGATGTGACTAGAATATTCATAATTGCTTTCCTTTTATCCCGTCGTGGAAAAGTAATGTCATTTGTAAATGCTATTCTAACATTTACTATGCAAATAATAACATATAACATTCGCATTGTGAGAAAATATAATGAGTATAATATCAGTATCATATAATTATTAAAATAAAGTTCTAGATAACAAAAGGTACAAAAGGAGAACAATATATTTTTTTCAGCTGAATAAAATAAGAATATATATGCGTCATATAATTTTGTTTAAAGTTTTAGTACTACCATTATAGTACAAGATAAAATAATTTATTTTATTTATAAATTTATTGCGCTTATGTTCGTACCTCAAGTTCTAAAATTTAAAATAAATTTTACGAACAATATTTATACAATAGATTTATTGATAAAAATTGATTTAATGCTGTTGAAATATATGTCAGCAAAATGAGGTCTCAAAGAACTTGAAAATGTTAACCATCAGCAAGCAGTCATACGACTCTTGTTACCTTTTGCGCCTTTTTCAATCGTCAGCGCAGTTAAGCATTGAAATGGTGTGAAATTAATATGACAATTCATACATGATTATGCATATTTACATATTTTGTATAATTTTAATAAAAAATAATATTGTATATATATTAAATATACACTGACGAATCATTTTGTCGATTTCATTATGTCCAAATGTGCATATTTAAAAAAATCAAATTAGCCATCTTTTACAAATAAGTAAAAGATGGCTAGCTACAAGCTAATTACAAAGTAAACCGTATCTTTTTTATACTAAGTAAAAATTCATTTAACTCTAATAAATACGTCTTGCTTGTTTTAGTATACTTTATATCAATTTTTTCATTCTTTCCATGTGCACAATCTTGATCGAGCATTCGCTGGAAAGTAATGCGTGCGCCAAGTAATTTTCAAAGAGTTAAGTTTGTTTCCCAAGTTGATCATTTATTTTATTGGTATAACGATATTTAATGGCAATGAATGACATTATATCTTTTATTATGAAATATTAACTCGAAATTTTCTTCCTTTGATTTGATTGTACATAAGGTTTATTGAAAAAAATTTCGATATTATATTTGTGGTAAAATACAATTGTTCAATGTATAAAATTTACGAAAGCTTCCTTATCTCGTATAAAATACAAGTGTTCAGTCACTGGATACGTGTTTGAATTCGGGTGCACTGGCTCAAAATATTGTCTCCTCCACTGGTTTGAACGCGAGTTAATTATCTGAACCATAAAATTCTTCAATCAAGAATTTGTATACTTGACTTCATAAATTAACTTTTTTTTATTTCTACATGCTCTATTATTATTACTGTTTAATTATCGAATAATCCAAACCATTGAATTTATTCTAACACCTTGTTTTGAATTAATATATTATCGACAGAATAAACTTGGAGTAAATTAAAGTTAGGGTAATAGACCAAGCCTACTCAGAATTTGCTGGTTTATTTACGTTAGCGCCTATCCGACTCTAAGTGATAGTCTGATAAGGCAATTTAAGTTAAAACAGCGCTGCATATTTTTATTTAGTAATTCTTAATGTATTAAGGTAAATAGTTTGTGGAAGTAATAAGCACATTTGTGTGATGTAATTACAATTCAACATTAGGGTTCGCGCTAATTTTTTTACAGATCTGAACAGGGCTTGGATGAAATATCATAAGAAATGTTAAGGAAATTCGCTACGCTATTCACAAATATTTTACAATATTGAAAGATACTAAAAATATAAGCCAGATGAAACATAAGACATATTACGCATGTGTCACACTGCATACCGCGAAATTGACTTTCCTTCTACGCATTTTGAATTATGATATTTGTCAAGGAAGTAAAATAAAAGAAAAACCTAAGTAATGAAAAATCAAACTTATCTATTATAGTTTGTGATGCACGCGAATCATACAACGTACCCATAATAATTTGCGGCACGAAACATAACAACGTATAAAATGTAGAACGCACTAAAAATAAACGCATCAACGTAGACGTATATAGTGTATACACTTAAATAAATGGAAGAAAATCTCATAAAACACGATAACAATAGGTGACCGAGAGCGCGAGTGTAATATCAACGTTTGCGCATATATATAGTGCGAGACTGAAACGCGATAGAAGCGACGAGCACAACGGGTTTCCGGAGACAATCCCGGAAAATCTGATATATCCAAGAGATGTAAGAGAGATAGAGTGGCTCGTTTTCACGCTTCGCGACTAACACGCTTACCGCTAAACACTCTAATTAAATCGTTTGTCGGACATATACGTCGCAAACGGAAATTTCTATTCAAGCTTCTTTGTATATAATCGTTGTAACTACAGCTGTCACTCGCTAATTTATTTTCTTAGCCTGAGAATACCAACGTTAGAATTTGCATGTGTAATTTCAAATTAAATTGAGTACGTGTGTATTAAGCTTAATGAACATCAGCAAAAGTGATAGGTATATAATATTATTCCCACACAACTATATTTTAAACTATTAAATTACATTTTAGTCATTTTTATGTACTCTTTTTGGTGAAATTGACAACCCTTGTCGAGATAAACAGGTTGTAAATTACCTTTGATTGATCATTTCACCAAGAACAGTTTTGCATTATACGACTGCTAAATATAATAATGAAAGTAAAATGTGATAAAAAAATATACTTTAATAATAATAATTTCATAATGCAGTAAATTATTTTATTTAAAATTTTTAATAACTTTTTATTTTACTGCAGCGTGTCATTTGGACCATACAATAATTGTATTTTATAATATTTTATATCATAAAATACTGCGGTAAAGTTTAAAAAAGTACATAAATAGATTATGCTATATATAAATAAAACTACGTAGGCTTTTTTGGATAATAATTAACTAAAGCTCGATCTGTCGATAATTGACTCAAGTCGTCTGTGCTCAGGGGACGCATTAATTGACCCACTTATCGTATATAGATGAATTTTTAATAAATATAGATACACGCGATATTGCATTCGCATTCGATATCCAATGCATTTCATTACTCATCTTGCGTTGTGCGACAATGTTGTATTATATTAAATTAAATAGAACATCACAATCATATCGGTACTAATGTATTCATTTTATTTAATACTACATTTGACTGGTTAATTATTTGCATTAAAATAATAATCTAAATATTTCAATTAATCGTGAGATATATCTCACTAATTAAGTAATAATTCCAAATATTGTAATCTTACTTCACAATAATAACATCTGTTTTCTCAAAATTAGTTATCAATCATTAGTAATAAATTAGGTTTATTTTTATTTTTTTACAAAATTTATTTATATTATAATTCTTTTCAGAGATAGGAGGAGTCGGGTGACGACTACTGCAGCCATGAATAATCCAGACATTTGAGTCAAAATACATAACGAGGAGTTTCGTCGCAGCTGAGCCAAGATGGGCGAGATCCTAGGATCGGCGAGTTTCCTCCATCTTGGCGACATCGTCAGCCTCTACGCCGAGGGGAATGCCTCTGGATTTCTCTCGACGCTTGGGTAAGAATTTTTTATAATTTCTCTTCATTCTTTTAAATCTTATCTGTATAAGAACAATAAGTCGGGTAAGCTTTGACGAAAAATTTCCGGGGAACAATACGAGAAACGAGATGCGCACAAGTCGAGGGGAAAACGAGACGACTTTCTTTTTTCACTGCATTTTTTTGAGTATGTTTAAACTCCGGCAATAATGAGACGCCGTAATTTTCTTCAGGAGGGTTTTTATAACGCATTGACCTAGTTTTTCTAAGTTTCAAGCTTTTTCTGCTTTTTCAGAGGTAAAATTTTTATTTCGCACAATCTACTACAGTTTTTTTAAATCATTAGAATTTTAAACTATGCAAATGGATGAATATATATTTTTGTCAAGTAACTGAATATAAATTAAATCAATATGCTTTTTCAGAATATTTTTATTACAAAAATATATACAATTTTAAATATTAACAAAATTTTTTTAAATAAATTTATTATATTATAATTAAACCATAGTTTGTTCATTATATTTTATGAAAACATCGAAACATTAGAATTTCATCCACTGTCCATATTTAATTTTCGCAGCTAATATAGTTAATTAGTTGATGGAAAAAATAAATAATAAACATTATATACATGACTAATTAATTATCATTTTATCTACGAATACTTAGATCACATAATGTAATGATGTCGTTAGTAATGTAATTTACCAATTTTATCTGTTTCAATACAAATTTATTGTTAATAACTAATTAATTTTTCATTACAATTAATTACTCGATTGATCGTATCGTATATAGTGATATATAAAGGAATGACTAGTATTATACGAAATATCCTGAAAATAATAATATTAACGAAACGACAAAATATTCGTTGCAAAATTGTTTTGATCTTGATTGCAAGAAAATTATAGGGTATCGATTAAAAATAATTATATACAGAAATAAAATATTATCGACGGTGCGAGTCTAAAAATAATGTGCATATATAATTAAAAAAAATAAGTACAAATTATCTTAAGGGTATATTAAAAATAATATAAACATCAAGGAGATTAATTATTAAAGAGTATCGATAAATATTAGGCTCGAGCCTAATCCAAAATAATTAGAGAAAATTGAACGCCGGCGCTTGTACGAAGAAAAAAAGGCGCACGCATACAGAGAGGAGAAAAGCGCGCGGCGCGTCATTGTACTTCTACACGATGTCGTTCTACGGCGCATTCCGGATTCATCCTTCTCGCTTTATTAACGCCGATAACGAGCGGCACGCTCACCAAGACACGCGCGTCGGCCTTTTACATAAAAATAGGCCATCGTCCATCGTTGCAAATATGCGCCTAGGCTCTCCTCTCTCCCTCTCTCACTCTGTCGAACAGAAATTATAGATCTTCTAATACCTTGAACGCCGCTGCTATATATATATAAAACCAAACTTGACGGACTGTCGGCTACGCATCTTAGGATTGTTCGTTTTTCAAACGTGCAGTTGCAATGAAATCATCTGGTATTCTCGAATTGAAATACTACGAAATTAATAATAATCCAATCTTATCGACCTTTATTTGTTAAGATAGCTTGCTTTTTTACTTGTTGGTTCTGCTGAATCGATATTTCAGATACATTCCACTGAAAGAATACATATACACAAATTTTTTTATAGTAACGAATAACCTCGCATACTTGAGCTTGATGATTTCTACTTTAATTTTTTTATCGTTTCTGATTCACAAATATTAATTAATCTGTCGGTATGACATAGTCACTCGTCGAGTTTCTCTTGTATATTTTAATTGTCAAAATAAGGTTAAATTTACTTTCCAGTGTTTTTATATCACTGACCTTTATATAATTTGTCTCGAGTCTTGGTTCTTATTTGATAAGTTTTGATATGTATATTTGTTTTCTTTAGATTATCATCGGGTTTTTGCTTCAAAGCATTCGAACTTGCTGCCAGTCGACAAACTCACGCGTTCGCTTTCTTCCGTACTGATTTTTCAAACTAAATCTATTTCTAGATGCAAGCTCCCCGTGCACGCTGTATACTCGCACATTTTCCCGCCCTTTTATTTGCTTCCCGCTCGTTGCGCGTTATTTTTCTTTCTCATCTTTTATTTTTGTATTTCGAGGAAGTTATTCGCTTTCAAAAGGTGGGAGATTTCTTTGAGCTTTTAACAAAGTTCAAGGACTTGATTAGATTATTTTGAATGAGCTTTTATGGACACAGAGTTCACGTTTATTATGATAATTGAAGGTTACACCTTGCTGTTTTTCTTTTTTTAACATTATAATTCATTTATTTAATATATCAATAATAAAATAATCGATAATATTGTAGATTTTCCAATATAAAAAATAAATTATGCTTTATTTTTTAAACTACGTTTGTGTCGCTAAATTTTCCTTTCTAAATATTGTTTTCGAATTGTGTGCATTTTATTATCAAGATAATTAACTGTTTTTACGTTGCATATTGAACATGTCTAAATATGTCTCTCGTGTTGTTCAAAATTTATCCATCTTTATGAGGCAGCTTATTATGCATTTATGGTAAAATTTGGAAAAATAAAACAATTAAATTATACAATTGAAAACATTGTCCGTGAAACTAAAATGCTTTCGCTAGAATGGATTATATAAGAGTCGTTTCAAGTAATAGTACTCGTAAGATTTTGGGAAAACAACAAACTCGACCTCGAGTCGGGGAGACTCGAGATTAAAAAGCTGACGCCTTCGTCACCGAGATTCAGCGATGCAGGAAATCTTGTAAGCCCATGTTGTCCGCATCTTACATTGTTGTGTTTGCAAAAACGTGTCGTAGGGTGAATTAGCTTCCAATTATTGGATTACGAGCATATTTAACCGAAAACTAAATAATTAAAACTTGTTTGTACACTCGTTAAAGTTAATTGATGTCTGAATCTAGACTTGATAATGGTGCCATCCTAGTTTGTACTGTAACTGTCGACATTGCATAACTTATTGGCTACATATATATAAATAGTATACATTGATTAAATATATATATATAGAAATATTTAATCAATTGAATTTTGGAATATTCTATTTAACCTAGATTATCGACGTTCGTGTTTTATTATTTTATACTTCTAATTGAAAATATTATGCTCTGTTATATAGGTATACCATTTTTACTTGTTATCGTAAATTTTAATGTTACACGCAAATGGGTAATGACGTAAATAAAATATTACTTTATTTTAAATTACAGCTAATGAATTCAAATCATTAAATATTTCACAACATCTAGTTAACTTCTGTTTAATATTGAAGCATATTATAAAAGAGGAGTTTAAGTGGAACAATAAGAGAACCTTTTAAAAGATGTATTTAGTTAACTACTGTAAAGGATTAAAATTATGTAAATTTGTTAAACGAGTAATACGGGTTTTTACTCGATTTTCAACATCTAAAGGAGGTAACATTATCCAACTAAGTGATACACTATTATAAATAAAATTAAAAACGGTTTGCTCTCAGAATGTCGTGCGTTAACCGTTGAAAGAAAAAAAATATGAAACAAATATATTGTGTTGTTTCTTTACGTAAAATTAAAGAGTTTGCAAAAACTTTTCCAAGATAGTGCTTGAATATTAATATATAAGATAATGCTAGAAGATTGGTTATAGCCTCGATTATAATGTACATATAATATAAAAAGAGGAATTTTCGCAGGTACAATATCTCTATTAAAATGGAACATTCCATACATCTACGTACGTTTGAGCAACTTAAATTATATATTTAATTGAGAGAACGTAAAGTTATAATGTTATTAACGCGTGACGTGTATAGATAATGTCATTCGTGATTCTGTTATTATTTGAGTATGTAATTATGTCAAAGAAGAGTTTTTCCATATTTAGGTGAATGCATCCAATAAAGCACCTAACTTTTATAAGAGCGATTTTAACCTTGAGTCCTTATAGGTGTACCATAAATTGAGTAATTAAACGTTTATTATAATAAATTGCTAATTATCAAATCCTACGATTACCCAATGGTATACAGTTTCTATAATTTAGATTTTCGAAGTATTGCAAAATAGCCGAATGATTGCAGTAACTTAGATATAGAACATAAAGTCTCGATGCAGCTTGCGACGCAGGGCTTCCGTAAAACCCGAGCATTGACTTTTACAGTTTCTGCAAAAAGTTTTTTCTCCACTCCACGGTAAACTTTTGTTTTTACATTTTGCGTCGCATCCTGCCTACTTTCTCTGATGTTGAGTACCTACACTGCGGTATAGCGTGTCCGTAGCCTTTAAAGTATAAAATTTCATAACCCTATTATAAAGAGGAGCGAGGATCTCATTTAAAAAAAAATAATTGTATTAAAATTAAAATCTTATAAAGTCAAATATATTTGATTTAACATAAGTTGAAAGCTTTAAAATTATATTAATATACAAATATTTTTCAATATTTCAATGCGTAATCTGATTTTAGTTTTCAAAAAAAAGCAAATAATAATGAATATACGGATTAATGCAGTTGCAAATATGTGGTTTTATGTTTCTAATATATACGCGAGTCCAAATTGGGTGCACCAAACATAACGAGAGGAAAATTAATTTTACCTAACGTTACTAATTTTCTATTTATAACTTATTTTGATTCTGCATTGTGTTGATTTATTTAGGGGCTACAGAAGCAACAAATTGATATACACAGAATTTCATCGACCGATCCTTTATTAAATCTTAAGAAAATAAATTTATTATTTCGTAGAGGTGATAATAAATTAAAATTAATATTTACCAATATATTATTGATGTTTTACAATGTATTAATAGATTTTGCAGAGTTTGCAAATATAAACTGCGATGTTTGTTTACTCTTCGAGAGATAATATTATATATTTTAAAATTTACATAATATATAATAATGACACTGTATTTCGGCACGAGCACATAATAAAACTGTAATAAGGTTTTCATTTTATTTTATTACTTGTAATTGAAAGTACTTGCTTCAGAATCTTGCAATATGAATATTTATATTAATTAAAACAATGGAAACGAAGTTTACAAAATGTATAAATCAGGCGGCGTACGCGAATGAACAAATCAAATATACGCGCGATACGTATAACAAGTTGCAAAACGAAGTTAGTCAAGTGCGGTTCTGATGCGTCCATTATATTGTCAAACTCGATCACGTATCGGAAACGGCTGTGTACGGTGTGGATGTGTGTGTGTGTGTGTGGTGTGTGAATAAATATATATCCCTAAACCCGAAACTGAGCGACTGGTAATATATATGTATGTATAGGATATATAGATGCATTCAAGTGCAAAGTGTCCCGTGAAACATTGTGCTGAATCGACCGACGTACCTATATCGCGGTCATCGTAACTTTATCGTGAATCTTTGTATGTCGGATGTCCGCTAATTGACGCTTCGCGCCTTAATTGCTGTCAATTTGGTTATTTCTGGCATTGTTATCCGCACTTCTTTTAGATTCCAAATCTTATCTTTCCTGATAAATGCGTGCACGTGCGTATAAATACAACTATTATTTAATCTTTAGAAGGTCGTACACGTATATATAGTGTCAGAGTGGGAAAATATCAATTTAACATACATTACATTCAGAGAAGTTAGTGGCACGCATATACGTCAACATTATTTATACCCTACGCAGATGAAAAAGTTTATGAAACTCTCTAAAAGTACGTTGCTTCTGTATAGAGGATTGGATTTTGTCAGTAACTTTATAAACATAGTATATCTGCAATTTTGGTCCTTTAAAGATTAAAGCCCGGAAACTCGTGATAGGTGTACTCAAGGATTACGGTTTATGGCTCTGAGAGATAAGGTTCTGAATGAGTGTTTGCTTATGAACGTAGATATACTGTGATTGTTAAGCGATTTAACTTGTTTACCCTTTCGATTGTAATCGTGTCAGAAAAAACTGTATTAACCATTAAGATTATATAATAAAATAATACAGTAAATTTAAATCTACTTCCGTAGTTTGGTTTTTATGAATATATTTTGAGACTTACACGATTTAAGGTTCGTGACTTTTTTCATTATGAATGTTAATTTCAATTTATATTAAATATATATGTAAACAAAAATTTTACTGTTTTAGAGTTGAAACGAGTGGTGTAGATAAAACAATTATATGTATATATATTCCATTAAAATTCTTTGTAGATTAAAAAATGTGTAAATTTATTTGTTAATTAGACAACTTAATTTAAATAAACATTTATTTTATTTAATTGCATATTATTTGTTCAATTACATTTGTTTCTTTCAATTTACTATATTTTTTTCTATGTATAAATCCCCTTACATTCCTTTTCATTTTATATTTATATTACAGCAGTTATTAAAAAACATGATATTATTTATAAAATAAAAACAAACATTTTTCGTTTAGAAATAAAGTATAAAATGGGTAAAACTACTGCATTTCCCGTATACAAATTTTATTTTATACGTGTTTTTTTATACCTTTACACATGTTAAATTCGACTGACCTAAAAACAGTCATGAATATACTGTACAGTAGTTGCAAATTCAAAAATAATAAATATTAATATCGCAATACTTAATTAATAAATTCGCATAATAAGAATTACGTGAAATATTGTACAGAGTCCGATCAATTTTCGATGATAAATACGTCGTGAAATAATTTTATTAATTTTGCCCGTACTGTGGTAAACTTAGATCATATTATCTAAAAACTTTGTTATTTTAAGAATTTTCCATAATTTAATATTTTACACTGACCGTGCATTTGTATCAAGTTCTTTAGTCAGTTTCATGCATACTCTTAGTTTGTTCTACTTAACTATATAACTATAGCTCAGGCATTTTTAGACAATGTAAAAGTACTTATCGATAGATTGATTGTTTTCGCGAACGTCACGTTTCATTGAACCAATGTGAAGTTTTATTTGCGCAATCGAACGTTATTTCTCGCTCGAAGCTTTGGCATTAAAGTTAATTAATAAGAGAATAAACAAAAATACGTCTGAGTTTTCAAGTTTTAATTAAATTTTATGAAGAAAAGTTGGTCATAACCGAGTAGTTATTATTATTCCAGTACAGCTGTTTTTACGTACATTTTCTACTTTGTAAAATTTTCAATCATAGTTGGTGACGTTTAAAAGAATAAATATTTCATACGCGTGTATTAAGTATATTTGTAAAGATGATGCAAAGCTGCTATTATAAGGAATAGAAGCGAACACAATTCTGATAAATCTCTCTGTGTGATTGACCGCGACATACCGTACGTTGGAATTGTCAACTTCCGTCCGTTCTACTTCCGGTTTCTCGTATCGAGATATAGGTTGAAATGAAAGGATCAATATAGGTTGTATTAAAGTCAAGAAGAATTTTTTTATTACCACGCCAATTGACACGTTATTTTGTTTATGGTACAAGTTCAATAATTATCGATTTTCTTTTATCTATACGTTTTACGTATGCCAAATTATATTTATCGCACGACTTTAATAAGCAACACTGAGTCTCAATTCCAAAGGAACGAAAATAAAAATGAAATATCAGTTCTTCGACATTCAACTAATATTATGTAAGCACGAACAGTTTATACGGGTGTTATCTATTAAAACGTATAAGTTCTTTTGAAAGAGGTGGAAAGTTTACACTTGTATCGGAACTATCAACCTACTTTCTTCTACACAATAAAACCAAGTAAAATTGAATATAATACGATTTAAATTTATGTACAGGTTAATTTAAAAAAGTACTGTAACTAAAAATTAAGAAATAGATATTGTATTTTCATAAATAATGTATACAAGTTGTTACAATCGGTACGTTATTAGAACTATCGGAAATAAAAAATAACCTAATACTAAATGTAATTGACATTACGAATATTAATAAATGACTGCAATTATTAAATTAACTCCTATTTTAGGTGATTCTCTTTGGTACGAAATTACAAGTTTCTTGCGATTTTATCGGTGAATGGAAATTGTGGATGTTCCTCAACACTAAAAATAAAAATATTTTATATTAATTAAATTTTACGCAATTGAAACATTAAGTCATAAATTCATTATTCTGTTAAAAAAGGATATTTTTCACTAGAAATAAAAGATTTAAAAAAACGCTTTTAGGACAGGAAAAAAAGTTTATAGTTTAAGCCCAAAGTTAGTTAACTCGATCTACCAATTAATACTTTTTAATAATTGATTAATGTCTAAATTAATATTTGATTAAAAGATCGTGACATCTATATTGTAAAATTAACGAATCAATATGTATATTTACCCTTTGAAAGAGAGGAAATCAAATTTCCGTACAACTCCATTATGATCCAAAGCCTTCAACTCTGCTAAATCTTGGGTTGTCAGCTTGAAATTAAAGATATCGATGTTATCCTTCATTCTTTTTAAATTACCACTTTTTGGTATAACCACGAAACCAATTTCTACACAGTATCTTAACAAAATTTGAGCGGGACTCTTATGGTGCTTATCAGCAATTTTCAGGACAACTGGATTCCTCAAGGGACTTGGTAAAACTTTTAGTTGAGTACTTCTCTTTCTGCGCAAGTGAGTTAGGTCATTTGATCCAAGGGGGCTGTATGCCGTCACCACTATGTTTAATTTTTTGCACAATTCGCGTATGCCTTCTTGTTGCAGGTATACGTTTCCTTCTACCTGCGTAGCCAGAATTAAGAAAGTGTTTGTTATTTGTACATACAAGATGAATTCTTTTCCCAGGAAGTAATAACATGTGATTAAGTTTGTATAATATTTGTGGGAAGCCGTATTACCGACAATACAGTTTTTCGTTTCATTAGTTGAATACGTAAAATTTCCAAATTTTGACAGCGTATCAACAATTTATATATTATGTACAATGTAAGTACGTTCGTAAAATGGAGATTAAACGAAAATTGATTGCATAAAGCGAAAAATCGATAATATCGGTACACGGGTATAAGTTAGAGGACTTATACGTGTGTACATAATTACTTATACATACCTGTAAATTGGTGGGTTTGATTTCTGCATTATTCCATATATTTAAAATTTGAGTCTCATTGAAGTTACTTATACCAATTGATTTCGTACGGCCGGATAATACTTGTTGTTCCATTGCCTAAATATCAGACGTAACTTTATAGTTTAAAGAAAAATGAAATTATCTTATTGGATGCACAATATTTACCTTCCAAATAGCAAGATGATCTGTAGATAAGTCGATTCCGAATGATCCATTGTTGTAACGCAAAGGATCGCATTCTTCGTTTTTCTCAAGAGCAAACGGAGTGTGGATCAAGTACATGTCCACGTAATCCAGGCCCAAGTTATTCAATGATTTGGTTAAGAATATTTCTACATCTGATGGTCTTACAGCTTGTGGAGGCAACTATAAACAAATCAATCAACCGTTTTACTTTGACAAATAATTTTTGTAGAATAATATACAGTATCTTAGGTTCGTCATCACTTAACGAAAATAAAGCTTCATAAATAAATAAGACAGGATTAATGTTACTTGGGTATTTTAATAAAAATTAATACGCGTTGAAGAATTTATAAAAAAATTAGTTTTAATGTAGACACAGTAATGTTAATTAAGTTATAACAAAGAAGTTTTCGCTTATTAATAAAAAATGTAAGCTAATTAAGCAAAGAAGAGGTAAATTACTTACTTTTGTTGTAATAAAAACGTCCTCACGTTTTCCACCTTGATCAAACCATTTCTTTAAAACTTTACCGAGATTTTCTTCATTATGGTAAAAATATGCTGTATCAAAGTGCCTGTAGCCAACGTTAAATGCGTTTGTGACTGCTTCTTCTTCTTCCGTAGGAGTTCTCTGAAATAAAATTATAAATTAGATATGTTCGCTTATAATGGGATTACCGAGTGCAGACATGATACAGTGAAATTAAGTTAACATTTTAATTCGTCAAAAGTTTTTTAATACATTAGTTTTTAATACTATTATAAATTAAATTATCAGAATTCGTTATATATGAAATGAAATGTATGAATTATAATGCTGTTCAATTGTATATAATATCTAACTCTATTTGACATGAGTAATGGGTATATAATTTTGCGTATTACGACGCTTAAAAAGCTTAAGTTTGTATATTTTCGAATTTATAAATTTGAATTTTGAAATTTAAAAAATTAATCATTTGTTTAAGATATTTGAACTAAATAAATTAAACGGTATTTAATTTCACTATATATATATTCTACGTCTGCGCTTGGCTTAATCTGACTCGTTATAATTTGGAAGTTAAATTACAAAATGTGTTCCAAATCCAACTATGGGCATCTCCTTGCCATTCGACAGTGTCACTGTAGGTGATTTAATTCCGTGTGAAGTTCCAAAAATCGCGTAAGAACAAAGAATCCATAACGGAAAAAATAATCTGCAATTTTTGAATAATCGATTTACATCGTTACGATACATTATATTTAGAAAGTAAAGGTTTATTCTTACCTATTGCCTTTCATCGTTTATTTTTTAATATGCCTTTTAGTTGTAAATTTATTGCCAAGAACAGCTCGTATTTTTACTTCTCCTCGTTTATTGTGAGTTCCCTAACAGTAAAGAACATAGTAATTCCATTAAAAAATATCGTATTTAAATGCTAATAAATGATAATTATTAATTAATTATATTTAATTAGTAATTTTTGTAAAACATATTTTTTTCATCCATTGTAATACTTGTTTCATTTACATTTACAGTAAGACTTTTACAATAACAATAGTTTGTATTCTGCTTTTACATAATATATATATTTTTTACACATATTTTATATTTAGAAAATAGTTAATACCTAATTTGGATTTATTAGCTTCAAAAAGTAAGGTTATAATTTAAACTAGACGATCGAACCAAGTATTATATCGCGCAAAGATTTCGCCGAGAAACTGTGGCTGAGGTGACAAATGGCCTTTTTTATATACAGTATGCGACTGGTTAAAGAGAAGGGATGTGTGATTTTTTTCGATAGCCGGTTAAGTTTAAATCATTTGTATGCGACTTTGATTATTTGATGAGTCTTGAAGTATTGAAGTCTCTGAAGCGTTAATAATATATTTTAAATATTGTATGTTTCAATTTTCGGGAACCTATTTGTTAAAGAATAAAAAGTTACTTCAAATATTTTCCTTTCTAAACTATTATTTAATGAGATATATTTTTAAATATAAAAATTACTTAAAAAAATTCAATCTAATTGAATTAAATTTTAATGAGATTGTTGTTGTGTAAATATAAAGCGAAATAAAAATACTTTTTTTCCAAAACTTTGTTTGCGATTTACTTTATTATTTCTTACAATATTTTGTAAGTCTGAAACTTATATCTTAAGGCAATGTATACTGTCATTAGTAAGTAAAAATAACAACATATTATAAGTACGTTAAATGATGTAAAATTATTAAATATTAGAATAAATATAAAAATAATTCCGCCTTACTAAACCTTTTGAAAAAGCAGTAACATGACACGCGTGTTGCATACAATAAAAGTACACAAAATTTTTAAGTTGATATCGCTGCACTCGACAATATGACCAAAAAATTCGATCTAGATATTTTAAAGAAACGAAATACTTTCTTTAAAAAATTTAATTGCATTTTATTTTCTACAAAAAAAAGAACTTTTTTAAGTTTTCTTATTTCTTAATATTACAGTATATCTTTCTTTTTAATACAATTACGCAATACTGTAAAATTTTCTTTTCTATATAAAAATAGTCTTCTCAAATATTTGTCTTACAAAAATGGGAATAAGATAGTATAATTAGCATTATATCAGATTTATATAGACCAAAAAATCGTTAATTTTGATGAATAGGACAGGTGTCAAATTCACACATGTTTCTTGCATGTTGAAAAACTTTTACTATCGCCAAGTTCATCTTACTTGGAAGCAAAATATATCCATACGAGTGTATCCAAATAATACTGAGATATTTCGGCATTTATTTTTCGTTTTTGCACACGCTCATAGAATTGTCGGAAAATTGCCTATACATAATTATTCACAGCTGCACTTGTACAAAGAATATATAGAGCGATAGCATATATCTATGTTTTTCGAAATAACGATGTACCGACTTTTTTCACGGTTTTTTGCGACCTAAGACTCTTTATTTATCGCTTGTTTGCCGTTCTCGACTTGCTAGTATATACACATATATGTGTCTATGATTCATGTGTATATAAAGCGCTGAAATACCTGCGCTCGTAAGGTTTGTAAATAAGGGTGCTTTTAAAGCTTACGAGCGCACCTATTTCTATTCCTCCTACTTTTAATGATTTGTTCTACTAGTCCTTTTTCGAAACGTGTCAATAAAAAATAAGCCTCTTTTCACTGTATCGTCTAAATAAAAGAAGAAGAGCGGCAAACGAATAATAGTATTATTTTGTTGTCCATAAAAAGAGTACCTGATTGATCGAAAAAAAGCCTTTCCATAAAAAGTTTTTATGTGAATATATTTGATATATAAATATATTGAATAATTATTTTTCATTGAAAAATAAAAAGCTTTTATAAGTATAATGGTTGTATAAAATAGAAAAGTATTATCTGGTAAAATAAAGTAGCAATCGATTTTATAATACATAAAAATTAGCATTTAATCTCAAATGTTCTTTATTATTTTAAATAATTATTTTTAATTTTTTTAATAATTAAGATATAAATGATGGTTAAATAAATGTAACAAAATCTGTAAAATAATACTATTAATATTAAAGCTTTGAAATTATTACATTATGTTTTTTTTTTTTATTAGAACTACTACTGTAAGTATCTACTGGGAAATTACTTCACATTTTTAACGTAATGCGAAAGTTACGAAAGTCATTTGAATCGATTCAAAGAAGCCATTAAAGGCATATCTTAATTAAGAAATACTGTTTACGAACACAATCAAAAGTTAATAGCATCACACCTAAGGGATTACTCGTTTTTATCAATACGCTTCAAATCATCATGAATATTTTAATGTTTTTTATTATTTTTGGTTATAAAATCCTGCATTATTAGTTTGTACGAAATAATTTACTTGACCTTCTTGCAGTTCGTCTAGAAGGTTTTATAATTTAAAAATAAAAGTTTACATAAAAACGTTTAACTTCAATTGTTAATTTGTGTAGAGCGAACTGTACATTTATCTTATTAAATTATAAATAGGTTATTTACTAAAATTTAAAAGCTATTGGATAAATTTGCAAATTACAGATTTTTTAATGTCTCAATTACAAAACTGTTTGATTTGCACTTTCAATTTGCAATTATTTGCTATGGAAAGAGTGAGTTTTGCAGACAGAATTTGAACCAATAATTTATTGATTGCCAGATACTTGTCTAACCTTTAGCCCACTGGGAAATCGACAGTTCTCTATTTCTATATTCATTATTCCTTCTCGATTCGTTGTTAAGCTTGAATTCAAATAATATCGTTTTGTGAATTGCAATCGAAATGTAATATTCCAAGCGAAACTAAACAATGCCGGTGTCAAAGATTCGAAGGATCGTCGTCAGTTTTTCATTGGTCTAAGGGTATAGTGTTTTCAATTTCTCTATTTGCAGAATATACACAGAAACATGTGCAAGTGTATTTAAAACTAAAAATGTTAAATGGTCCATGTAAACCGATAAAATGTATATAGCAAAAGTTTGAACTCGATTTAAATGTAAAATGAATAAAAGAATCAACATAAGAAAACAATGATCGGTAGCGCATATTTGATTAGATAAGATATTTTTATAAATATAATCAGAGGCAGTATATGTAAATGCCTAATTATAATTACAGCTAATTTTCTATTAAAATTTCGTTTCGATAATAAAATCCGTTGCATTCAAATGAATTGAATTATATACGCTTTAAATTAAGCGTTTTATGCTAATTCAATTAAACGCATTAATTGTAGACAATTAAACGTAGTTTGGAAGGTAACCTAGTTTGGATAAGCTATATCGTACGGTACGCCATTTGCAGGGTATTTCAAATTTCGAACCTTGAACTCGATGAACGTCGGTGTAGACTATTCCGTGTGAAATTTACAATCCGTGTATGAAGGAGCATAGGATGGAGAACGGGCGAAGGTACCTATACCCAAGATTCGCGGAAAAGTCGGGTTGGCGGCTGCATCGTCGTCCCGTCGAAAATGCCGTTGCTGGCCTACCCCAATATCGACCCGCTGCGGTGCCCGAGCTCAATGTACCTCCTGTATATACGCGTATATACGTGCACATGTCTACGTTTGCGCCAAGGTGTGGGAACGGTCGTCCGCGTTCTTCGAGACTTGTATAAATATACTAAAAAAAAGAGGAAGAAGAAAAAAATCGTTGTGCCCGAAGGGCCATTGACTTTGTTTTTCTTTCATATATACCTGTTCTTTTTTGAGAGAACGTTTGCTTTTTTTAGAGGATAACGTTTGCCAGCAACTTTTTCTTTTCGGAGGGATGGGGGAGAGGCACACGAAATATTGGCAATGACTGCGGAAACGTGTAACTTTAATTTTCATAGTTATATTTGCTCAACTTTTTTTTCTTACCAAAGTTCATTCGTTAATTAACAAATGTGAACAAGTTTGGAATTTTTTGAGTGACCTATTTCGATTACTTTTTTTACTTTTAGAACTACTATTATACAAAGATTTGTTTGCAATTATATAATGATAGGATTCTAATTTTTATCGTGTAATTTACTTATAATTATACTAAGTACACCAATTTTTGAACAAACATAAAATAATGTATTTATATCCAGAACTATCAGTAAAAGTAGACATACTCGAGACTAACAGATAAATCCATACATTTAATCTAAATGAGATCGATGTCTTATCGATCTCTATAATTTATACACACAACATATATTTATAAATTGAGAGAAAATAGTTTTTCGAGAGTTATTGGATTCACCTATTTATATGAAAATTGTAAAACACCGAGGATAAAATTTTAAGAAATTAATGGAACTTTTCGAGATTAATATTGTTTCTAGATAACCAAATTTATGACTAATAAAGCTTAGCTAAAATTAATATAGACAGTTTACTCAAGGTTATTAATTTTAGGTTTTTTTGTTTACATATAACTGTATACAAATTTTAAAGATTTTTATTTGTCATTGATAATAAATCAAATAATTCGATAACTAAAACTTACATTCGGGGGTCTAGCTTTGTAAACACTTGATTTTTGTGAACTGCATTTTTACTGTATTTGCATATTTAAAATACACAAAAATAAGTACGCATTTTTATTTCAAGACCAAAAATCAATGACCATATATACCTAGAATATTTAATAAACGAACTTGACGCGCTGTCCAAACAAACGCTAATCCCATCGCATTAGTCGTCCGACGTACGCACGTGCGATCGTTTAGCATAGGTGCCGTCTAAACCAAAAGATTATTTCTTATTTTGCCAATATCTCGGCTCGTTTTGGAAGCACACACAGATGCGAATCCTGACTTATATATATATTTAGGATCCAAAAATACACCATGTCCGGTTGTGCCTAATTATTGATCAGATACTTGAGATGTATATATGGAATACACCTATATACAGTCTGGGGGGGGGGGGATACACGTTCTATCGCGTAAATATTTAAGGATCGGTGAACCAGGATAGCTTTAGAGGATCTCTGCGCGTATAGCAGGTTTCTTATCACTTGGTTCGCTCGATGGAAAATGCACCGAGCTATTAGGAAAATGCCTCTAGCATAATGAAACGTGACAGAGTTGACAACAATGAGATGTCGATCGATTTCTTGCTCTGAGCTTTAGTCCTCCTTTGAGTCTAATAATGCGCTTCTGGAATCAATTATTTAGAAATGATTTATCTGCATAGTAATCTATACATTACATTACTATTGGAAATTACTTAGAATATTAATTTCTTTATGACAATTATTAGTTTTATTTAATTGTAATATAATTAAAAATATATTTCATTTATTTACAGGTTGGTCGATGACCGATGCGTCGTTTGTCCAGAGGCCGGCGACTTGAGTAATCCGCCAAAAAAGTTTCGAGGTATATTTTAACTATTTTATCGTATTTAATCAATAAAATTACATTAAATTACTTTGGCCTAGTTCGTTTGTAATTAATTTTATTTTTAATATTGGCGATCCTGCTTTATAGCAGTTTTGTTCGATATACATATAGTAATAAGAATGAAAAGTATTAAACATTTCCAACAATTATTTAAATTCGTTCAACTAAATATTTTTTCTTTGTTTTTGAAAGTACAGCTTTTCCAAAATTATAATATCAATTACGAATATTTGATAGATATTTACGATAATAATTACTATAATTGTCTCGGAAGATAATTTAATCAATATGTAATAAATATAATTAGAATTAAATTAATATTCCTAATTAGCAGTTATAGATAAACTGTTTATGAATACATATTTTAATTATATTCATATATTCAAGACTCGACAACTTAGAAATTTAGTTTTATAATATTTCGAATCTGCTTGACGTAAAAACAAACTAGAAAACTAAATGAAAGTAAGCTTAAACTCGATAATTGCAAGTCAAGTATTTTAATTGATTTTCAAAACGATATACATTCATCAAAAGTACATTTATATGTATTCTTAAAAACTGGTTTTGAATCATAGATATTTTGCAATTTTATTAGAACTACAATTTTATACGATTTCATTGCGGCAACTTTAATACAGTTCGAATTTTTTGCGTTCAAGCAAATAAAACATTGTTACCCTGAGATGTATGGTATATAAAAAATTATTATAGATTTTGTATAGTAACTATTAAAATGTATATAGCAATTCTTACTACAATTGTAAAAAAAATTACTAGAAAACATACCGAAAATTGTAATTATCTATAAGTATGCCTGTGCATAAAATATATAAAATTGTAATTTACTATTATTCTCAGCGCGTTTTTTTTTTGTCGCAGCTCAATACTCGAAATTGATAGAATTTAATTATTTACGGATTCCTGAGCGTTTGCTTACTATTTTTATTTTCTCGAAGCACACATTCGAACGTAGTTGCATAATTTGTAAAACCATTGGGATCTTAAGGCATCCCGACGTAGTGGTTAACAAACGCATTTATGATTGCCATTTCTCGTAGATTGCCTGTTCAAAATATGTCCTATGAACCGGTACTCGGCCCAGAAGCAATTCTGGAAAGCCGCTAAGCAGAGCGCCAGTTCGACCACGGACGCCGTTTTACTCAAGAGACTGCACGTAAGTGTATTGCCGACGATATACTTGGGCTTGTGCATTCGTTGAATTATATCGATCGCTTCTGACGTCTATACATTCCTTTATAACATGTTTTCTTCTTTTTTCGTGACGTTTCGCTGTTCAGCACGCTGCCGAAATCGAAAAGAAGCAGAATGACACGGAAAACAAGAAACTGCTCGGTACAGTCGTTTCTTACGGGAATGTCGTACAGGTAAGATCTGAATTACCCAACTACTTTTGTACTGAATAATCATTATTACCAAGAAATCTGGAAATTGATTTTAGCTAAATGTATATATCTCTGTTATACATAAGAAAAATGTATCCACCTACAAACCTACTGTCTCCATTAAATTGATTTGTACATCGCTCTCATATTACGCTACACCTAGTTGCATTCTATAGAATCTACATATATTACGTGGATTATCTTTAATTTTAGATAGAGGAAAATAATTGAAAAGTAGTAAATATGGTATTGTTAGTATGAATAATTACTTTTTAATAATAAAAAGGGGGAGGTTACTGTACATACGTAATAATGGTGTATAAGATGTTTACTACATCGATCTCCAAAAGCGGCATTTAAATGTTTGATCTGTCCGGTCGATCAATAAAGAATCGGGGTAATTCCCAATGGTGAAAAATAAACAGCGAGCGATCCAAAAGAAGCTTTGACCTAGACTACGATTTATTTGTTGAACACGCTTTCATTGCCTGGGAATCGTATAAATTAAAAGGAATAAGGCAATTGTCGCGTGATTGAACCATAAAGATGCACGAATTCTTTCGCGCGAGCTTATCCATCATTGATCGTGTCAGTAGTAGAGCGATGGAGGTGATTAATTGAGCCGCGGGAGCCAAGAACGATCTCGCCTCGTTTGCCGCCTATGAGGCACTTCCTGCTCAACGGATTATCGAGCTCCGTCTACGTGGACATTTCCACATTAAACGATCCGCTCGGACAATGCAGATATTATCTCGGATATCAATGTTTTACGAATTGTAATGGTTATTCCGGAGAATCTCGATACACGGATTGACGTAAACCTACAATTTATAATGTTATATATATATACGAAATATAATTGCAGTAACATCGTGATACACGCATTAAAACATTACCTTTTGCGGATTTATTATCAATCGATTCAGTAAATTTGTATAAACCACTTAATTAGGTAAATTAATTCATTTATAATAATTATTATTTAAATATTGATACTGCGCAAGATTACGATAATATTAATTCAGCCATAAAATCGGAGACGTATATCAGAAATGTTAACGATTAATATTCAAACAAAATATATTTAAAAAGGATTATAATAACATTGTAATTTCGAAAGATAATTAAAAATATTATTTAGCATTTTTCGATAAATTTTTTTAAGGTTTTACAGGGCTCGCACTACGTTGTTTATATTAAATTTAATTTTTTAATCTGTAATCCTCCGTTTGCATTGTATATGTATACACACACACACACACACATATATACATACCGAGGAGCAGGCGCCAACGACCGCAATTCGATGGATTGCTAGGCGCGCATTTTAGTGACTCGTTCAAATAAGTTTGCATCTCGTGCAATATTCATCGAAGCAGAATGGAGGATGCTGCCAACAAAAAAGTTTTCCAATTTAAGATGATAAATAAAACTTTTATTTTACTGTTATTACGTATTTAAATAAATAATCTATATATTTTTAACTTTTATATATTACTACTTTAATTTAAAAGTAAAAAAAAATAGTAATAAATAGTACGTTTTAAAATTGTATTAAGAATAAGTATTTATTGCTAAATAACTTAAGCAGTATAGTTTATTGACATTATTACTGATATCGAAGCTTGATTAACAAAATTTGACATTATAACGTTTGGTACACTGAGAAAAATGAAATATGTTAAAAATTACATTTATAGTAACTTTGAGACATACCTGGATTATCGCGGTTCAGTATACATTTTATAGCGAATTTTAAACTAATAAATAATTTAAGTATTAAACTGTACAGAGCAATCGCGTTATACTATTGTTAAATACAGTTATTTTTAATTCACAATTTTTCTCAGAGTAGTATACAAAACGAGATTCTACACGATATTGTATCATAGAGTTAACAAGTATAGAATAATTTCTACTGAATCTAAAAAAGTGTTGTTATATCCAATTTAGCTGCTGCATCTCAAATCGAACAAGTTCCTGACAGTGAATAAACGGTTACCGGCGCTGCTCGAGAAGAACGCGATGCGCGTCTACCTGGATGCAAACGGGAATGAGGGCAGTTGGCTCTACATAATGCCCTTTTACAAACTTCGTAGCGATGGTGACAGCGTCGTCGTAGGTGACAAAGTCATTCTTGAACCGGTGAACGCGGGTCGTCAGGGTCTCCACGTTGCCGCCAACTACGAGCTCAGTGACAATCCCGGGTGCAAGGAGGTGAACGTTGCGAGTGCAGCTACATCCTGGAAGGTTACGCTTTTTATGGAACACAGGGAGAATCAAGAAGAGATACTTAAAGGTGGCGATGTCGTACGGTCAGTTAATTTGCAACGGCATTCACTATTTTCACGTTAAACATTGTCACACGAGAAGAATTTCATTACAACGATTTCAAATTTAACAGGTTGTTTCACGCGGAGCAAGAGAAATTTTTAACGATGGATGAGTACAAAAAGAAACAGCATGTATTTCTAAGGACGACGGGGAGGACCAGCGCGACGGCCGCTACGAGTAGTAAAGCGCTTTGGGAAGTCGAGGTAGGATAATTATTATTATGTCTTAATTTTCTACCAGATTACTTGTAGTCTCACTATTGAACAATGTTAATTTTTGAACTCTCGTTTTTAATGTTTAACGATTAAAAGGAATCTTAGTGAAATATAAGATTTAATATTTCAACAAAATCAACGAAAATTATTTAAAAAAATGTATTTGTTTAGTAGAGTAGATACTAATTGATTCTTAATGCATTATGTAGAAAAAAACGTTAATTCAATATAGAAGTACTGTGCTTTTGAATACGAAGTGCAATACCTATGTATACCGTCACGTAGAATGTCAAAGGATTAATTTTCATAAACACCAATTATCTCAACGGGCTCGTATCGATCGTAGTGCTTTTGTACATTATGACGTTCTAATAACTGCTCATTGCATTTCGATGCTTATGACGTTGAACGCTCGCGAAAAGGCAGCAACATTAAAGTGTGAATTAAAGTGTTACCTCGCTAATAAACACCTTCATCAAAGTGTTTATTTGCAAAGTAACGAGTTAATTCTTAATTTAATTAAAATAACTGCGTTTAACCGATAATATAATAGTGGTTTATTTTAAATAAAGGTTGTACAACACGATCCGTGTCGAGGAGGAGCTGGCCACTGGAACTCACTTTTTAGATTTAAGCATTTAGCTACCGGGCAGTACTTAGCAGCCGAAATTGACACCGATGAACCCGTCGAAACTATAAAGGGTAAACGAGGTATATTTTACTAACCTTTAATAATTATACGAATATGTACGCATATACGCAGATACACACGTAAAAGGCAGATGCATTTAGAACGTGGGTGTTAATTGCACGTTTAACGTGTATTTGCAGAATCTTCAACACCGGTATATCGATTAGTTTCGGTTCCACATAGCAACGAAATCAGTTCACTATTCGAGTTGGATCCGACGACTCTCACACGAGGTGATAGCTTAGTACCACAATCTTCTTTTGTAAGGTTGCATCACATTTGCACAAACACATGGGTTCACTCAACGAGTGTGCCCATTGACAAAGACGACGAGAAGCCTGTCATGTCTAAGGTAAAATCAAACATTCGACTATTATCGTACTTTGATCGATTGGGAATATTTGAATACTTTGAGGATAATGTTGATCGTTAGGTGGGTTGCGCGATAAACAAGGAAGACAAGGAAGCATTTGCCCTGCGCTCGGTGTCGCCGGTGGAAGTGCGTGATTTAGATTTTGCGAACGACGCCTGCAAAGTCTTGGAGTCGATAAGCCGAAAATTGGAAAAAGGTACGATATCGCACAACGAGAGGCGAGCGGTTACGAGCTTGCTCCAGGACATCGTTTATTTTATCGCTGGCCTCGAGAACGAGCAGAACAAATCCGAAGCTCTAGAGCTTAGCGTCACCAATCCAGTCAGGGACAGGCAGAAGCTACTTCGTGAGCAGTACATTCTAGGTCAACTGTTCAAAATACTCCAGGTTAATATTAACTATTTTTTTTTTAATTATCAATTGTTGGTGATCGTTACGATGGTCTATTAACGCGTCGATCGGTGACTGTAGGCGCCGTTTCTCGAATCAGCCGAAGGTGAAGGCCCCTTTTTGAGAATAGAGGAATTGAACGACCCTCGACATGCTCCGTACAAATATATGTTTCGACTGTGTTACCGTATTCTTAGATTGTCGCAACAAGACTACAGGAAAAATCAGGTATTTTTATCGAATATTTGTTGAATTACTTATTTTTATGGGTAATAAGATAGATATAATATGATGCATTTTAGGAATACATTGCCAAACACTTTGCTTTTATGCAAAAACAAATAGGGTACGATATACTGGCTGAAGATACAATTACTGCGCTTCTTCACAACAATAGAAAATTATTGGAAAAGCATATCACAGCTGCGGAAATTGAAACGTTTGTTGGTTTAGTCAGGAAAAACATGCACAATTGGGAGTCGAGATTTTTGGATTACTTATCCGATCTTTGCATATCAAACAAAAAGGCAATAGCCGTTACTCAGGAATTGATTTGTAAAAGTGTCCTTAGTGAAAAAAATAAAGACATTTTATTAGAAACTAGGTAAATACTTTTTTCTCATACTTTATACTTTTAATCATTATATGCAAAGCTTACTTTGTTACGGTGGAAAATTGGGGTTAAAAAATATTACAGTAACCTTGATGAATTACACGCGTGAACAATCAATTAATAATTATAATGAAAAATTACCGGAATAGGTTAATAAAAACTATATACACATTTTTCCCTAGTATTGTGAAAAGTCAAGTGGAACTAGAAGATGTGGACGAAAGGCAAGAAAACGAGGAAGAGCCACACATTACACTTATCGAAGAAGTTGAAGTTTTTCTCGTGTGGAATGACGGAAAAGTTAGTAGAGAGCATCAAGTATATTACTGCCTATTTATAGCACTTAATTTATTCATTTTTGCAGCGATCGATGTCTTTGAGCGAGTTATCGAGGGGAGCTAAAATGGGCAACATCGAAGACGCAGCAATATTAGATTATTATAGGCATCAGTTAAACCTGTTTAGTAATATGTGTCTTAATAGACAGTATTTAGCGCTCAATAATTTGTCGCCGCATTTAGATATTGACCTTATACTTAAGTAATTATTCTCTTTCCTAATTCTACAGAATATCAACCAATATTAATATTTTCAATGACTTAACAATACATAAATTCTTTAGATGCATGGAGGACGAAACTGTTCCTTATGAACTACGAGCGTCGTTCTGTAGATTGATGTTGCACCTCCACGTGGACCGAGATCCTCAAGAGCAAGTGACACCGGTTAAATATGCTCGACTTTGGTCGGAAATACCATCTAAAATGAGTATCAACGAGTAAGTCATCGAATCTTTATTTATAGTTTTTTTTTGTAAAAACGTCTTTTGTTTATAACATTATTCTTTATTTTGCGACGTAAAATACTTTTAAATATATCGGTAATAAGAACATCTTTATTTTTCCATTGCAGTTATGATACTAATAAAATGCCAGATCAAAGTAAAGAGGCTGTCAGAGCGAAATTTAGCTCTACGATAATGTTCGTCGAGGACTATTTGTGCAATGTAGTTGCGAAAATGTGGTCGTTTGCTGATCAAGAGCAAAATAAATTAACTTTTGAAGTATAAATTGCAGATCATATATTGTCACACTACAAATTGACTACATTTCTATTATTTAATATTCAATCATTTATGTATTTTCAGGTAGTCAAGTTAGCTAGAGATTTGATCTATTTTGGTTTTTATAGCTTTAGCGATTTGTTGAGGTTGACGAAAACGTTACTTAATATCCTAGATTGCGTATCTGAAAATGAAAATGCTGATGGAAAAGTGCCAACTGGAGAAATAGATTGTGAGTAATATTGCATTATTAAACATTACAGTAGCATAGATTTGGAGTTATGTTAAATATATATGGCATTAGTATGTACATAAGTCAATTAATTGTAAAATATGAATATTGTATTTATATATAATTTTTGGGCTTTTTACAGTAATTTACATTCAAATATTTTTATATATATTAAATTCATTTAGCATGAGATATATTTGAATTATCCAATGTAAATACATATATTTATATAAATATTTATGTCTCCATAGTAGTTTTTAATATATATTTTTTCACTTTTACCTGTTTTAAACACATTCTATTCAGCCGAATCTATGGAATCAGAAAAATCAGGTAATCTTGTAGATATTTCGAATAGACTTGTGGATTTTTTGTTTGTATAATAATTTTTGACATTTTGTAGATCTTGTAGTATAACACTGATTTTCTTTGAAAAGTAACAATTACCTACTGAAATAATTGATACTTTTATGTAAATACATTTTTAAGTTTCGAAAAATAATATTTTCATTTGCTAATATGAAATACAATTGTATATAATTTTATGTGTTTGATATTAATACGTATGGTTTTTCTTATTTTATTAGTTAAATTATGTAAATAAAATAGTAAATCTGCTTTTCTAAAAAATATTTATTATTTCAAAAAGATTGTTTTAATAATTACGAATAAAATTACGAATAAGAATAATAAAAATGTTAAAATTTCAGCCGAGGGTGGAGTTCTTCGATGTATCGGTGACATGGGAGCAGTAATGACCAATTTAACGCTGGGCCCAGCCGGTCAAGTAATTGCGGGAACTTCGTCACCGAGACCACAATCGGGAGGACAATCTAAAAAAGAATATCCTCTAGTCATGGATACTAAATTAAAGATAATCGAAATTTTACAATTTATTCTTGATGTTCGATTGGATTATAGAATATCGTGTTTGCTTTGCATATTTAAAAAAGAATTCGACGAAACGGAAAAGGCTTCCGGAGATGTGAGTTTAGGACAGAAAGGTATTGATTTGGAATCAATTGGCACGCAAGCTGAGGGTATTTTTGGCAGCAGGTAAGAATGTTTCCTCCTATATCAATGATAGGAATGTTCTTATACGTATTTTACTAACGCTGAACATACCGTACTTGGCCACTGAAGATAATTTAGTTTCTAATTTTATTTTATAGTAAAATTAATTTAAATTAATTTATCATCAATATGCATTTTATTTAAAAAATAGTGAAGAATGTGCCGCGTTGGATTTAGATGGTACTGGCGGAAGAACATTTCTGCGCGTTTTGCTTCATCTAGCTATGCATGATTATCCACCTTTGGTATCCGGAGCTTTACATCTCTTATTTAGACATTTTAGTCAAAGACAAGAAGTTTTGCAGGCTTTTAAACAGGTATTAATTTAATGTTTTTTTTTACTTTATTATGTAATTTTATGCACTACTGGTTCAATAAGTAGAACTACTTATTGTCCGACGTGACATTTTAAATTAAACTATTTTTTCCTCAGGTTCAATTATTGGTATCCGATAGCGATGTCGAGTCTTACAAACAAATAAAAGCTGATTTGGATGTCTTACGACAGTCGGTGGAGAAATCTGAATTATGGGTATATAAATCGAAAGCTACCGAAGATCACGGAAATAAAAAAAAGAAAGCTACTAAAGAAGACGAAGACGAAGGTTCGATTTCGAGAAAACCGCCACCACAATTATCCTCAATGGAAAAGAAAGGTAATGCAGTTTATTTAATTATTCATATATATCACGATTGTAAAACTATAATTACTTTGCCTGAATTAACAATTATATTATTAATGTTTTTTGTTAGGTTCAGCGATAGATTTAGATGTGGGACCACCTTTGCACGCCGATCAAGCCGAAGAGTACCGAAAAATTCAACAAATTCTTATACGTATGAATAAGCTCTGCATTCAAACATTGCCCGGTGGCCAAGTGAAGCCTCGTAAGCACGAGCAACGTCTTCTCCGAAACGTAGGCGTGCATACGATTGTTCTCGATTTGTTACAAGTACCATTCGACGCGAAGGAGGATGTCCGTATGATCGAGTTAATGCGACTGGCTCACGATTTTCTCCAAAACTTTTGTTTGGGCAATCAACAGAATCAAGTGTTGTTGCACAAGCAACTTGATCTATTCTTAAATCCTGGTATTAGAGAAGCTCAAACCGTCTGTAGTATTTTCCAGGATAATTCAACTCTCTGCAATGAAGTCAATTCGAAGGTCATACAACATTTCGTACATTGCATAGAGACGCATGGCAAGCACGTTCAATATCTCAAATTCCTGCAGACGATTGTCAAGGCGGAAAATCAATTTATTAGGAAATGCCAAGAGATGGTTATGCAAGAGGTGAATTATATTTATTAGTAATAAACTTACTACTTTTTATGTAATCTTGAGAAATGACTTACCGATATTACTATAAACTGCATATATTTAAAAATGTAATTTTAAATCTGGTGTGAAACATAAAGTAAGATTGACAGATCTAATTAATTAATGAACATCAGGCTTATAATGTGGAATTTTTCCTCAAGTACAAATACAAAAGATAAAACTGTAAATAATTTTAATGTTTGTAAATATTTTTTGTTTTTCAGTTAGTTCAAGCCGGAGAAGATGTTTTGGTATTTTACAACGATAGAGCCTCGTTTAATCATTTCGTTGAGATGATGAGATCCGAAAGACATCGAATGGATGAAAGCAGTCCACTAAGGTGAATATTATTGCAATTAGGAAAAACTTTTTTAAAATATTATTTTATGATATAATATAATTTGTATGTTCATGTTTTAGATATCATGTAGAATTAGTAAAATTATTAGCGTGTTGTACAATGGGGAAAAACGTAAATACCGAAATAAAGTGCCATAGTCTTTTACCTCTAGATGATATTGTTGCCATGGTTTCTCATCCAGATTGCATACCAGAAGTAATTTTTAAAAAAAGTAATAAAAACGTGATTCTCTGAATCCATTGTAATTTTATTAATTTTTCTCGTACAGGTGAAAGAAGCGTATATAAATTTTCTGAATCATTGTTACATCGATACGGAAGTTGAGATGAAAGAGATCTATACATCGAATCATATGTGGTGTCTTTTTGAAAAGTCCTTCATTGTCGATATGGGAATAATAGCAACGGCAACTCATGATCGGGAACATGCGGATACGCCATTAGAAAATTACGTGACCAATTGCTTGATGAACATCATTACGACGTTCTTCAGCAGTCCGTTTTCTGATCAAAGCACGATGGTCCAGGTAATATTGAATATACTATTTATTGTCATTTAAAAGCAGTGACATATAAAATCATTATTAGTCTTGTCTTTTACAGTTAATACTATGTCTTGTTACTTTATTTTCTGTTCTCTATATATTTGTTACTCATTTCCCTTCTGTAGAAGACAAGTTCAATTATCTCAATAATATCGCATTCTCAAACTAATCATATCTTCATTTTAAATTATTTATAATATAAATCAGAGGATCGACTTTATTTTCATTATTGAATATTATATAAATTATTGTGTAATTATAAATTTGTCGGTTTATCTTTTATATTAAATACTCAATTTTTTTATTTACTAGATAAGTTATAATATTATCACGTTCACGTTAATGATCTATACAATTTAATTTGTATTTTACCTTGCTTTACAAACGAAGTACATCATTCTCGAGGTAATTTTTTGCTGAAAATAAGAAGCTAATAAGTTTTTAGATATTAGGCACATAGATTAATGTCAGCCAGTTTAATAGTCAATTTTAAAAATTACCTATATCTACACCATGAAATATCTATACACAAATAACTGTGCGCAAATTTAGTTACTATTCTACACACGTCGATCCGCAATCATATTTAATAGCACAAAATTATTGTTTCACAAACAATTGATAATGTTTACCGATGTTATTTATAAACACCTTAATTATTAATGACACAATGCTAGGATTATTCTTAATGGTTCATATATATAATTTATATCTTTCTAATTTATCAGATCACACTTATGCGAGTTATGGTTCTGTGCTTCGCATGGGATTAGTTAGATCTTAAGTAAATGCATCGCATTAACCAAGCATACATTATTAACATTAGATATACAATGGTGACAATATGAATTAAGAAACTAACTTGCAAGTATTTATAAGCTAGAATAACATCACAATAATGAACTAGGTGTCGATACAATTGTATAAACGTAGTTAAAATTTAGACAATTATTTATTAGAAATATACTTTGAAGTAAATCTACTTTTATACAATTTACAGTGATTATTATTGCTAATATATTATACAGTAATTTATTAAGTACATTATTACAAAGTACTGTTTGCATGCTCTATGGTAGGAAGTATTACTTAATATTGCTTAAAATTTAACGACTGCTATTGACGTATTTGTAACATAAACTTTTAAATAGGTGAAATTACAATAAAATACTAAAGTGAATATTTATTAATGACTACTGCATGTATGTATTGATTGATTGATGTCAAATATGAAGAAATCTAACAAAGAGGATGAACTTTTAGTGTATTAATATAGTTAAATGTTCAAAGACAATTAATTTTGCATTGATATTATTACTCGTATTCATATACTTATTGTAATATGTTTTCATAATACTGATATGTATAGTTTCTGAAAAATATTTTAATTAGAAATTTCCTATATTTTAAATCGAAAAACAAAGCAACACGTCTGTCTAATTTTGTTATGTCTAAGTGTTATGTCATAATACGAATTGAAAAAGAATTGTAACTGAAAATGATCAATTTATGGATCAGTTATTATTTAACATTCGATAAATGTCGAAATGTCTCGATTTACTATCTTGGCCGTTGACAATTTTAATTTGCATGCTCATAACTTCAAAAATACGCGTTTCACAGTCTACTAACTTAGGTATCTTAATCTTTTATGCAAAGAAACTCTTTTGTCTAACATTTGAGTAAAATCTGTTTTCGAAAATAAATCTAACATACAATAAAATATACTACACTTACTAATTTTGGTGCGAAATAATTATGGAACGTTATGTATGAAAATATAAATATTTACTTTAATAAAAATGTCTTGTTTACATTAGTTAAACAACAATAATAACACAATCAACGTAGTCGAACTTTTATCTTCACGTAATAAAAGGAAGTCATTTTAAAATATTAAATGCAGACAGTAAATACTTAGTAGATAAATAAATGTTTTACTGCGATAATTCCGATGCCCATTTGGAAAATACTTTTTCTGCTTTGTTTAATGTTTCTTGCTTCTGTAAAAGGTTAAACATTTTAAATATTAATAATGGATAAATTGATGTCTTTGCATCTACAGGCGCAATTTAAATGTTACCTTTACAAAGGCAAATCGAATCAATTCTTCTCCATCGTGAATGTGATCGGGTCCATAAAAAGCTGACATGGGTATCCCGGCAATACCTTTGTTCTTTATCATCCATTTAACGAATCTAAAATCTTTATGGGGATCAGTTTCTTTCGAAAGATCTACTTTATCAGCCAATGGGCTCCAGTTGCACAAAATGAAATATCCTGATTCTGGGATCGTTACTTTCATACCAAGATTTTTTAGAACTTTCACCATAAAATCTCTCTTGACTTCCAATTCTTTAGCGTACTCGACTATAAAAGATCCTGGTTGTCCAAAATTCTCAATTTTTTGTTCAAGCCCTATAGCTAAAGCAACCTAATAAATCAAAATTTTAATTTTTTTTATTTTCCAGAATATTTGCAAAGGCAATATTGAAAATTAATTCTAGAATAAATCATATACTTAGAAATAGATAATCGTTACAAATTTGAATTTATTTTGGAATTAGAAACCAATTTTTTATTTCTGGATCATAAGTAATCATTTTCATTAAATGAAGAAAATAATTTAAATATCTCCTTACTTGAATAGGTGTTGGAGTAACTTTAGTTTGACGACTTTTTATTTCACTCAAAATTTTTTCCGATGCATAGGTCCATCCAATTCGCCAATTCGGCACTGCGAAAGCTTTACTTGCGGAAGAAATTGTAATGGTCCTCTCAAACATTCCAGGCAATGTCGCTGTACAAATTTAAATAATAATTTAATAATAAATTTATACATAATTTTTGGCAATTCTGGTACCTATTCGTTTGTGATGATTGTTATCAAACACCGTCCACTCGTAAACTTCGTCAGTCACAATTATTGCATCCCACTTTATTGCCAAATTTGCGATATGTTGCAATTCCTCTTGTGAAAATACTTTTCCGGTTGGATTTTGCGGATTGTTTAGTAAAACTGCTTTTGTATTTTCGTTAAACAATTTTTCCAATTCTTCTCTATCGTACGTCCAGTCTGCTGAAGAAAGTTCGCTATCAGATTTTGTCTGTAATATAAAAATAAAATTGAACAATTCACAATAAATTTATGGATTCTTGTGTATTGATAATATTAATTAGAATATTTTTCTACGTGCCGGTTTTAGTGGTATAAATTTCACAATTCCTCCAGCTTTTCTAATCATCGAGGCATATAGTTCAAAATACGGCTCAATAATAATCCACTCGTCTCCAGGCCCTGTGGTAACGTCGATCGTCAATTGTAAAGCTTCAGTTGCCCCACTTGTAATAATTATATTGTCAGTTGGGTCCAATTTTTGATTTAAAACTTTTCCATACAAATTACTTAACGCTTGTAATAATTTAGGATGTCCCTGCAAACAGTTAATAGTGATAACTAATCAATTAAGACCAATCTAATATTCGAATATACTATTACATTGCAACGTTTAAATGAATTATCTTTATATGTTTGTTACATTAATTGATTTTGAGATAATTAATATAATAAAGTAATGGATTTAACTAATTCAAATTACAGTGAGTAATGGATTATGCTAATACAAAAGAGAATGTTCTTTTTCTTTTTGCAAGCGTTGATATAGTATTGAAATTAATAATCTAAATTTCGTAAACGCTATAATTTGAATTTTTCAGGCTTTGACATTCCTTTAAATATTGCATTTATATTAATTTACGTGTTTGTAAGTCTCTTGGAGCGAAGGATCATTACTCGAAGTTACAGATTCGAGAGCATTTCTTAAAAATTCTGGACCTTCAAAATCTGGAGTTCCTGGTCCAAGATCAATGGCATTATATTCCTGAGCTAACTTTTCTATTTCTTCGCTAAAATAAATAGATAACGCTATTACAAGTAATCGTGCAATTATTTTTCGAACTTTTACCACAGTTTAATAATACGTACATTGCACCAAAATAACCAACCGATGCTTTTTTGTTAGCATCTTTTATTGCAGCAGGTGCGATAAAATCATACTTGCTGAAAAACTATAAAAACAAACATATTATTACGTAAGATATATTTTCGGGTATACAGGAATGAATAACAAAATATGATTATAATTGAAAATTGAGTGTTATGATAAATAATTTATTATTTGTTAAAAGTACTTACCAATATAAAGAATATGTAAAAAAATTCACTTTTTTTTCTTGCCATTATTTCTGATTAATGTTGCGTCTGAAAAGATACACGAATATATAATGTTCACGTTAAAAATTTGTGAGTCTTAAAAATACTTCACTAGGTTTCTAAGAAAATTACATTACAAAAAATTTAATTTTAAGTATAATAATCATTTTATTGTCTAATATTAGTTTTTTTATAAAAATGACTATTTTACCTTGTAGACTAAAACTTGCTCACGATTGTAGTGCGTGAATTGATTTTCTTATAATAATCGATTAACTTAAATTTAACTTCGGACATTTAATTTTATAGAATAATTCAGTTTTGATATTTGCATAATCGATTAATTTAACTTGGCTGATCGTAATAACCGTAACCGAATTAATATTAGATCAATATTACTTTTTTCATCATTTTGAGATTAGGTCAAAAGAATGAAAATTATACTTTTTACTTTAAGTAAACATATTTTCTTAAAATTGAGCTATTAATTATATATACATGCATTTCTATACTGTTTACTCGTAAAATTAATTTTATGTTGTATTAAAAAAAAAATTATTTGGTTGTACCTTTCTAAAATAATAAATCGTTTGATATTTTACGGTAATTAATGCAATTCTATTGATAGTAACACTTGAATATATACTAGGTATTATGACTGAAGCATTTATTTAAAAACGTCAATATTTACTGGAACACTTGAGTACACTTGAAAAATATAATTTTTTTATTAGCGAATCACGTTTAAATTGCGTCACGATAGTTAACTATAAATTAAAACTTAGGTTATTTTAAATTTGATGAAAAAAATATACTTGTGTCGTTTATACATACATGTATATCTTACCGAATTTGAGTATGGTATATCGATATATTTATGTAAATGTATGTCAAGTTACCAAAGAATTCCGAAAACTCATAAATCTGAGAATATATATTATTATTAAAATAATACATGTCGATAATTATCATGTCGAAACTATCATACATTTCAAATTAGATCAATGCAAATTTATTGTGATATCTAGTAGAAATTGAGTATTTTGAGGTTAGCTGAAACTTTTTTTGTTCATTAATTATGAACTAATTGGTTATTTTTGATCAAATAACCAGTTTTTGACCAAAAAAAATATTTTACTAATGCTTTGATTTCTACTAGAAATGAATAGTAAGTATTTGTACTATAAGAGATGCTTGAATGAAATTGGAATTCTTTAAAAATGTGAAATAAACTTATATTTTATTAAAAACTTAATCAGTCAATACATTTCATATGAAAATGAGATATTATGCATGTGTGAATTATAAACTCTATCTCTTGAATTATGTAGATATTCACTATTAATTTAGGTAGATTAATTTAATGTTAAAAACAATATAGAGTTATTTTAAAATTTAAAAGAAACTGTAGTTAAAAATTTAAGTTCCAAAGAAAGTTTTCCGTTATTCTACAAACGTAACATTCATTTGTTACTTTCAAAATCCCTATAAATTGTTATAACATAACACGCTGCCCAATCAATATAAGGTAATTAACATTTAGTTATAATTGCAGGCTCTGTAGCTCTTAACTACACTGGTCAACAAAAAGAGAAATAATCTTTGTAGTTAAGATTTTGGAATATACTATTTAAAGCTATTTTTGATTGTTGAAAATGAATCTAATGTTTATTATACAGTTATATACCATAATTTGCTCTAGATAAAAAATGTTTTAAAAAGTAATTTTATACAATTTTTTTTCAAATCAGAAAACACACTTCAATCAGTTCCTAAACTATATATCATACCCGACCTACTTTTGTTCAGTTAATTTGAATTTGACTTAAAATTCACTTACATACATTAGATACCTATTGTTGTAATAAAAACACTTGTAATGATTGCTAAAATGTACATTTTACAAACTTGGATACATTCACTTTCAGTAATAAGGACTGCAGGTGTGTCTGAAAAAGTCTGGCTTGCACTTCATTGACATACTATATGAATGAGTGAAAATTATTCAATAGCCCTAGTAGTAAACGCCCATGCGCAAAACGCTTTTTCTTTTATTTAATTATTATTTATTTTTTATTAATTTAGTTGTTAAATCTATTTATCTTTTTATTTATTTATAGTGAATAAAATTGTTTAGGGTTTACATTTGGATAACTAAAAATAGTCCTGGTCAACCAAAGAGTATTGGTAAATAATGTTATAAAAATTAAGATTATAATTATTATTTTATTTTATAAATACCTAAAAAGAAAGTAGAAAATAAGGTATCGGGTATTCTTCAGTAAACCGAAAAAAGAAACTACATATTTTTTCTCAAAATAAAAATAACATTCAGAATCGACGGATTTACTTTACTTATTTATTATAATAATGACGTTACGTACTTACTGAAAGGATGTATTACCAACAGCAAGATTTATGCACAATAATTGTTACAATAAACTCGGTCTTGCAAACTAAGAAATCTTCGATCTCTTCTAAAGTAAATACAAGATTATTCCTGATATTATATATAAAATGATAATGAGAGCATTCTAAAAGAAATGCAACACTTATTATGTAGATGGCACTGATGATAGTCAAGAAATTATTAATTCCGGTTTTGAGCAATTTCCGATTTTATTTTACCCTTTCTTGACATTCTAAAATACGCATAAAATAGTAGCAAAATTGATCTATCAAACGGACCTAAAACTTTCCAATTGAGTACAATAAAGATTTTATCATATGAAATTTTTTTTTTTTTTTATGTTATTTAACGTCGCTCTATTTATGCTGCCAGGGCTAATCAGCGACGGAGGTGAACGGTGTGTCTGTAAACAAAGCACATGTAGTTGAAACAGTGGTGCTTGTGTCCATCGGAAGATATCATCGGTCACTGTAATTAGTCTAATAATTACAGTTTCCTGTCCTCCCGATGGAACCACCGCGATCCTCTTTACATCTTCGCGTCCCTAACGTTCCCTATAGTTCATTCACATTATAGTGACACGCCGAGCCACTGAGTCGCGGTGTTCGAAAAATGCACATGAAAAAAATTTTCAGAGGTACACGTCTGGGATCGAACCCACGACCCTCGGTGTGAGAGTCGGGAGCTCTACCCATGAGCCACCGCGGCTCTATCATATGAAATGATAAAAGATCATATGGAATGAAAATGCACACGACTGTCGGTACTTTAGTTAAGCGTTTTAATGCTGATCGATGCTTCGTGCAAAATAGTAATAAAAAATATTTATTTGGACTAGCGGTTTTTCTTTATACCGTCATATATCTTTAGTTGTTTATCAGTTAAGGCAAATCCGTACGTTCATAGAATAATTTTATATTAAAAAGGGTAATAATTGTATATATTTTGACGCATACATAAAGTATAAGTATTAAACTTCTTTTAAGCCATCTCAGAAAAATAAAATAACTGCTATTTTTAAAGTAAGCAACAATATAAAAAAAAATCGGGAAGTATACCAATTTCTGATCAGTAAATTTTCGGAACGTATAGTAATTCCTAGTTAAGCCTACTAACCAATAATTGATTATTTAACCTTTAAATTGTATACAGCAACGATTAGGTTCATGTAAGTTTGATTATTTTATTAAAATAATATACTGATCAGAATTTGGTTTATGATCAACAATTCGGTACTTTATGGTATATCAATTATATTATAATTTTCGAAATAAAATATTTATTGATTCAAATTGTAGGGATCTATACGTTTCAACCTACAAATTATATCTAAAATACTGAATTAAAAATCTGAAAAAATTCATAAGGATAGTTTAAAGCATAAGAAAGGGCCTGACGGATTGATTTTTAAAGAAAAAGTAATATTTTTTATAATAATTGAATAAACAATTTTGGTAATTTGAAACAAAATGAATTTATCGTTCGCTGATATGTATATGTGTATATAATATCGATCTCTCCGAACTAAATACTTTACTTTAGAATAAAGGAGGCCTATTGTACTCTTTGTCCACTATGGTTGGTGGAATTTCCCAGAGCACGGCCTTTTAAAACAATTAAAGGCGTTTCGTCCTCGATCTCCAACTTGGACTCCTCAGCAAGGAACTGGAGATCTTACCTTAGACGCCTGTCGCAAGTTGAACCGCGACGCCAGCAAGATGTTCTGCGGCTATATATATATAGAAAAGAGACTTACTGAGGAGTTCAAGCTGGCGATCGAGGACGAAACGCCTTTAATTGTTTTAAAAGGCCGTGCTCTGGGAAATTCCACCAACCATAGTGGACAAAGAGTACAATAGGCCTCCTTTATTCTAAAGTAAAGTATTTAGTTCGGAGAGACCGATATTCTATACACAAATTTTGGTAATTATTAGTGAAAAACGCATAAATTCTCAACCCAAACATCGTAATTAAAATATCGATTTAAAAAACTGAAAAAATTTTGGTTTATTGTTAAAAATATGCCTAAGGGTCTGATGGACAGGATTTTTAAAAAAATTTATTCTTTTGCTTATAAAAAATATTAAAAATGACTATTTTTGAGTCCGACATCTCCTTAATTTTTATTTGCATTTAATGATATATCTACGTGAAGAGCTTTATACGCACAAAATATGGAGGCAAAGAGTATTTCAGATTCGTTTTCAGTAACCAAAAATAGGTCTAGATACCAACCACTTTATTGTTGGTCAGTGTTATTAACAATTGGTATTTAAAATTATTAAGGGGAATACATGATAATTAATGAAAGTGATGCAATTGGGAGGTTTATTGCTTGGTTAATGTATTTTGCACTAGTAGCATGTTTTGTGTGTTTTTTTTTGGCATGTTCAATGGCGTTTAATCTAATACCTCGACTACTACTACTACCTACTACTACTACCACTACCACTACCTACTACTACTTCTACTACTGCTACCACTATTGCTGGGTAAAATGGTACATGCACACATGGTGTTGGGTTTCGATAGAAACACCTGCACGAAGCCAGGCTCTATTGGAACATGAAGGATTACGACCGTAGCAGTGAAAATAATTTCACTGACTATGTAAGTACTAACGACGGTCGACGACTATACATAATTTTTGCATGGGTGGCATGAAATTATATATTTCGACTTTATCCGGTTGATGTTTTCAAATCATCGTAGAGTTCTATCACTTTTGTACAATACACTGATTGATTATTGCATAGACATGCATTATTATTATTCAACTATAATTTCAATCTTGTTACAGTACATTATATTGCATAAATACTTTTAATGTTCTCTAGGTACTTCACTTTATATCTTTGTCATTCTAAACAATTATCTTACACATTAAAACCGCCAATGCACTAATTACAAATAATAAAATTCTATTAATAAGTGAGCACATTACTTAATTAATACCGTAATCATTAAAAATTAATATAATGTTGTTGTTTAATATAATTGTTTGTTCATCGAACAATATTGTTATGGTTACATTACATTAAACAGTTTACTAAACTTGCATTTATATTTTTTATTTTAAAATGATAATCAGACATAATTCAAGTGGTTTTTGAAACGGTACATCATAATAAAACTGTTCGTTGAATCTTGCAGATTTTAAAATACCTTAATTAACCAATACGTATATCTAAAATGAAAGTAATAATTTATTAAATTAAATATTGATGAATATAGAGCAACAATTTTTATATGTATTTTGGATGCCACATTTAGCGTATTTAAAATTGTATCCTTTATCGGCATTATTGTATTCAACAGACGAGACAGCCAATATTCGTTCAACTTCTGCACGCAGCATTTAAAGTATCCCAATGCGGTTGGCTCAACGCGGGTCAAAGATTCAGCGTCGAGAATTGTATTCGAACTCTTTCAGATGTCGGTCAGTAAAATTAATTATAAATATTAATACGGTCTGTGGAAAAATAAACTTATTTATATCTTACGTTCATAAATCCGACAAACTAATTAGCTAAAGGAAGAGGGATCGCGATTCCGACGGATTTGGAAAGCCAAGTTGCTTCGATGTTTAACAAAGCTGCAATGCTGAGTAGACAGACCAGTAAGTGGTTGCAGGCAGCAAAACAACCAAAAATAGAGCGAACCCAAAGCCAGGTACGTAAACCGCAAATTTAAGGTTTAATTAAATTTGTTTGTTAAAAATATTGAAAAAGCTAGAAGATAAAAATAATTTACGTTTCAGTTTATGCGACTAGATCGCAGTATTATCGAAGGATTGCAAGATATCGTGTCGTTATTAGAAGAGCAACTGAAGCCTTTGGTACAATCGGAATTGTCATTGCTAGTCGACGTTCTTTATAGGCCAGAATTACTCTTCCCACCCGCGACGGATGCGCGTAAAAGATGTGAAAATGGAGGATTTATCAGACGGTGAGTTATACTGCAATGATACTGCAAATGACTGTAGAATTGTGTTATTTTATTAATGTGTTTAACAGGTTAATAAAACATACGGAAAAATTGCTGGAAGAAAAGGAGGAGAAACTGTGCGTGAAAGTGTTGAGAACGTTACGAGAGATGATGGCGATAGATCCAGAGTACGGAGAAAAGGTCAGTATTCGAAGTAAAAAGTAGATGCATGAGAATTGAGTTAATTAATCAGCGGTTTATAAGATGGGACAAAGGGGAAAAATTAATATTGCATATATACATCGTAGTAAACGGAGTATTCAGTTCTTCTTATGGTAATCGTTTGGCTATTGAATCGCAATAGGCGAAGTTAACGGTAAAGGCAAACTGTACTGCACGGTAATCGAAGAACTGAATGCTCGGTATCATGATCACGTGTCATACCTAGGCGAAGTCGGAATGCATCTGCATAGAGTTAAAATTCGTTTATCTTTTTGCAACATTTGTGCAATAACCAACGAGGAGGAAATAAATCGGATGAGGTTGATAGCTATGTTCTTGTTTTGTTACTTTGATAAATTTGAACACGTTACGAGGTTCGAGAGCCGTGTGCCCGCGGTGAGTAGCGCCCGTAGACCTAGATTTGTAGATAAAGATGTTTTCATGCTGCGAATCCCGGAGAACGAGGATAAGAGCTGTACCGATAAGCAGGAGCCCGCGATCCCGAAGCCACTGGAGACTCAACTCCCGGAACCGGGGGAGGTCCTCCCTGACACCCCTGCCTCCGCTGTCTCCGCTGTCTCCGCTGTCTCCGCTGCCCCCGGCCCCCCTCCGAAGCCCGAGGGGGGCGTCGAGACGCAGCACGCGACGCAGCAGCAGCGGGTAAACAACAGCATTAAACAAACAACAAATGCTATCAAAACAATGGCTAGATATTCCAAGAAACTTTGTTCAACAATTTTCTTACGATATCTTATTATGTACGAACGAACTATACGCAAGAGGCACGATTCCGTACATATTTGCCACCAATACCTTTTTTCGCTCGAGATTTTTTTATAGTTTCGAACAAAACGATTATCGTGTATTATATTTATATATACACACACGTATTACTTTATGATATACCTGTCTATTTTTTTTTCTCTCTCTCTATCTCTCTATCTCTCTATTTCCATCTCTCTCTCTCTATTTCTCTTTTTCTTTATCTCTACCAGCATCTCATACGTATATTTTTCTCTCACACGTTGTTACGTTAGAGCTGCGATTTTTTTCAGAATTCCTTTCAGACATGTGCATGCGGATTCGCTTTCTCGATGCTGCCAGAAATATGCTACACTTTTTTTTCATTTGTGATTATGTTTTGTGTGGAAAGCTGTACGCGTCACCGGAGTACCGAATAATTTTCCATTTTTTTAAGCTTTGTTTATTTAATTTTGCCCCCTACTTTAACAAAAAATTTAATTACTTTCCGCTAATTTTTAGAGTTTATTTTATCGCTAATATGAATTATTTTACGTATTACACATAATTTTTCAATTTGTCTACGTATCATTTATATTTCTATGTATTTTTGAAAATGACGTTACTTTTATAATACAATTTTATTATCGTAAACTATATATTTCGTATAAATTTATATTCGTTTTTAAATAATAACTTATCGCACAGTTATATTTGTATAAAAATAGCTTATACTATTAATCACCTTAAACTTTTTCCACAAAAACATTTTCATTACAAATTGCATACTAATTTTAGTTTTATTATTGCCTTTGAAGAGTTTTATGGACTGCGAAGAGCGCATGCGATGAATGTATTGCTAAAATTAATAGTACCATTATGTATTTTCTTGTATATACCTACAAATATATATACATATATTTATATTTATATATTGTAACATTTTTTGCGTGTAATTTTTAAAACTAAATGTCGATTGATATGTAATAACATTGATGTGCCAATACACTAAAAACATTTTTATTTATATATAAATATTTATTTATAGCAAAGTATATACATTGTAGATAAGAAAGTTACCAACGTACCATCTATTTTATTTATAACAATTATTTATGATACATTTTACTTTGTATTGAATAAAACCTGTTTAAACTATATAGTTACGAGTAATTAGGTTACTTATTATATATTGTTTAAATATGTACATATAAAACTTGTACGTAAGATTATACATTATTCCTGTAGTATAATATGCATTTGATTTGAATGAGTCGACCTTGTTATCAGCCCCGTTACCTCTATACTATACATATATTTTTGTACAACAAATTCTGAACAAGATTTTAATTACGATACGATATACTTACGATAACATAACAAGATCCACAAATTGCATTCACACTTTTTGAGCATATTGATATTACATCTGTAAATACATATATGTAATACTTTTAGGTAATTTTGAGCCAATTAGATTTAATTATAATTAAATTAGAACTAAATTCCCGTTATTTTTGTAAATAAAAAGTATAATATTTGGTAGCAGTGTAATGGTACATCAAATTTGAGTTACCGGTGATTCCGTAACCACATTGACGTCTATGTGTTTCTATAGGGCGACGCGTTACGAAATAATTTGCTGACGCGGTATTTCGGTAAGGGGTTCCTGCAGAAACCTGACAATGTTGATATCGGAGCTCCTTGTACAATGCCCGTTACGCATGGTCCTGGAGGTAATTCGCGTTTTGTTCTACTTTCTTATCATTTGTACGCTCTACGTACAGTCCTGTACGGTGTTGGTTTAACGCTTTATTATTTTTCAGCGAAATTGTTAAGTCGAGCCGGTCGAACGTTACACGAGGTACAAAGTCATCTAGATCGCGAAGGAGCATCGGATCTTGTAGTGGAGCTGGTTATAAAGAGTATGCATTCGCCGAGTATATTCGTAGAGGTTGTAGAATTGGGCATTGCTTTGCTCGAAGGTGGTAATCCGATTATTCAGAAAAGTATGATTACGAAACTGATGGGAGGTGATCTAAGTCAATCATTTTTTAAAGTGAGTTCGATCGGTATTTCTTTTGATCTGGTAGTATATCGGAATTTACGTAATTTAAAATTTAATTTATTTCAAGGTATTTTACGAGAAAATGCGAGACGCTCAACAGGAGATCAAAGCGACTGTCACTGTCAATACGTCTGATATAGCCGCCAAAGCTCACGAAGATAAAGAACAAGGGAAGGAGCTAGAAAAACTTTCGAAAAAGAGAGCGTCAGGTAGATTTTACGCTACAAAGACACACAGTATATATCGAGTTCATATTCTTAATTTTCTTCTCGATGATAAAATTACAAAAGATTGTTTTATTATTTCATACAATTTTATTTAACTGCGTTTATTAGTTTAGACAACATCATGGCACAAATTATAATTTTATTTCGTTTACTTTTTCTATGTTTACGTTCATTTTGGTTCTGCACGCTTCATCATGCAAAAAAATAAAAAAAAGGCAAACCCAACGGAATTGTAATAACAGAGGAGCTACGGGAGGAGTTGAACGCCGCTGCGGCTTCTACCGCTCAAGCTTACGCAACGGTACGAAATCTGGCTTCCGGCGAGGATATAACCAATAATCCTGCACTTGGTTGCGCTCTCGAAGATATGATTGCGGAAAAACTCGAACGTCATCGTTCTGGGGGGTCTACCACTGCTGAACGAGACGAGGGGCAACTTAATGCTAAAGTTCTTGTCATGCAGCCAATTTTGCGGTTTTTGCAATTGCTTTGTGAAAATCATAACCGAGAGTTGCAGGTACATATATAATTATTATTATTTTCAAAAACGTTATCGATACGTTAAAACAATTTAATTGATACTTTAAACACGGCCTTCAGAATTTTTTGAGAAACCAAAACAACAAAACCAATTTCAACCTGGTTTCCGAGACGTTGATGTTCTTGGACTGCATTTGCGGCTCTACCACAGGTGGTTTGGGTCTGCTTGGACTTTACATTAATGAGTATAACGTCGCTCTGATCAATCAAACTCTCGAGACGTTAACCGAGTACTGCCAGGGTCCCTGCCACGATAATCAAAATTGTATAGCGACTCATGAATCCAATGGACTGGATATCATTACAGCTTTGATACTGAACGACATCAATCCGCTTGGTAAAACAAGAATGGACCTTGTGCTGGAACTAAAAAACAATGCCAGTAAACTTTTACTCGCAATTATGGAAAGTAGAGGTGACAGCGAAAACGCAGAGAGAATATTGTATAACATGAATCCGAAACAATTGGTAGATGTAGCCTGCACTGCCTTTCATCAAGAATCTTTGGACGATGATGGAGACGCTGATGATTCATCGTCCGATGGTGAAGATGGAGTTTCACCAAAAGAGGTATTTATTATATTCATATATTTTTGGTAATCAATTTTATCTATTTTCCTTTGAATTTATAAATCATAATTATTGCAGGTTGGTCACAATATTTATATATTGTGTCATCAATTAGCGCAGCACAACAAAGAGCTTGCGTCGTTATTGAAACCTTCGGAACAAAGTACTGCGGATCCCAAAATTAACAAAGCATTACAATATTATGCAACCCACACAGCTCAAATTGAAGTTAATACTAATTTTGTAGACTCACATTTTAATTTTCAAATGCATTTTATAATTGTCATGTATACTTTCGTAGATTGTGAGGAACGACAGAACCTTGGAACAAATAGTATTTCCAATACCAGAAATTTGTGAACTGATTACGCATGATACAAAAATTCGTGTACTTCATACAGCAGAAAGGGATGATCAAGGTTCGAAAGTTTCCGACTTTTTCGAAAGGACAGAGGATATGTTCAACGAAATGAAATGGCAGAAAAAACTAAGAGGTTTATTATAATATTAAATATTAAGTAAATGTATTTCTGATAATAAGTTTTTGTAGCAATATGCGGAAAGTTGGTATTTCCCGCATCATTTTTAGTATTGGAATCGTACATTTTTCGCACTTGTTACGAAATATATTATCGCGATTAAGCAACCGTAAACATTTATATGGAGCATTTTATATCATCAATACCATTTCCTATCAATTAATAATATGCTTATTAAATTTTTAGGTCAACCTATGTTGTTTTGGGTTAGTAGTTACATGTCGTTATGGAGCAATATTTTATTCAACTGTGCCGTTTTAATTAATGTTATCGTTGCATTCTTCTATCCTTTTACCGATAACGTACCTAGTAAGGATTCTATATTTATAAATAATTGTTGTTTCTAAATAAATAATTAATAAATAATTAAAATAACCATATTTGATTTTAACAGAGCTTCATTCTCACGTATCTGGTCTTATTTGGACGTGTATGCTTTCATCAGCTGCTATCGTTTTATTCTTGGGTCGAGAATCAGCCGTAAGACCATTGGTTCTTGCAACGATATTACGACTAATATTCTCTATGGGCCCTGAACCAACGTTATGGCTACTCGGATTTATTACAGTAATAAACTTTAAATTATTTCTGTTATATAGTTTAATTCAAATGTTTCTTACGTCTACGTGTATTTCTAATAATTATATTTATCACTTCCAGGTTGTTTTTAAAGTTGTACATCTTATTAGTATAATAGGAAATCAGGGTACATTGACCAAAAGTATAGAGCAAATAATAACAAACGTCGAATTACTTTATCATGTATTATACTTAACATTTTGTGTACTGGGAATATGTATGCATCCGTTTTTCTTCTCAGTTCTTGTAAGTTACTTTTATTATTTTTTCGTTTATTCAAGTACCTTTGACATGGAAAAGCCAAATCCTTTGGGATTAGGATTAAATTTTCTACTCTGTTCGTTTATATTTATTTATTTTTACTATAATAGAATAGTTTAATTTTACAGAATACGACCATTCCTTCCATTCAACCGCCTAAGTTTTATTTTTTCACTACTTTTAATTCAAATTGACATTTGATGAATTATTTTATTTTAAACAATATTCATTTAATCTTAATTAAATTTTTTATATAATATAGTCAGTAAAGTTATGAGAAATAAAAATCAGCTTGTTTTTTTTAAATTAATTTTAATATGATGTAATTTTAGATAAAAATATGAATAATTGTAGAATATGATAACATTAAATAAAAAAATATGTAGGTTCCAAAGGATGTGGCCTTCCCTTGTTACCAGAATATAAAATGTGACATATATTTTTTCTAGTTGTTCGATGTAGTGTATCGCGAAGAAACTTTGCTGAATGTCATACGATCTGTTACAAGAAACGGAAGATCAATTATACTCACTGCGGTACTTGCTTTAATTTTGGTATACATGTTCTCTCTTATCGGGTATATGTTCTTTAAAGATGACTTTTTAGTCAGTGTTGATGAAGAAATGTTGGGTAAGCTTATCGCTACGTTTTCGTAGTACATATTTTGTATAATACATAAAAAAATATTAATCATTCACTTTATTACAACAGAGAATGTTGAAGAATTGACGGGCACCTGTACAAAGGAAAATGAAAGCTGTGATGTTACCGAGACAATATCGAGATACGGTAAAAAAGGTAACGATTTTTGTAAATTCCTAAATCGAAACGATATTGTAAATTTTGTAATTGTTTACTTTTACATTTAACGCGGTAAAAATAGGTGAATCGGAAATAATTCCTAGTGCCGAAGTAGTCAACGTAGGAGGAGAATTAAAAGAACGGGCTTGTGATTCATTGATAATGTGCATTATTACAACTTTAAATCAAGGATTGAGAAATGGCGGTGGAATTGGTGATATTTTGAGAGCCCCATCAAGCACTGTAAGTTTTGATTAATATACGTAGAAAAAAATACAGTACGATTATATGAAATAATACATATTTAAATCGTTACATATTCTAATCCAGGAGCCACTGTTCGTTGCACGAGTAGTTTACGACTTGCTGTTCTTCTTCATTGTAATCATTATCGTCCTCAATCTAATTTTCGGTGTGATTATCGACACGTTTGCTGATCTCCGTTCGGAGAAGCAACAAAAGGAGCTTATTTTGAAGAATACGTGCTTTATTTGTGGTTTGAACCGTTCGGCTTTCGACAACAAGACCGTTTCTTTCGAGGAACATATAAAGCACGAACACAATATGTGGCACTACCTCTACTTTATCGTCCTAGTGCGCGTCAAAGACCCAACTGAATTTACTGGTCCCGAATCTTACGTTTACATGATGGTTAAGGTAAAGGTTTCATAGAGCTTGGACGGTACTAAAAAGCTCGAGGCAAGTTTACACAACCTCTAAGCTCGGTGACTTTTACAGGATCGCAATCTCGATTGGTTTCCGCGATTGAGGGCTAAATCGCTCGCAGCCGATGAAGGTGAAGGTGAACAAGTCGAATTGAGGAGTTTGCAGTCGCAGTTGGAAATGACGCAACAATTGGTCAAGTGCTTATCTCAGCAACTTACCGAACTTTGGGATCAGGTACGACAGCCACCTGTTGATAGAAAATATTCTTTACTTCATTCGGCCTTTTTCGAATCTTTAAATTTACTCTTACAGTAGTTACATTTTCCCCCAAAATATTATGAGTTTTTTAGTCAATCTATAAAAAACTACATAATATTTAACTATTTATACAAATTTTATTACAAAAATTCATTAATAGACAAATATTAATCTAATAACACATATATGTGTTTTCACGCGCGCGTGGGCGTGTTGTAATATTAAAATGTAATTTTTTAACAAAAATAATAAAAAACTTCTTTTTCAATATATAAATATTTATAATAATTTTTTACGTATTCTTTCATCGATTAGCTGGGAAAACATCATTTTTTTGGCGTGGGAGGGGGGGGGGGGGCAAGTAACGAATTAGATGCAATCATTTCACCGAGTAATCTATTTAAAAAACCTATAACTATTTTGAATATTTCAGATGACGGAACAGAGGAAACAGAAACAACGACTAGGACTTTTGAATTCCGCGTCGGCATTCCTTCACAACGTTACCTCATAAATTGCACATTTGCTCACTCATCACTGAAGAAAAATATAAAAAAAATAAATCTCAATTTGACATTTCAACGAGCATTTAAACACCGATGTTAGGTATAAAAAGTATGTACGAGATAGCAACCTGCGGTTTCGTTCCTAGTAGACAGAAAATTATCTTGTATATGAATGTAAAAGAAACGTTAGATGTATCGATCCAGATTGAAATGAAAATCGTACCTTATACATCTTGAAAGTACACACGCGATATCATTCGATGTAAAATATAATTTGTTAGTAGGATCCATATGTGGCGATCAACACCGTAATTAAGTTAGTTAACAAAGTCCTAATTACGTTCTTAACATTAAAAGTCTTGCTGTGAAACCTTAATCTTTTGTTACTTTCCTATTTGAAAGTGACAAAATATATAAATGAAGTTTGATAGAAATTGTAGAAATATGAGAATTTATAAAGAAATCAATGTTGTAAAGATTGACATGTTATTCTTTTGATCGACAAATTCATCAAGCATTCGTAAAAGTGACTTGCACACGATCATGAAATTTTAGTACTTAGAAATATTAAAAATTGATTTGTTATTAAATGAATATTTAATAATTCGAGAATCAATTAAAGATGTTTATTTCTACATGTGCGTTTCTATCGAACTTTAATTACACGAGAGATAGATGTTGAAAGCTACGAAAATTATTAGATAAATAAAAAGAAATGAATGTTGCAATAAATTTTCGTAGCTTTAAAAGTCTTAAATAAATCTTGTTGTAATAAATAAGAGATTTTATGAAAGTAAAAAAAATATATTAAAAAATATATAAATATTATATAAATTTTCGTCGATCGAAGATTTTAAAGTTTGTAAAACTGATTCTTGATTATTATTACTTATATAGAATGTAGTATATGAAAGATATGACAATCGTTTAAAGAACCATGCTTTCGTGCAATGCACTAAAAACTTGTTGAGATTCGATTTCATCGGATGTTAAATTACTTACACAACCATTATTTTAAACCTTTTAAATTGTTATCTTTTCTAGGCCTTTATATTATGTACGTAACATAATAATATAGGTATTTCAGTTAATTCATAATGCGTTTTACTGAGTATTTTAGAAAGTTTTTGAAACTAAGAAAGTGTAGAAAAAATAAAAAAAAAAGAAACGATTATAAAAAATGTAGAATCTCATTGCAAAATTAACAAGAGGGATAAAGTTTTTAATATACTTTACAATTATTTTAGATTTTAGGTTATTATCGAAGAAATATTTTTATATTAAAGATTTAAGTTTTTCAAGTCAATATTAATCGAGTCGTGATTTTAAGAGCTTAGAAAGTTTAAAGATTTTCCTAACATCGTAAGTTAAAACGTTAGTCAAAAATTGATTAACTTTTTCCTTCGTTGGAAAAATATATGCGAATCGATATACATAGATATATTGCAATGTACATAATAATGTGTAACAAGTGTTAACCACGTTCATAGATATTTATAAAGATATATTGTAGTTTTTCGTATTCTTTATAACCTATGTCTTTTTGCCATTGTAATCTACATTTTCTTCGTGTAAATGATTGTACGATTAATCTGATCAATTTTATCTTTCAACATTTTGAAGGATATCTTTATGTCAGTAACGGTGTACTTTCATAGAATGATATTTAGAATAATATTTAGATTTTTTTTTAAAAGTCGTTGAATAAAATATGTTTGTTTTTACACACAAAGTCTTTTATTACTGCTTACGAAATACATGTTTACCTAGATTATATCAAAATATATCGTTTTTTTGTAGGTATTTATTAGGATCAAGAAGGGTTCAAGAAGAATTGGTATGAAATAATCTTCAAGTGTATCGTAGTGCTTCATCTCATTTTATTTATTTTTTTTTCTTTATATGAAACAATTGACTATTTATTGTGACTTAGATATACACGTCTATTACGTACATATAACATATAGTTGCGATGGAGGATCAGACCGTGTCTCGTGAAAGATTGAAGATGCTTATACAATTTTTTTATTTTCTTTTAGTTTTAAACGTTATTAATGAAAACGGTTCTCTTCCACACTGAACATCATGAAAATAAATTCGCGTAATTTAACCGATGACAACTGATTTTTTTTGCGCGTAATTTATCACTTTAATATAAATTTGGTCTACTCCAATTTATCGATTTCGCTGGTAAATCATTTTCAAATCTAAAACGTACAAATTTTAGTGAGAACAATGTCAGTTCTTAATAATTCGTAACGTTTACAATTGTCTGTTCTTCAGATCATCATTGTGTCTTTAAAACGATATAGAGAAACAGATAAGTAAAATATTCTGCGATTATTAGTGGAATTAAATTTAAATGTTAAATTATCGAATATCGTTTTCTTAAGCCATTACGAAATGCAAGGATAATACTTATTTTCTCTAAATAAATTAAAAAATGGGTATGTGCGAAATGTTTGCTTGTGCAGCTTGGATTCGTTAATACGTTTCTTCTTGTTTAATTACCTGGACACTTTCATCATTGTTTTGACGAGGTCAACGAGTTGGGCTATTATTTTATTTTCGAACATAAAGTTTATACCCTTTTTATAATCGTATTTTTGTCTTCTTTTGCCGAACCCGCCTTTTTTGTCCTAAAGGGAATTATATTTATATTTACTTATAATAATAAATTATTAACGCAAGAGAAACTCTTTCTCTTATCTTGACAATCAGTCTGACTCAAGTTGCTTTTGTCATCGAAACTTCGTCCGAATATATGTATGTTTTTTTTTTGAAATATAACAAAATAAATTATTTTTGTTTGTGTACAATAATCAAAATGTATTGTTGCTTATTGCTAATCAATCCGATAAAGCTCTACCAAAGTAATATACTCGATTAATTGCGGTTGAATTTTGACCGAATTTGGCACTCTTCGATCGATAAAATTAATACCCCGTCAGGCTGTCGTGGTTAGTTTTGATGACATTCTCAGCGCATAGTATAATAATATCGGCTGATCGATTATTCCGGTGTCGCGACACAAAATGTGCATCGCATGCATAAATCCCGGGAAGATTGAATGATTGATATGTCATCGTGCGTCGGAACAATTTATAACGATTGTACCCGGCCGTCGGATTGAGATATATCGCGTGCGTATTCCGCACCTGTCTTAAACCTGCACTTCGTGTACACGAGATTTTCATTACTTTTTTCACATTTTAACATTGTACGAAAAATGTCGTTTCGAATCGTTAAACTATATTTAATTTGCTTTACCGATATCGTAGATTATTGGTTCAAGTTTCAATTAGTACTTTATTTAGAGCCAAAGGATTTAAAGCAAAAATATACAATATAACGTTGCTATAGAGGATTAAACTATAGCTACTTTTCAATTCGGACGAAGTTGAGGCCATTTGTTAGTCCCTGATTAGTAGAGACGTCTGCTTATAATAATATATAAATCATCCTAAAGTACGCACTCAACAGTTTTTTCTCTTTTTTTTACGTCAAAGTGACTTTGGACGAATAATGATAAAATTGAAGAGGTAGCGAAGTGTATCATGAAAAGTGAAAGACATACTACAGTGCACTTAATCTTTTACTGAGCTCGATAAAAATATCGATAAACCAAACTCGGGTAGTTGGTTAGTAACTTCTCAAATTAAATTCAATAAATTAAACTTTAAATCAATTATTGTGATCGTCAACAACATAGTATATTTACATCATATTTTTACAATAATTCTTTACTAAAGATATATATATCTATAACAAATAATTATAACTTGCGATTGCATTCGAAAAGAGTAATAAATAAGAAATAGATTTAAAACATCTTTAAATTTGCAATGTCTCTATCAAGCTTCTTAATGCGTGGATGAGAATAAAGCCTATCCGATACGTTTCACTTTTCATAAAACTGGATTGATCGCCATCACCCTCGTTATCGTTCGACAGTGCAACTACCGCGTCTACGCGGTTTTGTCTCTTTGTATATGAAATATTTGGTATTCTTTGTTTCTTGAAAACTATGCAAAAGGATTTATTTGTATGTTTGCGTATATGTGTGTATGTGTGTGTGTGTGTGTGTGTGTCTGTGTGAGTGTAATTAATGCGCAGCTTAAACCAAGAACAGCGCTTGTTTTAACATTTTCAATCCTTAAATAATATGAGTTCATATTATTTATTGTGTATAAAAAAATTAATCAATTGTTTATATATAGTTATGGTGATTATGTTTCTAATTTCATTCAAGGTAAGTGTTTTTCAAGTTATTTAAGTATTTTCAAGCTATACAAAATAATATTGTTAGTTCCCACATACATTTCAACTGAATAAAATAATTTCATAATGTTGCTCACAGGGATCGATATTTTCGGTCAACGGAATAACAATATTTGGATTAGTCGCTTTAATGAAATTGTAAACCGATGCTCTTAACTATTTTATACTTTTACCTTAAAAGATATGATGATAAACGTAATGTAAGCGACATTCTTTGCTTAAGCTGTTTCCTAATTTATGGCTTAACCCATATATCAGTGGTGTATTAGTTTCGTTTTCTTTTTTTTCGCAATTCATTATTATTACTATAGTTAACTTATGACTTAAGTACATATATTTAATGCGTTAATATCTAGTGTTCCTTATTAATAATCAATAAGTTACAATATTGATTGATCGTCCAGAATAGCTTTTAATAGCATCAATTAAAATGATTCTGCGCAACAGTTATATAAACCTTTTCTTATCTTTTATCATTTTTACAATTTATTCTCTTCCAGCTAAATAATATAATCAATATATTTTAACTGTAAGTATAAGGATGCTATGTATATATGTATATATATATATCTGTGTTTATCGTAACTCTAAACTACGTGTAAAAATAATTTCGACTCGTTAGTGCTGAGAAAAAAAAAATGGAAAAATTGTATTTTCAAGAATTGTGGTTAATCCATGCAAACAATGTATATCGGTATACAGTGATACGATAAACCATCGTTTTATCCCCCGCAGCGAACAAGGAATAGAAGCAATCATTTTTACAATCAGCGATTCTGGAGAACAATCGAATGCGTTAACAACAAAGTCAAGGGCTGCCTTGGGCAGGCGAAGCTCGTTCATTAAAATACATTTTTATCTTTCTTCCTCCCACTTATAAACACTTATCGTTACAGTTGACTTTTCACCTTTTTTTTCGCAACGCCTTTCTTTTATTTACTTTACAACAATATTTCTGTGCTGCCTTAATCCCTAGTTCATTGTATTCTGTACAAACGCTACTAAACTACGGTCATTTTGTACATATTTCTAAAAAGTTTTACTGATTTACGATCAAGTCCTGCGGAAGTGCTTAACGCGTTATTTATATATACAAAAAACGCTTCTTTATACAAAAAATTGTTTTACTTTTTTATACAAACTTAATGCGTTGTATAATAAACCGTTGTAACATAAATAATTACCCATTTTTATAATTTAAACCTCGTATACATTCATTCTTATTATAATGATTGATGAATTCATTCGATTTATATAGATGATATCATAATTTTATACACGTATATTATATATAAATTAAATAGTTTGTCACTTTATTTAAATAAAACAATTTCTTTACAAAGTCGCATTATTTATATACTTCAACATCGAACCTCGTTAAAGTTTTGGAATTTTTTTATTCTCACGAGTGGAAGCGACAAAACGGTTTAAAAAAAAAAACTGTAAAGTTTCGCTATTATCGACTCGATGGGTAACAAAATTTCACAAAACTTTATACGAGTAGCTTTGTCAGGCTTTTAATCGCGTCCTCAGGATTGAGTGAATAATTTCATTTCTTTTATTTTTCCTTTTCTTCTGGCACGAATATTGCAGATAGTCAATTTGCTTAAGATGTACATACAAATTTGTATATACAATTGTAAAATAGTCTACGATTTTAAATAAATATTGAATATAAAATGTACTACGGCAACGAGCACATTTTCTTTTTTTTCGGAATGCGATATAATGAATACGTATATATTTTGTGTACAAAATTAAATATTTCATTTTAAATAATAATTTTATGAATTTGATAATGAAGAAACCCAACAATCATGTAACATAATGCGGAGTCAATTTTTGTTAAAATTTTTATGTTCATTAAACTTTAACTAGTTTTAAATTACCGTTCTTACTTATTTATAAAATTAAATGCATTAATAATTTCTTTATTCTTTATTATTTACATTAGGGCTTTATCTATAGTAACGGTATGACTTTGAGGTTTTATCGTGACTAGTTCGATCTTTATATTTCGTTTATTTAAAAAAACTGAGAATTTATTGCACTTTATGAATTTAAAGCTTATTTACAAACGCACTTTAGATAATACTGTCAATTCCGAAAGTTATTCAGCTTTATTAAATGCACACAGTCAAAACTTCGTTTTAATGGTTTTTCAGTCATTTTTCCTTTTATTCCAAATAGATTGACTGTTCAAGAATTAAATAAACAATTAAACGGACACTAACACGAACTTCAAATTTATAATATAAATTCAATTTATTTTTGCAATATTTAGTATTGAAACTTCTACAACGCGGATTATCGTAAAAAAATGTCGGGAATATTGCAAAAATATATGTGCATTTATATTACAGAAATAAAATCTCATTGAGTCTATCGGTTTTTTAAATTTGTATAAATAACACGTTCAAATTTCATACCTTATTATTTATAAAAATCGTACAATCTATTCAAAAAATACATTTTGTTTCTCCAGTCACGTGACGTAAATGGATATTTAGAATCGGAAAGTATTTTTGGCCGCGGACCAACAATTACCTCGATGTATACTTATACGAGACTTTTTTCCTTTACGAAATGAATTTGCATCACCACGCAATAAATGTAATCGAACTCACTGTGTGTGAATAATTAGAAGAAAGTTAAAAAATGTGGATAAATCGCAGCGTGTTGAACGTACTGCATACCGAACTTTTGGACGAAAATAGAGGTATACAGCTAGATCGGCGACCATGTGACAAAATACCATACTTAACGCTTACACATGCGCACTCGGTCTCGTTCTTTATGGTATCTCGAAGCTCTGTGCGTAGAGCTATCATTATGTACAGTAGAGGATAAACAGGCGTTAATCGTTGTTCGATCAGGTGGCGGTTGTCGTCGCAACGATGAGCAGAAGGAACAACAAGAGATCGGTAATCGGTCGATCGCTGATTCTAATTGAGGCGCTGGGCATTGCGATATTGCTGTTGAACGAATGAGAATTTTTGTTCCGTTGCTTTGTCGTATTCGCTACGTTTCGCCACTTTAAGATGAACTGCGGTGATGTGCGTCCCAGTGCTTGCAATCTGTAAATCAACGATCGATTAGTTATCTTACTACACCACACTTAAGCGGACAAGTCTAAGTTAATGTGAAAGAAATTAGACATTTTTTCAAGTTGCCTGTAAGCAAGATTTATGGGTTCAGAATATCTCAAATTAAAGATCCAGTAAAATCAAACACATTTTTTTAATACACGTATTAACAAAATTTGTATATTAAATGGTACTACATTTTATAGTAACGTATAAATATACTTGGATTATCATAATTTAAATATTATGATGACAAGAATTAACATGTATATAGTAATTTTTATTAGAATTTATAATAAATATTACTATAACGTCACATACGAAATTCTTGTTCACACAAGACCAATTTCTGATCACTACTTTACGTTTAATATATAGGACATGTTGATTATCTTTTTCAAAGATTATATATGTATTTCTGATTTTCAATTTGTTATTCTGATAGGATTCTGCATTATTGAAATGCTAATTAAATTTTGTTTTTAACTTAAATGTAAAAATGATCAAGAACTGGGTAGTAATCAACAATTGGGTAGGTAACGGAAAAGTATAGTAAAAATTGTTATAATCCAAGTATATCTCTTTGTTATTATTTAAAATACAGTAATTTTTAATATACTACTTCTCTCAGAGCATAGCTTAAAAATGATCCGTTGCAAATTAGTAAAAAAAATTGAGTTTCCTTAAGTTAACTCAGTTTTATATTCTTAAATATTATGTCAAAATATAATAAAAAAGTAAATATTTATCTTTATACCAATTGTGAGTCTTTAAATTTGGGTATGGAATTTTTGTATTTCTCGGATTTAATATACAGGATATCGAAAATTCCGAAGCGTGTCAGTGAATAATACTATTTTGGATGGAATGCTAGTATTAAATTGTCTATCGGAGCTTACGACTGAACGTAGTATTTTGACAATAAAATGTTATAGTCAATATTTTTTTGTAATCTATTTCATTAAAAATTCCAATTAAACATGTGGAATATTCCTTCTAAGATTAAAAAATTCTGTAAAAAATTAGATTCACTATAATAAAAAAATATATAGCTTCTGTAAGAATCAGTATGTATAAACGATATAATTATCCGGGAAATTATAAAAATATATATTTTTCGTAATTTTTTTTTTTTTTTTATTAATAAATACTGAAATTTATATTTTTATAGTAGTTTTAATAAGAGATTTAGTGCTATTTTACACTTAAATTATATATAAATTACAATTTCTAAATAAACTAAAATAGTTTGGAATATTTTACGCAATAAAAATACGGAATTATAGATTTACTTTAACTATCAAAATATGAAAGCATAGTTTGGTTAATTAATTTAATAAATATTTAACTGAATAAAGATGTACATTTTAATTGATTCGCCTGTGAAAGATAAACGTATAACCGATCAATTCAGAATTTGTTTGAATGTAAGTGGATAAGTATTTAACTTTCCGTTCTTTTTAAGACTAAAATAAATTTTACTTATGATTCTTACCACATATTCAATCGTAAAAGCTTCTTACTTATAGTTTTAACTTTAATAATTTAAATCGCTGGTATCAAAAGTATTGAAAGTCATTCAACTCCTCGGTTGAATCTCATAACTTTTATATGGATAAGTTTTTAACACCCCGGAACTTTTTACGCAAACTGTGTGACATAATTTAATTTTCATAATTTTAATTATTATTATGATCTATTTTTTATAGTCAAAAGATAATATACGTCTGCTTAACATTATTGTACGTTGCGTTAAATTTGATGTATTGAAATTCATTTCATTTCTACTGGAAATTATTGCAATAACGAAAATTTGGAGCGGTAATTATGTACGAAAACAATAACAACAAAACGTACTGAATAATTTTGTAAAGATATAAATTAGTGAATTAAAAATGTTGTTTATATCAATTTATAAATGGCGTTTGTTTAAGAAAAGTACATTCATACAAATATATATATATATATATACATGTAGGTGCGATAGGAATCTTACTTGACAATGACTGAGCGAATTTCCTGAGTTATGGTGAAATTCCTTGCGATATCTCGCGGGCAAAATGTGTGCAACCTCGGACCCTCTGAATTTTCATTAGTCTTGTTGTACTCGTGCACCGTAAGATTCCAAGCGGTGCACGGTCCTGTAAATAGGAAACGAGGATTGATAAATAAAACCAGTTTTCGCGTCGTTCACTCAAATTAAATAATACTATTTTCTTGTTACATATCATTTTTACGCAAATTGTAATAAAATATTAAAAATGAAAGGAAACTTTAGAAATGTTAATACAATATTGCTTCTATTCTCTAATTTGATAGTTTTTAATTATTGGGCTATTTTAATTTTGACTTTAGTATACTTCGAAAGAAATTTCGAGTGACATTTCAACAGACTTTCTTTGCCGAACTAAGAAATGACTTAAGGAATATAACACGAGAGAATAAAGAGGTGATCCTTCATAGAAGAATTTTCTCATTGATAAATGCAGAGACGGGTTTTGCAACGATTATTTGTAAACACCTTTCGGCAGAGATCGCGCATAAAGTATAATATACAAAATAGCTTTGCAAACGTTGCTTCGGAATATGCCTTGAGCGTATTTTCTAGCGTAAAGTGACGTTTCGCAGGGCTAGCCAGGCGCAAACGCGCTGAAGAAGCAAAACGATGCCTGGACTCCCTCTCCATCTCTCTCGTTTTTTTTTCTCCTCTATATTTGCATCGCGCGCGACTTTCGCTTTGTTTTTCGCGGAATACTTTAGCTGGGATGGTTATAAGCAAATCCTTTGGGCTGCGGCTTTAATACGCCGACCCAGTTTTCGTTCGGATTATTTTTGTTTACTCTTCGGTTTTTTTTTCTTTTTTTTGGACGTTCTCGTTTTATCCCGTGCAAATAAACGAAAGCGCGCCTCGTCAACGGTCGAGCGGCATTTATATAACGAAAAATTCTCTGAACAAATTCGCGCTTTGCTGAACTATTTATATCGTCTAATATTTTCTCCTGCTTACTCGACTGCGGCTCTTTCTTATATACATTTCAAAATCTTTCGTTCGACCCTTTTGTATCTCATAATCAAGTCATTATTTTCTTTGTCAACTCGGAAAGTGTATCATGTCGGATTAGGATTCGTCTCTGCTTAACCATTACGATTTTATTCCAACTAAGCACCTAATTACAAGTTTCATCGGTAACTTCGAAAAGTTTATTCGTTATAGTATGTTATAAACATTATTGTTAATGACTAACTACTCTAACTAAAAGTAAAAACTAAATCTAGTGTCAAAGTAACTAAAATATTGTATTAACGTACTACCAACTAGCAGCAGAATTTATAAATACAATGTAACATTTTGTCTATCTACAGCTACAAAATAATTATCCATCAATACACAACTTTACTTTGTGTGTATAAGCAATAATACGTAACGTATACAAATAATGCAATTTATATGTAATTAAAATTATAAAATAATAATTATTATTAGGTTTTATTAAAAGATGAAGCAATAATATCATTGAAATGAATTGATGAATTGATTGGCTTATCTCATTAAACGTACTGAACTTTTAATTGCATGTTGCACAACAAACTTTGAATGCCCAAAACTTTTAATAATGTTTTTAAAGTAAAAAACATTGTTTAGGAAAAAGTAACTTTATAACGTTTAGCCTCTCATCAACGAGTTGTTAAACTTTATTTTCAAAATAGAGAATGAGATTAAAAATTAATTGCTCGCAATTGTAAATTGAATGTAAAAACCGTGTAATTTCCGTAGGTATACGTGTGTGATTTATAAAACGGTTATCCCGAAAGTTAAACTTTTGCTTTCTTATTCTATTAAAAGATTTATCATCGTTTTCAACAGTCTTTTGTGCAAGTTAGAAATGTACCCGATTTACCTTTGAAAGCAGGATTAAACTTTCAAGTCGAATTCATTCCGAAGAGTCTTTATGATTCAAACCGAAAGATTTACCGGTAAAGTTAAATATACACATTTATAAACTTTGATGTAAAATTATACAAAACCGAATAATTATGCTTAGATAATAGAATGTGCGGTTTCAAACGAATAATTGAACGACTTAAAGCTATGTTTATCCAAGAAGTTTTTCACAATTTTTATTTGATGACATTTTGATGCAAGTTCTCCATCCTTTTCAGATCGTCTTTTTATTTAACTCGAAAAAGCTACTTCTCTTTCCAGTGATATACCTACATATTATTAAACAATTGATTGTTATGACGTTACGTTGTTCAATACAAGAGTATGTATGCATCAATAGCATCTCTGACACATCGTTTTATAATTGAAAAGGCAACGTCACCAAATGAAAGTTATGGTTTGTTGATCAATATGGAGAAAAAACTCTTTGAATAATTAAACTGCATGGTCGCTAAAAATGAAATAAAGAATAAAGGTATGTGTACTGTCATGATAAACTTACTCGTTTGAGAGGATTCGATCTGTATGACTAGTTCGCGATTTGCCGGGGAGTTGATAATGTAAGTGCACTTTTGCTGGTAGTAGTGATTCAGAGCAAAGCTGAAGTTAGCCGAGTAGCCGGCGTAGATCTCGCCGTCGAGCTTGTCAACGTCGTGGCTGCCGCAGAAGCTATCCTCCGTAAACTTGTACTCTGCCGTGAGATTCAAGCCTGCATGACTTGAGCTCGACCACTCGATGTAAACAGGCGATGTACTCCAAAATTCGATAGGAAGCCAATCCTATAATTCATTTTTACCATCAATCTGTGCGTGTTCATTGTAATCTCCTTCCGAATCCGTGTATTCAATTAATGATTTATATTCATGATGCGCGTAACGATAAATAATACGCGTATTTTTATTTTAAACTTTTTCTTTTTTAATAAAATTTAATTGGAAATTAAATTTGATTTAATATGCAAAAGAATTGTTTTTCCCCGAGATAACGGTGTATATAGATAAAACGAATAAAACTTTTGCGATAAATTTCTATTTAAATATTACACGTGTTACATTTTTTTAACCAACGAAATTAATAAGATTTAATTTATAACTTTTGTTGGAATTAATCAATTTAAAAATTATTTGAGCTACATTCAGTCGTTTTGCACATCGCTATACAACCTTAAATATGAAAGTAAAAACAGATCCTATATATAACTTATACATTTGTATTAATGCAATACATATGTATTGAATGCATCCAAAATCAAGTAATCCTAAACGAATGATTACGATTGATTCATAAAGCAATATTATAAAAATACTATGTGTTGGAGTATGGATACAAATATATAATTTTAAAACTATCTAATATAATTTTTTAATTCGTGATATATTATGCTTGCATGAAGCAATGTGGTAATATTTTATTATATTACGTAATTATATTTATGATATAGTTTTGAGTACCAAGATTTAATTCTAAGGAACAAACCGTAGTTTCTCAGACTAATTGGTAGATATTTTATTTGTTTATTCTAAATGATTCGAAATAGAAAAATTTAATTTTTAACCGTATTTATTACGTTATAATAATTATTTTGATTTTAATTTGTTTTGATTTGATTTAATTTGTTGCAACATTAATTTTTGAAAAAGCAACACTCATTGTCAAAATGTCAGCTTTGATTTGGTTATTTAAAACGTAACTCTGGAAGATTCAGAAAATGAAGCTTATAACATGATTAAATTTTAAAATAAGAAATTCGTGTCGCAGAGGAAGAAAAGTTGGACGAAATACTTTATCAGGATTGTTATAGCAATAAATCAGTTAAATGTTAAACCATCGTAAAATTCTTGGCTTTCAAAATAATTTATAGAAAAATTCTAAATTCTAGTTTCGGTTAACTGTTGAGGGAATTGAGAAAAAAGATAGTAACAAATATTTTGGGTCAATATGAAAAAAGGAAAAATAATGAAAATATGAATGGGCATAGGCCAGTGTTCTCTTGGGTGAAATCGGTATACTGAAAAAAAGGTCCCGAACGGAGGCACACTCACTCGGTTATTTCCGCAGAGACACGCCAGCGTGTTTCCGTGGGGTCGCGAGACGAGAAGTAGATGATCGATGTTGTCCAATGATTCATTGCTCGCGCACCGGCAGCCCTGGTCGCCACACTGTGTCGTGCACTGGCTGTCGTGCGCCTGGTTCATGGTACTGTTTAGCTGTTTTTCGCCCGTTTGTCCAACCAGGAAAAATAAATTCAAGGGAAATTAGTTTTTTTACTATCCTCTGGTATTCCTGCGATTTGTTGTTTACTTCACTTTTTAACGCATTTAAACCAACTATTCATTAATGCAGTTTATATTAAACAATTTTAATAACTAATAAGAAGAGTGTATTAACTGCGGGAAGTGAATCTTGCTGCAACTTTGAGAACTGTTTTCTGGTATCCTAATATGAAAGAATTCATATGAAATTCAATGTCTTATACGCAGTTAATAAAAAATTATGAAAAAAAGTTGCTTATGTTTAATCACTAATAACTCGGAAACAATTAGAGGTAAGCAATCAAACTTAAATCCATTAAGACAGTTGAGATCAAGCAGATATGATTTGAAAAAAAGAAGCTCAATTATCTCAATTTGGTCAAAAGTTATGCAAGAATTAAGAATGAAACCAAATTTTTCCTAAAAAGTGTAAAAAACTTTAATACTAAATTTTTGTTAAAATTTGGTTTCATTCTCATTTCTTGCATAACTTTTGACCAAATTGGGATAATTGAGCTTCTTTTTTTCAAATCATATCTGCTCGATTGATTGCCTACCTCTAACTGTTTCCGAGTTATTATAACGATTGAACATAAGCATCTCTTTTTTCACAATTTTTTATTACCTGCGTATAACTTTCGGAAAACATCCTATGAGATTGAATTTCATATGTATTCTTTCATATTTGGGTACCAGAAAACAGTTCTCAAAGTTGCAACAAATTGCATTTCCCGCAGTTGAAACACTCTCCTTGTAAGTATACCATATTTTAGTTATAAATTACGGTATAAAAGTGCATCGAATGTGATATCGGTTGAAAAGTAATGTATTCATCTATAAGTTAATCAATGATGAATTATGGTTCCTTACCGTGATAATTACTGCTTGATTAGCAGCTGGTATAAAGTGTTGTTTACATTTAACGTTAACATTGACGGCGTTGAATCGGTTCGCCTTAGGATGAACTACTGTCCCTGTTCTCGGCGAATTCAAACCGTAATACTCTACGTCGCAGAATGTCTTTGGCTGCTGCGTTCCAGATTCTCGATCTGAAAGCATACATCGATTATTTAATTCTCTCTGCACGACCAAATAAAATATCGGACGACAATTGCAACAAATTTTAATAGCGTATACTTTGATAATTAATAAAGCATTTTATTTATTAATTAAATAATCGTTATTTTTCATACATCAAAATCTCGATACATCGAAGAAGTGATTGCTTTTTTTAATTTATCTATAATATCCGTTTATCATTTCTTTCTTCAAGATTATATCAGTGAATTTAATCAAAAACTTATATACGTAACAAAGAAAAATACGGAAAACGTATTTCACAATTCTTATTAGGTTTAACTTACATTCGTCCTTTTAATTAATTTGAAAGAAAATATTACTTGGCTTCTCGTGCAAAATCAACGTTAAAATTTTTCTCCGACTATCATGTAGAAACTAGAAACCATAATTACGCAATTTAACAACTGAATTTAAAATTGTGTTTAATTCCAAAAATATGCATATACTGTATTTACTGTATTATTATAGATGAGTATTATTATTATATTATATATATTTATATTAAATATTTTTATATTTTTGTGAAATTCTCATTATTTTCTATATTTTCTGAAAATACATTGTTTACTTCTCAATTCGCAACCCCTGTTTTTACGAGCTTAAAATGCAGCTCGTACTTATGGAGCCATCGTAAGGGGAAGGCACTCACTGTGTATTGACACGTTAAAAGTGCTTCCCTACTTTCGCGGGAGTTGGGTTGGCTTTCCTCCTTTTATCACATCATTTTTTTCTTTTCTGCATTTCTCTCGTTTCTCTTAATCTTAATTTGGATATACTTTTACATTTCCGCGTTTATTATCCTGCGTCTTTATTTTGATATGCTCGAACAACCTTTTTTTTTAAATTATAACTCGTGCATAAAGTTTTATTGTTAATATTATTCCGATATTTTTATACTCATTTTAAGGGATTCGGTAAAATAATGAATAATATAAAATATTTTTTTTTTTTTTATTATTTTAACGTCGCTCTTTTTATGCTCCCAAACCGGTGCTAATCAGCGGTTTAAAATATTTTAAACGTTGATGGAAAAATATTCAAAATGATATATTTCAGTAGAAATATACGATATAAGGTCAGACACAAAATTAGGTACTCATAATATTTAAAAATATATAATTATAAAAGATAGAAGTAATACTTTAGTTTCTGTTTTTTTCCTTACAAATTTAGATTTTTATGTTTCTGTATATATAACAATTCTTTTCATTGTCTTTTTTTTCTTTTCCCGCTCGTCGGTTTTTTTCTTTCCTCGTTCGTCTCTATAATGCTTCGCTTGTTACAATACTTCCCCTTTCTTGCTTTTCGAAGCGTTTGACTTTCTTATTTTTCCTGCTCCTTAACTTCCTTGCGCAGTTCTTCAGTTCGACGATTTCGCGCGTCGCTAAAAGGAGAGAGGGCATCTCGCTCCAATGCTCTTTTATTTTAGACCGAGTATATACGAGCGGAGGGGTTTTTTTTTCTTACTCTGCGAAGTCGAGAACGACCGAAATTCTATAACATCTTTCTTTGCTGCGGTGAGTAATAAAATATTAGCTTTGACTTTTCCGGCATTTGCGCGGTAATTAAACTTTAAATGTTTATATCAACTTTAATTTTATATACTTTTATTATAAGAGTATTGTACTCTTTATTCAAATAAATACAATACTAAAAATATTGCGTGTAAAATAAAGTACTTGCAATATTTGCACGATTTTTACAGATTATTCTTTTTTTAGTTGTATTACATTTGTTTTGTTCAATCAATTTATACACCAACAAGCGATCGAGCGGTTTGTACGTGATTATTTTCACCACGTGTGTACTTTATTTCCGCTCGGATGAAATACTTGGATTTTCAACATATTAGATTTTTAAACAGCCGAAAGATTACATTTTTCAATAAAATCGAATGTAATTAAAAACTAAATTAAAATAATATTTGCTATTAATTTCTTTATCACATTCGCGGAAAGTACATTCGTGAGGGAAAAATTGCGTTCGAATTAAATTTTTTCACATAAAAGAATATATACGTACGTACATTCTAATTAATGCGCATATTCATAAAAGAACGCATTCAAAAAAAGCAATTTTATATTTTCCTGCTACTCCTCTCTCTCACTCTCTTTCTGCTTCTCCCCCTCCCTCCTCCAACCCGACTACCAATCTATACGCGTAATAAATTATTTTTAGTTTTTTCTGTATGTAATTCTTTATATTTTTCCTATAATCAAAGCAGCATGGTTGTTTGAAAAGTAAAAAAAAAAAGATAGGATGAAAGAATCGATGAATTTCCTCTCTTGTTTACCGCTAGCTAGGACACAGATTTTAATTAAGAGGACGCGTCGCTCGCGCGTGTGTAGGTGGATAGAAAAGTCCCAGAAATCACTCGGCTTCGTAGATTCGTGAATTCACTTAATCATCGCAACTGCAAATAGACACGCGCGCTCTCTCGTCATACTCGTAACTTTTCTGCTCGTCAGCTTGTCGTCGTCGTCGTCGCCGTAGCCGTTGCATCAAATTCTCCCTCTCCCTCTCCCTCTTTCTCGCTCTCTCTCTCACTCTATATTTTTTTTATTTTCATCCGCCTCTCCAATGTTTTTTTGTTCACTTTCCTACTCGGCTTGATTGGAATTCGTATCACAGGCAATTCGGTTTACAAGCTCGCGAAGCGAGGATCACGTGTGAGTTTTGTTTCTCTCTTTCCTCGTTCTCGTTCCTTTCGCCTGCCTCTCGCTGATGGGTAAATCGGTTATTATCCCGGACATGTTCTACTCGAAATCGCAGGATAAAAAATATCTAATTTTACGTATAGAAGGTAAGTTATAATGTAATTCAACTAGGTTTGTTAGGGTAAATTTGTTATTGTCTCGAGTAGATTTATTATTACTTTACTACTCTATACCGTTTTGTTAAATATAAATGTCATTTCAATTTGTAGCTTGAGAGCGAACTGCGATAACGATGGTTTTCGACAGAGATTTTTCGTGTAGCAGGACGCTCAAGCAGTTACGGACAGTTAAATGTGTCAATATTTGAAAAAAATTGTTTGTTCAAAATTACAATATATTTTCAGAGTTTCAATATTTGCTCGATTTAATATTCTTAAAACAAAGGAATGTTAAAATATAATCGAATTTTAAAATAGTTTATAACGTACGATTTACTGTGGGTTCACAAGGTATTTATAGAGATACATTCATTTCATTGTACGTATTTGCTATCAATTGTTTGGTTAAGTCGCAATCTATAGGATGAACTGACCAAAGAGTAATTTAAGGGGTAACATCGCGGCATACGATCGATATTCAATTGAGACTCGAGATTCAAGTTAGCATGTTAAATCTCAGGATTCTCAGGTGAATTGGAAGAGTATACTTTTCAGACTCGCACAGTTAAACGGAGGTAAATATACGTATACGTATCAGGTAGAGAGAGGGAGAGAGGGAGAGAGGTGGGTGGAAGCGCTAGGTGAACGGGCGCGTTTAGCCTTTGACATCGACACTAGCACTAAGGCGTGCGGTTTAATTAGTTGACAGTAACTACTTGGGCTTGGGCTTGGGCTTGGGCGCTTGTTTAATGGAGCGCCAACTGGAAAGCGCAAAGCTTTAGGCGTTGGAATAGCGTGGATCGCGCGAGCCTCGCACGTCGGATTTCGCTTCGGATAATCCGTATCAACTAGATTTAGCTTACGCTCTCGCTCGACTTCTCGAAATGGGATTATGCCGAAGGATATTATCTTCGCTTTAAGTAGCTCCTCCATCTTGGAGTGCGGGCTACGTGAGGAGCTCTCTTCCTCTCTCTCTCTCTCTCTCTCTCGTTCTACACACACACACACGCGCGCGAGCATGCATGTCATTCCTTGCGTCATGATTTTCTCAACGAGAGACGTACAACGACGTTATAAACTTGAAATTCAATGTATGCTAACTAAATTTACTTAATCATATTAACGAGTACATTTGTTTTTCTCGTACATCTGGGACTCTTGATGTACAAATGACTATTAGACTACATAGATTACCAAAACTAATCACCGTAGTCATTCGTTAATTTTTTTCTTTTTTTAACCTTTTTAATGGACTTATCGAATAATAAATATTCTTCGTTGATTTAACGTTTAATCGAATTTCGCGTAATACGGAATTCAGACATTTATTATCATTAATTTAAAGTAACTTACCGTTATAAAAATAAAAAGATACGTCCATATAGTCATCATCACTGGCTCTCGATAATAAGATTGTCATATTCCTACTAGTAGAAGAAAATCTTTTCTTCTCGGCATATCTGAAAATAAAAAAAGGACGTTATACATCACGTGAAATACTGCAGGTATGTGTTTGGTATAGGTATATATATATATATATATATGTATGGGTAAAGTTAATGATTGAACGAACGAGTCTTAGACCGGATGGTAAATGGTTGATGTAGAGATCGGTATTGAAAGCTCGCGGGCGGAAACAGGTTTGAAAATTTGACAAGGTTATCCGCGTTATCTTTGTTCGTATAGGTCGCCGGAAACTCGCGGCTGTTCCGAGTTGAACTCGAAAGTTCGGCGCGCCTTCGGTTCCGCAATAGGAATCCATTACGTCGAGAGCCAAGCGAATTTGCAAATCACTCATCGTCCGCGCCATTGTCTCGCGACGTGCCGACATACCGCGACACTACGGTGTCGTGCGATTCCGAATTTAGATCGGTTTTGGCTCGCAGACGAGCCGCCCCACCGTGCCCGTCGAGCGTCGAAGGCCCGGAATTCCATTTTCCGGTATTGTCTACTCGTACACGGCCAAACGGAGGAGGGGGCTATACTCGTTCTCGAATATCGTTCGCTAAGAGAATTGATATCACACGGGCTACCGATGACGCTTTCCCTCCACGATATCGACGTTTAATCCTATTAGACATTTTTAACGATTACATCGTTATGACCATCATTCCAGATACCTTCTGCACATCGATGAAACATGACGTCCTATCGGTATCTCCATGAATTTTTATATTTATTGTTACTTTATTTTATCGTTAGCGTATTGCTATCTATTTAATAATCGCTTTGATGTTGCAATATCTCTGTATCATCTGACTTGCTATTTACAATTTAAAAGAATTAATACATCTTATTGTATAAATAAGTTGTTTAACATTTAAGAATAAAAATACTTTTTTTAAATTTGAAAATAGTTAAACTTTTTAATCTTGGCAAACTTGATAAATACATGCAAAACAATGAAAATTAACTATAAATTAAAAGTACTTGATGTAGTAGATAAGAATTGTCGAAACTTAGAAATATTAAAATAATTTACAAAAGCAATTGGGCAAAGGTCCTCTCTCCCGATCGTAAATATTGCCGGGAGTGAATGATATACAGCTGGAAGAACATTAAAAGGGCTATAATAAATCATCGCGAATCTCGACTGTGCAACAAGCAATAATAAAAGCACTCAGAAATTTCGGGCCGAGTTTGAGACGCAGAGTGGCGGAACAGCGCCGGCCGGATGTTTCAGCGGGCGGCTCCTCCGGATGCGTTTCGGCTTGGCCGCGTCGCTTCCGGGAAGAAGCCGAGAACAAGCTCGCGTGGTTCTCGTCGGCCCTCGGTGTTTCGCTTTCTCCACCGACTTAGCGGGAAAACGCTGATCGCGGCATCGGCCCGATACGTGCCTTTGGGCTTCCGCGGTCTTACGCTTGTTTTATCGATCGGTCAAAATAATAGCTTATTATACTCTTATACTTCTTTTTCTTTTTTACTACTTTATCTTTCAAGTTATTTTACTTCCCTTTAATATTTGTACCCAAGAAAATCTTTATGTCTTTACATTTTCTTTGACTTTTCAAGTTTTATTTTAGCATTTTATGTGTCGACATTTTTTGTTGAAAATTTAAAAAGTTTATTTTTTTCTTTATAATATACTCTATTGGTATATACGGTTGAGTAACATTACTAGCCTGCTTATTTATATTTTTAAGAATATCGCTTATAGTTATAGCATATGCTCAGCAATATTATATAGTTAATAATTTATATTAATATGAATTGGAGCATTTTTTATTTCCTTATTTGTTATGGCTGCTAATATTTATCACTTAAAACGTTCTTTCTTATGGAAATTATAAATATAGTTGCAATTACAATACTAATAATTATTTTTTCATATTGCTTTTTTTTAGTGTTAAAGTACATAATATTAAGTAATGTTACTTTACGCAGTAAGCGTTATTAATTTACCTGTTTTAATGAAATTGCTTTGGATACTCGTGAACTAATTCACTAATAAGGTGAGATTATCTTATACATACATTACAATTTTGGTAGGGTACTAGAGTATTCCGAATTTCTAAAAGTTTAAATGTGCATTACCGAATCTCATGTGCTTTCTAATAGTCAAACTATTGTAATTGGTGCACGCGTACGGCAAATGAAAAATAATATTTACAAAATTTGCAATGTAGTAAACGTTCGCGTGTTACGTTAGAAGAAGATAGAGATAATAAAAATGATTAGCTTAAAATCGTTAATTGCTTTGAAATGGATAATGAAACTTCTCCCATGTCGACCACATTTCAAACGAGAATAATTTTCATCGGTACAGTGACACCCGTACATTGAAGTTTAATCGAAATATAATGCAGAAATTTCGGAACAATCGAAGCCACCGCGCGTTGAATTTAATTATCTCCTTCGTATTTATTTTGCACTCCGAAGTTCAGCGCGCTCTCCGGCGAGGTAGCGCGGGAAAATTCGATTTGGCACCGGTAATGGAAATAGAAGATACGAGGTACAATCCGCATAATAAACGAAATGCGTATTTTTACAAGAAATTAACTGCTAATTTTGTTATCGGGCGCGGAAGTGTGCATCGACTGTGTTTTGACGCGCGATTTTATGCGAAAAATTAAACATTTAGCCAAACAAACGGTAGGATAAATATATTCCACGGGAAAGAAACAAAAAGTAATATATTTATATAAAAATGTAATGTCATTAAAATTTGTTTGCCCCCGTATACGATTTAAATTGTTCGAATGTACGAGGAGTTGAATTTATTTTGTAATCCAAAAACACCAAATAAGATATTCTGGGTAATTTTCGTATAAACAAACTGAATCGAATATAAATTAAATAGACGGGAACAATTTTACAAGGGCTCGCGGAATTCGGAATGTCACCCTGCGGAATGTAATTGTATACGATCCCACGATCGTATTTATCTTCTCCAAATATACATATATATACATATATATACACACACTATAATCCAAGTTCGTTGGCATATACGAGAAGGCGCGCGAGAATATCGATTATCCAATGACCTGTCGTCGACTCGCTCCAGAATAAGCATTGGCGGTCGCTCGAGGTGTCTGTTTCAAGACCGAAAAATGGATCAACCCAATCGCACAGTATTCTTATCCTCGAAATTAGTAAGGAACATTTGCAGATAATAAAAGTAATTAATTTTAGTGGTTGTACATAAATCGATTTATGTTTATATTGCTCGTATATGTGCAGCTAACATAATTATAATTTCGTGAAGAAAATTTTCTTATAAAAGTTATCGTGAAAACGCGAGAAATCTGGAACTTATGATTACCGACTAAAATCTAAAAATTACCGAGATATTACGGTCCAAATTGTAATGATTGTGTTGCAAATATTAAGAATTTTCAGGTTAATTTTTTCGAAACAGCTGATATTCCCAGATTTACCGTGTCGTTTTCGTAATTTTTATTAGAAATTTCTGTTTATTTCATTTTAATATTTATAGTCCACATTAATCTTCATTCTGCTCTAAAGCTATTTATAAATTGTTTTAAGTAATTGATTTACCATTTCCTTTCTTATTTACAAATTTTCAGCTAAATTTGTTGCAACGCAATGTCTTTAGAAAATCTGCAACAACCAATTACGTTTCCCTTTTAAATCAACGGTATCTTCATTCTCCGAGCCTGTAAAACGTAAAAAGCTCTGGACATAAATGGAAGCTCCAAAGATAATACAGATGACCCAAAATTTATATAGAATTAAACTCATCAATGAAGCTATATATATGCAACTACCAGCATTATCGACAATTTCTGACCACAATCGTAATCTGAAATAGATTATTTGCTGCACATAAAGGTCAAGCGGTCGTTGCATAATACTGTAGTCTCCGATAAGTATAGGTATAATGAAAAATATTGGGACGAATGTTTGCACAGTCGAGAGAAGGAAAAGGGGACCAAAAGATCGAGCGAGCTTACGACCCAAATGGCTCGTTGCCAGGTATTTTTCGTACAGCGTATCACGTTTCGGGAGCGCGTGCGCCCGCGTTTTCGGGACTCCGAGTTTCACGCATGCATGCTTACACGCAGCCTTATCGTCCGTGTACTTTGCTTCTATAAACACGGCCGAATATAACGGGTATTCGAGATCCGAACGCAACCTTCACCACCCGCTGTGGAGTTGGCTCGAAGAAACCCGGAAGGAGCGAGGCGGTTATTGCGCTCCTCCCCAGTTTCGCTACATTCCCTCTCTCTCTCTCTCTCTCTCCCTCTCTGTCTATGCCGATCCCCAGTTTCAAGTTGACGCGAATTTCTTGGATATATACATGCCACGGTGTAAACATACGCGTACCCCACAAAAACACCAAACGAGATTGCTGCGACAAACTACGGAAATGAAGTTTAAACTTTTCCTAAGATTCATTTCTTTTTTATTTCGCGATCACGAGTTGGAGCCTACACACCGACACGAGTTTCGTACATAAAAATCAATTTTTCACAGATGTACGTCGTACGAAAGTGTACGTCTTTGTGAAATGCATCTTTATAGAGTTTCGAAGCGCTAAAATTGTTATGCAAATCAAGATTTAAGATAAGGATGAGATTACTTTTGAACTTCGGTGCAATAAGGAAAGTGAATTTTTGAAAATGAAAATCCGAATAGGTAAGATTTTTCCTTCAATATTAATATTACGCACGAGTGGAAGAAAAATCATTCACGAAACATTTTTACTGCAACTCGAGACGAGAGAACTCCAAAAATTTATCGAAATAAAGAAGGTGCATAGAAAATGGAAAGGGAAGAACTTCCAACAGAATTGCGCACCGTCGCTCTCAAGATACGAAATACGCTCAAGCTAACAGAAACAACGGAAAACCTTCACGATCCAGAAGATGTCATAGGAAATGAAAAAAGATATTGCAAAAGATTACTTTGAATTTGATGAACGTTTTACCTTAGAATAGACAAGAATGTACTGTTTAACTATTTCTTTTTTATTATTTTTAAGTTAACATTTTTTTAACTAATATCTTCTAAATTTTTATATTTAAATTTTGAATTTTTGGGATATCTTTCATCTGCACACTTTAGATTATGTGGCATTATTTGTTTGCTAACCCGTATACACATATTCATTGCTCAGAAATAATAAGATCATTCTTTATAACAATAACCAACACTTTCGAATAAGCATTCAGATATATAATTTTTACATTTATTTAAACTTTATATCGCTATCTATTAGCTTGTTATCGATGATTCACGCACTATGTTCGAGTAATCTATGAAAAAGCAAATTCAAAATGATATTTCACTAATTATTTAAATTGAATATTACGTTTTGTATTCACCAAGGCAACTCATAATTTATAACAACTTTTGCAGAATAAATCTCATTTTGTTTTGTATATATATATAAGAATGAAAGAGAGGGGATAGATAAGTGAGGCAAATTTGGGACACTAGCAGATAGGAAGCGTGAGCATAGAAGAGGGATGAAGGAATAACGTACGAGTTGCGTTTCACATGAATTTTTACGAGGTAAAACATGCGTAGAGTGTCGTACACTCGCCGGTGAATGCCTTGCACACGTATAAATCGCGAGTGAGTTTCAGGGTAGCGTTAGAAATTAAAATAGATTAAAAGCGCTCAAGTGCGATATTGCGTTTTTTTCTTTTCGTGGCGGCCGCCGTACACCACCCCGTTCGTTTGGTTGCGAGACAAGAACGAAGCTATCGCTCCGGATTTCCGAGATTTTACGATCTACCGGGGAAGTTACAGGAAAGGCGAATCGTTTTGAAAGAACTCTGAGAAGATTAAACGTGTTGCGAAATTGTTGGATGGAATTAATTCTGGAAGATGGAACGATCCTAACTGCAACGGATAATGTTCCTTCGTTTAATTAAGCGCAATTACGATTATTTAAGTTATTATGAAATATGTGCTTTATTTCGTCTGATTTAATGAAAAACTTTCTTATTGTTAATATATAAATATTTATTAGATTTGCGTTATAGTTAAACCATTGAATGGATCAATAATTACAACTGAACAATGAGTTTATTTTACCTCGAAGTGTAAGCACATTGGAAATTTAGATGGAACAGAGAAATAAATATATTCGGTATATTCGAATAACTTACATTTCGGTGGATGTAACGTAGTCGCTACGAAACAAAGGAAAACGGGAGTCGATAGTGTGCACGGTGTTAAAATTGAAATCAAGAAATCCAGGGAAAATACACTGGAAGAGAGAAAGAAAGAAAGAAAGAAAGAAAGAAAGAAATAAAGATAAAGAGGTACGAGAGAGGCGAAGAGAAGAAGAAGAGCCGGGAGATAAAGGAAACGTGCGAAAGGAAAAGATCCGGGATGAAAAGGGGGTAGAAGTATCTCGCATGCATTTATGCGGCCAATGGGGGATCGAAGAAGACGACGAGCGAGTGAGAATGTTTGTCGCGCGATACGTGGGTACACAAAAGGTATCTCGAGGGGGTCTGCTTATGCCATCTATAAAATGCCTCGAATATATCAATGGCGACGCGCGCTCCTCTCCGTTCCTCCCATTTCGCGCGAAATCCGGCGCTACGCGATTTCCCACAGGGGGTATCAGCTGAACCGTACCACGGGATAACCTGGAAAATTAATGTCGATTAAAATCCGACTGATACGCGACGTTTTTACTTAACCGTTACTTCAAATTCCCCTCAATTATTTATTCCAACAATTTTGTATTCAATATTCGTTGCATCTTTTTATACGAGATATAACACTCAGTTTCTAACGTTGTCAAGATTTAAAAAGTTAAAGTTCTAGATTTCAATAGTGTAGCCCAAGTTTTTTTCTAATTTACTTTACTATCCCTGTAATTGTTAATAATATTATGAATAAAACTAATACATACATTTTGATAGGTACGCGTGTGTTAGGTAATGATTTATAATGTGTCAATATTGTTATAATAAGTGTATATATATATATATATATATATATATATATATATATATATGTACAAATAACTTATAAAATATTTAACATAATTAGAATTCTTAATTGTACGTGCGGTGCACACTGAATTAATCGGCGAGCGATTAAATTAATTAATTAAACCGCGCAATAAGCGTAGAAAAGTGAGATAATGTTGACACGCGCATTGATATGAATAAATCATCCGTTATATCATGTATATTAAACGGACAAATCGTATCTATAATTTAATTTATTTAAAATATAGATATATTTGAGAGTCCCAGCGTCAGTGTTTACTCTCTAAATATCATTTGAAACTGAAAGACAATATGCTTATAATATCATTATCCATTTCCGTAATATGTGTATTTAAATAATTTTCATATTGAAAGATAAATCAAGTTATCCGTAAATAACGTATCCTCAACTCCATTCGAATATTCGAAGTTAATAGGTAATGTATAAATAAGTTGTTAGGTAATTATTTTATCGCTCGAGGTGCAGTTTTAAAAATGTTTACACGATAACTTTTTGTGAAAGTTATACAAAAAACTATTAAATCAAAAGTAACAAAATATTTTGCTTACTCGAAAGGTGAATTTTGCCTCTGAAGTTGGGACTCCAAAGCAGGACCGCAGATTGTGTCTATAGTTTTGACGTTGGTCGAACCCCTCTCGTCCAGGAATCCATCGAACACCTCGATTTTTGACCTGCAGGCGTCCTTGCTGTAAATTGTAAAGATTTAGCTTAAATATTTTTGTTACACGTGTAGTTACGACTAACAGTGCGGTGCTATTTAGAATGCTACACTCGATTTCATCGAGTAGTTAAAAATGTATACATTTTTTTACCATACCAATTTTATAAAGAAAATGCGGTATGCGAGTACTATGATTAAAACTGTTTAAATAGTAAAAGCTATCAAAACTTTGAAATAGATATTTCGAAGTTTAGTAATTAGTACTAAAAGCTTACGAGAAGGAAAATTATGAAACATCTTAAGAAGATTAAATAATTAACCTGGGTTTTACACGTCGTAATCGATATTTCGAATTAGATAACTTTAAAATTTAACGAAAGGGTTTTTAACGTTCTACAAATTCAATCACTTCCGGAAGCTTCTCCAAAATTTTTTATTACTCTTGATACTTTTAATTATTTTTCAATGATTAGGTACATCTAATTAATCAAATACTTTTTAACCTAATTTGTTAATAACGATGTCTAAGTAGTTAAATGTAGCGTACCCTTTAATATTTACCAAGAGAGAATTTTCTTTTCTACTATAGTACTTGTTTCTTCAATTAGAAAGTTCACCTTTCGATTATAACTGTACAACACTGTGTTTTTCTGAGTAGTTCAATCAAGAATGTTTTGTGCAGCAAAGAAAAGTTTTACTACAACAAATTACCGATTTTGTTTTACAAATTAGCTAATTTAATTTAATACGAAGATTGGTACAACGGTACAACCCGCAGTCGAACAAATGAACGCGCATGCTTAATAAAGTATACTCGATCAAGATTCTCTTAGACGAATGAAACAATTTATTACTTATTTACGGTGTTTCGACAAATTGATCGATAACACTTAACTAGAATTCCAACAGCAATTATAAATGTTGCGGTGAAAAAACGCGTTTTCCAGTAATATTAGGGTTATCTGCCTATATCTACCTGTATGCAGAGTATATATTATTATTCTAATGAATAACTAAATAGACCTATTAATTTTGTATTAATCAGATGGAATTAATAAAATATGCATGAATATTGATACCGGAAAATGTTTGTTGGTCACTTTTAAACTAATCTAATTTAAGCAAATGCATAGGTATATTTACTGGTTTGCATAATTAAAAGGTTCATTAGGTGAATCAATAGTTTGCTTAAGTAATCGAAAAATAAGAATCGTTAATTCGTGGAATAGGAAAATAACGCAGGTTTTAGAGATTGGGTGTACCGAAAGAGAAAGATTTTTGTCGTTACATTTAGGTAGAATGCGTGAAACGTGTTTACACCTGGAGAGGTACAACGCAGTTTGAGAATACAGGATAAAGAAATTGATTTTCCGAAAGTTTAAAGTACATATTTCCCGGTAAAAGAAAAGAAGAGAAGGGTAACGGGAAAAGAGGTAGGAGGTAGGAGGTAGGGGTAACGCAGCTCGAGAGACACATCTGCCAAAATCGCTCGTCTACGTAGACGTCGGGTGGAGTTTTGCGCGTGCGAACGTTGCGCCCGGTTGCCTCCAAGGAAAAACAAAGTTTGCTTTTATTCTCTTGGTGGTAACCCCTTCATTCGCATATATACATGCATCTATCCAGGTTTCTTTGTCTGTTTGGGTATATACGCGCGGGCGTAGCCGCCGCGAGCGGCTCGCTTCGAATTGCGCGGAAGACGTAAGCGAGGATGTAAGGTATTCCCGAGGCTACGCGAAGTACTTTCTCGGTTCAGTGGCGGTTGGATTTACAATATTCCGTTCGAAATTTATGCCGCCGACCCCGATATAGAGGGCTCCTCCTCGTTTTACTTGGTTTATATACCGCTTCCATATGTATATATCGCTCGAGGTCTCTCGAGGGGGATTTTTTCCTGAGCGACGCTTGGGTTATTTGGTTGTGCTCACGATCGCTCTAACTTATCTCGCTCTCTTCTTATATGTATCTTTCATTCGGATACAACCTCAGGGCTATTTTATCCTTAAACGCTACGCTACATCTCTATCTCTATATCCTCACCGCGATATATCCGTATATAGACGTATAGACATTCCGGATTACTTTTTATCCTATTATTCATTTATATATCTATTCATTTACATACTTCTCTACAATACATATGTATTATCATTTTATTCCATTTCCTTTCTTCACATTCAATTCTATCAATACCCATAACGTACAACATTATATCTTTCTTATAGATATTATGTCATTGGTGCTGCAGGTACATCTTATTATAAATCTCTTGCTTTTTAAAAGAGACTGCGCGTAAAATAGGAAAGCCAATCATTTAATTATTCCGAATTCCTCATAAATTATGAAGGAGAATGAAGAGGTTTTCGATAGCGACATTCGAGTTTTCCGTAGTTAGTACATGGCAGCTCTAGGGCGAACCTTAGCTTGGTGGACGGTACGACTTGAGGTTGCCCAACTTCACTCTTACTCGGAGTTACCGGGAACTCTGAACCGAACTGCAGAAGGACCAGCTGTTCCGGGCTTATGCTTAAGGAGCCGCCAATATGACTCGCGGTTTAGATAGTCCGGATGGATCAAGATATACGCACACAGAAAGCGCGAACTACCTCCACGTGCATTCCTCAGGCTCTCAACCACATCGCGTACGTATAGGTACCCTCCGAGATCGAACAAAGTACCTTCAAACTTTCGATACAAATTATATTTTACATATTCTTCAATAATATTAATTTATCTTTTACGAGTTTGTGTTTAACTAGATTTACTTCACTAGATTATACCTATTAATTTCTTCTCGTCCTAGTTGTTCGTAACTCGGTTTAAATTTCGTATATTTATCAGATTTTACGTTTTCTCGTTCAAATTTATTAATGCGTATTTTCCGATGCTCAACTACAAAATTTTATTGCAGAACTCATTGTACACGGAGAGGAAAAACAGCTATCAGTGAAATTAGTTAGTTTATGAGTAAATTTAAATAATTTAATTCTCACGAAAACCCAAAGTCTATTAAATGTTTGTTTAATTAAATATAGGTTGAACAACGTAACACTACATAATTGTAACAAAATTGATGTCACTGTTGTAGGCGAAACATTTTGAGCCTGTGGCTGCGTATAGTTGCACTGTGGTGATCATGCCACCGCGGTATGAATTCCACACGAAAGTAACATACATTTTATGTTACAATATTATGTCAAATGTTTATACAGTTGGTATGTGGGTATGAATAGTTATACCACGGTATTCACTTTTTTATCTCCGCTTAGAGTGATCGATATCGTTGGCTTCGTACTTCCAAAAGTTGTAGTATATACATAGCTATTCTACGAGGTTTGTATCTTTTTTCTTCGGTTCTACTACTCGAATTAGCCGAATCGCTCGGTTAGAAACCGAACTTTTCATGTTCTCTACGTTGATCACCGAGCTAATTACAATTTCACTTACGTCCGATGCAGTTCCAATTTCAACGTGCAGTGGGTTGGTTGAAATTGCACCATCTAATTCTGGATATGTACAAATGCGGTTGAAAATATGGTAATTTTCTTATACAACGAGTAAACATGTACTAATAGATATATGCATAAACTATACATAAATCATATATGTATATTTAATAATAAGGTACTAGGTTATATCCGCGTATATACCCACACCACCGAGCGAATTTAATTATGTAACAATGGAGGAAAGGAATATAAAGAGTGGTTTGTTCAAACGAAGATTTTTTGTAAACAGGCATACAAATTATAAATATATTCTAAAACGTGGATTATTTTCCAGTCTTATAAACTTTCTGAATTAATGATATTTAATTTAATATTGAATGCAAGTTTATCTAATTTCTGGTAATTTACCAGGACAATGATTACTTCCAGCACGATAAATATTGTTGTTAATTTAAGCGATTCGAAATTGTTTATTTTCATATTCTGATTTTATTCGTCCTTCTAAGTCAATTTACTGGTATATTTATTATATACACTTAGATTGTAATCACAAAAAGGAATTTTATAACATTATACATTTGTAGGTATACGATAAAGATTAACAATGTGCAATGCTTTTCATAACTTAAGAAGTTTTAAAATTAATAGTATCGCAGAGGTCACGTACAAAAAGATAATGTTCCGACTAAATATGTCATTAATTTTATTTTTTGTTATAACAAATGTAGTTGTCAACATATTCTTAACTCAAACAAAAGTTACTCGAGAAATCTTACCAGATCACGTAATTCTAAAAAATGTATAAATTTAGTAGCTAATATAGGTATTTCGTTTGTATGAATAATTTAAAAAATTCAGTTTATATTTATATAAAAAAGAATGGGGAGAAGAAAGTCAGAGGTTAGTCGATGGTTTACATTAAATCGATAAAGAAATTGGAGAAAGCCCTTAGTTAGTATTCGACATTTGGCTATTCGAATTGTTTATGATAATAAGAATCGTGAGTCGATTGCCATTGGTATCGGTGTAGAGATAGCGTCGCCATCGCGCGTCGGTTCGGTTCGCTTAGAATAAAAATAGAGCTGGCCCGAGTTCTGACTCGGTCGTTCAAACTGCCGGAAAAAAAGAGAAAGAAAATATCACCCTCGGTCTTGCTTGTTTATATACGGCTCGCGAAAGTAAATGTATAGGGCGGCGGTTGCCCGCCCGTTTGCCAAACGCCTGGATAACAATATTTTATTTATGAGGTTTGCTACGGTATTGATTGGCCTCTCCGCCTAAGGATACCACGAATCTAAATGATCGTGACTCCCACTCGACTCATTCTCTCCTTATCGGCACCCAAACTTTCTCCGCTTCGATCTGTGTTTTCTCGCGTCTATACACGACTACGTGGCTCTGTGTACGTCTACGTATTCTTCCTCTCTCGGTCTCGGTTTCGAGTTCGACTTGACTCCGGGAGCGAGCTGCTCGGCTGCTCCCTCCTCGAGCTCGCGCATTCAAACCTCGTTATGGGGTTATGTACGCCGTATGCATTATCGTAACGAGAAAGTTCGATGTTGTATTTGTTTTTTCTCCTCGCTTCTCCACCTCCTCTATTTCGTTCGTTTATTTTTTTTTTTCTTCCCTTTCCTTCCCTTTTTCCCAGCTTCTGCCTTTTTACTGCGCGAGAATCACGAGAGAAAAACAGGTCGTTCCGATGACGAGGGACTCGTTTCCTGAATACCCTCTTTCGCCTATATTTTCGGCTTAAGGACGGATCTCCGTTATACTCAAATCTTGATTGATGCAAATCAGAAAATTCAATCATCTCGTCGATTTGTTTGGTAAACACATTTATTAAATTAAATCCTTACTCGTTAGATTATTTACTTTAAATATTAAATATTTTATGTATATAACAAAACCTTGATTTTTCTATCTTGTCTTACGTAAATAAAATTTTTACTCGTCAAAATTGGTTCCAACTTTCTCTATGTTATATCTTAATAAAAAGACAACCATCTTCTTTTACAAACCATCGTAATTGACTCACCGTATTTTTCAGATATATATATACACAACTGTTTGGACGATACATAACAAGATTGTATCAGCGTTATAAGATTAATGGTATATAAACCTCCCGTATCAATAAAATAAACGTAATTGGAATGTGATACAATCATATTTAATATTAATTGTTTTGACAATCGACATAATAATAAATAATACACATTGTTGTAATTTAATAGCTTCGAATATATATTTAATTATAAAACTCGAGTAAGTTCAATATTTATATATAAATATATATGTATATATATATATATATATCTTAGGTAGATATAAGCGGTGTGTGCATTATGCAGTGTAAATTTGAAAAGTTGTAAAAGTGACAGCAGCTGCAGTCGAACTTTAGGAGGGCGCGAGAGAGGCGATAATACGGCAAGAGCAAATACTCGTTCTTTTGGTTGGCGCGCGCGGTATCGTGCCACTCAGCTACTTGGATCGAGTGAAATTGAAGAAATGTCATTTTCAGGAGTACGTCCTATCTAATTCGTGGAGTACCTATATGTAGATACCCGCATAATTGTAAAAGGGAGTATTTCGCCTAGAAAGGACAGCTGCTAATACTTTCTGCAAAACTCTTCGGATTTCGGTTCGATCGATAAGATTACCCAGCGTCTTTAGCGACTATATATCTTTTTTATTCTATTGCATCAATTTTACGAAAAATTTTATTATATTAAAAATTGGAATATCTTTTTTTTATACTATACGGATATGAGAAATTGAAATATTAAATAAATCGATACACGAATTAATTCTATCTTTGACATATTAGGCGTTTATTCTATTGAAAAGCCAGTTATGCAATGTATATATATGCAATTAACAAATAATTTAAATACAAGAGGAAATTGTTTATCGTTACAATTACAGATTTATATTACCCAGATATTGTTTTGCGGCAATGTACATAATTGTTTGTTTTTCATCATAACAAGTTTTCATTACGCCACGAGTTATTACAAATATAAATTAAATTAATTATCATTAACGTGTAATGCGATTTGATAGGTAAGTGCAAAAAGCTGAAATTGAAAATAAATAAGTGTGAAATCCATGGAAATAATGTTAAATCAATGAATTTAATTGTTGAAATAAACATTGTGAAAGGATTTCATCGAGTACTGTACGTATATCTGTATTTACCGCTTGAGCAGTAGATAGGATCTACGTATAGCCAGACAAAGCGACTATATAGAATTAGCAAACTTTAATTAGGAAATTCTTAACTTTCTCTGTAGTTATTCAGTGTGAAATTTGTTTAAAATCGATTAAATTGTCTATTATGTATTATTTTCTGAGGGTTGGTAATTAAATTTGAGTAACTATTTAATTGGATTCAATTTTTATCGGGCATTTGACTGCTCGTCAATATTAATTAACCGGATAAATATTTCGTTTCAATTACGAAGAGATATAAAGTACAAGTTATTGTAACAGGAGTAAGAAAATATAAAGATTTGTATGGTTTAATTAATAATTTATTATAATATTACGTAAATATAAATAATTTTAATAAAAGTATTTCACTAAAGTCATATGACTACCAAATGTTTAGTAAACTGTACTTGTTTCATCCAACACTCGAGTGAGATTCTTATGCGCTAGTTCTCAAAAATAACAGATACGTATTTCTGTACGCAGGTGAAATTCGAAATGAAAACGTCTACTATTTCGCTCAGTAGGGCCATTTACGTCGACTGTTGAAACGTGCTCGTTAAAAAAAAGATACCAATTCTACGAGTTCGTTTAACCGACGAAAAAAAGGAAAAGAAAATGCATTGGGCGACACGCGAGCTTCCAAGTTGTAAGTGATAAGAGAACTAATTACCCATCAGGCCTGTTCGAGCACTAGCCAAGCATGTTCGTGTACGTCTGCCTGTCTCTCTCCATTGCGTCTCCAAATTCATTGGGTGAGTTTTTTTTCACAGGTTCGGGTTGTCGCTTAACGGCAATCGTATTATACAGCACGGACACGCGTAGCGCGATCGCGTGCGTCATGCGAGTTCAACCAACTTTTTTTGCCGTTTAACAACGTGAACGGATCTACCTTTACAATCGCAATGAGAATACAGCGTTTTTCTTTTTTTAATAATGTTTACGTCTTTTCCTTGCTTATTTAGTTAGGTTTTAGTGTGTCTTAATTTTGAGACGATTGTTTCATACAATGAGGAAAAAAACACAATTTCCTAATATAAAATTAATTGTAGCACTAAAATAACTTAAAGATAACATTATTGCAGGATATATAATAAGAAATTTTAAAGGAATGAAAACATACTTTCCTATCGCAGGTCACTAGTATTCATCTAAGAATATTTACAGTAAATTCTTGCAGCACGAAACCTTCCTAACACGTTCAAAAAATTTACCGTAGACCTTGTAACAACACTTTTCAAGAAAATGTTTTTTGTTTGTCTTATTACGTCTTCAAATTCATTCCAGTATTACCACTATAAAGATTTTTTTCTTAGATTCATTCGCTCATTTATGTTTATTTCTGAGTCCCTCTGCCTGTCTTTCACATGTTCCTTTTCGGTTCATGGTCAGGATACGAGAGTAGTTTTCTACTTCTTATACGTTTACTGCGGCTTGGCTGACTTTTTATGGCTTTTCTGTCGCGTGCATCGTAAAGCTTCACTGCGACGCCTTTTCGTTCGATACTTTTATCATGTGGGTAGATGCGGTTTTAGTGAGAATCAACACGAACGTTTTACTTTTATAAATACTATAGACGAATGTTAAAAATAGGTTTAAACATTTCCTATACTTTTCAACGAAAATAGTTAAAATTTTACATATTTTATTTGATCTTGTGTTTAAGTATATAGAAATTTGTATATCAATATTTCCTAAAAAATTTTCGTTTCACATCCTGTACATGATACATGCCTGAATAGCAGTTTGCAAAGTCAATTAAATAATATAATTTTACAGAATAAAAGTTTTCTAATATTAAAATAAAATTATATAGAATTGAATGTTGTTACTGTAATTAGGAAAAAAATTATTTACCATATATGTAAGGCCTTGCTTCTGATTATTTAATAACAACTTCTAATATGTACCTTCACAAGTATAAATGAATATAATTTTTTTTGAGGAAATCAATTACCGTATCGTAACCAATTCCTGATTAGTATCCAATTGTTGATCATTTTTTAATATAATTCATAAGGAAACTAATTTTTTAATATTAAAATATTTTGACAACAATAAATAGAAATTAATTAAGTTTAAAATATTTATATTACGATATAACATGGAAATTATGTCAAGTTTTATGCGTAAAGGTATGACCAAAAATTGGTCTTAAGCGGATTAGAAATTGGTTATGTTACGGTATACAATTTTATTTCTAATTGTATTATTTCGTAAGATTATTAAAAGATTTATCAATCAAAAGATGACTGGTCATAATTTATAGCGAAAAATGAATAGAAGAGTAGAAGATTGGAAAACCTGTTGTTGATCGGAAATCTCGTCCTTTATAGAAAGTGGTATTAAACGATCAAATATAGTGTTTATTAATTATGACATAACTATTGATTTTCTGTATCCGTATACAAATAATTTATTGAAAATTTATTTACACGTTCAACATCAACATTCCACAATTTGAAATAAAGAATTGACAAATAGGAAACTGAAACTTTGCATATTCATTTTAAATACGAATTTTCTAAGTACATCAATAGAACTGCCATTAAATCATTTTTCAAAAGCTTTTTGTCTAGGCCACAAGTTCAAACCATTTTTCATCCCAAACTTTTTCCACGGTGACAAATTGAAAAAGTTTTGGTTCAAAGGCAAAACGGACGATTAAGCCTATTACCACCACGAATAAAATAAAAGAAAGAAAAAAAAAGAGTAATTCAGTAATTCCCCTTTTGGTGTAATTTAGGCAGACTTTAAACGAATATACTAATGAGCATAAATTTTCAAGTTAAAAGTAAATCAGGAAGAAAGTAAACGGATTTGATTCGACTATTATTTCATGAATATTGGCTAATTTTACGAGAGAAATCTTCAAATCTCCGTCGTATCATCAATCTTGAAGTTACAATTAAGGTGCTTTCTCACGAAGAATCTTTGTGCATGTCACTCTTGAGGGGAAAAATGTTAATCTATTCTGGAGATTAATTTAAAATAAACCATTTCGAGCTTATGACATACAAAAAATTTTAAAAGATTCCAGAGAAAAAGTGTCACTTTTTGTTACTTTATCAAAGTTAATCATATTTTCAATAAAATTGTAAATTATTTTTAAACGTTTCTTTTTCGTAAGAAATTTATATAAATTATGTTGTAAAAATGACATTTATATATGTAAAATATTACTAATATATAAAAATCGTAATAAACATTCAGTTACAAAACATTTTTTTTGCAACCATATGAATAGATTTTACTTGCGCATATCATAAAAGATATATTTTATATATTACGTTAATTTGCGTTCGTACAGTAGACAATTGATTTTCTTTCCTAAGATAATATTTTAGCGCTTAATTAACAAGATTTGTTACAATGCACAGTTAGCTTTATTTTCAACCACTAGAGTAAAGTTTCTTGAAAAGAGAAATTGTAAACAGATAACAAAAGTTTAAATTTGCTCACTGGAAATATTTAATACTGTTTAATAAGAAAAGGTAATCAATTTTATTTCTTGGGGAAAACTTGTATTCTCGCACACGTGCTCAAAGAAAGTATAAAGCGGAGGGTGAGGCGAGGATGGGAGGGGGCGATACATATGTCGTCCCGCATCCGCGTGTAGAGGGAAACAAAACAAAGCCGAGAGTGAAAAAAGAATCGTGCGAGACAAATCGCGTAAAAGCGCAAAAAGGAAGCGAGAGGGAAAAAAGTCGGGCGCGGTACGACTGTGAAGTGGCCTGGCGTCTCAAACAAAAGGACACGTCGAAAAAGGCACATGTACCTACAAAGAGAGGAGGACGGTGGAGAAGGGAGGGAGGGAGGAAGAGAGAGAAAGAGAGAAAGAGAGAGTAGGAGCCGCACCTGAGATTGTAGTTGGCGACGGATACGTGCACTGTGTCGTAATCGCGACCGAGGAGGCTGAGTCTGCAGCTGGCGGCGTGGGCGAGGGTGCCTGCTCGACCGCGCGTACTGTGGGATCCCACGCGTTGTCGTTCGCCGCTCACCTCGACGTCGCACTCGGAGGACGAAAACCCAGGAGCCTCCTTGACCGCGCCGTGAGTCGTCTGCCCGTTTGCGCCGTTGCCAACGGAGTTGCTCGACCCTCCACCGTCGTTTCCCATGCTCATGCCGCTCGGTGATCGGATCATTTCGGCTGTTGGACATACGCGCGTACACTTAATTAAACCTTTCTGTCAATTGTATACTTGAAATACATTTTGGGCAAAATTTAACAGCTAATAAAATCAATATTAATTCCCGAATTCCCGTATAGCAGATTGATCGAGTTAATTCTACTCTAATTAATTAATAGTGAGTGTAAAAATAATTAGCTAAGTTTTATAGTTACGTGGCTTGCTCGTGGTCTCAACAGTCGTCGTCGTCGTCGGCGCTCTCGTCGTCATTTCGACAAAATTGAGCCTCGCTACGAAGCCATTGTAGTCGAATGGATCAACTTCCGGGCCGGATCTGCAAACATCAAGGTGCTCTATGTGTGATAAAGCTCTTAAGCGCAATGACTTCCATGCTCTCCTTACGTTGGCTTAATAGCGCGATAAACAATCTTGAAAGCTCTGGCTCACCGTGCGACCGAGTGAAATTCATTTTTCTTTCAGAGACCTTTTATGATCATTTTTTCAGAGGTTTCAACTACTACTTACACTCCAAAGTCGTTTGCCCCCTTTCCTTTTAGGATGTACATTTTTAAAGTGTTAACATTTTTTAACTTTGAAAACACGTAATGTACGCAATACAATTTTCAGGTACACCTCAAATTTATGCTCAGTTTATCAACGTCTACAAGTTACGAACGAGATAAAATAGTGTAATCGCGCGTCTTATTTTGGCATTTACGTAAGATTTTCTTATACGGAACGTTTTTATCTATGTAAAAAGGGATAGATAACTTATGTGACAATTAAATGTTACCTAAATTCGACAAGGAGATCTTTTCCAACGTGAGTCACGGTGTCTGTTCGATTCCCGCAGAGCGTCTCCAACAGTGCACTGCTTGTCGATGGACCATCGTAAACAGCAATATAATCACTGATGCAATGTCTGAAACAAAAAGCGAGTGCAATATCTTAAAATAACTGTACGTAATATTTTAATTTATATTTTATACAAATGACGCAATCAAAAATTAAAGTAATAAGTTACGATTCAATATTTCAATGATTAAGAGCCTTGACGAATAATCCGCTTATAATTATAATATAATTAAGAACTTTTTATTTTCATTAATATCTTAATAATTTTTATACTATTTCTTACGCCTCTCTATAAGTATTTTCAAAATTTTTTTATAATATTCGTACGTATAATATCGCAAATCGTTTTCTTTTTCTCAGATAGAACGGGGATAGACAGAGCTTTGAAACATTTGAATAACCAACCGGCCGGAACCAATAATTTGCATTTAAATAAAGCAGTTTATTGAATGGTACGTTTGGGAAGTGGCTCTAATGCTTTCTTTCATCATCGGGTGAACCGCCAAGAGCACTCGATAATTACGGTATTAACGCCTGTACACTTTTAACGGCTCTTAATTTGCCGTCAGATTAAAATCGCATTTCCTCTATCGAGTCCCGGAAACCAAGGACCGAGCTATCGAGATTTAACAGGATAAACTATAGCAAAGCTCGATGGAAGGTGAAGGTAAATGCTGATCAACTTTTCCTATAAAATAAATCACGCGGCAACCGATCAACTTAATTCGCTGTACAGCCGAGACTTCCATTCCACCCCCCAATGTCCATCTTCATTTTTCGATTATCCCGGTAATGATCGATTTTCAACGGTAATTCCGTACATGAAATTGCGAGTTCAATAGAAATAATTATCACAGAAAGAGATGCTCTTTTTTTAAACGTAATTTTAAAGAGGTACGATTATAAATGTAAGTAATTTGAGTATTGTGAATGAGAAATAAAACGTTGTTATTGTATCGGATTGGTAAAACCGGGTGAAAGTGTGATGTATATAGGTATATAGCGATTGGCTAGCGGTCGCAGAGTGCCGAGGTTGAACGAGTGTATTCGTTTGCCGAGGCTAGCCAACGGCTGTGGGAAATAGTTTTACGGCATTTTCTGCCTGGTCGGAACGTATGGAAGAGAAAATCGGATATACCTCGGAGTTCGTTTCACGCGCAGCAACGGTCCGTCGCATACCCTCGACCCAAATACGTATACATACGTATACTTGAGGAGTGTAGAATACAGGACGACGGCCAGTTTTCCCAAACTAAAAGCGAAATTGAGCGGCATTATATAGAAGAGGTAGGGTACAACGAACCTCAGCTACAAACTGTAACACTTTCGAATTCCCTCTTTGTGCACCTACCTGATGTGCACTTCTCTTTCCCCCGTGAACCCTCGTGCATGAGCGTCTTTTGTGTGTTTAAGTGTCTACCTATACTCGCCCGCTCGGCCGTTTGTGTGTTTATGAGAGGAGACACGGGAGGAGCGATAAACCTCTCCAATTTCGCTTTTAGACCGCGCTGCGCCCGCTTCGAAATGGATCGGTTTTTCGTTCTACTCTGGGCTTTTACGCCCGCGATCCCTCGGGAATTGGGTTTTTAATGCACCTGCGGTCTCGTTGTTGCGTTATATATCCAACTAAGAATACCTAAACAAATACCGGCAATAACCTTATTTACCTATCGACATTTACGTTCCGATAGATATTTCCTACCTTTTTCGGCTTTGTTATTTCATTCTCCGATACTCTACTCTACACTACCTCTCCAATCAATTTTACGATATTTTCACGAAATATCGATCACGCTCTTTATACTCGGACCAACAATTAAAGACCGGCTTATTATACCTGTTTTCGGATCAGATATTTATAATAAATAATTAGATACTCTTGCCTATTTCTCCACAAGTTTCGCGTATTCTGTAAAATACTAATTATTTTAGGTTACAATAATTTTATGATATCTGCTTATCGATATACATACGATGCAGAAATATCTATCGCCGTCCAACCCGTAAAACAAATTTTCCGTTTAAAATTCCGTGGTTTCTTACTATACACGCGCACCCACACACACGCACGCACACTCAGAAACACATATGTATATATGTGTCTATGTGTATTTGTGAGGTGGTAAATGCAACGGTCGAATCGGTATGCAAATCGTAAAGCGATTATAGGCACGCGATGAGGTATTAACGCGCGTAGTCGGGGGATGCAACGCGGTGAAAACTCGATGATTCTATTAATTAAGCCAACCTGGGAAAAACAACCGTCGACTCTTTTTTCACATATACCTTTTTTGTACCTGCCTCTCGTTCAATACTAGCGATATTTTGTCACTTTTTTACGCCCTTATCCTTATTAAAATAATTTATTGATCCTTCCGTGATCTTTAAATGTTAATACTGACTGTAAATATTCAACCTGAAAAGCCATGCTTGAGGAACTTAAAAAAATACATTTTTGATGTAAAAAAAGTTAGTTTAAACATGAAAAATTCTGAAGGATTTACTTTGCGCCCACACATAAATTGTAAAAAATGCAGCGTTACGGATGTAGGTATTTTATATACGTCTTGTTCTTCACTACAAATCGCATGTACTTACAAATAAGCAAATTACTTCAAGAAATGTAATTATTTTACTATTTACATCACATAAATAATGTATTTACTTACATATTCAGATCGTAATCATAATTTTCTTAAAGAAATAAGATTAATGAACAAATCGGGTTAAATTATTATAATTAATTTATTAGACGTTTAAAAGACAATCTAGACGTTTGTCCTTAGTTATAAAGGTTATGTTCATCAAAGATGTAGATTTTTATAATTTAAAAATTATTTAGAACAAATAAGGTTAATTGATTTGAGTGCAATAGTTATACATATATTTTGTAAGCTACATTGTTAAAACTAATAAAGCAATTATTTTTAAGTAGGACAGTAGTATAATTAATTTTAACTAGTTGCGGAAAATGCGCAGCGTTTTCTAAGGTTTTAAAATAAAAATTGCATGCTACGTAAATGAATTTTTGACCAATCGTATTAAAACGAAATTATTTAATTTATTGTTGGATTAATTTTTACCTGTCCTAATATTTATAACATTTATATATATATTTATATAACATTTATATATTTATAACATATTACATATAAATAGTTTTCTAAAAAATCATTTTGTGTTTTATTATTGAAAGTATGAGTACTCTAATAGAGTAATACGTTCGTTTCTGATAGAGTAAAAAAATTGACTGATAAATATGAGGGATTTTAATGAATTTATCAAATTAAATATGATTTACTCTAATAGTGTCACTAAGTATATTAATGATCGAAAGTCATTAGCATAGATTGGTTTTTGCTTTAGTAATTTTCAAAAGTATATATACCGTTTAAGAATAGCATTTTGTCAGCTTGGGTAAATTAAGTATATTCTTTACTAAATACACTTTTCAGGTGAAGAGTTCTTTGTGCCCGCGAATCTCCACAAAAGCGGGAAATTATCCACTTTCAAAAACGAAATTCATAATTAAACTGCTTGTGCAACGCGCCAAAAAAAGGAGAAGCCGCGCAGCGCATAGATTACGAAAATTACTTGGCCGCTAATTTGAAAACGATTCAGACGCGACTTCCCGCTCCCTTCCAGTTTTCTCCACCCTATTTCCCTTCCTCTCCCTTTCGTTCTTCCTCTCTGTCTCTCTCTCTCTCTCTCTCTCTCGGTTTTTCCCTTAGCGTAGTAGAAAATGACGGGGTGCAAAAAAGGAGCCGCCAGTAAATTATCTTTTAAAGCGCCGGCGCCTCAAAAGCCGCCTTAGGGATATATATTTTTGTGCCGATAGCAGAAAGGAAAGGAAGTCGTCGTCTCGGTCGTTTCTATATACCGCGCACCGCTAATGTACTTTGAATCCGCGCGGGCAAACCGCGGGGGTAATCCGTTTAAAATTGCGTCGCATAAACGCATCAGTCCGTAATTCCTTTTTGCGACGGTTGCGCCGGGCGCGTCGGGCGCGTCGGGCGCGCACTATACCAGTCCTACACCGGACTTTAAGGAACGAAGAAGAAAAATGGCACGGAACGGACTGACGTTCTGGTTATAGCTGGAACTACGCGTAAAAATAACCACCACTGCGCGTACAAATTATTCTTCAGGCTCTTTTGCAATTTTCGTTTCATTTGAGATTGTAAACAGGATTTTTAATCAATGGATTAACTCTCGTGCACGTACATGCACACTGCGGATGTCTACATCATGATTGAATAATAATTCCACCGTATATGTAGCGTATATCTTAACGAAATACAAACATTTTTTATTTATATTTACAGTCACTTGTTTAATGTTAATTGTAATTTCTAAAAGATGGAAACTTGTGTATTTACTTTGAAGGTGGGATAACTTATATTTATTTATCATCGTATACTTAATAATTGATAAACTTTTTATATTAGAAAGCAATAAGTTTCAGTTCTTTTGTCGAATTAGACGAATTTTCGTCAGAATATGATAAAACGTTGAATCAAATTAAAAACTATTTTTATTACCGCATCGCGTTAAGGGATTACCTAAATTCCATTTGTAACTTACCACGGCTATTTGTAGTATTTATTCGGATTGTTTCAAAACTTTCTGTTATTTGTACCAAGTTGTTATTTTCAATTCATTGGTATAGGAAAGTAACATTAGCTTAAATGCGTTTTATTTGATCAGCTATAACAATAGAGCTTTATAAAAGATACAATTTAGTTCAACTCGATTTAATATTTATCTTCATCTCCTTTCTTTGCAGTAACACGTGCGCGTTTTGCATTATACGGATTAACAAAAACTAACAAAACTGCAGTGATGTAAATATTTGTATTAGACTCTTTTTACTTTCATTCATATTTAAAAATTAAAAATTTAGTTGATGGGTTCTAAAATATATTGTTCTATATGTCTACATAAACAAATAAAATTGTCTTTGTATAGAATATGTTATAATAAAATAAAAATATTCATTTTAATTTCATTAATAACAATAATTACTACACTCAGACAAGTAATAAAATATACTTGTTACGGTTACGCATACAAAAGTGCATATCATATTTCAAGTATTTTGAGTTTTAAAACACTAATATACCTGTACGCAATGCGAATAAAATAAAAAAAATGAATGGCTACAAAAGATGAAAACTTTATAAACAACAAAGAAAGGTCAACAAGTAAAATACCATTGGACAGAAAAAAATATAAGGAGAGATCCGAGTAAAGAGAAAGGCAAAAAGAAAGAAAGAAAGAAAGAAAGAAAAGAGTGAAAGAAAAAAGGACAAGTTTGCCAGCACTTTTGGTCTAGGTGACACTTGACTTTGCTTTGCTTTGCCCTAGGCGTCGTCGCGACGGCCCGCATTCCTTTCCATCTCGGTAAGTATACGCGAAAACGCGACGTTGAGAATTATAACCACCGGATGCGTGCGCTTTTCGCGAGTTGGAAAACGCGTACCCGCTTACGACACTTGTCGCTTGGTCGATGTCATTTCACGCACTTTCAAGTTCAAACGCGACATCAAAGCTATCCGCTCTTTTTTTCCTCTTTTTCGCAGGTTCCGTTAATTACCTCGCACTTTGACAACTGAGTTAAAAAATTATTTTCCTTCGTCTTCTCTTATTTATTAAGTTCTCTACCTTATTTTCTATAGAATAAGATAAATATAGCCTGTCGCTAAAACTTAATAAAAGCGGGTATAAAATTGAGGAGAAAATGAGTTGTCAGGTTTTCGATAATGGCGGTGGCACAAATGCAATAGAAAATCTCCATGTACTATGTTTAAGATACGACATAAAAGATTAAACTTGTAGAATAGTACGAGATATATGACAAATATAAATGATTAAGTGGATGAAGAGGATGGAGGAGGAAAATGCTATGTTACATGTGTGGGGGTGTATGGATGTGAATGTGTGGATGTGTATTCCGGTGAACATCATTTCCCCGGAAAAGCAGGGTTTTGAATAACAATGCTGGCTGAATCTGAGATGCAATAGGAATTCAGTAGGAGGCAAAGTCGTTGCTAGTATCGTACGTCGTATCCCGACTCTATTAGAGCGAAGGATGAAACACGCATCTAGGTGGCAATCGGCTCTCATAGCTCTAGTCTTCTGTCTGAGTATGTTGTGTGCGCGTGAAAATCCTATGAGCTGCTTCATTTGGAACGGGAGCAAAGGCAACCCAACAGATCTAGTCACGGAAGTACAGAATGGAGGGGAACGAGTAAATGTCCTTAGACTGGAACTGTACGACGAATTCAAATATATACTCTCAAGTTCCGCGTGGGAAAGCGAATTTCTTTATAGTTTAATAGTAATCTGTTTCCATTATTAAAGATTTTCGAAATATAATCCGCGCGGGCAAACCGCGGGGTAATCCGTTTAAAATTGCGTCGCATAAACGCATCAGTCCGTAATTCCTTTTTGCGACGGTTGCGCCGGCGCGTCGGGCGCGTCGGGCGCGCACTATACCAGTCCTACACCGACTTTAAGGAACGAAGAAGAAAAATGGCACGGAACGGACTGACGTTCTGGTTATAGCTGGAACTACGCGTAAAAATAACCACCACTGCGCGTACAAATTATTCTTCAGGCTCTTTGCAATTTTCGTTTCATTTGAGATTGTAAACAGGATTTTTAATCAATGGATTAACTCTCGTGCACGTACATGCACACTGCGGATGTCTACATCATGATTGAATAATAATTCCACCGTATATGTAGCGTATATCTTAACGAAATACAAACATTTTTTATTTATATTTACAGTCACTTGTTTAATGTAATTGTAATTTCTAAAAGATGGAAACTTGTGTATTACTTTGAAGGTGGGATAACTTATATTTATTTATCATCGTATACTTAATAATTGATAAACTTTTTATATTAGAAAGCAATAAGTTTCAGTTCTTTTGTCGAATTAGACGAATTTTCGTCAGAATATGATAAAACGTTGAATCAAATTAAAAACTATTTTTATTACCGCATCGCGTTAAGGGATTACCTAAATTCCATTTGTAACTTACCACGGCTATTTGTAGTATTTATTCGGATTGTTTTCAAAACTTTCTGTTATTTGTACCAAGTTGTTATTTTCAATTCATTGGTATAGGAAAGTAACATTAGCTTAAATGCGTTTTATTTGATCAGCTATAACAATAGAGCTTTATAAAAGATACAATTTAGTTCAACTCGATTTAATATTTATCTTCATCTCCTTTCTTTGCAGTAACACGTGCGCGTTTTGCATTATACGGATTAACAAAAACTAACAAAACTGCAGTGATGTAAATATTTGTATTAGACTCTTTTTACTTTCATTCATATTTAAAATTAAAAATTTAGTTGATGGGTTCTAAAATATATTGTTCTATATGTCTACATAAACAAATAAAATTGTCTTTGTATAGAATATGTTATAATAAAATAAAAATATTCATTTTAATTTCATTAATAACAATAATTACTACACTCAGACAAGTAATAAAATATACTTGTTACGGTTACGCATACAAAAGTGCATATCGTATTTCAAGTATTTTGAGTTTTAAAACACTAATATACCTGTACGCAATGCGAATAAAATAAAAAAAATGAATGGCTACAAAAGATGAAAACTTTATAAACAACAAAGAAAGGTCAACAAGTAAAATACCATTGGACAGAAAAAAATATAAGGAGAGATCCGAGTAAAGAGAAAGGCAAAAAGAAAGAAAGAAAGAAAGAAAGAAAGAAAAGAGTGAAAGAAAAAAGGACAAGTTTGCCAGCACTTTTGGTCTAGGTGACACTTGACTTTGCTTTGCTTTGCCCTAGGCGTCGTCGCGACGGCCCGCATTCCTTTCCATCTCGGTAAGTATACGCGAAAACGCGACGTTGAGAATTATAACCACCGGATGCGTGCGCTTTTCGCGAGTTGGAAAACGCGTACCCGCTTACGACACTTGTCGCTTGGTCGATGTCATTTCACGCACTTTCAAGTTCAAACGCGACATCAAAGCTATCCGTTCTTTTTTCCTCTTTTTCGCAGGTTCCGTTAATTACCTCGCACTTTGACAACTGAGTTAAAAAATTATTTTCCTTCGTCTTCTCTTATTTATTAAGTTCTCTACCTTATTTTCTATAGAATAAGATAAATATAGCCTGTCGCTAAAACTTAATAAAAGCGGGTATAAAATTGAGGAGAAAATCAGTTGTCAGGTTTTCGATAACGGCGGTGGCACAAATGCAATAGAAAATCTCCATGTACTATGTTTAAGATACGACATAAAAGATTAAATTTGTAGAATAGTACGAGATATATGACAAATATAAATGATTAAGTGGATGAAGAGGATGGAGGAGGAAAATGCTATGTTACATGTATGGGGGTGTATGGATGTGGATGTGTGGATGTGTATTCCGGTGAACATCATTTCCCCGGAAAAGCAGGGTTTTGAATAACAATGCTGGCTGAATCTGAGATGCAATAGGAATTCAGTAGGAGGCAAAGTCGTTGCTAGTATCGTACGTCGTATCCCGACTCTATTAGAGCGAAGGATGAAACACGCATCTAGGTGGCAATCGGCTCTCATAGCTCTAGTCTTCTGTCTGAGTATGTTGTGTGCGCGTGAAAATCCTATGAGCTGCTTCATTTGGAACGGGAGCAAAGGCAACTCAACAGATCTAGTCACGGAAGTACAGAATGGAGACGAGTAAATGTCCTTAGACTGTACTGCACGAATTCAATATAACTCTCAAGTTTCTCGCGTGGGAAACGAATTTCTTTATAGTTTAATAGTATCTGTTTCCATTATTAAAGAATTTTCGGATAATAGAATTCCCGTAATGTCGATTCATTCGGTTTAAACTATTTGTGTTGTGTTTCAAAATACATCTACGCTATGTGCAAATCACCTATCAATTATTTCTAGTCTTTCAATATAGAAATGCGAGTACATACAATTTATACATAATCTGTGCGTAATCTATGCATAGCATTACGTGCAAATAATGTAACAATACGTGAATTAATTTTCTAACTATTAATAATAAATAATAATGCGAATAATGGATAATTAAATATCGAAAAATAAATATATTTTTAAAATAACAATTATGGAATAATTTGATATAAAATGTGATAATTCATAGTTTTTTTACACGGATTATTACATCGATCTTTAACGGGATGTCGGACCCAAATTACAGGAATTTGCACTTTTCAATCTAAAAATTATGTCTAAAATATTGAATTAAAAATCTGAAAAAATTCATACGGATAGCTTAAAACATAAGAAAGGGTACGGCCTTTTTTTTTTTAAAGAAAAATCGTTTTTTTAATAATAATTGAGTAAACAATTTTAAGTCAGTAATTATTAGTCAAAAAAAAGTATAAAATCTCAACCCAAATATCGCAGTCAAATTATGGATTTAAAAATCTGGAGAAATTCGGGTATATTATTTAAAACATGTTAAGGGTCTGACGTTTAGGTTTTTTTTAAATGTATTCATTTGTTTATAAAAAAAAGTAAAAACTGACTATTTTCTGAGTTTGACATCCTCTAAAGACACCAAGAGTGGCCATCTGACGTATCTTATCTTTATACATCTCTGAATTTATCAAAGATTTTTTAACGCGTTACATATAAAAAAAGTGTATACATTTTAAGAAGAATTTTTCCACTACTCAATACGCATTAAAAAGAAACATTGGTGGGTATAACACGTTTCGTCGACAATCAGTATCTTTTATTCGGAAGACTGAACTTTGGTATTTTAATGTAACAAATCAACGTGAACCTTATAATTACTTAAATACGTAGTACGAGTAGAAGAAAAACATTAAATGTACCTTGACAGACTCTTTAATATCTGAATATTGCATGATTCATAAGTACTTGATTAGCACATTTTGAATGATTCATTCTTTAAGATTCTCATAGTTTTGTCGTATGACGTAAAACTACTTTTTTACTTACTGTTTTTCAACTTATCTTAAATGTAAAAATACATTAGTAATGAGATTTTGTTTCATAAATTCCCCAACCTGTTTAACAAGATTTTACATTTGTACAAAAACATGTTTGTATTAGATTGTAATGTAAATTTAAGGGTACATTTACTATATTTGCAAGACAATTGATATGGAGGATTTAAAATTTACCTGTTATTTAAGTAGTATCCTATGTACTTACACAATTCAAAATATTTTTAAATGTCATACACGGTACATTTGTTCTTCTCTTCTTCTCATCTTTGTACCTCACTACCCTTGTGCGATGTGCATTAGTTTTATTCTTAATAAACTAATACTAGTCAGAAATTCACTAAAATTTGAGTAAATATTCCTTTAATTATAACTGTTTGATCTGAATTATCCGACCTGTCGAGATATTTTTTTACGGAAGATTTGATTACATGCGTCTACATATATGCGTCTAATTGAGATCAAAGAGGTCTACTTAAAGGAATATTAACTAAAGTTTCAGTGGATTTCTGAGTAGGATTATTAGAAATAAAACTAATACATATCGCACAAAGCCGGAGATATACGGAGATAGAGAGACAGAGGGAAGAGAAGAGAAGAATGAACGAACGAGACAGAAGATTGACTTAATTCAGGACCGCAAGCACTAAATCTATTAGTGATACGCAACTGCGTTATATCTCTCTTTCTCCCTTCCAAGTCGTCTACCGCTTCTCGCCTCCGACAATTCAACCGTAATTATACTCCGGAGAGGCAACGAATAATGCATGCTAATTCTGTGAGGACTCTAGCGGGCTCCAACTTTAATACTTTCAATTATGATGTGAGTTGTTTGCAGGAGCTCCTCTTCAACTCTCAATATACAACTCTTAATATACGGAAACCACAACGTATTTATTTTAATGAGTTGTCGAAACATTCACGTACTGCGATAATCACTTAATTCATTTGCGAACTTCGAATGGCGATTTTACCATTTCCACCGACAGGCTATCTGTATATGTATATACAATGCGTGTAATTTCTCACATAAATTGATTTTTTATCCACCATCGATCGGTATTAATTAAGTTATTCACCTCACAACCTCTTGGATAAGGCAATAACTTATTCATAAATTTATTATTGTCTAGCATAGTTACGGTACGTTGATAAAATTTTAATTAGAAAATTTTGTCGAATATATTTTCTTGTATATTTTTTACTATTAATAATAAATAATAATGCGAATAATGGATAATTAAATATTGAAAAATAAATATATTTTTAAAATAACAATTATGGAATAATTTTATAAAATGTGATAATTCATAGTTTTTTTACACGGATTATTACATCGATCTTTAACGGGATGTCGGACCCAAATTACAGGAATTTGCACTTTTCAATCTAAAAATTATGTCTAAAATATTGAATTAAAAATCTGAAAAAATTCATACGGATAGCTTAAAACATAAGAAAGGGTACGGCCTTTTTTTTTTTAAAGAAAAATCGTTTTTTAATAATAATTGAGTAAACAATTTTAAGTCAGTAATTATTAGTCAAAAAAAGTATAAAATCTCAACCCAAATATCGCAGTCAAATTATGGATTTAAAAATCTGGAGAAATTCGGGTATATTATTTAAAACATGTTTAAGGGTCTGACGTTTAGGTTTTTTTTTAAATGTATTCATTTGTTTATAAAAAAAAAGTAAAAACTGACTATTTTCTGAGTTTGACATCCTCTAAAGACACCAAGAGTGGCCATCTGACGTATCTTATCTTTATACATCTCTGAATTTATCAAAGATTTTTTAACGCGTTACATATAAAAAAGTGTATACATTTTAAGAAGAATTTTTCCACTACTCAATACGCATTAAAAAGAAACATTGGTGGGTATAACACGTTTCGTCGACAATCAGTATCTTTTATTCGGAAGACTGAACTTTGGTATTTTAATGTAACAAATCAACGTGAACCTTATAATTACTTAAATACGTAGTACGAGTAGAAGAAAAACATTAAATGTACCTTGACAGACTCTTTTAATATCTGAATATTGCATGATTCATAAGTACTTGATTAGCACATTTTGAATGATTCATTCTTTAAGATTCTCATAGTTTTGTCGTATGACGTAAAACTACTTTTTTACTTACTGTTTTTCAACTTATCTTAAATGTAAAAATACATTAGTAATGAGATTTTGTTTCATAAATTCCCCAACCTGTTTAACAAGATTTTACATTTGTACAAAAACATGTTTGTATTAGATTGTAATGTAAATTTAAGGGTACATTTACTATATTTGCAAGACAATTGATATGGAGGATTTAAAATTTACCTGTTATTTAAGTAGTATCCTATGTACTTACACAATTCAAAATATTTTAAATGTCATACACGGTACATTTGTTCTTCTCTTCTTCTCATCTTTGTACCTCACTACCCTTGTGCGATGTGCATTAGTTTATTCTTAATAAACTAATACTAGTCAGAAATTCACTAAAATTTGAGTAAATATTCCTTTAATTATAACTGTTTGATCTGAATTATCCGACCTGTCGAGATATTTTTTTACGGAAGATTTGATTACATGCGTCTACATATATGCGTCTAATTGAGATCAAAGAGGTCTACTTAAAGGAATATTAACTAAAGTTTCAGTGGATTTCTGAGTAGGATTATTAGAAATAAAACTAATACATATCGCACAAAGCCGGAGATATACGGAGATAGAGAGACAGAGGGAAGAGAAGAGAAGAATGAACGAACGAGACAGAAGATTGACTTAATTCAGGACCGCAAGCACTAAATCTATTAGTGATACGCAACTGCGTTATATCTCTCTTTCTCCCTTCCAAGTCGTCTACCGCTTCTCGCCTCCGACAATTCAACCGTAATTATACTCCGGAGAGGCAACGAATAATGCATGCTAATTCTGTGAGGACTCTAGCGGGCTCCAACTTTAATACTTTCAATTATGATGTGAGTTGTTTGCAGGAGCTCCTCTTCAACTCTCAATATACAACTCTTAATATACGGAAACCACAACGTATTTATTTTAATGAGTTGTCGAAACATTCACGTACTGCGATAATCACTTAATTCATTTGCGAACTTCGAATGGCGATTTTACCATTTCCACCGACAGGCTATCTGTATATGTATATACAATGCGTGTAATTTCTCACATAAATTGATTTTTTATCCACCATCGATCGGTATTAATTAAGTTATTCACCTCACAACCTCTTGGATAAGGCAATAACTTATTCATAAATTTATTATTGTCTAGCATAGTTACGGTACGTTGATAAAATTTTAATTAGAAAATTTTGTCGAATATATTTTCTTGTATATTTTTTACTATTCATAAAAATAAACAAATGCACGAAGAATAAAGTAATAACAAGTGTATTCGAAAGCTAATAATATGTTTTAATTCGAAATTTATATGACACTAAATACCGTACAATTACTCTAATCATGTAAACGTCGTAAAATAATGATAATGTATAATACAAATATTAGATTTAAGAAATGTATACTTTTGATCTTGAATTTTTAATGAAGAGTGGAAGAGAATTGAGTAAATTTAAAATTTTTATTAGGGTGAATTACTGCTTAGATATGCCGATGGAGAAACATAAAACAACATTTTGGACTGTGAGATAAGTAGATTACATGTAATAAGATTAATGCGGAAGTATTAATCTCTAATGCTTATTTAAAGTTTTAAATATAATAATAGATGATACATTTTAATTTTCTGTTTATCCAAAACAATTCTTTCCATAGTAATGATATTTTATACATTTACAAACCATACATTCTATTCAACTTTTATAAAAATTTGTCTATCATTTACGTAAAAAGTAAAAAAAAAAAACAAAATAGAGTAAATTAAAAACCGCACATTTTTAAAACTAGTGAACCAATTTTAACGTGTTTATCCTTAAATTCAAGGTATTTTATTTTGCAAACTAAGAAGATGTGGTTTCAATTATCGATATCAAAACGCTAAAAATTCTAATACACGAAAACAAACCCTCAAATAAAATAATTCAATAAAATAAAAAAGGTATGGACTCCGTAAATATATATATATATATATATATACATATATTAAGAAGTCGAATGTTCGTTTCCAACATAATTCAGAACCAACAGTACCGTCACATACCCAATTGTTGATCATGAACCAATTTCTGATCAGTGTATTATTTCAATAAAATAATAAGATTTACATAAATCTAAACGTTGCTACGCACAATTTGAAGGTTAAACAATCAATAATTGTTTAGTAGACTTAAATAGAAAGTGGTATATGTACCGAAAATTTACTGATCAGAAATTGGTACTTCCCATTGTTATAGTATACCATTGTTATGTTAGCAAAAAACTGTAATTTAGTTGTATACCGAAGTTTTTTCCCACTTCAACTGAATTCTTTGATGTAAGTACTGTTTATATATATATAAATATTTATTTTATTTGGTATTAAACTAAACCACTGTATTTATTTATTAATTACTTGAGCAACATACTTTAAATTACTCCTTTAGACTTCTCAGATTATTTTAATATTGTAGCTATATAAGAAATATACAGTAAAAACGCATACTTTAATTGCAGAAAAATAAAAATTTCACGTGCACAAGGATTTTTTAAAAATTTGGTATACCGACACACGTATTATGCTCTTACGCAGGAGCATTACGTAAAACTAGCTTTACTGAACGCTACCTTTGATTTAAAAAAGCATCAATCTACTTTTCTTTCGACACATTTTTGTAAATAAAAGTAACAGATGCTACCTCTTCATGGAATTATTTCCAGTGCTTGTATTAATCTCAACAGCGTTTAAACGCGTTCATTAAAAAGAGCTGAAACTAAATTTAAAGCAGAAAATGAACTTATGTTCTAATAAATATATTTCATTCGCTTTTGATGTTCTTTAGTTAAGTCATGTTAGATATCCTTTTGTGAAAAAATTGTAATATGTACATGTTACATGGTATCTCTTACTAAAGGATCAAATGTACAATATAAAAAATAAAATTTTATATATAAATAAATTATTAGAGCAATGACTCTTAAATCTTAATTATTGTCATAAAAATAAGGGCAGTATTTTGAAAATTAAATAAATAGCATTAATATAATTATAAAAGTTGCATTTATTAATAAGTAGATCCATTATCGAGGAAGGTTTTATCATTTTAATTCGATCAAGTTAAAATGTATAAAGATTTATCAAGCCCCTTATCTCTCCTAATATTCTATTCCAATTTCCAATTGAGCCTGGTTTTATCTCGGTGGAATGAAAAAGGGTAGATTCGTCGTTTACAAACAGATAAGGGATACCTGATTCGGTGTCCGCGGATTAACAGGATTTATACCGATTCCCTTCGGTTCGAGGCCGTTGGTCCTCGCGGCAAGCATAGACAGAAGGGGATAAGGATGACGAAGCAGCGGCGCAGCAGAGACGCTAATTACTTTTCCGAGATTAATAGCGCATTGACTAATCAGGGATAATTAATGCGCGGCTTTGTCGAAGGCGCGGTGAAGGTGGTACACCTCCTCCCCCTCGGCCCCTCTTCCTCTTTCCCCTTCTCCTCCACCTCCTCCTCCTCCTCCTCCTCCTCTTCTTCTCGCGTTCATTGGCCACGATAGCGAGAGAGTGCGCGTTCGATCCTTTTGTACCCTCATCAGCGGCATTGCTTTCCCGCGACTATATCTCTCTTCCCGAGGCTTGGCATCTCAACAGACACCTAATACCCGCACCGGTAACACCAGATTTCCCCTACCCCTATCTCTACCCGCGATCCTGATACTATTCCGAGAGGGCATGCACGGGCTGTAACGCGGATTAATCACTACCGGATCGTCGACGGGGTTCATTGACTCTCCTATTGATTTGTCAGATGTGAATAATTTAAACCAACCCGGATGCCCTTCTCCAATTTACTGCGATAAGGTTTCTCACATTCTTGATATCGATTCTTCTTCCTTCCTTCCTTCCTTCCTTCCTTCCTTCCTTCCTTTCTTCCTTCCTTCCTTCCTCCCTTCCCCCCTTCCTACCTTCCTTCTTCGCGCATCAATTATTTATCCATATCTTCCATCCATTCGTACAATCAATGGAAACCTAACAGAATATCTTATATCTATATCAATATCTATTTATGATAATTTAACATTTAAATGTTTGTTAAATATTCACGCATTTCTTATACATTCCATCAGAATCAATGCATATTACAAAAATGAAGGTATTGCCAGAAGAGGCTAGACAATATCCAAAAAAAGTCTTACAATAAAAATTATCGTTAGATCGCGATAATCCAGTAATATTATCCTTAAATAATTAAATCGAATAGACGATTACGAAAATTGAATAATAAAAATTGTATTACGTTTAATAATACTAAAAATAATTAATTAATAAACAATTTTTTAAGCATTTTTTATATCGATATGTTGTGTATAATAATTTTGCACTTTTTAAAGACCATTGCATGCTTTTTATATCATAACATACTATTAGTAAAGAATTCGAATACCGGTGAAAAACAAATGTTTTATCATCGTAAAAATGTTTTTGAAGAATTATAAACTCTATTTTAAAACGTATAATTTTGAAGAAAAACACTACCCTTTAATCGTTGACAATCAAAGTTAAAAATTAAAGGTTTTTACGGACTTCAATTAAAGTTAAAATGCAATCTGATATTAAATAGATATATGATCGAAAAATATGAATGTAGTACATCAGTATTTGTTACAAAATTGAATACGAATGAGTTGAAATATCTATTATTTAATTTTAATCCAATTTTTTTCATAATTTTTATTATTCCATACAGTTTTGAATCGAAACGATAAGTTAGCACATTTTATTTCCAAATATATGCTTTTATTTCAGACTTTTTTTTAGTATGATTAAAATTTCGAGAAAATCAAGTAATAGGATCTAAAACTGAGGTTCTCTTTCTATTTTTATACAAGAAAAGTCTTATAAAGTTAGAAAAATATTTCGGGTTCGAAGACCATTCGTTCACTTACTATAAAACGGAAGGCAATAGTCATTTTCTATTTGAAAAACTACTTTGAGTGCTTGAGTTTGTAAGTGAGAAAAGTGCAGAATGAGAATTTTTATAATACTTGCCAGTTTAATGAATCTATCGATTTAGAATTGTGGTTTGAATAAGTTTTATATTTTATTTTACGCACTCGATCGTGGCAATATAAAATTTTTTAAACCATAAATTTAAGAAATTGATTACGATGTTTCCTACTGCTATACTTATTTATTCTACCTGTAAAAGTAAAAAAGATATTTTATAAGTATAAAAGAATAAGACTGTTTTCTTTCAGCACTGTCGATATCTATAATGAATAATCATTAGAAATACATTGGGTATTTTCGTGCCAATGGATGCTCACGAAGAATTAAATTTAGTTGCTATGTAGTGCCTCGATCCTTCTGAATAGTTAAATTTATTGCGGTATTTCACTCAGAATTCATCGATTGAATTTTAATTTAGTTTTCATCATAGTGCATGTTTGCGATCATTGATTCGGATGAGCCATTAAGTATGATCAATTATTAGGCTCAAAACATCAGTTTTAAAGCGATATATTATTCAACTGTATGCATTGGATGATATTGATTGTTTATATGTTATTTTAATGCTATTTTCAAAGGAATAAGTAGATCCATTATCGAGGAAGGTTTTATCATTTTAATTCGATCAAGTTAAAATGTATAAAGATTTATCAAGCCCCTTATCTCTCCTAATATTCTATTCCAATTTCCAATTGAGCCTGGTTTTATCTCGGTGGAATGAAAAAGGGTAGATTCGTCGTTTACAAACAGATAAGGGATACCTGATTCGGTGTCCGCGGATTAACAGGATTTATACCGATTCCCTTCGGTTCGAGGCCGTTGGTCCTCGCGGCAAGCATAGACAGAAGGGGATAAGGATGACGAAGCAGCGGCGCAGCAGAGACGCTAATTACTTTTCCGAGATTAATAGCGCATTGACTAATCAGGGATAATTAATGCGCGGCTTTGTCGAAGGCGCGGTGAAGGTGGTACACCTCCTCCCCCTCGGCCCCTCTCCTCTTTCCCCCTTCTCCTCCACCTCCTCCTCCTCCTCCTCCTCCTCCTCTTCTTCTCGCGTTCATTGGCCACGATAGTGAGAGAGTGCGCGTTCGATCCTTTTGTACCCTCATCAGCGGCATTGCTTTCCCGCGACTATATCTCTCTTCCCGAGGCTTGGCATCTCAACAGACACCTAATACCCGCACCGGTAACACCAGATTTCCCCTACCCCTATCTCTACCCGCGATCCTGATACTATTCCGAGAGGGCATGCACGGGCTGTAACGCGGATTAATCACTACCGGATCGTCGACGGGGTTCATTGACTCTCCTATTGATTTGTCAGATGTGAATAATTTAAACCAACCCGGATGCCCTTCTCCAATTTACTGCGATAAGGTTTCTCACATTCTTGATATCGATTCTTCTTCCTTCCTTCCTTCCTTCCTTCCTTCCTTCCTTTCTTCCTTCCTTCCTTCCTCCCTTCCCCCTTCCTACCTTCCTTCTTCGCGCATCAATTATTTATCCATATCTTCCATCCATTCGTACAATCAATGGAAACCTAACAGAATATCTTATATCTATATCAATATCTATTTATGATAATTTAACATTTAAATGTTTGTTAAATATTCACGCATTTCTTATACATTCCATCAGAATCAATGCATATTACAAAAATGAAGGTATTGCCAGAAGAGGCTAGACAATATCCAAAAAAAGTCTTACAATAAAATTATCGTTAGATCGCGATAATCCAGTAATATTATCCTTAAATAATTAAATCGAATAGACGATTACGAAAATTGAATAATAAAAATTGTATTACGTTTAATAATACTAAAAATAATTAATTAATAAACAATTTTTTAAGCATTTTTTATATCGATATGTTGTGTATAATAATTTTGCACTTTTTAAAGACCATTGCATGCTTTTTATATCATAACATACTATTAGTAAAGAATTCGAATACCGGTGAAAAACAAATGTTTTATCATCGTAAAAATGTTTTTGAAGAATTATAAACTCTATTTTAAAACGTATAATTTTGAAGAAAAACACTACCCTTTAATCGTTGACAATCAAAGTTAAAAATTAAAGGTTTTTACGGACTTCAATTAAAGTTAAAATGCAATCTGATATTAAATAGATATATGATCGAAAAATATGAATGTAGTACATCAGTATTTGTTACAAAATTGAATACGAATGAGTTGAAATATCTATTATTTAATTTTAATCCAATTTTTTTCATAATTTTTATTATTCCATACAGTTTTGAATCGAAACGATAAGTTAGCACATTTTATTTCCAAATATATGCTTTTATTTCAGACTTTTTTTTAGTATGATTAAAATTTCGAGAAAATCAAGTAATAGGATCTAAAACTGAGGTTCTCTTTCTATTTTTATACAAGAAAAGTCTTATAAAGTTAGAAAAATATTTCGGGTTCGAAGACCATTCGTTCACTTACTATAAAACGGAAGGCAATAGTCATTTTCTATTTGAAAAACTACTTTGAGTGCTTGAGTTTGTAAGTGAGAAAAGTGCAGAATGAGAATTTTTATAATACTTGCCAGTTTAATGAATCTATCGATTTAGAATTGTGGTTTTGAATAAGTTTTATATTTTATTTTACGCACTCGATCGTGGCAATATAAAATTTTTTAAACCATAAATTTAAGAAATTGATTACGATGTTTCCTACTGCTATACTTATTTATTCTACCTGTAAAAGTAAAAAAGATATTTTATAAGTATAAAAGAATAAGACTGTTTTCTTTCAGCACTGTCGATATCTATAATGAATAATCATTAGAAATACATTGGGTATTTTCGTGCCAATGGATGCTCACGAAGAATTAAATTTAGTTGCTATGTAGTGCCTCGATCCTTCTGAATAGTTAAATTTATTGCGGTATTTCACTCAGAATTCATCGATTGAATTTTAATTTAGTTTTCATCATAGTGCATGTTTGCGATCATTGATTCGGATGAGCCATTAAGTATGATCAATTATTAGGCTCAAAACATCAGTTTTAAAGCGATATATTATTCAACTGTATGCATTGGATGATATTGATTGTTTATATGTTATTTTAATGCTATTTTCAAAGGAATAAGTAAACTATCTTTTATAACAAGGATTTTACTAGAGAAACAGTTTATCTGTACAACAGTTTACCTGTACACATGATAACGATTTCAATTACAAAGTACATTAACTTCAAATTTCACTTTATTATTCGTGTGTAATTTTGGAAAAAAAATATTAAATTCCAAAAAGATAGCTTAATTAGTAGTTAAAATAATTAATAAGCATTATTTTTAGTGAAAAAAATGTAACTGTCGGAGACGATGCATTTTGAATGCGATGATCGAGTTATTTAAATTCGACGTACGATACAACAACGAAATAAACAGAGCAGCAATCAAAATCGATAATACTAATAATGTTTCATGTGGACGGATTAAAGTTACGAACGCTGCAATACATAATTTCAATTGATTATCGCGGAGTAATAAGCACAGATTATACATGATATACGCAAAGCTTATGCGTTAGAGAATATCTTTAATATAATATGCTTTGGTAAGGTTCACTGGGAATCTTATAATAATGGGATCGTTTTCAGCTGAATTTGACTGCAATATTGTATTTCCATATATAGATATACAATAGAGATAGATTAATAGCTAAAGTTTAGGTAATAAGATTTCGCGTTGAACCAGTAAAATCTTTAATAGGTCATGAATCCTATAATAATTATAATACCTACTCAATTTTCATGCCGGTTATCGTTGTCATTTATAACATGCATTTATACCTACAACAATATATACCAATTATCGGAGATTTGATATAAACGATACAACTGAAGGTTGTATGTTATAAATGTTAAGTTTTCTAGTACACGCAGCAAATAAAAAAGTTGCAAGGATTATGTTGATTTTTTGTCGACATTAATCGGTTTCGCTATCTGCTTTAACGATCATAGTGAATCCTATATTGGTTTATAAAGCGGTAATTCAAAATCATAGTCTTAGTATTGGTGTGCACTTTATGTGGAAGTAATATTGTAAAAGCCAAAGCATTGAAGGGAACATAAATCGAATGGATGATTATTATCATAGGTATACACACACACACACACACACACACACACACACACACACACACATATATACATGTGTGCGCGCGCGTGTGTGTATCGGTGTGCATATGCATATACGTACTCAGATATATTTGACGATATTTACGATTACATGATGCGATGCAGCCGGAAATAAAACTGGATACTGCGTGCAATGAAAAGTAATGAAGTAAATTTTAACGATAAGCTATATATATGAAGTATAAATTTTATCGTCAAATGATTTATAATTTTAAAATCAGTAAGATTTTTAGTTTAACGACCCAATTGTCATCGTTATATTGTGAATTATATTATATTACATTTAATTAAAATGCGCAAGATAGCGCGAGTTGCGCGTGAGCACCGTTTTATTAATTAAAACGTATATAATAAATTGATATAATTAAAATCGGATAAATTGTTATTTTAGTAGTGGTCGCGCGTGTCTACACCCGGTAGGTGTACGTACATCTATTAAATAAATCGAACGAAAGGTCACATACAACACTTTGGCGTACCAATATACATTTGTCCCTTTTCAACGAACGCGGATCCGAGGGGTGCTATACACCTCGTCGAGATTTCAGATGCTCTTGCGCCCGCGGTCGCACAACCGACGGATGTAGCTTCGGGGCAAGTCATGCCTTATCTCGTCGTTTTACACTCTATAACGTTCCTAAGAGCACTAGAGAAAGAAGGAGAGAGTGAGAGAGGGCTGACTCCGTTTTTGCTCGTCATTAAAAAGACCGAGAGGGACCCGGAGAAACTATGCGTACGCGCTCGCGTAAGAGGAATCAAGGGAGAGAAAAAAAGAGCCTTTTTTATTTCATTTTCATTCGTATTTTCACGTGTTCATCTGCTCTTTTACGTACTACCTCTTAATTTTATATTTATGGCCATAGAAATGCGGAATTTTCCGCTTAATGATGAAAAGTTTCCGTTATCCACGAGGTGTAACGTTAATGGTGTATAAATAAAATTACATTTATACTCGAGTCACTTTCAGAATTCGTCGAGTAATTTTTTTTTTATTCTTCTCCCACTGGACGAAATTTAACGCAGAAGCTCAAAATGTATACGTATATACTTACATTTTATAAAACAAGATTTGCATCAGTTAATTGAACGCAATTTCGAGAGCGCTCCACTCTTTGTTTTCGCCTCGCTGGATTATATGTATACACGTGTATGTATATTCATATATAGATGTACCTACGTGTGTACGTGTGAGGGGGGGGGGGAGGGGGAGGCGTGCGTGAGTGTATGTGTGTATGCTTGAGCTTGAACTTATTCTACTGCGTGACGCGACTGTTTTGTACATATAGAAAGCCAAGAGACGACTGTATAAATGAAGTGCTGCGCGGCAAATGTATAACGAAGCTCTCCTTGTTAAACAACGCTACGAACTTACAACAGTAGCGTTAGAAACTTAAAACAATACCGAGATTAAACGCGGTAAGTTTGTCTTTTGAGTTGTCGTAAATTTAAGTGGACCTGCCAGTGACAGGGAAAAAATCATAATTTTCATCGTCTACGCTTGTTTCTTCCTCTCTACCAAGTTTTCAGAAAACAGTTTGTTATTTTGTATTGTACTTCAAATTTATATAGCCGGTGCACATCTATATGCCTGTATATTTCTTTAAAAAAAATGCTTTTTTCACGGGTACGCATAAAAAGTATTATTTTTTTATTTTTGTAAACACGAAGTAAATAAAATTGTACACGTATTCAAGAAACACGACTGTTACGTGTAACGTCCGTGGACGAAGTTCACCTGGGGCGCCAAATGCAATTGACGCGAAATTTGAATTACAAATGCAAAGGGAGGTCTAGAAGTATGATGTGGGTAACAAGGCTACATACATAACTGCATAATTGAAGAAATTTAATAGAGAACTTGGTAAAAGTAATGTAGAAAAGTGAACGTTCTTTCGAGCATTCTCGTCTATTTAATTCGTAGCTACGTACGTATAACAAGAGGATCGATCACGCAACTGAAATCGGTTCGGAAAATAGATAGCGGTGGAAAAAGGAAGCGCATTGAATAAAATCAAGGAGTATCTCTATCGTGGATTCAATCGGTCGCTATCTCGAGGACCCTCGTGTCCGCGTCGCTTTGGCAACGTTGACTTCGTCGTATATACTAGCTAAATGTACGCGAGAAAGGGAGAGAGAGAGAGCGAAGGGAAGGCGACGCAAAAGTCACCGGAAAAACTTTCCACGAAAGGTGGGACTCGGAGTTCGCTTAATTTAGCCGAGCCGCGACACTTAACGTCGCCTATCTTGCTGGCTATTATTTATCATACCGAGTTTTAAATGCACTTCTACCGTTCCGAGATTCTCAAACTTTCTCTATGTATATGCACCGCACTGTCTCGCGCCCACTTGTGGCGAACTTTCCTGCCTGACTCTTCGGGATCTTTATTTCTCTCTTTCGTTTCTTCTTGCGTAGAATGGAAAACCAAGTCGAAATGTTGGAAAAAGAGAAATTTTCAGTAGCAGCTGTGATCGCGTAAAGAGCCCAAAGAAAAATGTAACAAATTTACATTTTTCTCTTTAACTAAGCATTTCTTATTTTTCAACACAGACCATACCAGCGCGCCTGTTTACTGGTTTTATGGATAATCTTACACATCAACGAACGAATAAATTGATTTTATTTACGATATTATAAAAATATGACAAAGACGAAGAAGAAGGGCAAAAACTCAAATACTTATTTAATTGAATGCCTGAAAGTTAGTAAAAGAAAATATATCCAAAAGAACGTCAAGTTGTAGAAAGGCATCTCGTTAACGATAAGACTGCACTGTATATTTTGCAGGTGTGCAGTTCTCTTTCTCTATTCAGATCTTTAAATAAGATGTTCCGCCGGGGTCGTTCATTTCGGCATTTCTCAAGCTTCCATCTTATTTTAAATATTTTTTCCATGGTTTCGAAATTAATTGAATTCACGAAACGTCACGATACAATATTATAATTTAGGCTACGGTTAAGAGAAAAAAGGATCTTAATAATAATGGTTTCGTAACTTTTCAGCGACATGAATATTGTTGATGCTAAAACGGGGAAATAAAAGAGATAAGAGACGGTTCTCTATATCCTGCAATTTAAAATTAAAGTTAATAATGCATTTTAGATTTACGAAGAAAACAAGAAGGAAAGCGTAGTACTTACGGGAAAATGAAAGCGAGGTAAGGAAGTGAAAGTCTGTCTAGGGCCAACAGAAGCGGAAGCCAAAGGATAAGGAGCTTGAAAATACATTTCTCCACTACACGAAGATCCGTCGCAGTATGCTTTCGCGCTTTGTGATTCCAGGGAGCTCGAGGAAAAAGAAGCATTAGAAGGAACGACGGTGTCGTCATGCCCTTGTACTCTTTGTATGTAAAAACTACGAGGACCCTGACATAGGCGACGTTACGCGAGATAAGAGAACCATTTTCCTGCCACTCCTTTTTCAACTTAACATTTCAAAAAAAAACCTCCATTGCAAATTTTTCTTTCAAAGTTCAAGGTCTTTACGACTATTGTCGGTCTTGGGTATAGTTTACTTGTCCTCTCTATCTCTCCTACTTTTTTCCACTATTTTCATATACTGACCTTTTTAAAACTATTACATTTAATTTATTGCATTTAACTATAGTATTTATTTAGTATACTAAAAAAATGTTACTGTAAAATGCAAAATGCCTCGTATTAGACCATCTAAAAATGGGTTATTAGTGCATTAAAATATATTGCAATTTGAATACAAATTGGTAGACAAGTGTCGTTGATGAGTCCTATCAATTATTGCACGCACTCTACGCTTTATATCCGACAGTATAATTTTGTCAGCTTTTGTCTACTATACACTTTATAAAACTTATAATAAGAAGTTACATTTATAAAAATATAATACAATTTAAATAAATTATAATAATAAAATTTTTAGTTTTTTATCATTATTTTTGTAAAAATAAGGTATTGCGAACTATTTTAATGTCAAATATAAATTTCCTCTACTCCTATTTAAATCGTTCTACTAATATATTTTTTAAATTAATGAAATATCTCATGGGATTACGTAGTCTCGTCACGTCCTTTTAGTGCTCTCTTCTTTTTTCTGCAGCTGGTCTCTATCGTTACGTTCCCCTTTTTTTATCATAAAATTCGTTTTTTTTCTGCATCCCATTGTAGACTACGGAAAACAAACGCTGAAGAAAGTGACATTCAGAAGATAGAAATGAAGAAAAAAAAAAAATACGAACCTTCACGTTTACTATTATATCTCGCTAGTTTTCTTTTTATGAGTGTCATGCCGGTCCTGTTTCAAATAACTATATATATGTATTCATTTAATCCATATGAATTTTTAAGTCCATTTTATTTTTTATACTTGCTATTTTGATAAAACTCAAATAATGCCATTCTTTCAATAATTTCATAGTAACAATTTCATTATATTCACTACATATATTATTATATTTCAATGTGAGAATATTAAATATTTTAATGAATTTTTCAAAATGTTAAACTACGTTTCGTTTTTACGGGAATTGTAGTTAGTAAAACGTAAATATTCTTTAAAATATTTTAAGAAAATATGCTCTAAAGACTGCTTATTTAATAAATATGCTGAGTATTTTTAGAATTTTCTCTTCTTTGTTGAATTTTATAAAACAAATATGTTAGTGTGTTTGCTCACATACATGTACATGTACGTGCGCGTGTGTATATAATATATAAAACCCAACATTTTATTATTAAATAAAATAATAAACGTTCATTTCTAATAAGTATCATCATAATTTCACGGGTACCCTTGATACGTTAATCTTTTACTTTTGTGAAGAAAGTATAGCGAAAGAGAATAAAATTGCTGGAGTCTAATGTAATAAGGCGGTTATCGATTTTTGTACGGCAAATACAAGGGGATATATAAATCACGTAAATTTTTTAATAAAGATTTTATTATCCACGTTCTTGTTTGAGGTAACATTTTTACAGTCTTTGATAAAAATTACCATTTTCTATAAAGAAACGATGTTGTGTATATATTTTAATAATTATATATAAATAATAATAACTCGTATGTAAAATAAATGCACTTAGACTATTCTAAAATATACTTTAAGCAGGCTTTTACAACTAAAAATTTAATTATTTAATTAATTTATAACTTGATTTCTTTCTAAAGAGACGATTTAAATTCTATATAATAACAAAAAGAACCTATATGTATAACTAATACTGAGATTGCAACAGAAGTAAGTATAAGATTAAAATTTTATTTCTATATATAAAAATAGATCCAAAGAATACTAAATTTCAATCATAATTATTTACGTAATTATGACAAGTAATATTTAGAAGGAGACCATCATATATTCGGGAGACGGATCGTGTCCATAGCTTGTAGGATATGTTTTCTAATATAAAAATATAACAAAAAACAGAGCCGCAGACCCTAATAATCGTTTTTTCGCTAAGTTTCCAAAAGGGACTTCTAAACAATCAAATTAACACTCAAACCAAACTTTAATAAAAAGCTGAGCTAAAATAGAGAATAATTTAGTTTAAAAAATCAATAAAATAGTATAACTTTGCTCCATTGTAAGTATTGTAACAGATTTGAACGCATTTTCCTATAAATTATATCTATTTTATCTTAGCTTTTTATTAAACTTTGGATTGAGTGTTATTATTAGAGTATTTAGAAGTTACAAGCGTTTAAATAAAGCCTCTTCTTTCTAAATTTTTCTTTAACAGGGTATAACTTTTGAAAAAACGATTTTTAGGGCCTGCGGCTCTGTTTTTTGTTATATTTTTATATTAGAAAACATAACCTACAAGCTGGACACAATCCATTTGCCAAAGATATGGTGGTCTCTTTGTTAGTGAGAATGCGATATGTGGTTGCAAAGCAGTGATAAATATAAATAAATAGAAAATCTCATAAGAATATGTTCCTGTAATTAATTATGTAATAATTATTGTTGAATGAATATCAAGAAATTGAAGTATTATATAACAAAACGAAAAGCCAAACAAAGAATCTGCACTCGAGTAGGAAGGAACGAGGGAATAAGTAAACGATGGGAAATTAATTTTCGGTACGAATTCTGACCACGGCGTACACGCTGACGGAATAGCGCGATAGCCGAAGACTTATTCCATGGGAAACCGGGGTTGTTTTATGTTCCAGCACAAAGGAAGTGGCTTCCCGCACACCTTAACTTGCGTTTAAATGAGAAAGGGCACCGAGGGCTGAATTGCGCGGTACACAAGACCGAGGAAGCAGTTGTTTAGTTTTGCCCACGAATAGGGTGCACCTCCACCACCTCTCTCTGAATTTTCAAGTTTTCAAGATAAGTAAAAACTTTGAGTCGTAAAAAATTAACCAAGAATTTGCATTACCGAGATCTTAATTAAACTCTAAATTGGGAAAACTTTTAATCAATTTTCTTCTGCGCCTATCGAGCTGTAGGAATAACGATACTTACTACATATACTTGTTCAACAAAATATTTTATTATATTTTTAAATATGATCGTTAATGATTTGTTCACTCATCAATTTTTCTATCGAGAAAGAGATTTTAACTTCGATTTATTTAACGCTGGACGGCCTTTTATTCAACTTCTTCAATTACACTTGAGAAAATTTTATATTGAATAGGTATATATTATTAAATTATTCACAATTCTTTTTTTTAGTAATACTGCAGTGGTTATTTTTCATTTTTATTAGGTTGCACATTTTACTATTAAAATGTCTAACTTTTACGAATTAACTCAGATAGATCAATAAGGTAAAGAAATAGACGTGTCTTACATATAATTATGTAGATTTGCATCAGTGCTTTCCGATACATTGTAGCTTTTTATTGTTAAAGCTCGATAAGATTCATTGGCATGGGTCGACCATCGGGCCAACCAAGTGCAATTCAATCCACGTCGAGGCTACGGTAGCAAAATCAATCGAGTCAAAGCGTCGAGAATCCGTTTTGCTCGTTCTCGCACTCGCTCAGAATGTTCTGAAAAACGTGAGATTTTTAGCGGTTTTTCACTTGGCAGTGTCTTTCTATCGTTCTCCTTCGTTCCGTTTCGTATTACATAATAAAGAATAACTTTTCGATTATTTAGTCTTATGTAAAACGGTTGATTTTGACCTTTGGTTAAACTTTGATTCTCTTCCAGTACGTATACTGAAAAAATAAAGTTACAGTTATGGAAGTCATGTAAATTTTACCCTTATATTCCCTTAAAATGTATAAAGTTACGTAAACTTAAGTTACTTAAGTAATTTTTACATGGCTAGATCGGTAGTGCATATTAATCGTCTTTCTACAGAACAACTATTCTTGTTTTGATTCAAACACTATAAATACTTTTCGATTCCAAAAAGGTTTGAAAAGATTTCGTCGCTTAGATTATATAGATGATGCATTTTATAGTTCTAGTTCTCAATACTTGCTAAGTCACACAGCGATGCCCGTAACAGATTACTTAATTTCTATTATATTTATACAAAAACAATTGTAGTCAAAATGGATTGCTATGTAGCTTTATGAGAGGTTAGTTTAGTTGCTTTCCTTGCGTTAGTGAAACAGATGTTGATATTAGTCATTATTGTATTTATTATTGATCTTCAAGTGTACGAGTTTTATTGTCAGTCAAGTAAAAATAACGAAACTTATGTAGTAGTTATTATATTTATTATTTTTTAATGTAATGTTCTGAGGCAATTGCGATATAACACACTTTTACCATTAATTTAATTTTAAAAATATTTCATGCTAGTACAGATTTTAAAAAAATGCTTCCAAACTGGATTGATTAGTTTTACCATTACATTTTTTTCAATTATATCATAACTTATTTTGTTAATATTTCAACCCTTATATATTAGAAAGTAAATCTATATATCCATAAATTTTCTGATCTGTACGAACAAAATGTGTAATTTAAGTTATTGTTAAAAATGTACAAATCTTTTTTAACGAATTTAGGAAACATTTTGCATTTAGTCAAAATATATGGAAAAAAAATTGTACTGAAAGTTACTATTTTATATATTAATTATTACTATTAGATATAGTAATCCTACTATTTCATATTGTAATTTTATAAAATGTATATATATATAGTATACTTGTACGGTAAAAGTACATTATACAAGCGAAGTCACTAATCACGCGAGAGACAAATTTTCTCGCGGGAGCAGGAATCAGCCAAAGGGAGAAATCTGCTTTAGCCATGCGTTGCATATAGTATTTTATTCCATATATGATTGTAAACACATTTAGGCCTTGAAAAGAGGGGTCAATACCCTTTTCAAATTTTATACACGCATGTATCCCTCATCTCTTGTTATTTCTTAAATTTTACTTTCGCCCCGCTAATTTTACATTCACCCCATTGAATTTCCTTTTTTTCGCGGTAAAATTACTTTCGATCCGCAAATACGTTTGTGGGAAATATATGCTTTCTTCCTTGATCAATTTAGTCGACTGTGGACTAAAAAGATTAACAGATGTAAAGTACATATTAATAAATTTATAGTATATTTTATCTTTTAACAATAGTAAGTTTTATAATTTTGTTAAATTTGTCTCTTGATTATACTCAATAATATTGTCATTTTCACTAAAACTTCTTTCTCCGCGCATATATTGCTAGAGCTATCGAACAATAATTATATTTTGAATTCAAATAAAATGTATAATTATAATGTGTATACTACATTCTAAATATTAAACAAACTAGTTATATATTTGCATACATGAAGTTACAACCTATACAATTTACAAACGTATTAAAAAAGTAAAATACATTTTTTTTTTAAATAATAATTAATCGTTAAAAGCCACCTTTTTGTATAAAAAATATATTTATCTCGTTTCAACAAATTGTCAAGTAAATAATTAATTTCAAGTTAAAAAGTTGCTTTTATAGTGTAAACACAAAAAATTGTATATTTCGGCGAATTTTTCAGATTAATTCGTATATTTTTAATGAAAATGAATTTTGACTGTTCAAAGAATGATCTACTGAAAAATTTAATACGTTGTCAAAATGTATAAGTTAAAATATAAGTACTTGTTTAATAGATACAATGAAAATAAGCAGTTTGTGTATGTTTAAAAACAATTAGATTATAGTTGGATTAAGAATAAGAACGAGCACTTTTTAAGAAGGAAAAATTACGTAATGCAAAAATAACTGTTTCAGAATAAGTTTTATAATCTAAGAAAATATTTATAAAAAGGATAAATTTAACTCCGATTTGTTGGGAGTATTTAAAAATTGGATATTAGCTGTCAGTCTGTAATATCCAATAAATGCGTATGCGTAACAAATAAGAAGTTGAACCCACACAGAAGCTGGGAAACTTAACAAGGTACAACATTTTTCTGTTGATCCTTTTTTTATGACCTCCAGGTTGGTCTCTCTCTTTATTCATTTCAAAGCTCAAGAATTTATTAAACCTCGCCTGGGTAAGGGAGGCGTAATGCCGTCTCTGTATAAGCTTTAGTTTTAACGAGTGACTCCCCATCGCTGCCCAAATGGAAATATATATCTTCCAGTGAATGCACTTATCCGTTCTTGGCTGACGCCTACACGTACGAATTAATGGCTTCGTGGGCGAAAATCCCGGGGTCTGCAATCTTTTTTTCTCTTTCCACGCTCGCGCTCGTTCCTGATGTTTTTTGAGGCGACGACGCCGATAAACTATCCGGACGATAACGAGGTAGTGCGTCGATATCGAGTCTACGCCCTGATTCCTTTTTCTCGCCCCCTCCCTTACTTCCTTTGCGCGATCCTACGTTTTTTCTATCCGCTACAATATATATAGATATAGATATATCACTTGATCCGGTTACTCATTAAAATTTAAATTCTTATTCTTCATTTACTCTCTCGATGTCTGCTTGTCTTTATTCTTTAAATTATTCTTTGGAAAAAGAGACAAACTCTTTTAATTGTACGACAATACCTGCTAAATTAATTGTCTTTACTTGCAAATGTTTTTCTTTTGAATGTATAATTGCATAAGAAGCTACTCAATGTCCGTTAAGTTTAAATATAAATTGTAAAATGATTCTTATTGATTATTAACGAGCATATAAGTATAATTGTGATTGCGCAATTTGAATGTATTTAGCTCGGACCGGTACAGTTTACCAATGATCTAGTCAGTATAGATCATAATGAAATACTCATAATACAAATAGTTCAAATTTATTTTCAAGTATAGCACTCGAACAGTATTATTTGTATAATAAATATAAAACGATTGTTTGTGTGATGTCACTGTGCCCAACAAATCTTCGAGTGTTTGTGGATTTATGCAAAAAAAACTCTGAAGATCCTAAATTTTCTGAATGTATATCTTGTATGTGACAAGAAGAGAAGCATCGCTAGTCCACCGCAATCTCTCTCTCTCTCTCTCTCTCTTTCTTTCTTTCTTTCTCCAAGCGATTTGTCACAGTAGCTCTCATGCAAAGAGCCTTTGCTCGTGTAAAAAGACGAATACACTTTTCAAACGCGGGTAAGCGTATCCTTCATTCCTTTCTCTCGTTCCTTATATCCATCTCTCTCTCTCTCTCTCGTCTTATTATTTTATTTTTCCTTCTTTTCTTGTTTCGTTACACTTTCTCTTGGATCGTATCTCTTCCAGTTTTCTCATTTCTATTTCGTTTATGTATATCGTTCACTTTTTCTTTTATTTTAATTTTTGTACATTTTACCCCGAGATTTTTCCACGTAAATCTGCATTCACTGTGACAATGTAATGTGTACTTTAAATAAATATAAAACAAATAATAGTTCCTTTATTTCCTAAATATTTTTAATAAACTTATAATACAATAATAATAATAAAAGGTATATAAATTTCGACTATAATTAAAGAGAATTCGATGAAATTTCTCGTAGCGCGCGATATATAATAACATTTATTACTTCTAAAACTTCTGCAGCAGAAGTTTCAAAGGATAGCATAACTTAAGTGTTAAAAGGAATTTAAGAGACATTGTCATGTAATGTTGCGGTTTGTGACTACGTTACTGCATTATACGTGAGGGTAATATAAACAGATTTTGAAATACCTTATGGTGTACATTTACTGTATACTAATAAACCTAAAGATTACCTTTATATAGAGTAACTCTTTAGTATATTAAGTTTCGCGTTAATAAACCACCAGATTTCTTGCACAAAATTTTAAGTAAGTATATATTTTACACCTTTTCATGATTGCCTAAATAAAGTATTATTATTATTATTAATATATTATTATTAGTATTATTAGTATGCAAGATGATTGTATTTTTCTGTGTAGATCAACCAAGTCAAATGTATTTAGTTTAGAAAAAACTAAGTTAAAGTCGAAAATCAAAATTCTTATTTTAACTACAAAAAGTTAGTTTTAAGAAAGAGATAACTAGCTTATTAGTATAAAAGTACTTTTTTTACTATAACATATGTATTAATATTTAGATCGGTGTTTTATTTAAGGTTATTTGACTCATAAAGTTATTAATGAATGAATTCCACGTACAAAAATATAATTTTAACGTATATATGTATGTACAAAAAAATTTACAGTAAGAATTTAATGCATATTTTCGAAGCACATCAATTTTCAGATTTTTGTATGCCAATCCTACATCCCTATTCGCGAAACATTCTAATATGTTCAACAATAAGCGAAAAATTTTTTAAAAAATTCGAAATTTCAATAAAGAAAATATAGTTTTATTCGGGCTTAAATATTGTAAAAAAATACGCTTTGAAATAGCAATATAATTTATTACTTTGAAAATATGAAAATAAATTAATAACTTAAAAGTATTTATCACTAATTAATTTTTATTTATAAAACTCAAATAACGTTTTATATATCGTTACCGGATTATAAATAATTCTTTAATACAATGTATGTGGATTTAGTGCTTCAATCTGAATAGAATAGACGCAAATTGTAGTCAACTAATTTTCGCCGTAACCGTAATAAAATAGTCAAATACAGAAATACTCGTATGAATGATTATAGCATAATTATTCGAGGGTAAATATAAACCATAAGTCGTGATATTGATACAATACCTATATTCACGTGTTTAAAATCCAGTGAATATGAAATAATAAGAGTCTCGAATAGAGTGATAAAAGATGTATACATGTAGTATATACGCTATCGATGTATGATACAGTTTTAGTTCATTTGTATCATTAAAATAAGATACTTCTTTAAATTATTGTATGCAATACCAATTTAACTAAAATTATTAATAAGGTAAATATTTATGGTTTATTATTTATTTAATAATTAATAGAACTGCAATATTTATAATTAAACAAATGTGTAATGATTATTGTTTCCTCTTATGTTATAGATATTGAAAAATAATTTTGAAACATGATTTTTTTGTACCTAGTAAGTTTTATAGCCTTACCTTTACTAGCATCAGCTTATGATTGCAGGTACAACCACAGTAAGTATAAACAAATTAAAATTAAATTAGAACCGCAATAATTAAGTATGATTATACATTGAGGATTTTTAATATAGGTGGTATCGCTCCAAGAAAAACTGTGGTGTTGGAGCTAGAAAATCACAAATATCTTCATATATACGATGCGACTTTTAATATTGTACCATCCCACACCAAGAACCACGAGAAAACCAGTTTATTTTTAGGTGTTACTATAAATTTCATAAAATCCATTATATTTAAAGGTTCGTAGAGTATTTTGTATGGATTAAATATAAAAATTATTGTTCGTTCTATTGTTACAATTTATAATTGACCACCTATTTCTAGGTTACATTATGGAAGATGGTGAGAGTAAATATTTAGACGTGAAACTCGACAATTTAAAAGGATTCAGATTTGATAAAGAGGTACGTATTATTTATAATATAAATTACTTTTGCAATTAGTATTATTAAAGAATATCGTACTGATTTCAGGATAGGAACTGTTCTGTGTCGTTTCTCGAAACGAAAAATAAAAGGTATAATGCATATTCGTAGATTCGAATAAAAATGAAAATAAGGAAATATTAATAAATCTAATCGACAACTGTTTTTCAGAACTGACATTACCTCTGAGCAAACGACTGCGATCCTTAGATTAGCTGAATCTTGCATTCAGTCGCATGTTTGCGGAGTCAATTTACACGCAATAGACAAAGATGGAGATTTGTATTATCAAAGCACTCAAGTAAGTATTAATAATTGTATTTACTCGCAATTGTTAGTTTACCTATACCTATATTTATAATTCATTTTTCCAGTCTGCGCTTAATGCACTCGTAGATTTCTATATTCCGATACTACTCAATCGATACGTTGGAGTAAATGGATTCAAGGAAATCTTCCCAATGAATATAACGTCCGATGATGTTTATTTCTACGAAGAAGGTGGTTACCTAATGTAAGTTGGCTCTTAAAATAATTTTGAAAACATCTATATCGGAGATATTGTGTTAACTTTTGAAGAAAATACCCGAATATACGTATTAAGGTACTGAATATCTTGGTACATCTTAAACTTAACTACTTTTTTTTAGAGTTTAATGGAATAAACTTAACTCTAAAAACAGTGAACATAATATATCTAACTCTTCGCGTCCAACTTTTCAAAAATTCTATAGATTCAGTTTGCCTTACAAAGCATTTACTTTTCTTACAATTTCTGAAGATAAATGCTATATTATTACACTTATATTGATTTATATCTTCACAATTTTTACAAGTTGAAAAAAATTGAGCATGACTTTTACTACTAAATTATATTAAATAAAAATTAATTTATACATAGGTAATAAATTATAAAACTCCTATTATAAAAATATTATAGTATTAGTAATCTTGTCGATATATTATAAATGAAAATTATAATTTTTATATACTATGTGTTTCAAAACTTCCAAATAGACGAATTATAAAGAAAGAAATTATGAACAATTAAATATAATAAAGAAATAATTTCTACTGTGATCGTAAATATTTATTGTACTTTAATATGAAAAACGAAATTGTAAATATGTTATTTATTACAATAAAATATTTTAAATGATTTGTAGGGGACTTGATACTATTCAACGAACTAAAGACGTTTTCATAAAACACGTTGGATATGCATACTCTATTGAGTTAGGATTTAGAATATCAAAATTAAAACTTTTCTTACAAAATGCAACTGTAAGTATAATACATAACAGATTTAAACTCTATATTTGATTCTATAAAATATTGTTTGCCCAACCGTATTGTAATTTTTCTAGGTCGGTTGGAAATTATTCAACACCTTTGGAAACTTTTCAGTGACAGTTGAAGGATTGTCACTAAGAGCTACTATTGTTATCGACCTTTTACCATCGGAATGCTCTATATCGCTAAGTGATTTTAAAATCGTTGCCTTCAAAAGTATTACGGCGGACGTCCCACTTTGGAATCTCTTTTCTGTTGAATATCGGATAACACCTGACGAATCGGAATACATTCAAAGTATGCTGATAAGTTATGTCAACGATAAAGTTTCGTCATTTAGGTTTGATTGTCAAGAATACATAGATAAACTTCCTGAAGTCCTTGGTTGACGATAATGTGTTTGATGTTAAATAGTTTTACGATTGCATTACGAATGTAAATAAAATATCTTTGCGTATTCTAATAATTAGTAATTTATCAAATTTTGTTCTAATAAAATAAATTATTTAAAGACGTTACATTAAATTTGTAGATTTTATTTTCCGATTATCTGATCGAAGTTGATCGAAATCATATTATTTTTTATTATGTGAATTAATTTTTCTGTATAATTTGTAAATCTATATACTTGTATTTAAATAAAACCGAACGATATCTATTAACAAGTTTATATACAATTATATCAATCTAATTGAACAAGAATTAATCCAATTAACAATCTGTTAATATTTTTACTTCAATAGAAATAATATTGAATGAGTGAATAAATATTTACATGGTGTACATATATCACAATAAATTAAGCAGAGTCATTTTACGTCAATTGAAACGTGCGCAGGAACTATTAAAAGCTTTACGAAAATTAAACATACGATGACGTAAAACTTATATCTTAATTATCTATTAATAAATATCACTGTATAATAAAAGCTCATTTTAGTAAAATATTAAACACGATTTTATTGTTAAAACTATTTTTACAATTGATTTACTCAGTAAAATGCTGCATAATTAGAATAGTAGGTACACCATATTTGGTATTTTTTTTGCTCAAAAATATGAAAGAAGTCACGATTTCGTATGCTTGATTAGAATATAATTATAACGTTCCTATGAATTTATAAAATATTTATTTTCTTAGTTCGTTCTTTATAAGTTGAAGAAACTTTTTTGAAGTACAGGTTTTTATTTTGTACTTTAGATTTGAAATGTAAGATATTTATGACAAAATGAAAAAAAAATATATTTTTGAGATAAAGCCTACACCTATGGTATTGTGTAGTTGTTGATTCTTTAATAATTTTATAAAAGAAAAAATGATAAATTTTTTAATAATTATACTATTTAAACAATTTAATAATGAATTTCTAGTAGGTCTCATTTCTGTAAGAATCTAATAAAATGAATAAATATTAGAGCAATCATAAGAGCAGAAAACTTAAAAAAATCTATAGACTCAATATGTTTTTTAAAGTAATCCTGTATTTAATAGCTAATATTTATTATACTTGCAGTACTTATGAAATTAAACATTTATGAATTTGAACATAATTTAATTACCTTTATACCTTGATTATTTAAAATAAACACATTTATAGGTTAAAGCTATAGGTTCAAACTTAATCTATATGTTTAAAAGATAAAAAAAATTTAAGAAGTAATGGCATTCGAATAGTTATATGACATGTCAGAAAAAACGATTCAACAGATGATCATCAATGGATATATGATTTCGTTCGTTACTTATATTATATAAAACTTGATTCCTACTATACTAATGCATTTGATTACGGGTTATCAGACTCAAATTATAGGGCTCGATCTACACCATTCGAACTAAAAATTATTATTTATAAAAATTCAATAAACAATTTCTCATCAGTAGTTATTAATAAAAAAACATAAGCTGTCAAACCAAACATCCTAATTAAATTATTAATGTAAAAAACTGGAACAAAGTACGTGTATTTTTTAAATTAATGAAACAGATAATTAATAAGTGTATACAAAAACCTTTCGGCAATTTTTAATAGAAAATAAACTTTTTTCTTAAACAACTGTTTTATAAATATCATAAATGAGGAATTTACACCTGAATAAGCAAACACGAAAGAGCTTTCAGTTAGAAGACTCACTTTTAAAATATAATACGGATATACGTTTGATTTGAATGGAAGGTAGCAGTTAGCATTCAGCTCCAATCATGATTAAAGATTAACGTAGTATATTACAGTTGTGAATGCTTGATGTATTTTCAGTTTTCCAAAGCTTTTAACATTGAACCATTCTTTGCAAAGTAAGTATTGACGGCTTTCGTAATAACAATTTATGCACATTATTATATTGAATCATGAACAAAGTATTCAATTCCTGTCTGATAATAATTTAGTAGAATAGAGCTGACATAAAAATATATTTGAGATATTAAAATGTACTTCAGTTCATTGAATTTATGTAATACTTATATGATTATTTTAATTATTATTATTATTCTAGATGACAATTAATTACATATCATCAATTTTCTTTCTGGGTTTAGTTGCGTGCTCCTTGTCACTAAAAATAGGTAAACAATTTGTGCATTAATTTCTAACGTGACAGTAATGTTAATATTTTATAATACATTTCAGATAAATGCTGGACGAATAAACAAAGAGTATTCGCGGATGAGAATTTAAAACATGCATATTTAGACGGCTACGTCAATGCTGATTTGGACTTTCAAAAAATAAACGATATCGCTTTAGTTTCTGACATTACTTTTATTGGTATGAGAAAATACTTAGTTATCCTTACAATGAGAATTACGTATAACTTTTGCTTTTTAATTATAGGACACGTCAAGTTTGAAGATGAACCGACGACCGATATCGTAGTGAAGTTCGATACGTTAAAAAAAATTCGAGTTCAGCGAATAATCGTAAGAGTTACAATTATTACCGATCAGAAGATATAAAATAACAACTTATTTTTGCGATGTTTATTTTTGTTTTCTAGGATTATGATAATAGCAATTCAACGGAAGTAATACATACTAATTGTAATTTGGATTTTGTAATTGATTATGATAAACGGTAATGTCACGATATGTTATGATATTATTTAAACTAATACATAATTTAGCCACGAATTGAATGATACGTTTAACAGTGTGCAATGTAATTAAATATGTAAATAAATCCATTTTATTCGTTTTTCAGAATGGGAATGTCGTATTTAGTTGAAAATCAAATACTTCTTCATACCGAAAAATGCGTTAGGGAAGCTCTCTGCTCGTTTGATTCGGAAAGCCATAGACTAGGAGACGATATGGTTGTCAAGTCAAGAACGCGTAATGAACTGTGGCATACAACGTCGCAAGTAAGAACAACGAAATGAATATAATAAACCTTCAATAGTAATTACAATTCCCCATTTCTTTAGGAGACAGTTAATCAGGCAACGGATTTTCTACTAAATAAATTAATTAATGGTCTAATTAAAGCAAATAAATCAATCATACAAATTCCAAATATTGACGCTGATTTATATGCAGCGACTTTTAAATCTTCGGGAGGACCAGTTGAGTAAGTCGCTGTACATTCGACTAACTATATAAATAGTATACGTATAACATTAAAATTTGCTTACATTGTTTTTAGTATTTTGAGATATATCGAGAGAGTTGAAGATTTCTCTTTCTTATACGAAGGTCATCGGTATATTGTTGGTACGACAGTTCACTTAACTGGAGGTAATATTCAACTGAACGATGTTCAGGTAAGTTTTTATTATTTTTTGATGTTACGTTAATTTAAAGGAGAAATAGTTATTTAAACGTTTGTACGCCTATTTAGTTCTCCAGTGTTTTTACTAAAATCAAAGGTACGCTGCCAGTTAATATGACTGAAACGAAACTTCGCATGAAAGTGGCTTTGGATTACAATACAAAACCATGCAAAATATCAGTGGATGATATTTCATTAAAAGCTCCAGCGGATGCCCCAGATTTTTCTCAATTGAAAAGTTTTGGACTCATTAGTATATCCATTGACCGTCTCTTGGGTATGATACACGGAAAATCTATGTTCGTCAATTTTCTAGCTGGACAAGTTGAAAAATTATTAAAGAATCTGATTGAAGGATTGAGTTGCGAAGAGTATAGAGAATTATTATTTGGCACTGTGTAACTAGATTTAAAAACTTTACTACTATCATACATAATTCGTATCTCTAAATTTCATCTTATTTATGTATTAGAAAGTTTATGCATATTTTTTATCTAGCATATGAAAATTTATTAAAATTTGTTATAGTGTATATATGTAAAAAAAGATATCGCCATTTATTTATGTAATAAATTTGTTTTTCAAATACATTGTCATCAATTCTTTAGATATTACCTTTATTAATTTCAATTGAAGAGTTTCTTAAGTATTATATTTTCATTTAATTTTGAATACATCTACTTCAGCTAATTAACATCCTTATTAATGGAACAAATCGATACCAAAGAATATTTTTTAAAAGTTGCTAAAATTTAGGGTAACTGCTTAAAACAAAAAAACACTTCGCACGTTTATAACCGGTTAGATTTAAATGAAATATATTTTTAATTTTATTTTTTGTAATAGCTAAATTCAAAATAATTGAATTTTTCAGTAATTTAAAAATGTATTGTAACAAGTCTATAATCAGATTTTCGTATTATTAGTGTTCAAAATTATTTATTATCTTTTAACATAATTTAGCATCTTTTATATAATTTTTTATAATATTAAAAAAGATTCAAGATAAAAAATATATAAGAAGTAGATTATTTGTTATAATCTTAGAAATGATAAGTAGAATTTAAAATTATATGATACAATTAATGAAAAACAATATCTATAGCTTTGCCAATAATTTATGCATTTTTCAAAAGTAGTTTTTATTACAAAAATAATCTCTTCAAAATGAAAGATTATTTGTATAAGATTGTATAGAATCTCGAAGTGTTGTATCTTTATTTACTCAATTTTGTTAAATGTTTCCTGACGTCTCAAATTTATTATTTGTCATAATTATAATAAGTTAATTGTACACTATCGAATATATATATCTAATATTACCTATCATCAAACTATTTTCTATTATATTCAATACAATCTTTCCAATGGCGTCACGATCACAATATAACAAAAGACTCGAGCGTCCTTAGTTTAACACAGCTGTTTCAAATTATTTATTACATTTTAACACGTATACGTTATATTACATTCGAAGTAAATAATAGTTTCTTGAAATAGTTTTAGTCACTTGTATTTGACGTCAGTTACTCGTGAAACTTAAAAATGGGTACAGTTAATCTCATAATATTTGCGTCACTTTTTACATCAAGTGTATTGTCGGAATACAATGTTGATACGATAGCTTTCCCTATAGTGAAAAACATAAATTTTAATTTTCTCAAAAATTTAGAAAATGAACATCATATTGAGTACGATATCGAACGTGTTCGAAAAATGAATTTTTACAAGGAAAATTATCGGCTAGCAGTACGTAAAATTTTATTATATGCATATTTTCAACTATAATTCATCTAAATGATTAAATTTTGTTCCTTAGAATTTCGATGTCACACCTGATCCAGATTATTTAGACGAATATGAAGAACAAAGTCATTTGTTAAATTTAGATTTTGTAAGTAACAAGATTCCAATGTATAAAAAATAATAAGATTACTTTTTGTTTTATATAAATTAATACTTCTGAATGAACGGTGACAAAAACTATTGATAGATACTTGTAACTATAAAAATAATTGTTGTTGTAAGTGTACTAGTCCATCACTTTACTATTGTAATGTACTCTATTCAATGGTCTTAATTGTTTTGAGTGCTGCACTATATAAATTCGATTATAACACGATAGCCAACGCATGTCAATTTATTCTATTGTAGTAAATTGCTATACATTACTAAAGTCTATTGTACTGAATAATTGTATATCATGTTTCGATTGTCTAATAAATACAATGCATTAGATTGGGCTAGTTGAAAAACAGAACTGTTCGTCAAATTGTTTTGACGAAGGCACTCAAGCCTACAAGTACAACTACACAGCGGAAGAGCATTACGTCGAAACCGAGGATGGTTACAATTTGACACTCCACAGAATAAGCGGCAGTCCAAATCATCCGAAAAAGGAGGGCAAAGAGATCGTCTACATTCAACATGGATTATTCTTATCGTCCGATGCTTACGTTACCAGAGGACCTAAATACGACCTCGGTAAAATCTTTCAATCGATCTTTAATACATTGATCAATGAACAACATAACCGCATTTTTTAAATTTTGTTCAGCATTCATGTTGGCTGATTGGGGTTACGACGTGTGGCTGGGAAACGCAAGGGGTAACTCATACTCGAGATCGCACAGAGACCATGAGATTAATAGCACCGAGTTTTGGGATTTCAGTTTTCACGAAATTGGTGTATACGATGTGCGAGCTTTCATCGACTACGTATTGAACGAAACGAATATGCATTACTTGGTCTACATAGGGTACTCCATAGGAGCGACAGAAAGTTACGTCTTGCTGTCCGAATATCCGGAGTACAACGAAAAACTGAGGGTGCTCATCAGTATCTCACCTTTTGCTTTCTGGAATTCACCGACTAAAGATGATTTGAACGTGACGGAAGTGATAAACAAAATAAAGGTAAGAACTGATCATTTCTTTATGTTCCTTAGTAGAAAATCTGCCATATGTTGAGTCGAGTTTGGCGAAATATAAGGCTCTTGATCATTAAGTTTGGTCAAATAATTGTGGCATTTTCTACTTGGGTTGTAATATTTCTTTAAAGTCATCCAACGTGTATGCACTTTAGGCGTTCCAACCTGAAAGCGGAAGCGTTGAAATGTACCCGCAATCCTCACTTATTGAATACATTGGATTTAGTAATTGTGGGTTAAATTACAATGTATGTAGAGATATTCTCAGCAGTTTCTTTGGTAGTTTGTATTATCAGCTTGAATTCGTAAGTTTGATTATTTAACTTTATTATATGCGAAAAATAAAATTGTGATTAATCAATTACTTCAATTAAAAAATAAACAGGTGGATATGTTAAGTGCTATGAGGTATGTACCTGCTGGAACGTCGGCGAAAACTCTCTTACATTTACTGCAGATAATAGAATCAGGTAAAGATACATTTTTATGTGTGTAAAAGAAGTAGCATATTATATGGTACATGGCGAAAATAAACTTTTTTAGATGAACAATGATTCGGAATGTTGTAAACGTTTATACGGAAAGAAAAGGTGCGTTCAAAAAACGTACCGAAGCATCACAGTGCTTTACATTTCCAAACTCATTGAATCTATTCAAATTAAAAAAAAATAGAATTGCATTGATGATTGTTCGATTGCCATACCTAAATTATCTTTATCAAAATCGTTATATTTACATAAATAATTTTGTTGTGACAATCATAGTTAAAGCTGTCACAACTATTATTTTCTTTCTGTACGTGAATAATTAATCACAGCTACAAAATCGATATTCGAAAAACTTGTTATACTTTTTATTAACAGAGGTACCAAAGTCTACTCTAATCTCTTCTGTCTATCAACAAAAGAATAAAATACCGAACTGAATTATAATTTATAAAATATGATTTTGAAAAAGTAAGAGAATAGGTGCATTTGTTTTTTATCGATTGACCTCTGTGCAAAATTTCAGACTACAATATAATCGGGTTTTCGAAAATTCTCACTGAGAAAAAGAAAGTCTTTCAAAAAATGAATATGACTTAACTATTGATTCACCATATATTTTTCGTATACAAGAAATTTTTCTCATATGAGGCTTATATTTGCTTGTCGTAAGATTTTCTTTTTCTCAATGCCCTCACCAAAAAATGTTGATTATGTTACACTTGCTTTATATTTTTCAAATTTTGTAAAGGGATTAATTGTTTGTAAGCAAAGGCGCATCTTCTTCTATTTTTTCAAATACTAATAGTTATTTATGCACTTAGGGAGTAAAATAAGCATTTGCTCCCGGGATGAAAGTTGCTGCCCGAGCTTTTGACAGTAATTCATCCAAGGGAATAATAATCGTCTTTACTCTCGAAGTGCTTATAACATTTTTCATCCTGATCATTTGAAAAGCTATTTTATTCGATAATTTATTTCTAAATTTTTTTCAATATTGTAAGATTTTTTGGTACATCTAATTTAATATAGATTTAATTTAATAAAGAAAAAGGCTAAAATAAGTGGTCAAAGGAAAAAAGTAATCTACAATGAATAAAATGAGTTTACAGAAAATAAAATTATCGAAGGAATAAAATGAATTTGACTCCCTTCGTAGTGTTTAATAAAGTAGACTTTTTAGATACATAGGGTGAAAAATATTTGATTAATTATAATTGGATTCACTGACTAGCTCGGTTGATAAGGTAGAGAAAATTAAAGTTGAATATGTCACCCCATTAATGTTATTTGAGTTTAACAGTATTGATTGCTTTCTAAATTAGTATTAAATAAAAATATTTAAATTAATTACTAACATATTTATTTTCCAAATATACGTCAATTTTATATGTCGATAGGTATACATGTTCATATTACAAAAAATATTTCTCTAATTTCGAATTTTTAGGAAAATTTAAAGAGTATGATGTATATCAATGTGATTGTCAAGATGAATATGACTTATCTAAAGTTACTACTCCTAATGCGATTTTTGTTGGAGGCGTAGAGCATTTTGTGTATGATAAGGTATAGTTTATTTTTAAATATTTAAATTAAAATTTATAGATAGCTCATTTTTTAATAATATTGATATTGCAATACATGATTTTAGAACGTCACTGCATTAATAGAGAAATTTTCCAATGTTGCGGTATATAGAGTGAGATCAAGCCCATATGGATTGCTTGAAACTTATGCCCATGAGCTAGACTTTCCATGGGGAAAAGATATAAGAGATTTGAATAAAGTTATAATTGGATTTATAAGACGATTTTAGACTAACACTTAATTTATCTTAACAAATATTTATATACAAGTGTGTGTTGATTGTTGATCTATATTATTTATTTTTGCTATGGTTTGAAAGATTCTTTTTGTAATAATATGTGGAAGTAATGTATAAATATGTTTCTAGTCTGATAACAGCATTCAAGTTATTTACCAGTCCTTGTCTACATTAGTTATTGTTACTTTAGTTATAATAAAATATTCGTATCAACTAGTCATCAATAAAATAATGCAATGGTAGTATATTCAGAGATGTGTTTACGAAATAAGAAAACGAATAATATTAAATAAAATATAATGACTCGATGTATTTCAAACAGGCGCGGAGAAGTTAGTATTACCGATAAAAAATATAATAAGATTTTCTAACGATTTTCTCGTACAACAGTTATATTCTAAGTATTCTTTTTAGCGTATAATATTATTTGTATTTGAGGTTTAATAAATTAATAAGGAAGCTATTATAATTAAATTTATAAGGAACTATTTTACCTCATACTTCCTAGTATTATAGTAATTGTTATTAGTTGTGATAAATTCTGATATTCCTGTAGAGTTCTCAATCAGATACGCGATTATTAATTTAAATTACTTATTGTTTTTGCCTTGATGGAATGTGACACCCAAATTGCAGACTTACCTAGAATACACCAAAAACTTTAAAACCTAATTGTACGAAAAATCTGCAAAAAGTCACGGATGATTTTATTCAAACCAAATAGAAAAACGCGACAGATTGTTTACAAAATAATTAATTAATAATTAATTATACGTAAATAACCATTTTCAGTCCAACCAGATTCATCAATAGAAATTTTTAAAAAATTCACATATTATTTTGAAAGGAAATGCTACACCAGTACACACCATTTATTTTTCGATAATTTAAATTCCTGGTTTAATAAAAAATAAATCATTATTTTAAGTGTTACTAATTGCAAAACAAGCAAACTTTCATTCACTATGAAATTACTGTATAATATGCTGTGGCTTTCTAATGTAAAAATCAAATAAATGAACTGCTTAGACGAAGGAATATAAGTACAACTATAAAATTTGATATTGCATATAATAAGCGGTACTCTTAATTATTCTGGAAGGCACGCCAGAAAAATAGTCTGCATTCAGCATTAAGTATTCTATAAGGGGTTGGATATAAATCTTCAAAAGACTATAGGTTTTGATTTACTGAATTACACTGATAAAAAATATGACTCGTGATGAATAATTGTTGTTAACTATTTATAAAAGTAAATTGAATTTCGCTATTTTCATTGTCATAAATATTTAGTATGTTCGCGCTTGTTAGCGCTTTTTATATAATAAAGTGTTTATTTTTAAATAATAGAGTTTTTAAACTCTTGAATAATAAAATTAGATACATTTTATCGGTTTATTAAATAGTATCTTCGAAAATATGTACACTGAGAGAAAGGAATATTTGTGAGAAAGAAATTGTGAATTTGTTACTAAAAATTTACATTGATTTGTAACAAAACATATATTTCTTTGATATTAACACGAAGTTCTTAACTATTAAGATTTTAGATAATTTTAGAACTGCGTTTTTGTAAAGAAATAATTCTTAACAGTTAATGAATGCAATATTGTATATAAAACGTTTCGGTAATATTTAATATTAACTCAATGTGCATATTATATGTACATAAATATTATTGTACAAAAGAAAATTGTACATAAATAAAATTATATCAGATTAAATAAATATTATTAAGTAACGAAATAATGTGTATTAATAATTACATCTCAGGCATTAACAGTTAATACTTGACTTTTGTAATTTTGAACACAAAATAGAAATAAATGAAAGTTTAACTGTTAAGAACTGCCTGAAATAATACTTAACTGCAAAGAAACATTCATTTGCTCCTATTTAAGTCATCAGATCTTAACTGTTAAGAAACGTCAATTGACTCAAATATTCGTTTTTCTCAGTGTAGTATAGCTAGAAATAATACGGAAAATAAGTTTCAAAGTGTTATAAGTGTAGAACCCCAAAATCGAGTCGTAGGGTATAGTAGAATAATAAAGAAAAATCCGAGCGCAAGGAATTCTCCAATATATGTGAGACAACGAACAAATTATGATAAACATAAGATCGTCCTCCGATACATAGAGTATATTCGGTACGTTTGGGTAATGCTACATGAGAGGGTTAGATTCGATGCAGTGAGCATCCCCTCCTTCGCATAGGCAGTACGTTGTGAGCAGTTGTTGACTAAACAACATTCAAACTTCATCTCGAGCGGTCAAACGCGTTGTATAGGAGATCGTCCGTGATCTTTTTTGGTATATATTGTCGCGCGGATAGTAAGCACGATGACGTTCCGCGGACTTGCCTATCTGAACTGTATTCGAAAATGTGTGCGTGCGTGGTCCTATATATAGACGGTTTTATTAAAGCATAAGGTGTTTTATTTGGTTTGTGGTTCGGCTATAGTTTTCACTGCCAACCGTTGTTGTGAGGTTCGGCGATAGGGTTCACTGCCAACCATGGTTATAAGGTTCAGCGAGAGCGAATTCATTGCCAACCAGTGTAGTGCGGTATGGCGAGAGTGCATCCACTGCTAACCGTTGTTGTGAGATTCAACGATAGTGCGACCACTGCTTAGGTAATCAAAGGGAAATTTGAAGTTACTAGATGAAGGACCACGATGCACCAGCACAAGGCGCCGACATATAATTCGTAAATATACATATAGTCAAATGATCATTCGCGTTAGAATTATATTATAGGTTATTTATTACTAATAATCACTTCATTAATTACTGAATTTATTTCCACGTTTTAACAATATTGTATAGTAATTGTAATATTATTTCATGTATTTATTGTACTTTTTCCTTTATATCAATACTTTCCTCAATTCAACTGAGGTTTTTTAACGCTGGTATTTGCTTTAATAAATATGCAACATATTAGTTTATAATGTTCTAATCGACAAATATAGTACACGAGTTATAATCTCTTATTAAAATTGAACCTAAACATAATTTTAAATTACATTTAATTTATAACAAATAAATCGAAGACTATACCTATTAAAATCTACTAATCGACAGTTTCAATAAAATAAATATAAATGTATTACAGCATTTCAATTTATAAATTATTAATACGGTTAAGAGTTATAAATGTAAGACTTTCGTTCACTGGCATGTATTTTCATTTACGGACGAAATTTATTGTCATAAGTTTATTTTCAATGTCGTATAAAAAGGTTAAAGATGTTTAAAAGTAATTCAAATTAAACCAATGCATATTTACATCAGGATGACTAAACAGAAAAAGATTTGAAAGAAAAAACTTATTTCAACAAAGTTGTTTCAAATTATTTCTCTTCTTTTTATGTCACAATCGTGACGTTGGTTTCGAGCTCAGTAATAATTTCTATACACTAATTTCTTGGAATATTTTTATTCATTTGGGTTTAGTATTAGTTACTCGTGAAACTTAAAAATGAGTATAGTTAATCTCATAATATTGGCGTCACTTTTTATATCAAGTGTATTGTCGGAATACAATGTTGATACGATAGCTTTCCCTATAGTGAAAAACATAAGTTTTGATTTTCTCAAAAGTTTAAAAAAAAATCATTCTATAGAATATGATATTGAACGTTCTAGGAAATTTAGTAGTGCCTTTCTCCACAAGCAAAATCACCGGCTAGTCGTACGTAAATTCTACTTTAAAATATTTAGTTAAGATCATTTATAATCGCATAATACGTATTATATTTTAGAATTACGATAGAATCTATGACGCAGATGGAGAAGAAATTGAAAGCAATCCTCATTTAATCAGTTTAGACTTCGTAAGTATCAAATATTTACCTGCAAAAAATGTTATAAATTTTATTTAAATCACGAAGGTTAAGTATATATAGATGGGATATAGGTAACTACTACACAATTATTTACGAACACTGAGTCGTAAAAGTAATTGTTATTCTAAGCGTAAAAGTTATTGATTTTATTACTGCAACGTATTATTTAAATTAATGTAAAATATGTTTCTATTGTATTTAATATGAACGATGCTATAGCTTGGGCTAGTTGAAAAGCAGAACTGTTCGAAGAATTGTTTTGACGAAGGTACTCAAGCCTACAAGTACAACTACACAGCGGAAGAGCATTACGTCGAAACCGAGGATGGTTACAATTTGACACTCCACAGAATAAGCGGCAGTCCAAATCATCCGAAAAAGGAGGGCAAAGAGATCGTCTACATTCAACATGGATTATTCTTATCGTCCGATGCTTACGTTACCAGAGGACCTAAATACGACCTCGGTAAAATCTTTCAATCGATCTTTAATACATTGATCAATGAACAACATAACCGCATTTTTTAAATTTTGTTCAGCATTCATGTTGGCTGATTGGGGTTACGACGTGTGGCTGGGAAACGCAAGGGGTAACTCATACTCGAGATCGCACAGAGACCATGAGATTAATAGCACCGAGTTTTGGGATTTCAGTTTTCACGAAATTGGTGTATACGATGTGCGAGCTTTCATCGACTACGTATTGAACGAAACGAATATGCATTACTTGGTCTACATAGGGTACTCCATAGGAGCGACAGAAAGTTACGTCTTGCTGTCCGAATATCCGGAGTACAACGAAAAACTGAGGGTGCTCATCAGTATCTCACCTTTTGCTTTCTGGAATTCACCGACTAAAGATGATTTGAACGTGACGGAAGTGATAAACAAAATAAATGTAAGACTTTCGTTCACTGGCATGTATTTTCATTTACGGACGAAATTTATTGTCATAAGTTTATTTTCAATGTCGTATAAAAAGGTTAAAGATGTTTAAAAGTAATTCAAATTAAACCAATGCATATTTACATCAGGATGACTAAACAGAAAAAGATTTGAAAGAAAAAACTTATTTCAACAAAGTTGTTTCAAATTATTTCTCTACATTTTAACCGGTATACGTTATATTACATTCGAAGTAAATAATAGTTTCTTGAAATAGTTTTAGTCACTTGTATTTGACGTCAGTTACTCGTGAAACTTAAAAATGGGTACAGTTAATCTCATAATATTTGCGTCACTTTTTACATCAAGTGTATTGTCGGAATACAATGTTGATACGATAGCTTTCCCTATAGTGAAAAACATAAATTTTAATTTTCTCAAAAATTTAGAAAATGAACATCATATTGAGTACGATATCGAACGTGTTCGAAAATGAATTTTTACAAGGAAAATTATCGGCTAGCAGTACGTAAAATTTATTATATGCATATTTTCAACTATAATTCATCTAAATGATTAAATTTTGTTCCTTAGAATTTCGATGTCACACCTGATCCAGATTATTTAGACGAATATGAAGAACAAAGTCATTTGTTAAATTTAGATTTTGTAAGTAACAAGATTCCAATGTATAAAATAATAAGATACTTTTTGTTTTATATAAATTAATACTTCTGAATGAACGGTGACAAAAACTATTGATAGATACTTGTAACTATAAAATAATTGTTGTTGTAAGTGTACTAGTCCATCACTTTACTATTGTAATGTACTCTATTCAATGGTCTTAATTGTTTTGAGTGCTGCACTATATAAATTCGATTATAACACGATAGCCAACGCATGTCAATTTATTCTATTGTAGTAAATTGCTATACATTACTAAAGTCTATTGTACTGAATAATTGTATATCATGTTTCGATTGTCTAATAAATACAATGCATTAGATTGGGCTAGTTGAAAAACAGAACTGTTCGTCAAATTGTTTTGACGAAGGCACTCAAGCCTACAAGTACAACTACACAGCGGAAGAGCATTACGTCGAAACCGAGGATGGTTACAATTTGACACTCCACAGAATAAGCGGCAGTCCAAATCATCCGAAAAAGGAGGGCAAAGAGATCGTCTACATTCAACATGGATTATTCTTATCGTCCGATGCTTACGTTACCAGAGGACCTAAATACGACCTCGGTAAAATCTTTCAATCGATCTTTAATACATTGATCAATGAACAACATAACCGCATTTTTTTAAATTTTGTTCAGCATTCATGTTGGCTGATTGGGGTTACGACGTGTGGCTGGGAAACGCAAGGGGTAACTCATACTCGAGATCGCACAGAGACCATGAGATTAATAGCACCGAGTTTTGGGATTTCAGTTTTCACGAAATTGGTGTATACGATGTGCGAGCTTTCATCGACTACGTATTGAACGAAACGAATATGCATTACTTGGTCTACATAGGGTACTCCATAGGAGCGACAGAAAGTTACGTCTTGCTGTCCGAATATCCGGAGTACAACGAAAAACTGAGGGTGCTCATCAGTATCTCACCTTTTGCTTTCTGGAATTCACCGACTAAAGATGATTTGAACGTGACGGAAGTGATAAACAAAATAAAGGTAAGAACTGATCATTTCTTTATGTTCCTTAGTAGAAAATCTGCCATATGTTGAGTCGAGTTTGGCGAAATATAAGGCTCTTGATCATTAAGTTTGGTCAAATAATTGTGGCATTTTCTACTTGGGTTGTAATATTTCTTTAAAGTCATCCAACGTGTATGCACTTTAGGCGTTCCAACCTGAAAGCGGAAGCGTTGAAATGTACCCGCAATCCTCACTTATTGAATACATTGGATTAGTAATTGTGGGTTAAATTACAATGTATGTAGAATATTCTCAGCAGTTTCTTTGGTAGTTTGTATTATCAGCTTGAATTCGTAAGTTTGATTATTTAACTTTATTATATGCGAAAATAAAATTGTGATTAATCAATTACTTCAATTAAAAATAAACAGGTGGATATGTTAAGTGCTATGAGGTATGTACCTGCTGGAACGTCGGCCGAAAACTCTCTTACATTTACTGCAGATAATAGAATCAGGTAAAGATACATTTTTATGTGTGTAAACGAAGTAGCATATTATATGGTACATGGCGAAAATAAACTTTTTTAGATGAACAATGATTCGGAATGTTGTAAACGTTTATACGGAAAGAAAAGGTGCGTTCAAAAACGTACCGAAGCATCACAGTGCTTTACATTTCCAAACTCATTGAATCTATTCAAATTAAAAAAAATAGAATTGCATTGATGATTGTTCGATTGCCATACCTAAATTATCTTTATCAAAATCGTTATATTTACATAAATAATTTTGTTGTGACAATCATAGTTAAAGCTGTCACAACTATTATTTTCTTTCTGTACGTGAATAATTAATCACAGCTACAAAATCGATATTCGAAAAACTTGTTATACTTTTTATTAACAGAGGTACCAAAGTCTACTCTAATCTCTTCTGTCTATCAACAAAAGAATAAAATACCGAACTGAATTATAATTTATAAAATATGATTTTGAAAAAGTAAGAGAATAGGTGCATTTGTTTTTTATCGATTGACCTCTGTGCAAAATTTCAGACTACAATATAATCGGGTTTTCGAAAATTCTCACTGAGAAAAGAAAGTCTTTCAAAAAATGAATATGACTTAACTATTGATTCACATATATTTTTCGTATACAAGAAATTTTTCTCATATGAGGCTTATATTTGCTTGTCGTAAGATTTTCTTTTTCTCAATGCCCTCACCAAAAATGTTGATTATGTTACACTTTGCTTTATATTTTTCAAATTTTGTAAAGGGATTAATTGTTTGTAAGCAAAGGCGCATCTTCTTCTATTTTTTTCAAATACTAATAGTTATTTATGCACTTAGGGAGTAAAATAAGCATTTGCTCCGGGATGAAAGTTGCTGCCCGAGCTTTTGACAGTAATTCATCCAAGGGAATAATAATCGTCTTTACTCTCGAAGTGCTTATAACATTTTTCATCCTGATCATTTGAAAAGCTATTTTATTCGATAATTTATTTCTAAATTTTTTTCAATATTGTAAGATTTTTTGGTACATCTAATTTAATATAGATTTAATTTAATAAAGAAAAAGGCTAAAATAAGTGGTCAAAGGAAAAAAGTAATCTACAATGAATAAAATGAGTTTACAGAAAATAAAATTATCGAAGGAATAAAATGAATTTGACTCCCTTCGTAGTGTTTAATAAAGTAGACTTTTTAGATACATAGGGTGAAAAATATTTGATTAATTATAATTGGATTCACTGACTAGCTCGGTTGATAAGGTAGAGAAAATTAAAGTTGAATATGTCACCCCATTAATGTTATTTGAGTTTAACAGTATTGATTGCTTTCTAAATTAGTATTAAATAAAATATTTAAATTAATTACTAACATATTTATTTTCCAAATAAAGTTACTACTCCTAATGCGATTTTTGTTGGAGGCGTAGAGCATTTTGTGTATGATAAGGTATAGTTTATTTTTAAATATTTAAATTAAAATTTATAGATAGCTCATTTTTTAATAATATTGATATTGCAATACATGATTTTAGAACGTCACTGCATTAATAGAGAAATTTTCCAATGTTGCGGTATATAGAGTGAGATCAAGCCCATATGGATTGCTTGAAACTTATGCCCATGAGCTAGACTTTCCATGGGGAAAAGATATAAGAGATTTGAATAAAGTTATAATTGGATTTATAAGACGATTTTAGACTAACACTTAATTTATCTTAACAAATATTTATATACAAGTGTGTGTTGATTGTTGATCTATATTATTTATTTTTGCTATGGTTTGAAAGATTCTTTTTGTAATAATATGTGGAAGTAATGTATAAATATGTTTCTAGTCTGATAACAGCATTCAAGTTATTTACCAGTCCTTGTCTACATTAGTTATTGTTACTTTAGTTATAATAAAATATTCGTATCAACTAGTCATCAATAAAATAATGCAATGGTAGTATATTCAGAGATGTGTTTACGAAATAAGAAAACGAATAATATTAAATAAAATATAATGACTCGATGTATTTCAAACAGGCGCGGAGAAGTTAGTATTACCGATAAAAAATATAATAAGATTTTCTAACGATTTTCTCGTACAACAGTTATATTCTAAGTATTCTTTTTAGCGTATAATATTATTTGTATTTGAGGTTTAATAAATTAATAAGGAAGCTATTATAATTAAATTTATAAGGAACTATTTTACCTCATACTTCCTAGTATTATAGTAATTGTTATTAGTTGTGATAAATTCTGATATTCCTGTAGAGTTCTCAATCAGATACGCGATTATTAATTTAAATTACTTATTGTTTTTGCCTTGATGGAATGTGACACCCAAATTGCAGACTTACCTAGAATACACCAAAAACTTTAAAACCTAATTGTACGAAAAATCTGCAAAAAGTCACGGATGATTTTATTCAAACCAAATAGAAAAACGCGACAGATTGTTTACAAAATAATTAATTAATAATTAATTATACGTAAATAACCATTTTCAGTCCAACCAGATTCATCAATAGAAATTTTTAAAAAATTCACATATTATTTTGAAAGGAAATGCTACACCAGTACACACCATTTATTTTTCGATAATTTAAATTCCTGGTTTAATAAAAAATAAATCATTATTTTAAGTGTTACTAATTGCAAAACAAGCAAACTTTCATTCACTATGAAATTACTGTATAATATGCTGTGGCTTTCTAATGTAAAAATCAAATAAATGAACTGCTTAGACGAAGGAATATAAGTACAACTATAAAATTTGATATTGCATATAATAAGCGGTACTCTTAATTATTCTGGAAGGCACGCCAGAAAAATAGTCTGCATTCAGCATTAAGTATTCTATAAGGGGTTGGATATAAATCTTCAAAAGACTATAGGTTTTGATTTACTGAATTACACTGATAAAAAATATGACTCGTGATGAATAATTGTTGTTAACTATTTATAAAAGTAAATTGAATTTCGCTATTTTCATTGTCATAAATATTTAGTATGTTCGCGCTTGTTAGCGCTTTTTATATAATAAAGTGTTTATTTTTAAATAATAGAGTTTTTAAACTCTTGAATAATAAAATTAGATACATTTTATCGGTTTATTAAATAGTATCTTCGAAAATATGTACACTGAGAGAAAGGAATATTTGTGAGAAAGAAATTGTGAATTTGTTACTAAAAATTTACATTGATTTGTAACAAAACATATATTTCTTTGATATTAACACGAAGTTCTTAACTATTAAGATTTTAGATAATTTTAGAACTGCGTTTTTGTAAAGAAATAATTCTTAACAGTTAATGAATGCAATATTGTATATAAAACGTTTCGGTAATATTTAATATTAACTCAATGTGCATATTATATGTACATAAATATTATTGTACAAAAGAAAATTGTACATAAATAAAATTATATCAGATTAAATAAATATTATTAAGTAACGAAATAATGTGTATTAATAATTACATCTCAGGCATTAACAGTTAATACTTGACTTTTGTAATTTTGAACACAAAATAGAAATAAATGAAAGTTTAACTGTTAAGAACTGCCTGAAATAATACTTAACTGCAAAGAAACATTCATTTGCTCCTATTTAAGTCATCAGATCTTAACTGTTAAGAAACGTCAATTGACTCAAATATTCGTTTTTCTCAGTGTAGTATAGCTAGAAATAATACGGAAAATAAGTTTCAAAGTGTTATAAGTGTAGAACCCCAAAATCGAGTCGTAGGGTATAGTAGAATAATAAAGAAAAATCCGAGCGCAAGGAATTCTCCAATATATGTGAGACAACGAACAAATTATGATAAACATAAGATCGTCCTCCGATACATAGAGTATATTCGGTACGTTTGGGTAATGCTACATGAGAGGGTTAGATTCGATGCAGTGAGCATCCCCTCCTTCGCATAGGCAGTACGTTGTGAGCAGTTGTTGACTAAACAACATTCAAACTTCATCTCGAGCGGTCAAACGCGTTGTATAGGAGATCGTCCGTGATCTTTTTTGGTATATATTGTCGCGCGGATAGTAAGCACGATGACGTTCCGCGGACTTGCCTATCTGAACTGTATTCGAAAATGTGTGCGTGCGTGGTCCTATATATAGACGGTTTTATTAAAGCATAAGGTGTTTTATTTGGTTTGTGGTTCGGCTATAGTTTTCACTGCCAACCGTTGTTGTGAGGTTCGGCGATAGGGTTCACTGCCAACCATGGTTATAAGGTTCAGCGAGAGCGAATTCATTGCCAACCAGTGTAGTGCGGTATGGCGAGAGTGCATCCACTGCTAACCGTTGTTGTGAGATTCAACGATAGTGCGACCACTGCTTAGGTAATCAAAGGGAAATTTGAAGTTACTAGATGAAGGACCACGATGCACCAGCACAAGGCGCCGACATATAATTCGTAAATATACATATAGTCAAATGATCATTCGCGTTAGAATTATATTATAGGTTATTTATTACTAATAATCACTTCATTAATTACTGAATTTATTTTCCACGTTTTAACAATATTTGTATAGTAATTGTAATATTATTTCATGTATTTATTGTACTTTTTCCTTTATATCAATACTTTCCTCAATTCAACTGAGGTTTTTTAACGCTGGTATTTGCTTTAATAAATATGCAACATATTAGTTTATAATGTTCTAATCGACAAATATAGTACACGAGTTATAATCTCTTATTAAAATTGAACCTAAACATAATTTTAAATTACATTTAATTTATAACAAATAAATCGAAGACTATACCTATTAAAATCTACTAATCGACAGTTTCAATAAAATAAATATAAATGTATTACAGCATTTCAATTTATAAATTATTAATACGGTTAAGAGTTATAAATGTAAGACTTTCGTTCACTGGCATGTATTTTCATTTACGGACGAAATTTATTGTCATAAGTTTATTTTCAATGTCGTATAAAAAGGTTAAAGATGTTTAAAAGTAATTCAAATTAAACCAATGCATATTTACATCAGGATGACTAAACAGAAAAAGATTTGAAAGAAAAAACTTATTTCAACAAAGTTGTTTCAAATTATTTCTCTTCTTTTTTATGTCACAATCGTGACGTTGGTTTCGAGCTCAGTAATAATTTCTATACACTAATTTCTTGGAATATTTTTATTCATTTGGGTTTAGTATTAGTTACTCGTGAAACTTAAAAATGAGTATAGTTAATCTCATAATATTGGCGTCACTTTTTATATCAAGTGTATTGTCGGAATACAATGTTGATACGATAGCTTTCCCTATAGTGAAAAACATAAGTTTTGATTTTCTCAAAAGTTTAAAAAAAAATCATTCTATAGAATATGATATTGAACGTTCTAGGAAATTTAGTAGTGCCTTTCTCCACAAGCAAAATCACCGGCTAGTCGTACGTAAATTCTACTTTAAAATATTTAGTTAAGATCATTTATAATCGCATAATACGTATTATATTTTAGAATTACGATAGAATCTATGACGCAGATGGAGAAGAAATTGAAAGCAATCCTCATTTAATCAGTTTAGACTTCGTAAGTATCAAATATTTACCTGCAAAAAATGTTATAAATTTTATTTAAATCACGAAGGTTAAGTATATATAGATGGGATATAGGTAACTACTACACAATTATTTACGAACACTGAGTCGTAAAAGTAATTGTTATTCTAAGCGTAAAAGTTATTGATTTTATTACTGCAACGTATTATTTAAATTAATGTAAAATATGTTTCTATTGTATTTAATATGAACGATGCTATAGCTTGGGCTAGTTGAAAAGCAGAACTGTTCGAAGAATTGTTTTGACGAAGGTACTCAAGCCTACAAGTACAACTACACAGCGGAAGAGCATTACGTCGAAACCGAGGATGGTTACAATTTGACACTCCACAGAATAAGCGGCAGTCCAAATCATCCGAAAAAGGAGGGCAAAGAGATCGTCTACATTCAACATGGATTATTCTTATCGTCCGATGCTTACGTTACCAGAGGACCTAAATACGACCTCGGTAAAATCTTTCAATCGATCTTTAATACATTGATCAATGAACAACATAACCGCATTTTTTAAATTTTGTTCAGCATTCATGTTGGCTGATTGGGGTTACGACGTGTGGCTGGGAAACGCAAGGGGTAACTCATACTCGAGATCGCACAGAGACCATGAGATTAATAGCACCGAGTTTTGGGATTTCAGTTTTCACGAAATTGGTGTATACGATGTGCGAGCTTTCATCGACTACGTATTGAACGAAACGAATATGCATTACTTGGTCTACATAGGGTACTCCATAGGAGCGACAGAAAGTTACGTCTTGCTGTCCGAATATCCGGAGTACAACGAAAAACTGAGGGTGCTCATCAGTATCTCACCTTTTGCTTTCTGGAATTCACCGACTAAAGATGATTTGAACGTGACGGAAGTGATAAACAAAATAAAGGTAAGAACTGATCATTTCTTTATGTTCCTTAGTAGAAAATCTGCCATATGTTGAGTCGAGTTTGGCGAAATATAAGGCTCTTGATCATTAAGTTTGGTCAAATAATTGTGGCATTTTCTACTTGGGTTGTAATATTTCTTTAAAGTCATCCAACGTGTATGCACTTTAGGCGTTCCAACCTGAAAGCGGAAGCGTTGAAATGTACCCGCAATCCTCACTTATTGAATACATTGGATTTAGTAATTGTGGGTTAAATTACAATGTATGTAGAGATATTCTCAGCAGTTTCTTTGGTAGTTTGTATTATCAGCTTGATTACGTAAGTTTGATTATTTAACTTTATAATATGCGATAAATAAAATTGTGATTAATCAGTTTCTTCAATTAATGATAATAAACAGTTGGATATGTTAAATGCTATGAGGTATGTACCTGCTGGAACGTCGGCGAAAACTCTTTTACATTTACTGCAGTTAATAAAATCTGGTAAACACAAAATTTTATTCCTAAAAGTAATATCTTATTTCAATGAAATGTAATGATCTGATTGTTTTTTTAGGAAAATTGGAACACTACGATTTGTATGATTGTAATTGTCAAGATACATATAACTTAACTAAAGTTACTGCTCCTAACGCGATTTTCGTTGGAGGAGTAGAACATTTTTTGTATGATAAGGTATAGTTGTTGTCATATATTTAAATTAATATTAAGGTTGTCCGACGTTTAAAATCTTTATATTATATTACATTATTTCAGAATATCACTACATTGATAGACCAATTTTCCAATGTTGCGGTTCATAAAGTTAGATCAAACTTACACGGGTATTTTGAATCTTATGCACATGAGTTAGACTTTCCATGGGGAATACATATAAATGATATAAATGCAGCTATAGTTGGATTACTGAGACGGTTTTAGAAATTAATCTAGGTTAATAATTATTTTATACAAATGTATATAAATTATCAACCTAAATATAAATAATTATCGAACTCTTATTATTTATTTCTGACATCATGTACAGATTCGTCTCTTTGATAATAATAAAAAAAGCGTTTGATAAAAAATTATATCTTAAATTAATTGTTCACATTTTGTACGTGTTCTTCTTCGTGCCCAATAAACTTAGTTTCGGTATTAAGTAGAAATTTTAATAAGGCTCTTTAACGACAAACACGTGCATGATTTATATTACTAATGTAATTTAGCATGCGATAAGCACAAACTATGTATAAAACAGTAAAATGTGTTTTGAGCTTTAAAATTCATAAATGTAAAGTATTAAAATAAAGTACTTATAACACTCGTGGGTGTATTTTTTTCTTTGACACTCTGTGTTACCTTTATCAGAGTTTTGTCTCTATTTATAAATATACATTTTAAATTGCTTATTGTGACAAAAATGTTAATAAATGTGTTTTTCATATTAATCGCTTATCCTAGCTTTTCTTCGGCAGTCAACTGTTATTACAATGAAAGTGAGAACAAATAATTTCTTTTACGATAGGTAACACACTTTAATTGTTTTAATGGTTTTCGTTTTATATTAGGTTCTCTATTTTTAAGAAAGACTATTTTACTACAAACTGACAAACATCAATATCTTCGCATATACAATGCAAGTTTCAAGATTCATGTTTCCGATGAACCAGCGTACATTATAAACGAATATTTGGGTATTGATATTCATCATATACGTAATATTACTTTTGCAGGTAATTGTTCATTTATTTAATTATTTATGTAAAGATTCAACATTATCTGCTTATTAATGAATTACTGAATTACTGATAGATTATTGAACTTAATTTATTTAGGGAACATCGTAGAAGGTACTAATAATAGCTACATTAACGTATCAATTAACAGCTTACCAAAATACCATTATACAAAAGACAATGTAAGTTTTTTTGACAAAATTTAATACGATACATTTAATTGCGTAAACTCTTGATAGGGATAGGTATGCTATAGTCATGTTTAAAGAAGAACTCTTTTATAACATTAATATTTTATGTTGATATTGTTAATAATTGAAATAATATTGATAACTTCTTTTACACTAAGAGAAAAGTGATAGTTACGGGATTAATAAGTAATTTTTACTCTAATATTTTTAAAAAGTAATGTTACTTGAAATCAAGTTACTCAAGTAATTTTCACTTGACTAGATTGATAATAAATATCGATCGTCCTCATACAGAACGATTATATTTTGATGTTTTGATCGAGATTCTTAAGATACCGTCCCAGATGTTCGTTCTCGAAAGAAGATCATTTGAGACTATTTTATATTTTATTTATATTTTTTATATAAAATACTACAGTTGTAATCAAAATTGATTGTTATGTATATATATATATATATATATATATATATATATATACATACACATCTCTAATTAAAGAGCTAGTTGGCATTTTTCTTTTTATTTTAAACAATTGATAAAACTATCTTGAATTTCGAATCTGGAATTTAGATAAGCAGTTGTAGTGTTGTATTTGAAGAAAATATAGGCCATAGGTAATGTATACAATGCTACGTTCAATGGTGTATTTAAAAAAAATAATTGATAATAATATTCGTTATTAAATTCATATTTTAGGAAAGATATAACAATAAATCAAGAAACTGCTATAGTAAGAATAGCAGAATCCTGTATAGAAGCATACATATGTAATATCGAATTATATGATATCGATAAGGATGCAGATATATATTACCAAAGTACTCAAGTAAGTTTCGGATAAGACTATAAAATATAATGTATATATTGTTACCTAAAATAAAGAAGTACCAAGAGTAAATGTTGCTTTGAATTATTAGATTTAAAAGTCTTACTTTCATTCCAGTCAGTTATTAACGAAATAATAGATTTCTACATTCCAAGAATAATAAGAAAATTTACAAATGAAAAAGGTGAAATCGAATTACCAAACGATATAGGATCAGTCAATGAACAGTATGTTACAATATACATAACCGGTGGACACATTGCGTAAGTTTCTACAATTATAACTGTTATGGAATTTAAAATGATATGATTTTCAATAATTGTATTGTGTACGTATGGGTTAATCTTATATAATATGCTTCCCAAGTTTGTTAGAATTATATTGATTAATTTATTTTGTCAAGTGGTCTCGATACACTTCAACGGCTAAGAGATATATCCATTCAACGAGATGGAAATCGTTTCACAATTGGCAGTATGTTCAGATTTGGAGAGTTGCACTTAGTTGCAAACATGAAAATTTCCAAATTATTTGGTTTCAATGGGATTGGAGAGGTGATCGTCCAGGGTCTTGTTTTTAAAGTCAAATTGGAATTCGACTTTTCTCCCAATAAATGCAAAGGATCCCTAATCTCATTTGAAATTATTTCAACTAAAAACTTTTATTTGATATTACCTATAATAAAAATTAAATATCATATCGGTATTGAAACAATTCAATACTATCTTAAATTAGGTTTGGATAGTTACATGGCTGACTTGTATTTTGATTGTGAACATTATACTAAAATGGTGCCTGATAAAATAAAAGAATACATTGGCATTAGTAGTAATGAAACAAGTTCACAAAGTGAAACGACAACTCAAACCAATAACCCAATAACTCAAACCAATGAGTAATATTTGAAGTCTAAATATAATAGCTTTTCGATTGTAAATAAATAAATAAAATAATATCAACCAAATTTTTTATTACTATCTCTTATTTTGAGCAATTTGTAATACAATTTTTATTCAAAATATCTTTAACGAACTCTGAATCTTTATTAAAAGTTACTTTTAGTTTTAAGATATATTAGCATTCTTTGTACAGAAGCAAATAAGACGCTAAAACTTTTAATAGCTAGTAATTTAAAACCTTGAAAATGTATTCTTTGGTATAAAAATGATAATTAAAATAATACGAATACAATTAGAATTTAATTAAAATTATTCACATAATATAAAATCGAAATGTAATATATTAATTAAAAAGTTACAAAGGAGAGATGATATTACAAATTTTAATATCGTATAATTATTTCATGTATTAGCTATACTTAGTCATGTGAACTAAGGGGATGTAACGAGCTTTAATGTAAACCAAGATTCATGCATAATGAATATTTGTTCACGTACATGCAATGCATGTATCCATTACACGCACAACGGAAATGAAAATTGTGGAGTTAGAATGTCGGCATAATATGAACGTTTGCATGGGTGAAGCTCCCTAGTTATTCTAACCGATCAAGCAGATATCTGAACAAACTCGGAATTTTAAAATCCAATGTCTATATTTGAGCTTTTCTTATCTCTCAGAATTATTCACGTAAGTGCGAGGCTCACAAATTTTTATACATTCATCGATAAAATTCAAATTTAAATAGTACTGATTTTGTTGAGTCTTCTCGTATGCTTAGATACAATAATCTAAATCTATTTATAACAGTAGTTTATAATATGAAATACATATGTATATATATATAATAATTTTCTTTCTGCTCTACATTATACACAGTTCGTTGTATGCGACGATAGATTTTTAGATTATCCGTAAACTATAACAAGAAAATATTAAGATAACTATAAATCCTGATGAAAAAACACTAAATCGCTACAAAGTATCTATAATGATAAATCGATAATATATAAAATATTTATATCTATTTAAGTCGTTAACATCAAATATCGGTAAAACACGTGCGCATGGACTCATCTGATTTCGCTTATAGAAATTAAAGCAACTTTAGAATATCACAAATTCTGGCTTTCAAGGTTGATTTTTTTGAAAACATTTTGAAATATAAAAAAGATTTCATTTAAAACTGTAGTCATAAAATATATCATGTATTCAGTTATGTGCAAGTTTAATATTACAATTTTTTGGGTTTTGAAATAAATAAAAATTGGAATATTTGAGTTATAAAGTTTTAATTTTTTATATTTTATTACTATTCGATAAAGCATCTTTGTAATTAAATTAGCAACGATTTTAAATTTTGATTTTCTTGTACGCAAAGGAAAATTATTGTTTACGAGTCTATAAAATTTAAGTGTATTGATCGTGAGCTATGAATCCAGTCGAATAATTGAGATAAATCAAGCTACTGGTAATAATCAAGTGACTCGAGTATAGTCAGAGCTGCTCGAAAATATTGAGTTACTTGAATCATCCGAATTCCTCGAAAAGTTCTAGTTGTTCGGTTTGATTAAGTTCATATATAAAAACAAGTTGTTAAGTTTACTGATTTAAAAATAGTCAAATTATTTATACAGTTTGATGTACATATCTAATGATTTACAAAATAGCGAGTTAGTCGGAGTAGTTTGAATAGTTTGAGTACCTGGAATTGAACGAGCTGCTCGAACTGAACCAAAGAGTAGCTCGGTAGGTATTACGAGATATTATAATTCGAGTACTCGACTCGAATTTCAAGCTTCGAGTCGAGTCTTTCGAGTATTTACACATCCCTAGCGTAAATACAAGCATTTCATCAAAGATTGCTGTAACTAGTAATAATCGTGTTGTATCGCATGCAAAAACAATTTTTTCCCAAATATTTGTAATATTCCGGAGTGTACACACGTATTGATAAAACTTGAAAAGAACTCTTTATTTTGTTGAAGACATCAATTTCTACGGCCTTGCTTCGTGATGAGACTACATTCTACATTTTTCCTTATATCTGAACTAGATGATATGCCGGCACGAGCTCTTATTTGTACATCGATATTCGGTAGTTCTTTATATAAGTGAAAATTCGTGCATATATATGGAGCATGTATATCTGTTACGTATTGAAGATAAGGTATTTGCAAAGCTGATCTATATGCATGCAGCATAATTTGAACGTTTGCATGGATGAGGTTTACTTCCATCGCGCAATACCAAAGGTTGATCTAAAGAATGCATTTCAAATCGATGAGATATTTACATAACTTTATAATTGTACACGTATGCGCATCATTTCTTCATTTCAAATACTTTATTATTTTTATTATTATTATTTCTATTATCCTAAATGCAGAACAGAATTTTTCATTGCAAGTTTCGTAAAACAAATTTGGAGGTTATATTTCCAAAATATATTTTGTATTGCGATTGTTGTTTCAATTATTTTAATCGATCCTCTGATTACCCTAGCAAAAATTTGAATCTAAGAACTAGGAATTAAACATTGGTATTAAATACCTTGTGATGAAATGCTTTTTTACCCATTTTTTATACTTAATAGAATGACCATAACCTCAAAACATTCGAATAATGTTTCCAGCTTTCCGATAACAGTAAACTTTAAAATTCCTATAGTTTCGAATGGGTTTTTAACGTTTTCGTCTGATTTACAACTAATTTCTGTTATATTTCCAATATTTGCGAAGGTAAATGCGATTTTATTATATTTGTCACTATTGTCCATTTTTAATAGACATTTAATAATACATAGCTAGACTCAAATTCGATCTATGTTTATAAGCTAAAAATTAGCTCAAACTAGAAGTAAATTATATTTTAGTTTATTTTATGGTTAAAAATGGGGAGAAAAGGCATTTCACCGGGAGGATAAGAATGAGACACATTTTTCGCTTATTTTTCACCCATTTTTCTGTTTATTACTTATATAATGGATTACGATTTCTACAATTATATTGGTATAATGTTTTTCTTTGCCTTTTATTTCTCATACTTCCACTTACAATCTGATTGGATTTAATTATAACATGTTTGTACACCTACGTGTTAGAATTTCATTAGAAATTTAATTTGACCAAATTTTGTTTATCTCTAGTTATTGAATCCGTAACGGATCACCAGACACAGTAGGTTTAATTTTTTTATAATATTGCAATTATTTCGAATATAAAAGTTATGAGGGGGGGGGGGGGGTTTAACGGGGACCTAACAATTATGCGTTACTTTGCACATCACAGAGTAATATTTGAATTATCGTATAAAATACTTTTGCATAGCCTGAAAAATAACTTTCAATATTTAGCTAAACCCGCAATGTGTTTAATTTTTAGGTGTACAAACATGCTCTTACTATCTCCTTCTTTTTGTTTAATGAGATTATTTTATAATATATGGGTGTAAAAATATTATTTTATAAACGTATTTAAATTTTTGTATTTAAATACATGTGACTAAAAGTTGAAAGCTTAAACGTAAGGTTGAAAATAACCATATTAATAATCATTGAAAAGTAGTTAAACTGCTGAGCAACTAGCTTACGTATTTTATTGACCAGACAAAATAAATCTATTTCGTGTACTGTTAATCGTTTTATGTATGGAAATTATTTAGTCATTAATCATTCATTTAACACGAAGTGAGTGTGAGTAATCTGATTAGTACATATTGTATAGTAAAAATGTTACGTTTCCTACTATATAATATATTAAGTTATTTACTTTAATAATAAATAATTGTTATAAATAATCCATACTTCAATTGCCATAAATAATAATAAGTTCAAAATGCAAATTAAGCGTAGTATGACATTTTTGTTCATCTTTTTCTTAAATTATACATTTATCATGTGTGAAATAGTAGGTAAGTTGAATAATATAATTTAATTAAATATTTAAATAATCAGCTAACCATTTATAAAAGCAATGAATTTTTAGAAAAGTGTGAATCGGAAAAAATACAGTTTTCTAAGTTATTTGGGAGTGGGAACATAGAAGGATATATCTATGCAGAGTTAGATACTAATACTACCGACGATCTCGTATTTGTTAAAAACCTAGCATTCTATGGTAAATTAATTTATTATATGTGAAACTTTTTGATATTTATTACTCAATGCTTTTCTGTCCGTAGGCTCTGTACAATACGATAATGAATCTCAAATCGATTTACGAGTGAAATTTGATTCAATAAAAGCTGTCCGCATACAACGGATATTGGTATAATAATAAAATATCGTTTTGAAAAAATAATTTTTTGGTCTTACTATTATGATAATACGTTAAACAATTAATTTTGATGGTAATTAGGGATATAGTTATAACGAGGGGAATGAAACCGCAACAAAATCCTGTCATTTAGGTTTTATAGTGGCAACCAATACTAGGTATGTTCGGAGATGTGTTAAAACTTAAATTATTGTATAAATTGGCGTATTTATTGTTTTTCAAAGATTGGGAGTGCCATACGTTGTTCAGCATAATATTTTACGAATTGCTCAAAAATGCATTACGAAAGTAGTTTGCGAATTTGACCATGAAAATCACAGACTTGGAGATAACATATTGGTACAGCCTAGATCACATAAACTACATATGCTCAAACCAACATTGCAGGTAAAATGTCTATTAAATATTTTATAGTCTTTTACGAAATTCTGTATTATTTGATTAATTGAATGAAGTACAGCATTGAGTTTACTTATAATCCAAACAACTGAATGCAGTGTACTTCATTTTTTATGAAAATAAATTTAATAAATTTACAAGGTATCGGATGTTATATTTGAAACTAGCAAGTGTAATAACCTTTATTTTACATATTAAAAACGATTTCCTTTGAGCCTTTTTGTTTATTCATTAACAAATCCAATATGATGAACAAAAAATAATAAAGTTAAATATTTTGACGACGTTTCGATGGAAATTTTCAATCTTCACATTAGGCTGTACCTTTATTAATAAAAATTCATTTATAATACAGAAAACATAATTTTTTTTTAACACGTATAATTTATTAGCCCAATAATTTATTGTTCGACAATATACAAAATATAATGTTCGATATGTTACAGATTATATTAATTATAGGATGAAAGAGTAAGTTTTTAGCTAAGAAATTATATACGTAAAATAATAACGTTTTTAGTTGCAAGTTTATTTGCAAAAGGTACACTGAAAATAAGTTGAAGTAAAAATTACAATGTTGTCTAGTAATGCGGAGACAGACTGACGTAACCCAAAAATTTACCATAGTGTATAATAAAATTTACTAAAAAGTTATTAATTTTTACTACAATTCTGGTAATATTTAGTACAAGTTCAGTAAAATTTATTATACACTATGGTAAATTGTAGCTATAACTTTTTTCTCACAAGGGAAGTACATGACCTCCGGGAAATGGATCTTAGCCTACCTTTGGTATATCTTTTGTAATGTAGAAATATGAAGAATGCCAAGTTATTGCTTGCCAATAGCCACATTGACGAAAGTTATTCGACATCTAATAATAATTTTAATGAAAATTAATTTCAATTTGATCGATTATAACTCGAAAACAAATAAAGATATAATATATATGATAAAACAAACAAATATAGAATTTTTAAAAAAAAGCTAAAAATTTTTTATTTGGAGCAAAGTTATGATAAAAATAAGAAATTGAAGATATTATAACCAAAATTTAATATGAACAATTTATTGTTTCTTTTGACCTAATAATCTTTAATTTTTTATTTTCTCTATAACTTTACTCCAAATGAAGCAATTTCAGCTTCTATTTTTTTAATTATATCTACTTGAACTCAGCCTTCTTCTGGTTTTTAGTTCGACTGTTTATCTTTATTTGTTTTCGAGTTATAAGCGATCAAATTAGAAGTAATTTTCATTGAAATTATTATTAGATGTCGAATAACTTTCGTCAATGTGGCCATTCACAAGGAATAACTTGGCTTTCTTCATATTTCTACATTATAAAAGATATACCAAAGTTCGGGTAAGATCCGTTTCCCGGAGGTCATGTACTCTCCTTGTCAGTGTATAGTTTGACGAGGATGGAGTTTTCATAAAAAATTCGCCGAAATATTTAACTCTATAGTTTCTTGTTCATCTCATAACGCCACAATTTCTCTTTTGATATGCATTGCATGGACGAAACAATTAATTATTATAACATTATAATGTTTTTTTGTAATATTTTTTTATACAAATAATTACTTGTTATTTTCATGATTGAAAGGAATAATAAGATTAGAAACAAATTCATTGTTTGTTAAGTAAATTTAACCACATTGTTTTATCAGGAAACTGTAAACGGCGCGATTGATCTTGCTATCAATAAATTAGTATACGGTTTAGCTGCAGCGAATTTATCAATTATCAAAATTCCAAATTTTGAATTATCGGGATTTGGTTGGTCTTTTCAATCAACAAACGGTATTATCGAGTAAGTTTATTTTTCTAAATGTAATCGTATATTGTATTAAAGTAAAAGAAAATTAATATTGTCATACAAACTTTAAAGCATTTTAACGCACATCAAGAGGGTGTCTTCATTTGAATTACACTACGAAGGTCATAAGTTTAGTATTGGAACTACATTTAATTTAACAGGTGGAATTATTGAATTATATAACGTAACGGTAAGATTCAAATACAGTAACACATACAACAATTTTGTAAATATAATGAAATAAATGTATAAACATAATTTATTTTAGTTGCGGATAGGATTTATTCCAATACGTAAGAACTTATCAATACCTGTAACAGGAATATCACTTCGTATGGAAATCTCAGTGAATAATAATGTGTCACCTTGTGTAGTAACCGGTGACGAAGTTGATCTTCATATACCCAATGAAACATTTCTTAATATTATAAGCAATGATTTTGTAAGATATGCACTTACTAGTGCTTTGTCTACTATGATTGAATATGAAATAAAGTCTTACGTAAATGACTTTAGTTGCTCTCAAGGCAAAGAAATTCTTAAAAGTTAATGTTGATCTAATAATGATTCTAATAACATTTCATTTTAATAAAGGTTGATTTTACGTATTCATACCTGACGTTACACATATTATATTATCGTCGCAACCTTGTGTAATTTTCAAATCTGTTTCAAATTTGGGGTTGTGAATATAAAGTTATCAAAATTCCTTATATATAATCATTATATTTTTAAAATACCTATGATGAAATTTATAAATCGAATGCAATAAAAAATCAGAAATTCAATATATTTTATATTTATTATATCTATCCCGAAAGAATTTATATGGTTTCTTTTGGTTAACTCGCGACCAATCAATAATCGTATAACCAATCAAATTTTATCTACATCACACTGGTAACAAATATTTAAAGTAATAGTCAATGTCGTGAACTGTAAATCGTTTTATGTGTGCAAATTATACTGTCATAATTTACAAATTCAACACGAACTCTTTATTTAAAGTATGTGTAGTATTATCATATTGTGTAGTAATATATTTTGTTTCACACAAGTACCTAAGTAATTTATACTATTTGTAATAGCAAAAAAGTTTTATAAAATATTATTTAAGTGAACTTGTTGTGTTTACTATTTAAGTAAACAATGATAATTAAATATAGTTCAACATTATTAATTTTATTTCTATATTACATATTATCAATTACAAGTGAAAAAATAGGTAAAAAAGTAGATATCTTTATATAAAAAATTTAAATCAACACTTTCTAAAAGAATTAATATTTAGAGAAATGTCAATCGGAAAGAAAAATGAAACTTTCTAGGTGGAATAATGGTGGATTTATGGAAGGATACATCGATACAGAATTAGACACTGATACTACCGAAGACCTTGTTTTTATAAAGAAAATAACATTTACTGGTAAATTTGTTAATTTCAATCATTTTATATTTAAAATTTATTAATGATTTGGTGTAGGTTACGTACAATACGATAATGAATCACAAATTGATTTACGAGTGAAATTCAATTCAATCAAAGCTGTTCGCATACAACGGATATTGGTAATCTTTCTCTCAAATGATAATTTTTATTTATTTTATTATTATTTACGACATTTAATAAATTTTTAAAAAGTAAATTTAATTAAAATTAGGATTACAAATATAACAATACTAATGAGGATGTGCAAAAATTTTGTAATTTAGGCTTTATGGAGTCAGCTGATGTTAGGTATGTAAAATATATGAAAAAATATTATAAGTAGGAATAATATTGATCTGATACTTTGTTTATATTAGATTGGGTATACCTTATGTTGTTCAACAAAATATTTTGCAAATCGCTCAAACGTGCATTGAAAAAGTTATATGTCAATTTGATCCTAATCGTCATAAGATTGGAGATGAAATACATGTCCAATCGAGATTAGCTAAAGGTTACGTGCTAAAACCAACGACTCAGGTAAGATAAGTAAATTGATGGTGTATCGTTCTTGTATTTTTAACAATTTGTGGATATTATTGTGACTGTGGCGCGAGTGTGCCTTGCACTAAACAAATGTAGAATACCTGAATTAAATTGAATTTTATTCTTCTTTATGCAAAATATAATATTTTTAAGTTGGGCCAATATTTAGATTTTTTTAGAACTCTGCTTAGTTTTATAATAATACGACATTGTCAGTAGACCTCTTTTTAGGTTAATCGGTTATTTTATATCATAGAGAGTAAAATTAAATGAATTATTATATTGTTATTTATATTATTAAACTGACAAGACAAATTAATTTATTAAACCAACGTTTTTGGATATGTTTAGGATACTGTAAATGCAGCAATTGATCTAATAGTTAACAAGTTAGTGAATGGATTGGTTGCAGCAAATCTCTCAGTTATTTATACACCAGAATTCGAACTGTCAGGTTTGGGTTCTTCTTTTAGTTCGAAAAGTGGTATCATTGAGTAAGTTTTTACTTTCTCATACCTTTGAAACAACATTACTGAATTAAATGATAATTGTTTGATAAAATCAATTTAGTATATTTACACACATCAAGAGAGCAAAAGATTTTGTATTTCACTACGAAGGCCATCGATTTAGTGTTGGTACTACTTTTAATTTAACAGGGGGAATCATCCAATTAAACGACGTCAAGGTCAGAGTTATTCAAATCTATATAGTCATCTAAAAAAATAAGATAATTATTTAGAAAATTATTTACTTTTAGTTACGGATAGGATTTTTTCCAATCTATACTACATTATCGCTGCCCGTAGACGGAATATCACTTCGAATGACAGTTTCAGTCAATTACAACGTATTACCATGTATAATATCCGCTGATCAGGTTAAGCTTTATGTTCCTAAAGACGCTCTGCGTGATTTTATAAGTGTACAGTTAGTGAGATACTGGCTGACTAAAGCATTAGCTAATAGAATTGAAGAAGTGATAAAAAGTTACATTCATTTTAGTTGTACCATGGGTAACCAAATTCTAAGAAGTTAGATCATTATGTATTAGTGATTACAAATAGTTAGCCATTTACAAAAATCTTAATTCCGATCATTTTTTAAATTATATTATAGATATATATTTTGTGATATATTATGTTACAGATGCTTTTATGTATAACGCTATTGATGGTAAATATACTTCTCAAATGTATTATGCTAAATTTTATCAATTCATTAAACAATTAAAAATTTTGCACCTCTCAAACATCTATTTTAAAAAATGTAAAATGTTATTAGGGTCTTAGGAAATAACTTTATTGTCATTCATCATCAGAAAATAAGCAAAAAATATTTATGATACTACCGTTAATATTGGCATAGTCCCTCCATTTATCCTTTTGGTAAATAATAGTAAATTTAAAATAATACGACTGTGATAAATAGTAATAGGTTTCCAATTTGTAAAAAAGATAATATTTTGCTACAGTAAAACATCTTTTCACTCTGATATAGAAAAATTGTATACTATTCCAATGCGTACCTATATCGAAAGACTGTCGACATTTCATTTTCCATTTATAATACGTATTTGCGGGTAACAATGAAAAAACGTTTATATTGTTACAACGTGGCTTGTGTACATGCGGATATTTCACGTCGTAAAATCTGGTAAATATTTTAAGTTATTGAAATCATACGAAAATTTCCCAAAATGTGATCTTTAAAATATAAGATGTTGATATAAAAATTTATGAAATGCAAGATTCTAAATCAAAATTGATATTGAACATTATAAGTTCAACGTCAACAAACTATCTTAAGTTAAATAAACTGTAGTCCTATACTTTTGAACGCAATAATGCGTGAAATTCAAGTTTATCCTTGATACTTATCTCTTTTTTTATCAACTCTGGAAAACGGGATTTAAATAAGGAGAAGGAAGGGGGTGCATGCTTCGAAGACTGTTCCATTTCATTCGGGTTGGTGTGGTCCAGGGTTAAAGGTGTTGGGAGTGAATACCCCTTTTTCTATCGATCCTCTTCTATCTACGTTTGTCGAGAAAGGTTGCTTCTTCAGTAAATTTCAGAGAAATGGGAACGAGTTTACAAAATGAGTATTATTTATATATTTCAAATATTTATACACTTGATGTACATTTTCAATAATGAAATATTCTATTGCTTTCTTGTAGAGGAAGGTTTGTAGTTGTAAAATTTTTCGATTTACTAAAAACATGCTAGAAGTATGTTTTGATATGTCTAGAGTCCAAATCTAGTGTTTTTTAGAAAACGTCTGTATGGATGTGAGTATTTTCTTTCATTTGACCACGAGTGCAATTTGTAGAGAATAAAAAAAGCTTTGTTCCTGATTTGGGTTTTTCAAAATATCTCTATTAGTTTTCAAGTTGTTAAGAAGAAACTGATTTTACAAATAATAACGGTATATTTTTTAATTATTATTTTTAATCTGTATATTTTAAAAATTTTGTATTGCTCATATTTCTGAAACTAATCGGTCAAAATGGTGGAAAAAAATTGTGGTACTTAATAGAATATAATAGGAGCTATTTTCTGTAGAAACTTCAAACCATTTCATCAAGTGTTTCTTGGCAAAAAAGTATCATGTAAATGAGTTGTTTTTGAAAATTTTTTATTTCGTTAAAAATTTTTCGTTTTAAAATATGCTAAAAATTTAATAAATTGTATTCTGAATTTACTTATTAATAAATCTTTTATAATTATTTTTTAACAGAAAACGTAATCATTACATATTGTACAAAAAGACGTGTCAACTTACAATTAGAAATATTTAAATTAAAAGTTTTCATTTTTAATGCTAGGCGGAGACGATATCATTATGAATAATAAAATTTCATATAAGAATAATATATTACATACTGGAGTGATGAATCATTCATTTGAGGAAACTACGTGCCAATGAATTAGCAGCGTTTTTTTTATTTAGATTCATTCGCTTATAATTTCTTGTATTTTTGTATATGTTTTTATAATATACATTGAAAAAATGTAGCAAGGATGAGTTAATTTTAATATCATATTAATTACGGTTAAAAAAAATAAAAGCAAAAAATACGGAAGAAGAATCGTCAAAGATGATTTTAATTTTCTAGTTTAAATCGACATTCTTTTCACCATTAATCAGTTTTTTCACTTTCACCTGGTCCATTTAGTCTAATTATGATAATGAGAGTACAATGTAGAACGACTAAGGTGAAACGATTGAATTAGAATACTTCGAGCAGCTTGCATTGTATAGGGCGCGCATCTTCCAGTGCTAATGTGAAATTCCTTGTCGGTCCCTTTTTTCTTCTTTCCTCTTTTCGAACTGGTAGCGACAGTGTTTGCTCGTTTTCTTAGCACGCTATTTCATTCTGTCTCTTGCTTTACCTCCAGAGCTCATCTTTGTCTACGTTTTCCTTCTTTTCTCGTCTCCCTAAGTAAGCTTCAGGCAATTGACACGGTATTACTATCCCCCGGTTTCAAGACTGCTTTTTTACGGGTTGCACCGTTTTCTTCCGGCGCGATGCTGCCATTTATTGCACCACCCACTTAAAGGCCATTTTTTGCCTAGGAAAACTTAAGTATCGCAATCTCATCGCTGGCGAATTCACTACGTAGCAGCGAGCGAATCATTATTGAATTACTTACATACCTTTGCTTAAATAATTTGGACTAAATATATTGGAATTAAATTGCCATGTATAATAATTAAATTGTTAAAAATAATTAAATGAAAACTAGCAAATACGTATGAATTCACAGTGGTAATTGGTACAGTTTTTCATAGTAAGGTTATTTTTATCATATTTTACATAACTCACATTTACAGACTTTCTTTCATTTTACGCATATTATAAAATAATTTTATAGTAGTAACGAAAGATAAAAATTTTAATTTATTCATGTATGAATTTTTTAATTACTTCTTAAATAAACTTTGTTGATTAAAGTAAATTAAGAAGGGCAAAAAGTTAACAGTGTAACATTTTTTCCTCGAATCCCATAGAAGAATGAAAGGATTATTTTAATTTGTGATGGAACTATCGGATGATCGTAGTTAAATCCACTAACGGCTCACTTTGTTGGCTGTGAAAAAATACTCAACCGATTTGAAACGAATTTGCATAGACGTGATCACCCATCTGAGAACTAACTTCGAACGCTGTTTAACTTTGACTATCTGTCGATATGCATTTCTGCCACTCGATCAAAAGGTAGTTATTCTCATTAAAGGAAACGGGTTCGTCAATTTTAACGCTTATCAATTTATTGCTGTAAATACCCAATAAGTAATGAAAATAAAAACCATATATTTATCATTTAACAATAGAGATAATTTTTGTCAAAGACTTTTACAAGCAAACAAATTTTTTCTGCCTTTTTGAAAATTTGAAACCAGAAATAGTTGTTAGTTGTATAGAATTAACTAGAATGCCTTCGGTGAATTCGGTTTATTGAAACATGAATATAAGAGTGGTTACAAAGCGTACAAAGAAAATCAAAGAAACCACCACCTTGTTGCAAAGTGTATTCATATTAAATAATTTCTTTGAACATTAGTAAACAATATTCCTTTGGGTAACATTATATTAATAAAGTAATACATGACACCGCATCACCGTCTTTATTAACTCAAATTAAATCTCCTACCTAGTAGACGCTTGCGTCAACTATAATTCACTAAAGGAGTCAAAGTCCGTAACGTAAATTGCATATAGGGAGTGTTTCAACGACTTGATTATTCACTGAAATTCTAATCTAATTCGACTTCTTCTTTCCATTGAAATTCTATCATCGTTCCTCTTTAATCACGACGGTAAAATCTCCAATTCGCTACATCTCATTTATAATCTTCTCTCTCCAGTTAGCTAAACTATTATCATCTTTAGATATTAGAAATTAATTTTTTAATACAAAACTATATTATATAATTAACACATAAAATTATACGTTTATATTTAATTTTTAAATAAAGCAAATAATTAAACAAAACTAAAAATAATGAAACAACTTGGTTTTAATTATGATGTAAGTGTAACAAAGAATCGAATCATATAGTTAGATGAGATAATAATACAAAACTAGAAGTAGTATTGGTAAGCCGAGGCGGGTAGTTTGGAAAAGGAGAAATCGACATTTAATTTTAGAATAGTGAAATCTATTGACATCCGATACTTCTGCGCAAGTTTTCAAAGAACTCGCTTTACAGTTCGAAGCTCTGTTAGGTATAATCTTTGTCTCTTTCCCACTCTCTTCCGTTTGTCATCTCCTGGGAATTTCATTTTCTGAAGGGCGTGCGCAAAATCCCTTCATTCCATTGCCAGTCATATTATCTCGCAGCTGTAATAGATCTTATCACAAATGAGAATTTGATAATTATGGGCTTCTCCAAACTAATTACTCTTTTTTATTGAGGAGCTTAAGACAATTAATATTTATCCACGAACACGTTTAACACAGGATATTCAATTACTCATATTTTTAACAATTTGGGTTGAATATTAAAAAAAAATTTATTATTTTACTATTTAAGTTTCTTATTTAAAAGTTACATTTCTACATTTTTACTCGTAGAAATTTCAGTTTTCAAATATTTCTTATTTACAAGAAACTGCAAATATATAAATATTTCAAAATAAAATTTTTTTATATTTGAAGTATTGTACTATCAAAAAAGCGTGAATCTCCCGCTGTATTTAGAATATTAAATAAAAAGTACGTTGTTTTTCAAGATAATAGAAGCTTTATGTAATCCAAATTTTTCTATATTAATATTTAGTAATTTTACTGCGAGAGTTAGAAATTAAAATATACTAGATGTGCTTTCTATATTAAAGTACGAAGAAAACTTTCTCCTGCTTCACATACACATTCGCTTAAAAGCCACGTTATGTTAGAGAACAAAATGCGCAAGTCCATTGATAAAGGCGATGCAACGTCGAGAACCGTGTCACGTGCCGTAGACTGGATGCCAAAGAAACTCAGACAAACGCGTGTTCGTAGCATATTCAAAGGAATGGTGCGAATGATGATATTCGAGTGCGGAGAGGCAGTGCGACCTCGTTACACTGGGCTAGTAATCGTTTGAAATGTATGCCACTAGTTTGAGTGTGCACCAAGTGACATCTCGAAAAACTTTTACGTTGACTGACATTTTTCTTACATTTTAATTGCTTTTTCCTTCTTTTTACTAGCTTATTTTCATCGTTAATCAAATGTGGGTAGAATGAAGAATGTTTAAGAAAAAATTATACCTTTCAATGTGTATTACAATTGTAGATCCTTATTTATGGATGATTGTTCCTTACTAGAGAAACGTACGTATTTTGATTAAAATAATTATTTCTCACAATTTTAATATGACATATTTTATGATGGTCATACACATATATTTGTCAAGTTTTTACGATTGCAAACTTCTTACACAAACGTCAAATGACATCTGAGTAAAATCGTTCACTTTTATAATCTGCAGCCAAAAGTAAGTTATAATTTTAGAAGGTCACGGTTCACTTTTCAAAACGGAATTTCATATTTCGATATTAAATAAAAGTTTGCATTTTAGAATAAAACTTTGTTTAAACTACTTCAACCGGAATGATGTGTTTCGATATCTAATCTTTCGATTAATTTCTTTTACTAATTAAAAATAATTATTCCCATTATTTCGGTTGGATTGAAATTTTAGTTTGCCTCTAATATTGTTCCGGGGAACGAGCGATGTACAAGTTTCGTTATGACTCTGTTTACCAATATATACTTACATACTACGGTACAAGTTATAGAATGTCTTTTGTATTGTATACAAATATAAATGTTAATTTTGTACTTACTTTTGAGGCATCAAAACTTCAGTGAAGGCAATACTTATGGAAATTGTTGTATTTGATGTAATGAGATAACGACATCGTGAATGAGGTGGATAAAGCCCAGGATACCCAGGACTAGCTAAAACGCATCCTTGACGACATTGCTCATATTTGTAAATCCAATCACATTCTGAAAATATAGACAAGTACATGTTTATACAAACTAGATAAAATTATTTTTTAAAATTTTATGTTTCATAACCTAATTATAAACTGCGTTAATAGGTAATACTATTTGAGTTTATATGTTTTCCAAATAACACTGTCCATATACAAGTGCATGAATCAAAAAAATATGAATCTGAAAACCGACAATTTTAAACGAAGGAGAAATGGTAATAAGCTTAGACAGTAAGTAGGATCGATCTCAACTTTTCAAAACCGTACGAACGCATGTAAAACAATGATTAATTCATAAATGTAATTATTCCAAATGCATATTTAAATATTTGAAAATATTTATGACCACGTTTTGTTAAACAAAATATTTGGAGATGGGGAGGAGATTTTATTTCTTTGTACAGTTTTAGCAAGTAGGGGTTAATTTAAAACGAACGATTTTTTAAAACTATGTCTTTTATTTTATGTTACATATGACTCTAGGCTTTGCATATAGCTCTTTCAGGGATTATTTTCATATACTGCGGGCAAAGTATCTTATGGATTGTTCCGGATTTACATTTAATTGTGCCTTCTATTAAAATTGTGTAATTTATGCTATTTTATAAGAACTAAACTTCATGTTGAAGACGTTGGCAATGATTTCAAAATGCAAGTGTTTTATTAATGTACTAGTTTTCATCGAAAATATTTGGGAAGTGTACTAAGCCATTTAGTCAGCGGATTACTCTTTTCTGTATTCTAGGTTTTAGAGCGCAATGTATTAATTATAAATATATAATGTTATGTAATGTAAAGTAATGTAATGTAATGTAATGTAATGTAATGTAGTAATATTACTGATTCGTGCAGAAATCTAGTACGGCTAAGTTTCATTAAATTAAATTACCGTTATGATTTTAATTTTATTAATAAAATTAGCTGATAAATTTACTCAATCGGTAAATGTGCTGCTATTAAATTAAAAGGTCTTTTTTCAAAAATAAAAATTATTACAAGCTTGATGAACATAAACCAACAGCCTGCTAAATAATTTATTATTGATATTTTGAAATTTGTAGAATTCTATAAGTCAGGTAATGCTTTCGCAACGAGTATAGGGTTGCAAGATCAGGACCGGACAACGATCTTCCAAAATCGGATCGGATAATGTAATAAAATACATTATGCAAAGTGAGGAAATAGCCTTTTCTTAAATGAAGTCGGTAATAAACCCGTAGATGCGAAGAATGATGAAATATAATCCAAGTTTAGAAAAGTACTTTTTCTCCGTGTAATGTCTATTAACAGAATTATTTGTTTTTTTTTGCAAATAAATTAAGTAGGAATAGCGTATTTTCCATCCATTATAAAATCTGTCAAAATTTAATAATAATGATGGATGGATTCCTGAGGAACTTATCAAATAATTAAAGTCTATTATTTAATTGAAAATATTAACAAATTACGAACGACAGTTGTCATACTTTTTTTACTTCTCGCATGTAACGTCTTCTAAATTTAAGAAAGTAGAAAAAAAATTGAACGTAAATATATAACAAAGTTTATCAATGTTAATGTTTGTTTAACAAAGTTCATAGTAATAATAATAATAATAATAATAATAATAATAATAATAGTGCCTTAATTTAATAAAATAATTAAATGTATATTGTATAGGAATATGCCTCCTCTTTAATTTAGTTTGTAAGTTAATTGACGTATGAGCAATAAAATTACAGTCCCTGGAAGCGTGTTTGTAGCACTGCACGAAATCGCAAAATTGTACATAAGTTCATTCATTATAGAAAACGAAAGCAATAAATGAAATTGGCATGCAGTCGGTACAATATAAAGTGAGGAATCGGAAGAGACGAAAGGTAACGTGAAAAATCAAATTCGTCTACTGCATAATAGAGGAGGTAAAAAAAAAAATGAAAAAGAAAAACATTCTGGGTTTTCCTTTGTAGAACGTTCGTGACGATAAAAGTTTTCCGTGGCGTATAAAACGAAATTACGTTGGCGAGCATCGGCGCATGGTGAAAAAAAAATGAAAAAGTCAAGATGAGTCTGCATATTTGTGCAAACGCGTGAATACCCAGAGGGAAGATCGTCGTAGCGGAAGCAAATCTATGTACGCGTGCGAGTCTGCCAAAAACTCGAAAGCGATTTCGACGTTTTTAATGAAAAATACAGGAAGAAGTACTCGGCGGTACGCGCGAGTCGCATTAATGGATTATTATGTATGTAGAGCGCAGGGGAATCTGCGAAGCGCCAACGATGAGCGGATGCTTGCCTATATTTTTTTCTTCTTTGATCTTCTTTTACTGTGAGTGTCTGTATCGCTAGCTTTTGTCCGACGTTACTCTTTGTCTTTTGATCCTTTAGCATGTGATGAATACAGCATATATAGATTGTAAGCAAAATATCCATCGAATTTTTTATGTGAAGATATTTAAGGAATATATAGAATAATAGTATTATTATTATTATACATTATGAATCGTGTTTATAAATTTATTGACTTTTTTGGCGTTTCTATGTTTCTTAAAATTATCTAAGAATTTCGCCAAAAGCGCTTTTTCTAAATTATTAGCGAGGTTTGCGATGGCTCGGTCGGTAGAGTAGTGGATTCGTACCCGGGGATCTCGAGTTCGATTCCTGATTGATATAAATATTGATACAAGATAGATGCAAGAATTAGGAGCATAAAAAGAATTACTTTAAAATAAAAAAATATGTAGTGGAGCAAACTTGACTGGTAATAATCATATTTAATAGTAATCCTTTTAATTCTTGATGTTTTATGTTGGAAAATTGTTATTCTCTCGAGGTCGAAAGTTAATCTTGGTTCAGTATGATGAAGTCACGTAACGAGTTCCTTTAAAGTAGAAATTTCATGACTAAGAATAAGTTTCATATGAGGTTTAATGTTGCTAAATGATGAAGATTCCATGAAATACGATCATTTTCGACTGGAATTGGAAATTCAGGGTCGCTGCATGCCTTATTAGGTACACTCGATCATTTACGATCGTTGCTACGAAATTGGTGTCGCAATCACTGTACATCATTGAAGGTAACCAACGACTTAACTTAAATTGCTTAAATACAATCTTGACAGGCAATTGAATATTTAGTGACTATTTGAAGTTGAATAATCAAGAGAAATTAATCGTTGAAAAAATCCATTGGATAAATCGCTCAATTTTCAATAAATTTTTATAAATGAACTTGCACGTATTAATTCATAAATAATTCAATGGTAAATATTTCATAGTTCTTTTACATGCTATTAAAAGAGTTTTTGCTTGTAAAGAAATATTGATTTTGGGTTGGAAATTCATAGTTTCTGTTCTTTATCACGGTTCGTACGAATCTCTTAAAAAATAACTCAGAGTGCCTATAGAGTGAAATTTTGATTATTTTCTGCAATCAAAAATGTATGTTTAAAGTTTTCATTTATCATGCAGCATCTATTGTGTATACTGCTAACGGTTATACTCTACATATCGATGACTGCGACGAAGAAGGTGACAGTTGATTAAATTCTTGATGGTGTTATTTCGTCTGCAAAAGGGAAAAGATACACTATCTCGACTTATTGTTAAAGAAGGTGCTAATTCGCATACATAATATTTGGACAATACTTTGAGTATGTATTACTGGCCATTCTTGTAAATTACAGATTATATTTTTTTCACCTAAAATAAGTTTCACACAACTTTAAATTCTCGAAAATAGTAAAATGCGTAACGGTCCATTTTATCAGCGAATGCGACTTATCGCCTTCTTCGTCGGGGTCGCCGATATATCACGTTCTTTCTTTCTTCGTAATAATAATTATAAGAAATAATTATTGTTTGAAAAAATTAATTTAGCAAAGGATATACGATGTTATCGTAATTAGTTTCGAAGTCGGATCAATGTATTTTGTACTGTACTGAACTATTGAAAAAAATTAAACACATATTCTTTTATACGTATACGTATCTTAATTCGAAGAGATGTCAATTAATCCAGCACTGAATACGGCTAATAAATATAGTTTGGAAGAGAACTTGTCATTTCTATATGATCTTCGTGATGGGCCAAAAAGTTGGCAAAATTTTTCAGACGTCTTTTCGCCTCCTGGAATCTGCGGCGCGCGAAAGACTTATGGTGCCACTTCCATACGCGTACGCCTGGAAGCAGGAGGTGGTCATATTTCGTACGATCGGAGGCGACGGAGCATGAATGAGGTTTGGCGGATTCGCAAAGTGGCCCCTGGCGGTACGTTTGCGCGCGTGAAAAACCGAGTGCACTTTAGCAGTTCGCGAATGCGGAAGAAAAAGGGGACGCTTCGCGGACTAGGTGGAGGAAGTACTGCCGGAATCATTCAGCAAAGAGAAGTATGAATGATAGATGAAAGAATTCGGAAGAACAAGTCTAAATTATACTAACAAGAAGTCCGTGGAGGTAGTTTTTTTTATTACTTTTATTTATATTAACAGTGTTGACAAAATTAACATAAGCCTTAAAAGATTCGTATCATCTTTATCAATTTTAAAGAGACGTCAAGTTTAGCCAATAAATCAATTTTCTCTCGCTTAAAACTATCCACTAAAAAGTATCACACGGAGAAAAAAGTTATAGTAAAAATTACAATGTCTAGTAATGCGGAGACAGACTGACACAATCCAAAAATTTACCATAGTGTATAATAAAATTTACTAGAAAGATATTAATTTTTACTACAATTCTGGTAATATTTACTACAACTTCAGTAAAATTTATTATACAGTATGGTAAATTTTTGGATTGCGTCAGTCTGTCTCCGCATTACTAGACAACATTATAACACAACTTTAAATTTCTCGAAAATAGTAAAATGCGTAACGGTCCATTTATCGCGGATGCGACTTATCGCCTCTCGTCCGGGGTCGCCGATATATCACGTTCTTTCTTTCTCGTAAATAAAATTATAATAAATAATTATTGTTTGAAAAAATTAATTAGCAAAGGATATACGATGTTATCGTAATTAGTTTCGAAGTCGGATCAATGTATTTTGTACTGTACTGAACTATTGAAAAAAATTAAACACATATTCTTTTATACGTATACGTATCTTAATTCGAAGAGATGTCAATTAATCCAGCACTGAATACGGCTAATAAATATAGTTTGGAAGAGAACTTGTCATTTCTATATGATCTTCGTGATGGGCCAAAAAGTTGGCAAAATTTTTCAGACGTCTTTTCGCCTCCTGGAATCTGCGGCGCGCGAAAGACTTATGGTGCCACTTCCATACGCGTACGCCTGGAAGCAGGAGGTGGTCATATTTCGTACGATCGGAGGCGACGGAGCATGAATGAGGTTTGGCGGATTCGCAAAGTGGCCCCTGGCGGTACGTTTGCGCGCGTGAAAAACCGAGTGCACTTTAGCAGTTCGCGAATGCGGAAGAAAAAGGGGACGCTTCGCGGACTAGGTGGAGGAAGTACTGCCGGAATCATTCAGCAAAGAGAAGTATGAATGATAGATGAAAGAATTCGGAAGAACAAGTCTAAATTATACTAACAAGAAGTCCGTGGAGGTAGTTTTTTTTATTACTTTTATTTATATTAACAGTGTTGACAAAATTAACATAAGCCTTAAAAGATTCGTATCATCTTTATCAATTTTAAAGAGACGTCAAGTTTAGCCAATAAATCAATTTTCTCTCGCTTAAAACTATCCACTAAAAAGTATCACACGGAGAAAAAAGTTATAGTAAAAATTACAATGTCTAGTAATGCGGAGACAGACTGACACAATCCAAAAATTTACCATAGTGTATAATAAAATTTACTAGAAAGATATTAATTTTTACTACAATTCTGGTAATATTTACTACAACTTCAGTAAAATTTATTATACAGTATGGTAAATTTTTGGATTGCGTCAGTCTGTCTCCGCATTACTAGACAACATTATAATTTTTACTATAACTTTTTTCTCAGTGCATCTATACCAAAATTAATGTTTCATATTAAAATTTAACCAAAACATTGCCTTTTGTATCTATGTAATTGAAAATTGTGCAGAGTTTTGTGGTGCAGTAGTTTACGGAATCTATTGTTTTTAAAGATTTTTCTGTACTGATATTTAAACAATCTCATGAACTGTTGCATCTGTCACCATAAAATCTTGCACAATCCTTATAGATTGCATCTTAACAAAGGGCAGTGTCCTTGTAGTTTTCCTTAAATTTCAATTCGACAGTATTAACTTTTAGCCAAAAATTTTTCTCATTCGATACATTTATGCGCAGAAAATTAAATCGTTAATTGATTCTGATATCCTGTTATGCTTATTCTTTTTGTGTTTTATTATGCAGAAATACAATTTCAATTTGATTATATTTAACAAAGTTTTAAGTCTAAAATAATGTTAAAGATGTAGCATTTTTTATGTAATGAGGTTTCACTAAAAATAATTATATAAACACAGTCGTACACTTTTAAGAAATTCTTGGATTACAAAAACTAGTGTTAATAAAATAAAATTATGTTTTAGAATATAAGTATATCCTAGTATATTTAATTTTGATTAACAAGAAATATATTAATAGTAAGTACAAAATTTTAATCTAATTTTTAATACTTTTCTACATTAAATATAAGATATATTTGCGTTAGAATAAAAAGATTGTGTGCGGAAAGTAAGTTCCCAGCACAATTGCAAGTTCGACGAAAGTGGTGTGGAAAGTGACGGATCGACCGTAAACCGTCGCCATTGATCTGTTTGTCGAGGCGCGCGAGAGTCTCTTTTTTCTTCATTTTTTGCATTTGCTTTTTTACTTCTTGAACGGCTCTTCTTCACTATCCTCGACTCCTCTGTTTGCTCTGTTCGTCTAGTTCTTATTCCCACGAGAATCCATTATTTTCTATTGCTGGCGCATTCATGACGCTTTTTCGAGGAAAGATTGATACGTTTTTTCGGTGATATTGCAAAAAGATAGAATTTTGAGGTATAATGCTCAAATTTTACTTTTTTTATTGGCTACATTTCTAAATAAATTTTAACATACATGAATGTATTAATTGAAGAAAAGATTAAAATATCTCTTTGTTTTATAAATTCATGACGGTAGACCAAGTAAAAATAAATCAAAACTTATTACGATTTTTTTTTCTTATATTATTAATTTTTGTAACATTACTAAGATTTTATATAGATCATTACATTCTTTAAAATTTAAGCATCATATTTTGTTTTTAAATTTATTAACCATTTTTACTTCGAATCAAAATATTGAATTTTTTTATACGTTTTTTTGTAAGTCTGTTTGATACGTTTATTTATATAAGAAACATGAAAAAAGTCAGAATTTTAGAATCCCATGGGTATTTTTACCGAAGTTATACGTAATTAAAGGAAAATATTGAGAAATAGATGCTTTGCTTTAATCGCTTATAACTCCTAAGAGTTATTGCAAAAATAAGAAATGTAGCAATTTTATCCTCCAAAATTGATAATTTCATTTTTAGCTAAAATTTGATCCATTTCTTATTTATTTTATAACTCTCGATCTAATAAATGGATTTGGGCTTCTTTTTTAAATCTCATCTACTCGTTCCAAACTTTCTTTTCCAAAATCTCTATTCAGTCGTTTAAAAGTTATAAGTAATTAAAATAAAGCGTCTATATTTCAATATTCTCTTTTAATTACGTATAACTTCGGTAGAATTCTAGCTTTTTTTATATTTTTATATTACAAAACAAGTCCTAAAGTTTGGATAAAATCTGTGATCCAAAGGCCGTGACCTCTCCTTGTTAGTACGATAATATAAATCAAAATGTTTTATCAACTTTTCTTACTTGAGAAGTAAAATGTTTATTTTTAGCTGTATTTCAATGATTGTACCTTGTCGTATTTTATAAATTTCTAAGCGCAGATGCTTTTTATGAAAATAAAGCTACAGTCAGAAATTTATGTGTATTAATTTTCTACTTGTTAAATTGGTTACTATTTTCATATTCATTAAAAACTTTTGGCTCTTTATTTTTCAATTCAGTCGTCCAAGCGATAACAAGTGATGAGTATATCAACTCAAAAGATTCTTTGAAGACTGTAACAAGAGTATTTTACACTCTAGAAAATTTGTATTTTCATGTAAATAAAGTGTCTTGTGCAGCCATCAATGTCAGTAGTTTAATACTTATTCTTCATGAAAATATGTATTTATCAAATAATAACAACTTTCTCGTAATATAAAACAAATTCAGCTTCTCTATCGAGTAAAAGAATGTTTAATTTAAATCAGAATGTAAAGAACGATGAAGTGAATAAATATTTTACTGTGTTTGAAAAAAAGGAAAAATCTTGTAGAGTAGGATCATTTTTTCTCAAGTAACCGCAATGCATTTTGCGTCGAACTGAATTTTAGATCCACTTCTGGAATAAAATCTAGTGCCACCGAATCGCATGCAAACTCCGCGCCATGCGGGATGTCAAAAGTGAACAAAATGAACGTCCCATGTTCTCATTCTCTCCTTCTCTCTTTGCCTCTTCGAATGAAAAAGGATCGCCAGAAAAGAACCGTGATGGAAGAAAAAGGTTGACAGAGTCACGTCTCATCCGCGGTTCGAACGTCTCGTGCATACTGAATCCCCTGACTACTCTCGACACTACCACTCCAAGATAATCGAGAATCGCTATAGTGCCGTAATGAGAGAGAAGGATATTTGAGCTTTTTCATGATTTTACCATGAAAATTTAAAAACTTTTTCACCTGTTTTTTATTCTAGGATTTCGTGGAATACTCGGTTTTTTTAGCAATGCACCGTATAACGCTTTACATTTTCACTGGATGGGAGTTTTGCTTTTTTTCTGGAATTAAATTGCTCTGCTTGTGGGGAAAAGTTTGCACTTGCATTTTATGGTGAGCTACTGAAAAATTCAAACCATTTATCGGTTTTAGGATGAAATTGGTTTTTCTGCCTCCTTCATTAAGCATACAGTCAATTTTTTTCTTACAGCTTACATTAAAATGTTGTTCATTACTAATGTTAATTAAATATAATTTTTCCAAACAATAATAGATTATTCATTTAAAACTAATAATCGTATGAGTTTCTGCAAAAAGTATGCTCTTCGTGCCTTAAATATTGGAATAAGTTCTTACAATACGTAGAATTTTAACAAAGTCACGTATAATCTTATTATTGCGTCCTACGAGGGAAAATATTCGAATCATTAGCAATACAAGTACACACACAATGGTATTAAAGAAGACCGGAGAAACGGTCGCAAATGTAGAGGATGGGAGATAAAGGGGATCATGTATATGGAACAGATGAAGAAGTGGTACGACAAAGCAATGCAAAGGAGCTGTAAGGAAACTTAGAAAGGATATAATGGTATTAAGGCAATACCAAGAACAGCATTATTGCAGATGCTTATATACACAAGACTGTAACGAAGAAGTGGAAAAAAAGAATAAGATAAAATGTCAGTTAGGAATGAGGAGGGAGGAAGAAAATTGTACATGTATATGCGGGTAGCAGGAGATGGGAAGAAAAGGTAGTATCATAACTAACGCCAGGGATATTCCAAGAGTTTGCGCGCGTTACTCCGTGCGCATGCAGAGAAAAGCCTAAGAAGAGACTGCAGAAGAGCAAAAGAGAGAAGCGAGAGGTAGCAGAGCTACTGCGTTCACTAAGCACCGTCGAGAACGAGGGCTCGTTTACCTCGCTGAATTTATCCTTCAAGAATCGTCAAGTAAGTGTATTTCTCGCTATTTACTTTTCTCCACCGAGAAAAAACTAGATTTCACGAGAAAAGAATCCACTTGAAGTAAACTTCCCAAAATACAGTTTATATTTGTAAAAGGCAAATTGTAATTCTTTTTCTTTTTTCCCCAGCAAAACTAATTTATTTTCCTTTATAACAGTTTATTTAATTATATTTGCTTTATCTAAAATTCAAATCAAAATCATTCTCAATTTCTACATCCTCTCATCAGTATTTACATCATTTAATTTGTTTACTAATTTATAATTAATTGCGTTAAAATTATTAAATTTAATATTTAATAATATTTTATCTTTCATAGATAGATGTTCGAATAGCTGAGAGAATTAATATTTTATTTAGGCAGTAGGTATGGTTAGTGCAGGTACGATAGAGTCAGAATCTCGATGTTCAAACATAGTGAATCGTGTGAATCCGCGTGAGAATAGAAAGTGCAGGAATGTGGTGCGACGAATTTGCTGAGAGCAGTGGGTAAATCCATTGTCGTTACCCATCGATGGGTCAATGAGCATTCCATTTGGCTTATGATATTGCATGATGTACACAAATGCATTTCTCCCAACTAGATGAAAGAATGAATAAAACCGCATACACGTAATGAAAATAGAGAGGGATAGATTGAGAGAGAGAGAGAGAGAGAGAGAGAGAGAGAGAGAGAAATAGAGAACAACAAAGAGAAAATGCAAGTTGCAAATTTGTAATCTAATCACCAAGTAATTTTAAAAATACGATTATCTGTAGTAAGACAATTTTTCTAATTATTAATTTCTTAATTACGTTTTACAATCCTTTAATTATTAAACAATAGTACACTAGATTAACATGTATAATATATCAAAAATTGCTACTTAAAACCTATATTTTGGAAAAGCAAGCACACCAAAATTAATAGATTATATTATAAATACTAGTTTTAGAAGCATTTCTGTACAAGTGTTTTGAATAAGTGTTCAGTGCTTTAACTGTATTGTCTCGATTTTAGAATGTATTTCTTGATATGTCTGACTTTGAATTTTGATCTCTGAATTGCGAAATGATTATTATTTTTACAGACCTACTTTTTCAAACACTATTTTCATATAAATGAATGACTAAATGAGTTTCATTTCTATAGCATCGGTACAAAAGTTGATCTGAAACATGCTTATGCACCGTCTTAATCCCCTTCACAAATCTAGCCCTCAATTTCTGTAACATTTTGTCATAAAAGTAAGGAACATTTCCATCAGTCAGAGCTATGACTAAGCCGCTTATAACATTTCGTCGTCTAAGTGAAATATCATCTTAACTTAAGCTTAGTTTCAGAAATATTTTATCCCCAGTTCGACTTCGAAAACATCTTATCTGGGTTAAAATCCAAGGTGATTGTTATTCAGAAAAAATGGTTGCTCTAATTTTAGTTGATAATAGTCTTGAACAATGCAGAAGGCATGCTATGGAATAAGGGGAAAATAGTTATGTGTTTGTTGTAATAAGCATAATAAGATTAAGTATTATTAGTTTCTATGTACCCTCATTTATATACATATACATATATATATATATATATATATATATATATATATATATATATGGGGTATTCCACGTGAACTGGTCCGATCAAAATTTAAATATGCACCAAATTTTGGGTACACATTGCAAATATTTCTCAGAATACAGAAAAAAATTTTTAGATACTGGAATTTATTTGCTCATAAGTTATTCTAACCTCAAAAAGTGAATTTTTCCAAGTTTTTTTCCACACCAGCTGGGTTCACCGCTATTTAACTCAAAATCTATCAACTTTTACTATAGAACATTATATGTAACATTCGTTGCTAATTGTGTCTAGAATTTATTCTTCTAGGTTAGAATTTCTAATTTCAAGGTGAAGGTTATATAAACTACATGCCAATATTCAACTCAAAAAAAGTGCAAGTGCGCCACAATTGATTTTTTTATCCAAAAGTTTAAAAGAAAGCTTGGAGCAATACCTTTCAAATGGTCTGTAGCATTTTTATGGCCTTCAATTCTGTAAAAAAACACGAAAATTTTTTAAAAATTTAAATGGGAATTACCATGTTAATTTTTGTGAATTTTTTCTCTTTTTTTTGAATTATCATAACTTTTTACAGAATTGAAGGCCATAAAAATGCTACAGACCATTTGAAAGGTATTGCTCCAAGCTTTCTTTTAAACTTTTGGATAAAAAAATCAATTGTGGCGCACTTGCACTTTTTTTGAGTTGAATATTGGCATGTAGTTTATATAACCTTCACCTTGAAATTAGAAATTCTAACCTAGAAGAATAAATTCTAGACACAATTAGCAACGAATGTTACATATAATGTTCTATAGTAAAAGTTGATAGATTTTGAGTTAAATAGCGGTGAACCCAGCTGGTGTGGAAAAAAACTTGGAAAAATTCACTTTTTGAGGTTAGAATAACTTATGAGCAAATAAATTCCAGTATCTAAAAATTTTTTTCTGTATTCTGAGAAATATTTGCAATTGTTAGCGTGCATTAAGCATAAACCAATAAAAAGAAAGATCGTATTATATATTGGTACGACTGTATGTGTGAGAGAGAGAGAAAAAGAGGTATGAGTGGGGAGACGGGCGAAAAGAACGAGAGAACGAGACGGAAAGTGGATGCAAGGGCGCGTAGACGTGTGATTGAGTATCTATCTAATAAATTATATACTTTGTCTAAAATATCAAGATTATTAGTTATTAACAATACGCCCACCTTTCCTACTCAAATACGACATTCTTTGGATCTCATAGAAATCTTATATTATTGGAAGTCATCGTCAGTACGAATTGAAGAAAATCTCTAACACAATGTGTACCCAAAATTTGGTGCATATTTAAATTTTGATCGGACCAGTTCACGTGGAATACCCCATATATATAATAAAATACAACTTACTTCCATAACAATTATGAAACAAGTTGTCTTTGATCTGAAGTGTAATGGCATTGTAATTAAATAACGTACCACAAAATCACAACCATCTGAACGTACAGTAGACGAAACAATGTTAGAAAATTTCGGAAATTGAACTCACCAGTATTATTAACTCGTTTCCCTCCTTTAGCCGGCCAGCCAACGGACGTGCTTGCGGTGGATGCGAAACTATAGAAGGCGTAAACCTGCGACCTATTGGTGTTCTCGTTTATTCTGAAACACATAGACGCAAAAGAGTGTATACATTCGTGTGAGTGTGTATATGTATACATATATATGTATATATGTAGTATATATGTGCATATATATAAAATTATATTGTGGTCTTATATGACAGATCGTATAATACCGAGTGCGATAAATATTTCCGTAGGTGGGTGGCTCCGCTTAGGAACAGCCGCGACTACGAGTCTTGCGTTCTATGTGCCCCATTGCAATATTTATTATGGCGAGCTCTCTAAGGATTTAATGCTTGCGCACTTACGTAGAGTTAGCATTTTTTATTGTTTAATGTTTCGTTCATTTCCCGGTGAGGTATACCGGGTGAACATTGAAAATGCTTTTCCGCGACGATAAAATGTTTATCATTATGTGAAACTGCACTCATACTGCTACCTATAGGTATATACCACACATAGTATTACGGTTTTATAACTTTCGCGATTTACATTTCGGTGTTTCATTTCTTTTTCAAATATATGTTTAATTAATTTTTTGTACGTACAATCGGACAAATAAACGGTTATTGACAAATCGTATTTCCCGTACAAATGTACAAAGCGGGTATGCGTAAATTGTAAACTGAAATTCCATTGTGCTCGGAAATTTTCCCGACAAAAGATTTCAATACTTTGTTCCTCTCGAAAACGTAAGGGAAAGGATTTCTGAGAATGTTCTTCTCGTATGCAACTAATTGGAAATTAATACATTATATCCGATGATAAAGTATAGTTCTTATAAAATGTTTTTTTAACAAAAGGTGTCAATCAGTGGCACTCCTCTTAATTTTAATTTAAAAAGTAAAATGTAATTAGAGCGAGTTTTCATAATGTTAAAGGGAGACGCGTAAAAATAAACTCGGAGTGATCTAACAAAGTCGCAGTGCGCGCGTAGGAAGGTGAAAAAAAGGTAAACCTGTCGAATTAAAGGCAGACACCTCGAATTAGAAATAAAGGAGAACGGTACGCCGCATCCGGGGTTGTGGGAAGGTGCTTCTAATTCGGTTATTCAGTTAAGGGGGAGAAACACGGCCGCGTAGTCGAGTTAGTTATGTACCGTCCGGGATCAGAGGTTACTCGTAGACACTCGTAACTTCAAATTGTATTTGCCCATAATAAATCTCTCTCTGTACGCTCCTCCATCTTCCTTCACTGTCTACCTTCATACATCGTCAACTTCGAATGTGTGTTTGATGATTAGTCGTCGATTCTCTCCTTCTATTTGCTTTCCCAACTCGACATCTATTTATTTTAATGATTTCAAGATAACGTATATAAACAACATTAAATTAATACCATTTTAACTTTATTCGTAACAACTTATTTACTCTTAAACAATGTTGGTGCATATTTAAATTTTGATCGGACCAGTTCACGTGGAATACCCCATATATATAATAAAATACAACTTACTTCCATAACAATTATGAAACAAGTTGTCTTTGATCTGAAGTGTAATGGCATTGTAATTAAATAACGTACCACAAAATCACAACCATCTGAACGTACAGTAGACGAAACAATGTTAGAAAATTTCGGAAATTGAACTCACCAGTATTATTAACTCGTTTCCCTCCTTTAGCCGGCCAGCCAACGGACGTGCTTGCGGTGGATGCGAAACTATAGAAGGCGTAAACCTGCGACCTATTGGTGTTCTCGTTTATTCTGAAACACATAGACGCAAAAGAGTGTATACATTCGTGTGAGTGTGTATATGTATACATATATATGTATATATGTATATATGTGCATATATATAAAATTATATTGTGGTCTTATATGACAGATCGTATAATACCGAGTGCGATAAATATTTCCGTAGGTGGGTGGCTCCGCTTAGGAACAGCCGCGACTACGAGTCTTGCGTTCTATGTGCCCCATTGCAATATTATTATGGCGAGCTCTCTAAGGATTTAATGCTTGCGCACTTACGTAGAGTTAGCATTTTTTATTGTTTAATGTTTCGTTCATTTCCCGGTGAGGTATACCGGGTGAACATTGAAAATGCTTTTTCCGCGACGATAAAATGTTTATCATTATGTGAAACTGCACTCATACTGCTACCTATAGGTATATACCACACATAGTATTACGGTTTTATAACTTTCGCGATTTACATTTCGGTGTTTCATTTCTTTTTCAAATATATGTTTAATTAATTTTTTGTACGTACAATCGGACAAATAAACGGTTATTGACAAATCGTATTTCCCGTACAAATGTACAAAGCGGGTATGCGTAAATTGTAAACTGAAATTCCATTGTGCTCGGAAATTTTCCCGACAAAAGATTTCAATACTTTGTTCCTCTCGAAAACGTAAGGGAAAGGATTTCTGAGAATGTTCTTCTCGTATGCAACTAATTGGAAATTAATACATTATATCCGATGATAAAGTATAGTTCTTATAAAATGTTTTTTTAACAAAAGGTGTCAATCAGTGGCACTCCTCTTAATTTTAATTTAAAAAGTAAAATGTAATTAGAGCGAGTTTTTCATAATGTTAAAGGGAGACGCGTAAAAATAAACTCGGAGTGATCTAACAAAGTCGCAGTGCGCGCGTAGGAAGGTGAAAAAAAGGTAAACCTGTCGAATTAAAGGCAGACACCTCGAATTAGAAATAAAGGAGAACGGTACGCCGCATCCGGGGTTGTGGGAAGGTGCTTCTAATTCGGTTATTCAGTTAAGGGGGAGAAACACGGCCGCGTAGTCGAGTTAGTTATGTACCGTCCGGGATCAGAGGTTACTCGTAGACACTCGTAACTTCAAATTGTATTTGCCCATAATAAATCTCTCTCTGTACGCTCCTCCATCTTCCTTCACTGTCTACCTTCATACATCGTCAACTTCGAATGTGTGTTTGATGATTAGTCGTCGATTCTCTCCTTCTATTTGCTTTCCCAACTCGACATCTATTTATTTTAATGATTTCAAGATAACGTATATAAACAACATTAAATTAATACCATTTTAACTTTATTCGTAACAACTTATTTACTCTTAAACAATGTTAATGCATAAAAATTGAATTGTACAGTATACGAGGAATTAATATTTAGTTACGAAGTTTACTTTATGCGTGAATATTGGAAACCCATTTTTATCGATAATTCAACAATAGGATTCGACAGTGCGCTTGTTATTGTTTTCAAAGTTTCATCGCGTTTTAGAAATGATTTCGACAATAAAGATGCTCACTTTACGTGAATCATTTAGGTCAAAAAGTTTGTTTTAAGCTGTACGGTGATTTATCATGGGATGAGCAGAAAGCTTATGAAAAGCCTCACCGACTTGTTTCAAATGTATTGGTTTTATGAAGTAGAATAAACAAATTGCATAGGCTTATAGGTATGCGTGAGAAAATAAACAAAATGAAATATAAATTTTATTTTACAAGTGAAAGATGAAAGCTGCTTTCAGGGAGGAAAATATCGTGATTTTAAAATGTTGAAAGAGTGAAAAGAACTCCTTTCGTTTGGATTTCTTATTTCTATAATAAAAGAAATCCTTTTTTGGGTGAGAAGGCTTTACAGGTTCGTTACTTTAACGAACTTCCTCTCATAACGCGACCAGAATACTTGGCTCGGAGTTTTCGTTGCCTGCGGATTAGTCGCCGTGATCTCGAGATGCCTCTTCTTTCCTTTCTCAACTACTCGATCATCTGCCTTTCATTATGAAAATTCATTAATTAAATTAAAAACATCGTCGATTAATTAAAATTAATTAAAGAGGCTGGAAGAGCGATTTCACTGTCAAATTTATTCTTTTTTTATTGAAAAAACATTTAGTTGCTTAATATAATTTTACCTTGAAACTACGTCTTCGTAAGAATTAATCGTATAAATAATATGGTATTGTAGAGAAATGACATTTTGATTATGACTACGTGATTATACTGCGAGTTTCTTTTCTCTAGCAAAGTTTTACGTGCTACAGTAAGTCCGAAAGGGCATTTGATCATTAAGAAAATTTTTCCTTTTCCAACAAATAACCTATCTTAGACGAGGAAAAGTAATAAATCACTGCCATTGACGTCGACAAATAGCAAACTCATTGACGAGTATCAATAAGCGATCTGAAAATAATAGAATAATGGTTCACTGAACGGAGAGTGAAAAATTGTATAAATTACGATTTATAAACTTATCATGGACGTGCAATCTTATCTTCCCAATACTGCTTTATTTCAAGTAATATTATACGAATAATTTCTTGTTATAAATGTATTAAAGGTTGAATTATATAAACAAAAGTAAAAATAAAAATTATTTAATAATTTATATTGTCAATTTAATTCCGGACATATTTCAAAATGTTTAGAAAAATATAATAATATGGTATTTCTGAACATATGTATAAAGTTTCGATAAGAGTTTCGAAAGAGTGTTGAAAATAAAATTATTAATGAAATGGTATAATTTAGTCAAGCTTCTTACGTTTAATCGAAATTGGCTTTAAAGTGTGAAAAGTCACTCGGCAGAAGCTTAAAAGAGGAAGTTAGAAAACGGGTAAAACATTTAAAGAGGAACGGAGGCGTTAAGATTGAGATAGGGTGGGCTATGAAGGTGACAGGGAAGCGCTGCTAATTTTCTCGTAATCAGCAGAGTTACCGAATAACTTCATAATGCTGTGATAAATATTTCAAAAGGTTGCCAACGCTACTTCGTGGTCGACGACATTGCTCATTAGTGCTGCTACTTACGAACCTGGCATCATTCGTATACCGAAGAAATATCCACGTACCAAGGGTTTCAAGAGTGTTTCAAGCTGCTTGACTAAAGAATTAGCTTATTAGTAGAATTCCTTCACTTTACTTCTTCGTACACGTCTTGTAATATTTTCTACGTTAAGTGAGTTACAAAGATAGAACGGAATATTTCCAACAAATTAATTATTAATACACCGTATGTATCATGAAAAAATACACGGTGAATTAATATATAATTATTAATTGCAAATCAAGCGATTTGTCGAGTTATGTGTGCAATACATTATTACTTAAAAAAAGAGATCCGGTATAACTACTTTCTTGTTGGTTTATCTTTTCTAGTGTCCCGAAAGTAAGAAATATATCGAAATGACGTTTATGGAGATCGATTACCTCTAAGCTGTAATTTTCAGTTTGCTTCGCAATACTCAGCGGTTTAGGAACTTTTCATAATTAGTGCTAAAGCGCAAGCTCGGAGTTAAAGTTTTGCGAGCGGTTTTCGTCGATCACGCGAAACTCCAAGCGGAACGGTACGACGATTTTCACGGTAATTTTGTTATAATTTTGATAATCCTATTTAGATATTGTATTTACTTACTTCCTTGCTTCTATTATAGCCACCAATTTGATCCGACGAAGTACTTGTAAATTATATAGTGGCTAAGCCTCGAACTAATCAGTACTTTTTCTACCACGTAGAATTAATTAATTAAAACAATAGATTACATTTTGTACTTACTCGATCATATACCATTTACACGCAACTCCTATTTCGTTGAGAACGATTAAAATTACTATTGGAATGGGTTTAAAAAGGTGAATTGGAATGCAGAATCGAGAAGCTGGGGACGTAAGTTGATAGAATAGGGTACGAAATCGGAAAGAATAAGAAGGAAAGAACGAGCACGGTAAAGGATTGGTATAGGAAAGCAAGAGAGAAAGGGGAGAAACTCGCTCGTTATCTCGGCGCATTCGAATGTCTTAATTACGTTGTGTGCGTACAGTTCTCGAAGGGTGGAAAAGGGTCTCCTCCATCTTTGAGCCCGTCGGAATATCAATGAGCAGCCCAGTAACTTGACTTTATCGCGAAATTCTCTTACGCGCGAGGGAATATTAATGCGCTTGGTTTACAGATTAGTACCGATTCTGAACTATGAATGACTAGGCCTGGTCTTAATGATCGGCTCTACTATTGACTTTTCCACCTCCGAAGTTTGACGTTCGTTTTATCGGATCGACTCTCAATCAAACATTTTTTCTTCCGCACCTTTTTAATTATTATAACACTAATTTACAATTTAAGTACTTTCCAAATATTATACATTTTGTGTAAAAATTAGACGAAAAAAATTACACATATATAGTTTAAATTGCACTATACTAATTTTTATAAATAAAAACATTTAGTAATTAAATTGTGGAGCTATTGAAGAGATTGTTAAAGGAAGTGAGAAAATCAATCAATGGATTGTTACAAGCAGCAACCGATATTTGCAAGCGATTTCTCATTCCTGCGAAACTCATTAATGTCTCGCCAGGCGTGGAAATTGACGCGAGTTCGTCAAAGTTTCCTGGAGTAGAGATTCTCGATAATATGCGTATAATTATAGAAGGAAATAGTTGCAATCTTGTAGGAATTTCTGATTGGCTTCTTCCATCCAAGGATATTTTGCCCCTGGATTTCATTATAACGACTAAAATATTTTTTTAACTACTATGCACAATTTTTTAGGAACTTTACGTATAAATTTTTATATATTTTGGTTACTTTATGCCTTGTAATGTGGAAGGTTTGAGTAATTGTTTTTGACAAGGTTTATATTATTCCAAACGTTTGCTTGGAATTATATTTGAAAGAATTTCTGAGTTTTTATCTTAGTGAAAAATTTTTGTACAGTTTTATTTCTTATGTTATTTTATAAAATTATATGTTTTTACGATTATCATATTTTAAGAAAAAAAAAGATAACAAAATCTGATTATGAAGAGTAGTTTTGTTAATAATGTGATACATAACAAATATTTATATAAAAATGCGAAAATTACTATGCTTCGGTGAAATCAAGCAAAGTTCTTATTGAAACAAACAGCTGAGCGATTAAAAATTACTCTTGAATCGATGTGACCCATTATACACACTTGGATTGAAAGTCACGTTAATTGAAATTTCAATGAAGAGAATAGCTAAGACCCTCGATAACGTTTCAGTTTTAGATAGACTGAAGTTTTCGCTTTAAGCTCGGGCTGTTTTCTTCATTCAAAAAATTTGAAGTAATTTTTAAGTTTTTTCTGGTATTCTATAACCTGTTAGAGAGTGTCACGAAAAGAGATGCCGGACTAGCATTGAAAAATGCGAAAATTATTGTCTTTCGAAGATATCGACTAAAATTCGTTTTTAAAATATATGAGTATATATTGTCTCATTTTCCAAATTAAATAGTTTTAAACATTTTTAAAATACTATACTGATTAGCATTATAAGCTTAATATCTGTAACCGATTTTATAATATTTAAGATAATTTTACTTCCGTAATTTAAAAGCAATACGTTATCGGACAAAGTATTTATTTTTAGTTTTAAATGTAAATTTAATCAATATTTCCGAAGCACATATTTTCCTCAATCTAATTCAAATTTGGCACTCTACGTAAGAAAAGTTACTAAAATAATGTAAAAGATATTAAAATAGCTTTTTAAAGTTTCGGGCCGAGATCAAAGCGGAAACTTCAATTTTTTCGGGTTCGATGATTTTTCAGTTTCGCCATCGAGGACCTTGGTTATTTTTCTCATCGAAATGTCTATTGCCTCGTGATTTTCTATCTGAGTGTAGGACAGATTGCAATGATTTTATCAAGAATGATTTTATCGCTCGGTCATTGTATTTTCAATTTAATTTTAATCCGTATTGCCAAAAGTAGATATTTTTCTCAAATCAATGATTACTTTCTCTTTGAGCTGATTTCTGATGGTATTTTTTTTAATAAAGAATTTGAGAGCAATTTTGTTATCGAATATTTTTTATCAAGGACTCTTTGTTAGGTAGCATTTTCGACAACGTTTCCCAACAAAGCTTCGTTCAAATTTTTTAACAGAGATTTTTCTCGTTAGTCACTGTAATAGTTATTGTTGCGTTTACTGTTTGTGTGAAATGGTATAGTTTTGTTGGGTTGTATATTATATACATTTTTATCGTGCTAAAGGTTTTTGCATCTTTGTAGAAAAAGATTTGTAATAGTAAACATTTTTAATTTAATAAAAACATATCTTCAAGTTGTCAAAAGAAACTGATTATTTTTGAAATTATAACTTTGAAATTAAACGGTCTAATGGGTGAACAAAAGTTATGATGATAAAAATGATACTAGGTACATACTTTATAAAAATTTCAAGTAATTGTATATTAGTATTTAAAGGGATGGAATACCCGGAGAGTTACCGACCGAGCAAAAAAAGATAATCTTTACGTTTGTTTAAAACCAATATGCAATTTTATGCAAAACTCGAATACACAAGTACTAGATAATTAAATAATATGTTATTCTACAAAGTTCCAGGTTAATACAATAAGGACACCCTACAAATTTTCTGCACTGAAAAATCACGGAAAATAGTACATTTTCGGTGCAGAAATACATAAACAATTTTAATAACGTTGGATAATTTTGTTAAAATTAATCAAATGTCATATTAGAATAATATATTACATACAGGAGCAATACATTAATTTTGAGGAAGCCACCTGCCAATAAATTGGCAGCAGTTTTTTATAATTGTAGTTGTAATTCTGTTCTTCTGATAACTCAATTTGATAATCTTTTAATATATTTTAAGTCTTCGATATAACAATTAGCGAAATACATTTACTACTTTTACAACATCTTTAATCTTTGCGAGGAGCCACTGTCTTTCGTAGGTTTAACAAACCTTAGATAAATTAGATATAATTGACTGTAAGACCGATAAAAATATTAATTAGTTTGGTTATGCTACAGTCGACATAAGTAGTATTTTATTAAACTTTAGATAAGTATATCTTCGAAATAACTAAGGGAATTCATGCATTTTCCTCTCACTCTATTATCGTTAGTGAAGCGAACCTTAAAAGAAGAGAGAGTTATGGTAGAGTATGATAATGGGCTGCCCCAAGCAGTGTGGTAGCGTCTCTAATATAAAAGAAGAGACACGGAGACTGAAAAAAGAAAGAGAGAGAGAAAGAGAGAGGAGAGAGAGGAAAGCTTTAAATTAGTATTGTTATAATTTTATCGTATTCCAGTGGTGATCCTTCTCTCCTCGAGAATCGTAAAGCTTAACAAATTTACAACGCCTTGTTATGCAGTAAAGTAGGTATATCCTAAGCTTATCCTACGTTTCAGGGGATGAGGTATTATTAATACAACGCCCGATCAATTCCGCTTGGAGTATTACGCGGGATGCGACATTGCAAAGGGCGGTGTTTTCCTTTCATATTCATTCTTCCGAATATTGTTAGCAGGAGCAGCAAAGCTCAAGGAATCCTAAGATATTGTTTATGAATTGGATTAATGTGGTCAATTGCTTTGTTTTTATTGACTGATGTGGTGAGAAACTTTTCTCAAAAGTCCGTTATTGCAGAATTCGCTGTTTAATAATAAAATAGTTCGGTTTTCATATAACTATACCTATATCGTATATATTATTGTTAAATAAACTTTATTATTTCTAATTTGTATAAAGAAAAAGAAATTTTCATTACAAATCAATTTTCATTGTCATATAGAATTTACATTGAAAATCTAAAAGATTTAATAGTGATAATTCAAAAGGAATTCTGCAACGAAATAATCATAATTCATTAAAACGATAATGAGGTTCAAGATTCCTTGAACACAAATCTTTGGATATAGTAATTACGGTAATAAGGAAGTTATCCTATATACATGCGATTTATAGATTTAACAATTATTTCTATTTCTGAATTAAATTGTAATTAATTAATACTATTATTCTGCATTTATTTAATATGATTATATAAATGTATATATTATTAAAATATTATTGTAGAATAACAACTTTAGTAGCAATCAAAGCATTTACGAAACGTTTACTTAGTCAAAAAAATTAACGATATATGTTTGTAATTTTTAATGATTGAAATGTAATGTAAATGAACAATCACAACCTTCGTCTAACATGATACTATAATTCAAACAAGTTATTATTCAAAGGATGTAGATTTAAAATACTTTAAATTATTAAAATACTATAATTTATGTACTACTAGTACGTATACTGTATTGACATTTTCGTTAATAATATTCACATACAAATATATGATAAACTAGTAAAATTTAAACGGCTCATTATTGATGGAACAAATAATCATTTAAGAGTCAATGAGATCCGTATAGGTTTACTCTAGAGTGTACGGCAAAAATTCACCCATATTTTACACTCGATTTATAAATATACTCTTTTGCAATGACTGTGAGAAACATGTACTTTCATTTCATAAAGTTGTTTATTTCTTTTACAAAGTGTTTATAGTGTATTTGAGTTTTACCAAATACATAGTTCATCGCTAAATAGAATTTTGAGGCATGTATGTATCATTAGTTTGTTTTACAGTAAGAAGTAAATTTCAACAAGGTTGCAATCCATCATAAGTCAGAAAAATATTTATGAACTATTTTAACGAGTAAAGCAAGCGGTAAAATCTCTTTGAGAGCAGCGTGTTTTTAACAAATGTATTATAATGAAGAGTACTGAACTGTTACCGCTTTATGTAATATTTGTAAATTACACGAGTAATTCATTAATTTTAACGTAAATTAAAACGATAATCAGTACTCTGTTCGGATATACAGCATTTCATTCTTTTAATTAACATTATCGTGCTTTGCTGGCCTGCCGATTAAGCGCAATCCTTCGCATGTATGGATTCTATTTGATCGAAAGGTACTTTAACGGAAGTGTCTCTCGACCAAATAAACGTGTGCGTGGAGAGGTAGTGAACACCGAATCCTGCTACCTCTCGGTATGTGATTATTGACGTGACCGGGTTTCTGGAATTCCGTTTTCAACTACTATAAGGGAACCCGACCACGAGAATGCGAAGGTACGGTCAAAATAAAGGAGAGATGCCACCAGATTGTATTGCGGTGCGGTAGGTGATCGTTTCGCATTTGGTAAAAGTGCTTTTTCTTAAAGGAAAAACTCCCAATAAGACGTACGTGTATTGAACGAATGTGCTATGCTTTCGAAATTGCGCGAATTCGGCTGCTAAATCACAACTATTGCGGATTATGTAATCTTGATCTTCAATGACGAAGTACTTTTCTTAGGGTATTCGTTAAAAATGAATATACATTGATTGTATCGCATTTTTAAACAAATTTTCATCGCATCATTGTGAATTACTATATATACTAACAAGGAGAGGTCACACCCTCTGGAAAACGGATGCTTACCAAACTCTAGGATATAATTTCTACTATAAAATCATGCAGAAAGCCGGAGTTTTAGTGTCCAATGGCCATTTTTACGACAGATATAAGCAAATAATGAAAAATCTCGCCGAAAAAACCGTTGAGTTTGAATGCTTATAACTTAGAAACAATTAAAAATGTACGTATAAATTAATTTTAAAAGAAAGCTGAGATCGAGTAGATACGTTTTAAAAAAAGGAAGCTCATATATTTTAATATGGTCAAAAGTTATGGGAGAAATAAGAATTAGACAAAATTTCGGGCTAAAAAAATCATTAAATTGTAACTTTAAATTTTCCATAAATTTTTGGCTAATTCTTATTTCTCCCATAATTTTTGACCATATTAAAATATTTGAGCTTTCTTTTTTTTAAAACGTATCTACTCGATCTCAGCTTTCTTTTAAAATTTAGTTTATACGTACATCTTTAATTGTTTCTGAGTTATAAGCATTCAAACTCAACGGCTTTTTCGGCGAGATTTTTCATTATTTGCTTATATCTATCGTAAAAAAATGGGCATTGGACACTAAAACTCCGGCTTTCTGCATGATTTTATAGTAGAAATTATATCCTAGAGTTTGGTAAGGATCCGTTTTCCGGAGGGTGTGACCTCTCTTTGTAAGTGTGATGCAAGGCTTTAATTTCTAAATATTTTAGAATTATCGTGTAGTTTGTGTTTATAACTAAACACATAGCAATTGTAAGTGCAGTTAGTTTAGAAATAATTATCGATAAAAATGTTAAAAGTATTGAGAAGTAAATCACAATTAATACTTCTTATTACTACAACAATAACATTGCAAATAAGGTATGTTTAGAATACTTGTTTTTTTTTACTTTCAAGTCGTTCACCCAATATTATATCTTTTTTATATCAGTCAATTAATACGTTCATCTTTCTCGTATTCGTCAGCACCTGAACCTCATCTAATGCGTTTCGTTTTAGCATTCGACCGACGACAAAGGATCGGCCTTTTGGGAGAGAATCTTCGATGTGCACCTCCTGCGCCAATCGATCATTTTCAAGTCCGCCAGCTCTTCCTCTTCTTCTTTTTCCTTTCCTCTTTCTTTCTCCCTCATCTTTTCACTTTCTTCTCTCGTTTTCCTTCTCTCTTTCACTCTCACTCGAGTATCTACGAACGAATCGAATGCTTTATAGTTCAATCATCTTAACTGATGGGCCAAGTTTTTGCCAGTCGAGTCGCGATGCTAGGAGAACCCTTTTTCCCAACGATGTAGGGTAGAGGAATTTTCTCTCTGCTGTGGTAACCTCGCCGTTTTTTTGTTTTCGGACAGGAAGAACTTATTGAAGGAAATAAATCCAAGATTCGCGAAAAAGTGTTTTCGACGATGAGATTCGATTGCTTTGCTAATCCTACCATTATATATGGCAAAGAAAACATTTATTTTACATTTTAAAAGCACAAATTTTTTACATATCCGAATATCACGTATAATAAAAGTAATTCAACGAATTTACATTTAAAGCCGTAACAATTGTATAAAGTATATACTGCCATTTAATTTAATTGGAAATATAAATAATTTATATTTTATTATTTTATTTTCGTATCAATTTAGTTAATTGATAGTTAAGTGCTATTTTACGAAAAGAGATTAATTTTAATGTTTGCAATAAAACCTGAAATATTATTAACAAAGTCATTTGCTAAGTGACTTTTTTTAATTTACTGTGAAAACACGCTAAACGTAGAATATTATTTTGTTATTTATCAGCAAACTTAAAAATTACCGCGATAGCATATTATATAATTTTCTGGGTAAACTTTTGTCAAACATGACGATTTTCATTCGAAATTTATTTGAAGACAGAGAAGTGAATATTTGCGAGATATGAATCTTTCTTAACTATGATGAACTATTATACAAATAATACATAGTTAATAGTTATCGAATTAATTCGCTTTTTTAGTGCATACCTTTTTATCTTCATTGTTCAGCGCAAAACTTAAAATTTATTTGAATTAATAATGTTCTAATAAAGATACTAATTTCAAAAGTAGCAAATGCATTTATCTAGATGTAATTATGTATCTAGTATATTTCAATAGTTAAAGCAACTGCGCTAGTTGTATACTTGACTACTTAAAGGATAAATTTAAACGTATCTCAAAGCAGTTTACATCTCACAAGTTCAATATTATTATAGTTCACGTTGAGTGAATTTCATCCCTTATTGTATGTTATAACATGTCAGTTTTTTTTATAACTAAATACTGGCGCAACGAAAGCATAGATGTAGTAAAGATAAATGACATAAAGCGTGGAATTGTTATACAGTTGGTTTGCGAATAAAAGTATAGTTATTAAAATAATTTAATTTTTGTTAATTTTGATAAAATAAGGATTTTTTTTTAAAAGTGAAGTAGCCCAACAATTTCAGATATTAAATTATTCTCTCTAAGCTCTAATGACATTTTTCTTTGCAGGACAAGTTTTTCCTTTTATAATTAATTCCTTTTATAATTAATGGGAGGAAGATCACTTTAGTGCGTTTATTAAATAAATTGAAAGTAACTTATTTAGCATGGTTTCGACATTATTATCACCTTTCGCTTCGATATTAGCTAAATTAGGACGTCATTATTGTAAAAGTGGAATATAATAGACTAATATAAGGTGTAATTGTAACTTTAAGTATTTTTAATTGGAGCACCTAATGTTTAGATATTTAAAATTCCTATATATAGTATTGCAATAATTGAGTTATATGTAAATTTATAAACTTTACGCGGTAACGGAATGGAAGATATGGATAATTGATTCAGTACTTCATTAGGCTTATGCATGAATTACATTTTTAGTGTATGTGACTGGTGATCAATAGTATTGATTATGGGAATTCCAAACTCGAGTCCTTTTCGAATAAGAAGTACCAAGTTAAACAAAGGAACGAAGAATTTTTCCAAGTGAATAGCCGAATCGCTGACAAAGAGGGGCCTCGAAGTGGCGCAGTTCCGCGAGCGAAATCCAGGCAAGAGTCGAGTGAAAGAAGGAGAGGCATGCGCGCATAAATGCGGAAAAGGAAGTAGTTTCCGAACATCGGATCAGTCGGCAATCTCATACGTCTTTGGGAACGACTCGCGCATAGTCCCCATTTGCCTGCAAATGATGAGGGCGAACACGGGAGTCTATCGACGAACACGAAGACACAGAGGTATATATAGAAAGACCGAGCGAAGCCGCACGCGCGCGAACCAAAGCATATATATAAAGGATAGAAGGAAACGGGGGATCGTGGAAAAGAGAGAAAGCACTACGAGAGCTTAAAAGTAACCATGAAAAGGATGAGAGAGTACGGATAAAGCCTTGAAAAGGATTTTCAGTTGCCACGACTCTCGCTATATGTATCCTATAGAACTCTTCGGAAGGAATACTCGAACGATACACTTCTTTTCTACTGCCCGAAGAACCTAGGTAACCGTTCGAGTCGGATCCCGACTTCTCATTGATGCAGGTGTAAATATATATTGGAAGAACGAGAATACCGGGGAGGCATGCGCTATATCAAAATTCCGAGGGATACCGATCCCAGTGCTCGAGGCGATTCGTTGACTTTTTCTACGCGCACGGGATGGATTGACCTGCCAGGGAATCCACCATCGGAATCAAAGAGATCTTTTACCGCACACTTTGTCAAAAGCGCTTTCGAACCTTTTCACATTTCATTTTTTATAATCAACTTTTTATTCTCTTCAGATTTGATCATTATTCTGCAATCGTCACAAAGACAAAATTATTTCAGGACATTGTAAGTTTTTTCATTTTAGAAACTTCACTAACCCGAATTATATGTTTACTCGAGTGTATTCTATTGTGAACTTAAACATCGCCTATTATACTATAATGTAATTTATCGATCTCGTCTTGAATGATATATAGGTTCGTTTATGCAGTTTTGTACATGAGAATACCGACGGAAACGATCATTAGAATATGGTCGATGAACAAGAGCCACAAATAACTACAAGGAAAAATATTCCAACTAGCGATCTTCTTAATTAAAACGGTTTTTAACTAAATTCGTTTACAGAAGATCCTACTTTGAATATTTCTACCTAACCTGAAGTTATTCTTGCGTAAAAATTCTTTCATGCAAATAAAGTTCATCTTTCGTATATATTGTTACAATTTTACTTGCACCTTTCTATTTCTTTTTTTGTTATTTTTACTATTTTTTTAATTAAAAATCATCTTTTCATTATAATTTAAAGTGTTGAATAAAATATTCTTCCAAACATTTTGATGTGTAAAAAAAATTTTAATAGTTGCCAAAAAATGTTTGTTTACAGCTTTTTAAAGATCTATTGAATCAAAATAAGTTTAATGAAAATAATAATTTTATTTTCAAGCAGGTAAGCAGAAGACATTTGTATCTAACTTAACCCGAGTAGTATAGATACGAGTTAAAAGAATTGTTGGAATTTTTAATATAAAAATTGACTATCTAATGACTATCTAATGACTATTTTAATGATTTGCAAAATATAAAGTCTTGAGGTTCGAATTATGACTGCATAAAGTTTCTAATTTTTTAAATTGTATGGAGTTACACTGTTATTATAAAGTTTATTTATCAAAAAAGAGGCAAAGAATAATATAACTTTTTCTATTTAGCATATAAAAACACTCATGCAACTTTTCAATTACAAACTTTTCCTAAATTTTAAGGGATTAACAATGTAAATTTTTAAAGCTATTAAAAAAGTAGTAAAAATAACTCTGTTTTACAAAAGTGATTTGCATTTAAATACTTACCGAACACATTCGACTCAATGTAAACTTTCTTGTAAAACATTAATTAAGAAATTTATTTCAACAATTACTAGTTTCATTAAAAAAAAATTTAAAGTAAAAAACTGATACTACGAAATAAGTGTTTACGTAGTCCTTTTTGAGAAGATAGACCGAATAGAAATATAATGAGGCTAAGAAGTTAATAATGTCCTTTTAGGCTGCCTAAATAGATCCTATATAATGTCTTAAGATAAGTTAATTAGATGTTTGTCCAATATATTGCTATCTTATATTGGATATGATATGCAATACTATAATATAAGAAGTAAAACATGACATTTAAATTTTTGTACGCCTGACAACTTCTCCTTATTATGTCCTAAATATATATTTTTTCAATAGGTAGTTTTAAATTAACTGCATTTTCTTTTACTAAAATAAAATAAAACAAACAACAAATTTTTCTTTTTGCAATCTTCTTAGGTTACACTTTTTAAAATTAATTTTAATTATTACAAAAGGTTACAAATATTTATAACATATTTCATTGACTGACATGTTACCAAATGAAGTTTTAAAAATGGTTAAATAAGTTGATTGTTTAATTTATTAAATAATGTAAGAGTTCTTACTTGACGAAAAAGAAAGAGATTAAAATTATAAGTTACTAAAAATAATATATTAGAAATATTTGATGATATATTTATAATATTTACTATACTTAAGATGATTGTTTTTTACTACATAAAAATATGTGATTTTTTTTTGAGGTTGTTACATAAGTACCTAATTGTCTTGTCTGATAGTGTAAGAAAATGTATACGAACCTGATAATTGACCTATTACGAACTACGCCAGTGTCTACTCAGGCACGTTACAGGGATCTAATTTAGTTTAGCAGGTATCTTATCAGTTACGGATGTTTGCCTTAATTTAATTTCTATTCGGGAGAAGTCATATTGTGTATTTTCGCATAATTTTGATATCTTCACTTTTACATGGACTTTTTATAATGACTATAGACTCTTAAAAATAAATATTGTTTTCGTCTCGTGTGCGAAAGCCAAATGCACTTTTAGTAGATTAATTTTGATTAGTTTGTTAGTGGTTTTTAAAATAATTTGACAATAAATTAATAGAAAACACGAAAAATAAAACTTTTTTTCATAATTGCAGGAACATGCATGTTTTTGTGGAGTAATATGTATACAAGGTAGATAAAATTTAAAATAAAATGTTTGTTAAAATAATTATAAAATTGTCTGTTATATCAGCGTTCAGTAATATATAATTACTTTATAGAAGTTTAGTGAGCTTGGGTACTCCATAAATCGAAGGATTTTTCTTTATTGAAAGTAAGATATTATATTCTATCTGTAACATAGTTTCGTAGTAATGCAAGCTTTCTCTCATACTATCTTAGAAGATACTGCTGTTAGAGAAATTGGATATCTGAACCTTGTGTATAACGGTGAATTACGTTTATTCATTTAAGTAGATAAAACAGGTATATAATTATTATTAAAACTAATGTAATAGTTTTGTAAAGTCAAAATTACAGGAGTCCGAATTTGTCCATAGACATAGAAATTTAACTTTATAATCGCAGATAAAATTGCTAATTATATCGTTGGATAAAACTTTAAACGGATAAAACGATGTTTTTACGTATAAAACGTGTTATTTTCAAAAAGTGCATTGAATTTATGCAATAAAGAAATAATTTCAAAAAATATTGACACGATGTTCTCGAATGGAAAGAATAAATACTATGTGTATTTTATAGAGTGACTTTAAAAATGAAAATTTGTATGTGCTATTAATAAAGTTATTTTCAGATAAAAAATATATAAATAAATATAATAAATTAAATGATGAGCAGACAATAAGTGTAATACTGTAATCATGAAATAAATAAGTGAGGAAAATAAATGTATATAGATTGGTGGATCTATTGACGCGTGGTGGTGGATTTTCTCCCCCGGTGTGTTTTGATTCGCTCGTCTAAAGGTAAGGTATAAGGCGAGCTCGAAAGTACACCGACCGGTAGTGCTTTGCCAAGCTAAGATCGACTATACTCACTGGATAAGGTTTTTCGCTCTATAGGTACCTAGAGGACTAGAATTCAACTGACGTTACGCAGGGAGAAAGAGTGAGACAGAGGAGAAGACTGGGAGCCTTTAAGCAGCACAGATATAGACAGGAGAAAAGCACTGGACCGAGTATACCGCAAGGAGCGAGGAAGATTGAGGGGTTTTCAAATATAAAGAAACGATGCTTCGGATATTCCGGAAAATATTTGTATTTTATAGACCCAATGTAAATTCCCCGGAATTTATTATTATCGTTCGTTACTTCTTTTTGGGAATTTAATTCATTCCGGGAGTACGATTTAATTTATCACTATATTTTTGTGCCTTGTAATCTCGAGGTATTCGTCAAAGACGTGTACACAGAAACTCATTATATTTTATAGATTTTTAATACTTTACGGAAAGATAACAGTAACAATCTTCATAAAAAATATCATAAGTAAATATAGTTGTAATTGTACAAATATGTAATACAAGTGATTTTAGTGTAGGAACGAAGAAACTTATTTTTACGTTGTTCTTTCTACAAGTAAGATTTAATTATGGATTTGATTCTAAAGTTAAAAATTATTCTAGTTCTTTTGAAAAAACTGATAAATAGTTAATCAAAATAAAAACAAAAAGACAATGAAATTTCGTCGAGTCTTGTTCCTCTTCCATTTCAACTATTACTTGTCTCTGGCTCCGTATCTTAACTCTTACACAACACCGTTTAATTACGTTAACGAAGTAATAAAACGAAAGGAGAACAGAAGCAGAGTATACCAGAGACCAGAAGAAATTTTTTTTTTACAGTCAAGTTAAAACGACCGATAAGAGGCAAAGTGTTTTAGAGTCCAAAAAGAAGAGATGGGGAGGGACGAGGGAGAGCAGCTGCGCAACAAGAGGCGAAAGACTGTAGAAGTTGGCGCGCGGTAGAAAAATAAGGAACATCGGGTGACGTATACCTATAGGGTGCCGCGAGGTATCTACGCACACATCGGTATATCTCCCGCATGAAAATGAAAAGAAGCTTCGGTATATTTTACAGCTCGTTTACGCGGTAGCAACAAACAGTGAAAAAGAGATCGCTTAAATTTAATATAGTTCGAACGCGAGTCTCGCGACCGCCAAGGAGGTGCGATACTTTCATTGTGACTATGATATAGCAGTGCCGTTATGAGAATAGATCCTCTATCTTTCCAACTTGAATTTCTAGATTCAATATTGAAGTTTTAACAGTTTCATCAACTCTTTCCTTTCACCTTCATGCCTTTAGTGTGTATATATATTTTTTATTTTATTGTGAAATTTGAATTACTTATTAAAACCAATATAAAATTTCGATATTTAATTGATTTGTCAAATATGTAATGCAGAAAAGTTTAAATTAGGAAGAATAATTTTGTGTAAAAAGAGTTAAATTATTTTTGTAAATTACGCTCTTTACCTTTCTAAAGTGACCTACAACCTTTACCCTCAATAGCTTCCCCTTTAATAGCCTCTTTATTCTCCTCCAATTTCTCATTTTCTCTAAATCCCGTAGACTTGCCTCTCTCCGCTTCCATCACCCTCACCATTTTCGTCAAACTATTCACCCTCCGCTCTTTTTTTTAGGTTTACCTTTGAAGACAAAGCAAGCCCAAAGTGAGCTAATTGTTTTTATTATTTGCTAACAATGAGAGTAACTTTTGATCAGAAACTTTTATAGGTATAGCTTCTTAGTATGGATCAAATTATAAACTTTAACAAGTTGCTCTAACTTTAGTGTCATTTACTAGGGTATTTTTAACGTCATCTAAGAGAAAATTACAAAAGTATTTTTATCTTTTAAATAATAGCAATTCTGATATTTTTAAACAAATATTGTTCATTGACAAAAGTTACAAAAATTTGAACAATTTTGTAAGAAACCGAAAAAAGCCAAAATATTTCAAGATTTTCAGAAAAATGTCCAGAAAGTCAAGTAAAATTAACTGGAATTTTGAAGGAAATTTTGTAATTTTTTCAAAGAAATAAAATATACACAAATTTTTATTCGGTAAAAGTTTATAATTTACATATTCAATCGGTTCTTTATTTGTTTATTTATAACGGTCGTTTCGGTAAGTTACATAACACATTATAAATAAACAACGCTGTAGCATAGTCGGCAGGTCTCACCGTTGAATCCTCTGTGTAGAAGTAGTGGTAGAGCCATTTATGGGCAGAATTCTTATCACCCTGACTTATGCATTAATTATTTGATTAGAATTGTAACATTTATTCTTTCAGAATGTAGTTTACCTCATTAAAACTTATTAATAAAACGTTATTTGATTAATTAAATAGTTCTATTTTATATTTGTCCAAGTTGTACTTAAAATCATAAAATAAATAAAATTAAAGTATAAGTAATGTATCTATTTTTTACTTATAACTGCTATTTAGAATCATATAATGTATAATTTGATAAATTATAATTATTCCCATTTCTCACTTAAATTTAAACAATTATTAATAAAACTAGCTTTTTAGTTGATCAGAACTTGTTAAACGTTAACTTATTAGAGGTTTTGCAGAAAGTTCTATGACACTATTAAACCACGTCTTTATTAACTGAAGAACATAAATGATAATGTTTTTGTGGTTATATATATTACGTCGACTATCAATATGAAAGTTTTAGTTTTGTAGAGTCTACGATTGAACTTTCGAGTTTAATAAGTGGAACAATCGATAATCGATCTGAAACAGCTTAAGTATGCAACCCGTGTATTCCCTGGTAGAAATATAAAAATCGAAAATGTTTGATATGGTAGTAACTATAGGTATTAAAAATATACAAAATAAAAATGTCCATAATTTAGGTATTAAAAATGTTTAAAACTTGATTTAGTGCAAGAACGTAGGTTATGATTGTTGGATTGATTAATAAAATTCATATAAACCGACATAAATTAAACAAATAAATTAATAAACGAATGGAAACTACTTTTATAAATTCAATACATATAGAATAAAAACAATACGGTGCAAGGGCATGTTATGGTATTGATCGCGGGTTAAGCAATTCCTGCTGCTTCTTGGAAAAATCGTTTCATCGACTAGTTAGAATTAGATAGTTTTACTAGCAATTTTATACTTTTTAACAATTTTTTTATACCTACGAAATGTTTGTTAAATGTTTTCATAAAATTTAATACATTATATTTAAATATTTTATTATTTAATTATTTATATTTGGATAAATTTCAGTTATTTATATGGCCAAATCAGGCTCTGATCAGATGAGAATTAGATACTTAATCAAGACTCGATAGTATATCAGGAAATCCTCATTTCTACTCAGTTATAGGATGCAGTTTTAATTTCCGGTTTCATTCAAAATTGTTTCAAGCATAATATTATTAAACAGTCAAATACATAATACAGACGCACCACATAAGTATCATTATTAAAAAAAATCTGTTCAAATTGAATCAATAAAATTAATATATTATAATTCAATGAAATCTTCTACCTTTTACATCGGTGTAAGTGTTTCTTTGATTGCTTTATATATAGAATTTCAAAAAAGTTAAGAAAATTAAACATACAGACTTATTAAAAGACGCAAAGAATTTGAGCGTCAGCGGCAATAAAGAAGAATCGAAACAAAAATTATGGAAAATGTTTTAATTGGAATGAGACAAAGTTAGATAAGTCAACACGGCAATAATTGTAAAGTATTAGAAAAAAAATGAATACGAGGGAGAAAAAGGAGAGTAAAAAGATATTATTTATTGGGATGTGGGATCTCGCAAAACACAATCCCCGGAGGCAGACCGCATCGCAGGGCTTATCAAGGTTTAAACGCATGTTCTCCTCTTTGGCCGTAGTAATAAATGGGGGCAAAAAGCCAAGTGACAGGGTTAAAGGAAAAGTGGCCACCCCAAAGCGTAACGAAGGCTAGCCGATGATGCAGTCACAAGAAAACCCGATTTATAACCACCTCGCTTTTCGGGGGGATGTGCGGCGAGATCGGTCGCGCGCCTTTGTAATGGCCGTGCTAATGCGCACGCCGTTAACATTAGCGCCCGCGCGCCCGCGCGCCGCCGAGGACGTAATTTGCGCACTTCATATCGATCTTGCAGCGATTACGCAGACCAGCTGCTACCGTGGGCTGCAACGCGCTGGGGGCTATTACCAACCAACCAGCCCAGACCGAGTAATTTTCGCGGATGAAGCTGAGCGCTACGCGGTGGTGGTTACCTCGCACTTCCTTCGACCCTCTCTACTTAATGCTCGGCTATGCAAATGCCCTAAGATCTTCTGTTAAGTAATATCTTTTTTTTCATTCTATTGTAATATTATTTTATAATATATTCTCTCTCTCTCTCTCCCTCTCTCTCTTTTATATACATAAGCTAAAGGATTTTAACTCGTAGAAACTTACGTCGAAATGCGCTATCGTCACTACGAATGTATAACATCAACATTTCGGTAGGAGGAAAGAACATTTCTGTTCTTGTCCCTATATAAAAAGAAATAAAGGGAAGGAAGAAGTAATTAAGAGAGGGAAGCATTTTCCTTGGTTCCTTCCTCCTCTCTTCTCTGTCCATCGTGTGACCATCGACTGACCACCGTTCCAATACAAAGTCAATTACTGTATTTACTGTACCGAAGTTAATATTAACTATTATATGTGTATGTATATATATATATATACATACACATATAAAAGAAACAGAAAAAATATATACATACACATATAAAAGAAACAGAAAAAGGCATACTTGAATTAAAATAAGTATATACCTATATTAAAATTTTAAAATAAAACATTAAAATTGAATCTGGTCCAAAAACTTGTCTGAGTTTTTTTTCTTCAAGAGACAATGAGAGATATATTAATTCTTGAAATCTTTTTAACAGACGAGGGGAATCGTTAATTTCCGATTCTTAATTAAATTTTTTATTTTTATAATCAAGAACATACAATCTTGATACGCGGATTTGACTATATTTAACTACACCTACTCCTTATTTTTACACGCGATAGCAGTCCAATCTAAGTATAAATTGTGTTTTGGACAGAATTATTCTATTTACTTTTACTAATTACTATCGCATGACACCTTTGGTATTAACAATTTTTTCATTTTAAAAGTTTTAGGATTATAACCACTTTTGTTGCATATTTATTTTTATGCACGTAAAATACGACGCGTTTGACTCAGCTCCTGTCTGCTCGATACATGAAAAACGTCATTGTTGTGTTATTTTATTACTAGATCACATTTTATAGATTGCTCAACTCTAGTAAACTAAATATTTCCATAAAGTTTTTTTATATTTTTAGTAAAGACGTCGCAAGCGTGACGTATTTTTTAAATAGTTTAGACAATGTTATATTTATACATAGGCTTACCAGTTAATTCGAAATAACAAACGATTGATTACTTCTAAAGCAATATCGATACGTAGTTGAAAAAAGTTTCACGAATACAAGGAATAAAATACGTACGGGGTAGAAAATGCATAGGCATACAGATAGGAAAACAAAAGATAGTGAAAGAAAGATAGAACGAGAAGGGGATAGAGAAAGGGAGGATTTAGTGGGCGCCGAGTCGGTGGTGTGGCAAACAAAAAGAATAAATCGCGCGGCCGGCTTCGCTAGGAGGTGGGGCCGAGGGTACGAATGAAAAGGAAGCAGGAAAATGGTGGTGGAAGTGAGGTATATTCACAGGGCGGAAAAAGTGCGAGCTACGAGTCACATTATAGATATGTATGAAGCGGAAAGACTATTGCACTCGAGAAAATCAATGTCGATTCGCTTCTGTTTGCTCTATTTCAAAATTCAATCAGATTTCATAAAGGGTGCGCGCGGGTCATTCGAAAGGGGTACGTGGATCTGGGTCGAGAGGAGAATGAAGAGGTGCAGAATGGAAGAGCCGCGAGCTTGGCTCGTCGTTGGGACCCCGCGAGTACATCAGCGCTACGGCGGACGTGAGTTGATGCGGACATGGATTGCCGGACAATGAGAGAAACGTTGAATTGCTCGCGAGACTACGCTAAATTTCATTATTTTTCTCTTTCCTTTCTGACGTTTGTTACTAAAATGGTGTGCACCACGCCTGACCAAATTTCATTATCGTCTCGGTTAATCACGATGCTAGTTCTATAGCACTTCCATTTTTATTGCACGCGTCTATTAAGATTATACGATAGATTTGTTACTGTAACTAAAAGTGAGCAAAATTTGGCTCGATTATATAAACCCACGTACTATCGCTAATGTCAGTCTACGAACATAAAACTTATGCACACAGTTTCTTTTGCACACAATACATCCAATATTGTTGAATCTGTATATAAAAATAGCGGGATACTATTAAAAATCCCGTATAAAAGTTACTCTCACGCAAACTATTTTTTTGACCGAATTTAGACAATAACTGCAATATTAATCATTGTTATTATTATATCCGAAAGTGACTACATTATAAATTTATATTTTTATAACTGCGTCGTTTTTTACAATATAATTTGATTAAATGTAATTTTAACGATATCGTTAATTTATTAGATAAATTTGTATCGAATAATGAAAGATATACATTTAAAAGGAGCGCGTAAGTACGCAGAGTAAAAAGGCCTCGAGGGACACACAACTTGAAGCTAACGGCAAGTTTTTCACTACTCAAAAGAAGAAAAGAAGAATTAATTGCTTCTTTTCCTCAGAGTTAGATAAAGAAAAGATAGTACGTATATATGTACAGCGCTATTGGCCGGAGGCGTGCACAGGGATAATTGGTCGATCTCTCTTTTCTTTAAAGGCATATCGATTGCCTACAAAATCGAATTGAAAATAACCATTTGAAAAAGCAAATTGTATATTAAGCAATTTATATTAATTTATAATTTGTATTGCACAATATGGTCTCACTATCAATGCTTACGCGTATTTCCATCATAAATTCTTGTAATTGATGTCAAGCAAGCGATTATTACGAAATCAACGAATATTATTCGAATACAATTAAATAAGAAAATAATGAAGTAAGTACAGAATGATAAATTGAATAGAATTATAACGATTGAGGTATCTATTTCGACACGAGTAAGTAATCACGTATGAATCAGTTTACCGGAACAATCGCGTGTCAGAATACCTTCAAAGTAAAATAAAGATAGATTATGCGTGTAAGTGGATTACGTGTATGTATAATATGCAACACACAGCGTATTAAATTTTGCCTGTCCTATCTCCGTGTCTATGTCCCTGCTTACGTGTCGTGTACAAACAGGAGATTGTATAGTCACGCCATATATATATGAATAACAGTATAAGGAACGTCGCTAAAATCAAATCTTCGCCCAAACCAAATTGAAAATCATCCTGTCAAGGAACAATAGACTAATTACGTTGATTCGAAACTTGGCATTTCTTCGATACGGCATATTATAATTATTGCAGGTAAAACTAAACATATGGATTATTGTTCGTTTGTCTCTTTGTAATCGTTATTAAATTTCTCAAACGTTAATTCGCTTACTTATACTTTTAATGTTTGAAACATAATTTTGTTTATCATTTTTATGATACGACGCTATTTAAAATGACAAGTCAATTTTATTTTTCTGCGTCAGTGAATTGAAATAGACGACGCAGCCTACACATCCTTAAACTCCCGGAGAAGTAGCTTCGAAAGATACGAGGGACGTATGAGAAGATGCGCTACGCGTCAACGATCATGAAAGAAACATATATAGACGATTGAAATGCGCGTGGAGATATTGCGAAATATATGGACACCGCTCCGATCTTAATCTTATGACATACTGTTGCTATATCGATAATGCGTTCAGAAATATTTGCATTTCAAAAGAAGCGTTTTCAATAAGGTTTCTTACTTAATATTGGATTATTATTATTGTTTTGTTGAAAATCAAAGAAGAACATTACTTGGATTAATAGATTCTTTTATAAACAATTTATTAAAATTATTTATCAAATATTGTACAATAACGATATTCATTGGCAGTTGTTTCTTTATCTGAATTTATGAATAGACGATACTCGTATTAAAATAAATGGAATCGTATGTATTGAAACTATTAAAAGCATGTCAGGTTTCTTTTCCTATGCTATTTAATAAAATATTTACTACATGGAGAGTTTATAAATAGTAAAAAGTTTTATATAAGTGAGTTGGAAAAAAATTGTAAGGGCAAGTGTGATAAAAATTTTAATTTTCATATACAATTATGAACAACAATTGCATGAACAAGCAAGCGTCATTATTTTACCCAGAATGTTCGGATGATTTTTATTTACTTTTTCTCTCCGTAAACTTATTACTGGCCAAGATACATAATAGGTTCATACAAAGATATAGATTTAATAATATGTCAAGAAAATATATAACTATGATCAATGAATGATTTGTATTATCTTTACATATCGTTTTTATCGACCGCATTCAAATATTTTTCTATTTTATGATTATTAGTATAGTATTATTGTAGAAATAAATATTAATTTTAAAGCGTAGCCTATATTTTATTCCTGAAAAACAAATATTTGGAAAAATACGTTTCGTCGTAGTAAAGTCGCTGTGCACAATTTTTATTAGATTATACTTACAATATACATCGGAAGGGTTAAAATTTTTTGTTTCATATATTCAATTTTATTGTCCGAGTTTACTGTAGGCATACCTATTTTTGTTACAATTTTTATTCGTTTGCTTCAATAGTTCGTATCGAAACTCCAACTGTTCGGTTTGACGCGCTGCAAAGCAAAGAACGCGCCGTGTATGTGTCGGCGAATCGCCGCAGAAATAACCTCTTCGATGGCGAAAACATAATCCGTTTACAGACGGAAAGAGGAGCAGTAAAAAAAGAGTAATAACGAACTTGCGTTAGATAACCTCTTGCTAAATTGAATTGCTGTTGCTAAGTGGCTCTGAAGCGAAGGGTTTATGTTTCAATTTTTACAGTTGCAATAAAAGCTTTTCACATCTACTTAAAATTATCGCGAAGTAATTAATAGATTAAGTTTAATGGTACTTAGGTTATTTCCTTTTTTCGATGGGTTTATATTTAATTTTCTTACTTGAAAGCTCAAACTGTTCGAGTCTTATTTTACAATAAGCACGATTAAACTTATTTTTTCACTGAAATCACTAAAGTATTTCGTGCAATTTATGTTAGTTTTTTTTATATTATATACATTTATATTGAGGTTTAAAAACAGAAAATTTGGGAATTTGAGAAGTGAGTTTGCTCTCTTACGACAATCTCCATAAATTGTAAAAGCTTTTGAACGGAAAATCTGAGCTGTTCAGTGACTTATTATGTCCAGTCGTACCGCTTCGAAGTTTTTCAGCGATCTTTTAGCTTTTAGAGTGCACAATATTATCAAAAACGATCCGTTAATATATAATAATAAAATATGATTTAGAAAATACTATTCTATTTTGTATTTGGATAATATTAAAAGTCGAAGTAAATAACACATCGTCGATATTTGAAATATTGAAAAATATTGATAATAAGTTAAAAGCTCATAGTTTGCTAAATAAATAGAGAAGAATATAAAACACAAAGTAAAGTAAAAAAGCAATGAAGCGAAGGAGAAAAAAAAATGAGGGGAAAGGAGCAGGAAAGCCACGGGATGGTGAAATAAAGCAACCGAAAAGGGAGAAAGGATCGCTACGGAGATATAACCTAGCTGGCCAGCCACGAAGTTTCCTCATAATTTTAGCGGGACAATTTAATAAGAATGTAAATGAGTCGTTGAGCACTTCTTGCTAGCGACTCGATAAAGAAATTTGAAGAGTGAACCAGGAATAGACGCGAAGGAAGATGAAGAGGAGGAATAAAGGAGAAAGAAAAAGGGAAAACTGAGGATAAAGAGAAAGTAAAGAAAATAATTACTTTAATATAGAAAGATTGGTTTGAATTAAATATTATTTATTTTTTAAGATCCACTATATTGAGGCAAAATGTTGGTTAGTACCAGAAAAATATTATTGATTTCAAATCTATGAATTTTGTGATTTATGTTCCTATGAGAATAGTGCACGCAATCAAGATTAATTTTGTACTATGAGAATGTTATATGCCTCCATAAATATCAATTGCGAGAAAAATAAATACTACTTAAATATGAAATATTATTCTAGAACAGATTGAAAATCGTTATAAGCAATATAAATACAATGTAACAAAACAAGGAATAAAGAAGGATGACAAACTAATACAGAACCAAAGAAAAAACAATTACTTGTCTTTATATAGCTAAATGATAGGGGGATACTACTTATGGAATTTTGAAAACTATTGTGATCATCCAAAGCTTTTTTCCTTTCACGGACAAATTAATTAAATTAAGTATTAGTAAATTTTACCATACTTTCTGTAAATATTATTAAACTTTCATTAACACAGTAACCGACTCCTGAAATCCAAAAAATTATTTAATGTTTCGTCAATTTATTCTGAATGTCTACTAATTTTTATTAAAAGTTCAGTGCTTTTTTGCGTTCTGGCAGTCTGTTACTGTGTTAGTTAAAGTAAATAATTATTCAAACACTAGTAGTCGAACAGAGTCAGCAAAAGCAGTGCATATAGTGAGCTAAAAATTACGTCCAAATTATCCCACGTCGAGTTGAATTGGTTGATAAATACATTCAAGTGTGGAAAAAAGATAACTTTGATCGGTTTGACGAATGACATATTTAAAGTTACTCGAAATCTGCTTCGTTTTCTTACTTTCGTCACATAGACACGTAGATTCGTTGGCGTTTTGGCCTGATTCCCAAGGCGCGCGAATCTTCCTCTTTCACAGCTTTGCCATCGCTTATTCCAGTTGGAGGCGAGCCAGCTAATGTCGTAATTAGTTTATATGAAAACTACGGAGCACTCAACGGGACTGATTTTACTCGCGCTTGTCAACTTTTTACTTTCCTTTCCGTGTGCTCGACGCTATGCCCTTCCTTAGCTAATATTATTTATTAACCTATGAAATTAATTGTCCTGCGTTGCTTGAGTTATGTTACGAATAAGTATATCTATCTATATTCAACTATTGTCATTTTCGGAGATTTGATTTTTTTCACCAACGCGGAAATTATTACCAAAGGAAATATAAAGTGATGTAATATTTAATACTCATAGCAAATGGTTAAATTTATGCTTATCGATTTGTTATGGGAATAATACTGCGTAGTATTAAATTTTATCGTCCGCAATCATCTTGCTTAATTACATTAAATTTTGTAATTTATTAATCGCGGTAAATCCAATTCATCGTACGTAAAATCCATCTCCTCACTCATATTTGCGAACGAGTAAAAAAAAAAAGGAGAGTACAATGAGCACGTAAAACGCGATAAAAGACAATATCTCGATGGAAAGGCCGAAAAACGTTATTATGACGAATAATCTCATTTCTGCAGCTCTTGAATTAAACACGCTGATTGATTTGCGTCAATTATCCAGCTCGTGGATTTGTATTCCACGCTTCGCCGCACTCGCGCGCATACGTTTTAATGCATCCCTCCCTCGGTGGGCCGGTCCCCCTCCTCCTCCTCCCCCTCGTTCTCGGAACGATTCGCGTCACTTGTCCCAAGCTCTCGAATTTCATGCTATTCCCTCATAATCCACTGGTAATATGCCGATTTTTCAATGCACATGCGCGGATAATCGAGCTGAATGATTGACGGTTCATTATAATATACTCGCCTCAGAACTGGACGGAGTGAATTATTGCCTACGTTTCGGAATCAGGCTCATTTTGGAATGGAAAGACGCGGAGAAAAGATGTGGTTCTCTTTTAGCATCGGTCGAGTGATTAATGCCCAGAGTTATGTCGGTACGAAACCCGACTAATGGCTCAAGTGATTTTCACTAGAATCATGGATATTGCGCCAGCTTTTTCATGCAATTTCGAGTAAAGTTGGAGATATTAATTGGTTTGTTCGTTGCAATATCTCTTAAATATATTACTGAGACGCTACTATAAAGCTGAGTGCCATATTTTTATTATAAAATAATATAAAATATTAGTTTACACTCTGTACCTATATTATTATTAAAAATATTACCGTCGAAACATTATTGTTGAATAGAAAATTGTTTAAAAATTTGCGAGCATTACTGTACAGTAATCGTTAACTTATTCTTCTAAAATTTATTCGAATGTCAATCGAAGGAAAGAAAAGCATAGTGCAAATGTAGTAGATTCTTAGTACACTTACTGCATATGTAAGACCGGTTCGGGCTTGTCGGAGAAAAGTACAATAGGCTGATGCAACCGTGAGTCTTTGCCGCAGATTCTGGGCCCGCCTTCGAATTGCAGCCAACCTCCTTCGCACCTGTAAAGAATAAATTACAAGACCGTTTATTTGTTAAGTTTGATCACGTCTTGTACACAAAATATACGTTTAGAGATATACATTATATTGGTTTAATATAATATTTTTGGTCAACTGATTAATTGGTGATCAAATACAAAGAAGGATTGCTCGTATTTTTAGGAGTCAAAATTACTATTTAGAAACCCGTTTTACCTATTTCATGTAGTAGCCTTGAATGGCTAACCCAATAAAATCTATATACAATTTTATAAAAACTGCAAATTACAAAGTTTAAACTAAAACATATTGATGTTTGGTTTAAGCGAAATCCTTCTTAAATATGACTTGAAAAAGAAAATCTGCTTGTTCAAATTTGACTCTTTTATAACCAATCCAAATTTCTTTTTGTAAAAGATAAGAAAGTGTAACTCAATAGATCAAACTTCTTAAATCAAGCCGATTCCTCTTGATTTTAAGGGAATCGCATTGGAGCGACGAGATTTTTTTGATAAAACATCTATGTTTATCAATGTATAAAACGAATTTTTAACACCACACGTGGTTTAAGTTATTTCTACTCTGAGAGAATGAATTGTTTGAAATTAATGCGCGATTCGTTTATTAATTATATATTTTATTATGTTTGTCATACAAGTATCCTTATTAATAAAACTAATAAAAGCTAATGCTTAAGAAACATGGTAAAGAACATAATAATATGGAAGATTAATCATGGATGCACTATTTCTTAGGACAAATATTTTTTTCTGTTATATTCATTTGTCACAACTTGTATTTTTTCTGAATGGTATTGGAATATTGAATTCGAAAATATGCAAACCGTGGTTATAAAATCACGATGAAGGAAATGCTTATACCCGTTTTTATAATATAACACCGTTTGAGATAATCGAGAATCATACAATTGGTAAGTAACTATCTGCCCGCAGTGGATTAATGAAAACGTAGAAACAATATTACGTGCTTTCACAGAGAAATACAGAGGATCGAAGAAAAATGACAAAAGAAGAAAAGTTGCTGCCTTTTCCATTACTCGAAGAAAAAAGTTTTTGTTTATCCTGTGAGCGCAACGAATCAGTAGGCGTGCGCTTGCGCTTGCGATTGCAAGATAAACGAGTCGAAAAGATCAAAAGAACCGCAAGGACAGGAAAATTGCTTCGCCGATTGCCATGCATGCAGTACCGACTTCAAAAGGAAAGTCATCCGACGAGGAAGAGGGTAGTCGCGCGTGAAACGCTGGAAAATGCAAAAGGTTAAGTCCAAGTTTTCGAAATACGCGGATATGTGGTCTTATTGAGACCCGCACTGCGGGAAGAAAGGAATGGAAAAAAGCAAATTCTCGCTAAACGAAAATCTGAGATCAAGAGAAAATGTTATGAAAAGTAGAAAAGGATGATACTATAAAGTGTTTAGTAAATATTATATTATATTATATTATATAATATAATATAATAGTAACAAAAATTTTTCTTAGTATATACATAAATTATTAATTCATTTAGTATTTCTAAACGATACGCTTTACTCAAAACCTTGTAAAAGTAATATTAGAACATTGCGGAGTGTGAAGAATAACGTTAAATTAAATAAACGAATGACCGATATGTTTTAGTAGTAGATTAGTCAAAATAGAGGTAAGCCATTGGGTGCACTTTGATTAATAAGGTTTGCTAAATTGAGGGTACACATAGGATAATAGGTGCGTATCCCAAACAAAGATCAGCTTACATTACTGGAACGGTTCATATTTCTGTACCGATCGATCTTAGCAACCTCCGTGCACCACGATTCGTCTCTTCATTAGCCAATAAACCTAGACGCCGAGTTCGCGGATCCTTTGCGGCACTAACAAAGGTTCGTTCTCCGCCGCGCGCTTGGAAATTCCATTACGTGAGTATTCTTTCGAGAGTACAGAGTGCAGAGAAGCCCAAACTCTCATCGAGGTCCGCGGTCTCATCGCGAGAGAGATTGTATTCTCGAGGTGAATCAAGCTTTACGACGAGGTAGACAAACTAGACGATGGGTTTATAAGGAAGCCTCGAGTTTCGTACAGGCGGCACGACCCTCTCCTCTTAGAGACGAGCCAGTGAATTTCTATGGCGGTTTAATTGAAAATCTAGCTCGTTAAGACGACCGAGTAAATGTGAGATCATTCCTTTCGCACTTGGCAACATCAATAAGGCTAATTAACATATCAACCGTAGGGTTGATGTCGCTAGATTACTGGGCTACGCTCACACCGATCCTACCATCTTTATCGTCCTCTGCGCTATACGTACAGTGTACACCCATACGCGTAACTTGATCGTTATTCACCTGTGAATATTCGCTTAGCTATACCCAAAAGATTTTCATTATAATTTAATCTACATTTACGTATACCCCTTTGTCACCTATAATTTCTGGAAGAATATTTGACAAGATTCTTTAAAAAAGTTTTAACTTCCTTGATAATAAAGTCTAGTTAATTAAAAATAAATATACCGTTAAATTACATTATGAATTTCCTCAAATTTGCTTTACCGAGATACTTGGTTAATAACCACTAAACATTTTGCATGCGTATGATGATGTATACGCTCAGTTGTTTAACATTAAACCAATTTTTTATACTCTATATACTAATTACACCCTTACAAACATCTGATAATCATTTGAGTGCATAAATCAATGTAGTTCAAATAAGAAAAGTGTAAACGTTTTGTTTAACTTCATTGAATAAGGTCTGATACTAGCAACATTGATCGTGCTTAATAAACTTGGTTAGATAGAATTTAAAATTACTGGAGCATCGTATTGTGTTTTATTATTTCGATTCGGAATAATGATAAATAAACATAAATGATCGATAAAAATGAAAAACAAATGAATGCGATAGATCATTCTTTAATTTCCGAAGAATGAAAATGCGACGAGAGTGGAAGTTCCGGTCTGCGTGGCATAGCATTGGTTTCTCGTTCATTTCCTTGGCTAGGGAAAGCGATAAATTTCACGGCCCTCGACATTGGCCGTCCAACAGCAGATACGTAGGGAAATTGACAGCCGTATTTTTTCCACCGTGGAAATTCAATCTATTTGTCGCGAGGATCATCGAGAGAGTTTGGGACATAAATAATTGAAAATGCCGGACGGCTGTCGCTGAGCACGTTTCGCTCATTTCGTCCGGTTATGTTTCACGTTCTTCGCATCTGGCGTGCTGCTTGACTTTTTCCCTATCTAACTGCCAGGACGTGAGATTCTTTTATCACGTCTATACAGCGAAATTAAAAACGAAATTTCGTTTCGAAACCTACTATCTCGAGATTTTGAATTATTACCCCTTTCCACTGCATTTATTTTCTAGTTTTTTCATTCACTTGTACTGCAAGAAGTCCTCTAGATATCATAATTATAATTACATTTTAACAAAAAGCAAGTTAACAAATATATACATCAAGAACGCTTGTAAAAATAAAACGAAGCGTACAATTTTATATTTTTATATCTAAGTTTAAAATCGTATTAACATTTTTTCAATAACACTATATATAAAATGTTATTATTAACTGGAAATTGAAACCTGACTATGTTACTAATTGCTAATATATCAGCGATTACAATTTTAGTTAAGTTGAAAAGACCAATTATTTGGTCGTGGTTATAATTAAAGTTTATTTATTTTTTGTTCTTTTTAGAAATTCCGTAACGCAAAATAAGTAAAAAATATTAAATCAGCATTTGGTAGAATTTAATTTTTGAATGTGCACGCCGAAGAAAGAGATTAGTCACTGGACGCAATTACATTTATAGAATTTGCAGATTTCCTATAAGATAGAAATGAATATTTTTTTAAAATTCAGGAAGTATTATTAGAGATTCGTTAACCTTGAAAATAAACAGTAAAACAAAGTTTTTAATGTGAATGAAGCGCATTATGAGGTATTCTTTAACATTATTTACAAGAAAATTGTGACAATTCAGTGGTATATAAATTCATCATTCGTTTGAATTTTTCATTTACTATTTTTCCAGTACCTTATTTTCCTATCCGATTAGTAAATCTGAATTAGATTTTTTATACGAGTTGTCAGATTTTTTAACCTAATTTCCAAAAATCGCTTTTATCATCGTTGTCGTATTAATTTTTAGTTACACTTTTCGGCTATCCATTACACATTTTTGTAACCATCAAGTGATACGCAGTACTTCATATGTCACTTTGCGTGTCCTTATTATGAGTATATATACTTGACCTCTACCCTAAAGCGACAGTTTAACGCTTTAGAACTTCCCTAAACCATATAGCGAATCTGTATCTTATTAAAATGTGTCGTGTTCCATTAATAAGACAACTAGGTCATATTATTTTGTAATTTAGTAGTAAATAATACATAATGTAGCGTTATACATTGGGTTCGAAATCGTTAAATTAAATTAATACAGAAGTATATAACATATGTACATTTATCAATTGAATGTAGAAATATTTTATGCTTGTATGTAACGTTTTTGTAAGTGTGTTGAAAAATTACATCATACTTCACAACTGTTTTTATTTTTGTTATTATTTAACTACCTAATAAAAAGTATTATTAAAGAATTATGCTAGTATTATGTAATGAAAATATAGGATAACGAAATTTACTTTTTTATTTATTCGTTATGATATTTCCTAATGGGTATTCGATACGAATCGAATAAAATTTTACAATACAGAAGCTTTTTAACAGTACCAAAAACGTGATAAAAAATCCCATAATAGAGATTGCACAAGGTTGTACTCGTAAATTTGCCTAAACTCGAAGCTCTCGAGTCTCAGGTCGAAGCGCGCGCAAGCATAACGACAGTTGACGACAGTCCGTCAGTCAGCCGGAAATCACTTATGGCGCTCGAGACCGACTCGTATTTTGCATTTCCCCTCGTCGTCTCTTTTCGCGAGGGTGACACGGATTTACGCCGCTGCAAATCAATTTACCGAAAGCACTACGAGCGCCGGAAGATTGTAAATTTAAATGTAAACTCCGCGAGACGAGTAGACGAGTAGACGACGACGATGACGACGACGACGACGGATAAAGAAGCTTCGAGTTTCGGCTTACTCTCAAAGTTCGCGGGTGTTGCTGATTTTTACGGTAAAGAGAAATATAGAACGACGAATGTAGTTTCACGTAGAAAAACAGGAAATGCGTTTCTACTCATTAGTGCCGGCTATTTCAATTTTTTAAAGCTTCACTGTTCACATTTTTTTTGGGCTCATGAATTCTTGTAACGAAAACATGCTTTCAAGGCAGAATTCCTATTTGAGTTGCGGGTGTGTTAATTTTCCATACCATACATCGTACATTATAGAAATGCAAATACTCCCTGGGCGAAAAGTTCCGTAATTTTGAGATCAATTGTTACGACTATGCGGGTCAATGTAAATTTTATGTAATACCGTTCACATTAAAACGTCAAATTGAATTAATACGTTACAGATCCATCAAGTGCTATGCAAAACAATTTGATAAACTAATGGATACCTTTTAAAATATTGAATTAAGAATTAATGTTCCACAATCGATAGCTGTAGTAGTTACGCAGCCTCGTTACAATAACGTTATTGTTTTATTTGATTTCTCGAAGACTCGCATTAAATCACGTAGAATCTTTGATATTTCACTCAAGAACATCCTGAATCAACAGTAACGTCTCATTTACAAACGGAGATGAAATGCAAATGAGAGCGAAGTAGTGGAGTACCTCGGAGTAATCGATAAGCCGTTCAAGTAGTACGAATCCGTATCAGGGCAGACGGTTCTCGCAAACTGCGATAGTGAGGATAGAGTAGTAAGGATGAGAGCAGAAAAAAAAATAGAAAAACGATGCTTATACAGCCGATCGATTCTAAAGTTTTTTTCTCTCTGTCGCAGTCCCTTAGAGCTTCGTTCAACTCTTAACTATATCTAGGCGAAGGAGCGAGGGAGGGAAAAAAAGCAACTTGTCCCTATAAGGACGCGGCGTCGACAAATGGTGACTGAGGAAATTAGAGGACTTTCCGTCTAACTCATCTTCGTTCTTTACTTGTGCTTTTCCTTTCAATTCCTTAAATTTGGTCCCTCTTTCCGTTGTTTCCTCTATTTCTATCACTCGGTGTACGTCCGTTATTCTCTTTCTGGCGTTTCCTTCTCCGAGATCCCCCTCTCCTAGTCTTGCTTGCCTCGTTAAACCTAACAGCAAGGTTCCCTGATACGAGCACGGCAAACAAGAAAACTTTTTTTCATTGCTTTATTTTTGCTGACTCTTGCACGCGCTTGTTCGACCGTAGTTTTTCTTCAGGACGCACGTAATGAGTTAGATAGTTTCACCCGGTCAAAATTTATAGACCTCTTGGCTGGATATCTAATCAGACAATAGTGACATTTACTTAAACGTCTTGAATTACACCGACAGTTTAATGACTTTTTATCTAACAATTTAGGCAGTTTATATTGTTATGCGTACCACTCTCTATACGATGTAAGTTAAAAATCGATAACGAACTCGAAGGAGTAACGAATGGAAATACAATGTACGTAGGTACATAGACTTCGATAGTCCTTCAATTTTCAAAACTGAACCATGTGTTTTATTGTGATATTTTATTTACTATATTGGATATTATGCGATTTATATTAAAATAAAAAAAAATTATTTTTTAGGTTTGAATAGGAAGTGTATTCTCGAATTCTATCCTAACTTTCCCAATTACGATACAATGAAATTGGAAAAAATTCGACCTAATTGCATGGAATAAAGAATTACAATTTTGTTACGGAGAATAAAGACATAAGGTCATTTAATAAAATGGCACTCTGAAAAGCTAACGCACATTTGTACAATATGATGCACCCATTTAAACGCATCTTTGAATCTCAAGTATTTCGTAGTGCATCAACATGATTTATACATAGGGTGTTTTGTCTGGCGTCAACCAAATAACTCTCGTTCATATGTGCATATCGTATCGACTGCATTTCTCTCTCTCTCTTTCTCTCTCTCTTTCTCTTTCTCTGGTGTTTTCCGGACTGTGCATCTCGCGAAGGAGTCGGAAAGCGTGAAATCAAATTTGTCCAACGATCGCGTGTACGAAAATTCATCCACACGCTGACTGTTTGCAACGAGCGTCTAGTGCACTGGTCTATCGAAGAGGGATATTTTCGTTATCTCGACAACTTTTGCCTTGTTTCTTTTTTGTTACGTGATTGTAACTGCTTTAGTTTACAAGTTATTACTTCAAAAATTGATTCATCCTAGTAGAGATTTTTATCGTGACGTTTGTCCATCAATCGACTGACTCGGAGAAACAAGTAGAATTTCGAAACAATTTGAAAAATAGTAATTGAATATTGAGGTGATATTGCAAATTGTAGGTAAATTTTATTATTCTACAGTTAAATGTTGTAGAAATCATTATACAACAGTAAATATAATTTTAAAAAGTCTTACGATTGATTGCACAATAATTGCAAAATTAGATGTTACAGGAGTTGACAATTGTTACAATTGCCAGCTGCTTCACAGGGTAACTTGATCATTCGAAATTTAGCTGAATTCAAATTTGACAACGTGGATTTTATAGATACATGTTCACGTATCATAGGCGTTAAATTTTCAGTATAGACTTGCAATATCGAATATTCTCTATTGTTACTACATACTCCAATTATTGAATATTCAATAATTGCTAATTTTATGCGCGCTAACAGTGTTGCAAAATTACAATTATTATCATTTAACTGTACAGAATATTAGTATAAACATATTTAAATAAATAAGTAAATACATACACTGTAAAACTGTTTTTCTTGTCAATCTATCCTTAATATTGTTACTGCGATATAGCACTTTTCCAATATTACAATGTTAAATCAATATTTTAAAGCTTCAAATAATACATTTTTTCGCTTATAAATGCAGTTGTGTAGACTATATATCATTTGAAAAGTTCTTTGTAGAACAATCAATTGGTCGAAAGTTCATCGAAAGAAAGAATCAAATACATTCTTTTGAATTTTAAATATATAATAAAAGTATTGCTCGAGTACTTTTTCGAATTTTTTGAAGACAATAATACTTATTTTTTTAAACTGACAAAGCGCAACAACTTGAATTTTTATTTTATTCGATATTTCGAGTTGGTGAGATGGAAAACACGTGAAAAAGATTGTGAATAAATACTTTGAGCATATATGTATTAAACAATATAATATTCTTGAATGTATGCACTAAATACTAACATTTTTGCCTACTCCGTAATAAATAAAATCTTAAATGTATTCTGAATTGAACGTCTACATATATAGTTATTTAAATTAAATTATTAGGCACGACCGTCATACGGGAGAGCCTTATATTTTTTAACGAATGTATGTGCCTGTGATTCATGAAAATAGCGAAATATCAAATTTTGAATTAGATATTGAGGAGATAGCGTACAGCGTAAAATATTTTCATAAAGTAGGAGGGTACTCGTATTAATTGTGAAAATATGTAAAATTGATCTTGTAAACTACTTGTTTAAAATATTAATGATAAAATTAATAAAACGGTACGACGATTTAAGTACTGATGGGTACTACAAAGAATTATAAAAAAAAGGAAATCGATAAAATCGTGAATATTTTCCGAGTATGTAAATAATTGTAGTTGGAGCATATGAATGAAGTGTGGGAGAACAAAAAGAAAATTAAAATCAATACTAAACACGAATATTCACTCTAGGTTTTTGATACAAGTTAATTACTCGATTGGGGCTGGGTATACCTTGCACTTGGCGAATACACAACAATCCGCAGCAACACGCAAAAGCACTTCGGCAGGTCGCGATTTATACTACCCGTCATTAAAACTTCAACGCGTGCGCGAGAGTATGATTTATCCCCGGTACGCTATCAAATATGCAAGGTCCATTTACAAACGGGTCGAAAAAACCGAGTCCTACACAGAGCATAACCGTAAAGCGTACGGGTTGGAAATTCGCAAAGCGTCGTGGCTCGCGGGGAACGCCAAATTTTCCTAACGAGAGAGTTTCTCCTGTTTCGAAAACTCCGCGGCTGGAGGAGGCTGTTGCATAATGGCGAGAAATATAGTGTCCAGGAGGTACATCCGCGGCCAGTCCATCAACTAATTTATCTGGCCGCGCGCGGACCCGCGGCTTTAAAGGGCGAACCCGGCAAATTTCATTCCGCAGAGAAGCGTGTAATCAGCGATAGAGGCGCCGGAACGATTTCCACTACACTTCGTCCTAGTGGCAAAGTGGGTTTCTGTTTCGCTTTCTCCCTCTCTCTGTTCCTCCCACCCTCCTCGCACTCTCTCTCTCACCTCTCGACGTCCTTTGCCCGAGCGCCAAGTTCGTTTCTGACAAAGTGACGGAAAGTAAAATGCAAATGAATGAGCAGGAGCGCGCAGAAGAGGACAAAATAAGGGATCTCCATATGAAGGAGCCTCGCACCGCCAACGAATAATTTCGAGTGCAATCCTACTCTCTAACCTCTTTTTACGACTGCACTGCTTCATTGTATTTTTAACTGAAATTGTTAATTAAAACGTTTCTTCCCATTTTCAAATATTCCTACCGATCTTTCGCTAATTTTTTCTTTCCGTTTGTTGAAAGAAAAAACTCTTGTAATGGTGAACGTAAATATAATGAAGTATTAAAACAAGTATCAAATCATGTAATTGAAGATAATTTTACTTGTAAGAAATTATTTTGTTTTGCATTATTTTCTGACAAATTTATCAACGCGTAATCTACACCTTGGATCTTGTTCGTATTATCCCGCCCAAATATATAAATAAAATTAGATGTTACAGGAGTTGACAATTGTTACAATTGCCAGCTGCTTCACAGGGTAACTTGATCATTCGAAATTTAGCTGAATTCAAATTTGACAACGTGGATTTTATAGATACATGTTCACGTATCATAGGCGTTAAATTTTCAGTATAGACTTGCAATATCGAATATTCTCTATTGTTACTACATACTCCAATTATTGAATATTCAATAATTGCTAATTTTATGCGCGCTAACAGTGTTGCAAAATTACAATTATTATCATTTAACTGTACAGAATATTAGTATAAACATATTTAAATAAATAAGTAAATACATACACTGTAAAACTGTTTTTCTTGTCAATCTATCCTTAATATTGTTACTGCGATATAGCACTTTTCCAATATTACAATGTTAAATCAATATTTTAAAGCTTCAAATAATACATTTTTTCGCTTATAAATGCAGTTGTGTAGACTATATATCATTTGAAAAGTTCTTTGTAGAACAATCAATTGGTCGAAAGTTCATCGAAAGAAAGAATCAAATACATTCTTTTGAATTTTAAATATATAATAAAAGTATTGCTCGAGTACTTTTTCGAATTTTTTTGAAGACAATAATACTTATTTTTTTAAACTGACAAAGCGCAACAACTTGAATTTTTATTTTATTCGATATTTCGAGTTGGTGAGATGGAAAACACGTGAAAAAGATTGTGAATAAATACTTTGAGCATATATGTATTAAACAATATAATATTCTTGAATGTATGCACTAAATACTAACATTTTTGCCTACTCCGTAATAAATAAAATCTTAAATGTATTCTGAATTGAACGTCTACATATATAGTTATTTAAATTAAATTATTAGGCACGACCGTCATACGGGAGAGCCTTATATTTTTTAACGAATGTATGTGCCTGTGATTCATGAAAATAGCGAAATATCAAATTTTGAATTAGATATTGAGGAGATAGCGTACAGCGTAAAATATTTTCATAAAGTAGGAGGGTACTCGTATTAATTGTGAAAATATGTAAAATTGATCTTGTAAACTACTTGTTTAAAATATTAATGATAAAATTAATAAAACGGTACGACGATTTAAGTACTGATGGGTACTACAAAGAATTATAAAAAAAAGGAAATCGATAAAATCGTGAATATTTTCCGAGTATGTAAATAATTGTAGTTGGAGCATATGAATGAAGTGTGGGAGAACAAAAAGAAAATTAAAATCAATACTAAACACGAATATTCACTCTAGGTTTTTGATACAAGTTAATTACTCGATTGGGGCTGGGTATACCTTGCACTTGGCGAATACACAACAATCCGCAGCAACACGCAAAAGCACTTCGGCAGGTCGCGATTTATACTACCCGTCATTAAAACTTCAACGCGTGCGCGAGAGTATGATTTATCCCCGGTACGCTATCAAATATGCAAGGTCCATTTACAAACGGGTCGAAAAACCGAGTCCTACACAGAGCATAACCGTAAAGCGTACGGGTTGGAAATTCGCAAAGCGTCGTGGCTCGCGGGGAACGCCAAATTTTCCTAACGAGAGAGTTTCTCCTGTTTCGAAAACTCCGCGGCTGGAGGAGGCTGTTGCATAATGGCGAGAAATATAGTGTCCAGGAGGTACATCCGCGGCCAGTCCATCAACTAATTTATCTGGCCGCGCGCGGACCCGCGGCTTTAAAGGGCGAACCCGGCAAATTTCATTCCGCAGAGAAGCGTGTAATCAGCGATAGAGGCGCCGGAACGATTTCCACTACACTTCGTCCTAGTGGCAAAGTGGGTTTCTGTTTCGCTTTCTCCCTCTCTCTGTTCCTCCCACCCTCCTCGCACTCTCTCTCTCACTCTCGACGTCCTTTGCCCGAGCGCCAAGTTCGTTTCTGACAAAGTGACGGAAAGTAAAATGCAAATGAATGAGCAGGAGCGCGCAGAAGAGGACAAAATAAGGGATCTCCATATGAAGGAGCCTCGCACCGCCAACGAATAATTTCGAGTGCAATCCTACTCTCTAACCTCTTTTTACGACTGCACTGCTTCATTGTATTTTTAACTGAAATTGTTAATTAAAACGTTTCTTCCCATTTTCAAATATTCCTACCGATCTTTCGCTAATTTTTTCTTTCCGTTTGTTGAAAGAAAAAACTCTTGTAATGGTGAACGTAAATATAATGAAGTATTAAAACAAGTATCAAATCATGTAATTGAAGATAATTTTACTTGTAAGAAATTATTTTGTTTTGCATTATTTTCTGACAAATTTATCAACGCGTAATCTACACCTTGGATCTTGTTCGTATTATCCCGCCCAAATATATAAATAAAAATAGAAATTAAATAACTCAATAACCCAATAACTAACTAGCCCTATCCTTATTCCACTCATTGTCGAAATGTGATTCCATAACCCTGAGGTCCTCGTCAGTTTATACTGGATTTAAATTTATACAGGTATATGTATATAATAATAGGGCAGTAAGATTATTAGGTGTTTGAATTATTAAAACAAATTAAAAAAACATTTCTTCAATAAAATAAGTATTGGTAATATTAGTTTATGTCATTTATTAACGATTTACCAAAATCACAATTTTTTGGGTGGGATATAACAAACAAGATCCTACAACTTTATCCACGCGTAAATTTTCAATCAAATTTATAATTTTATTAAATGTGTAATGTTGAAGTTATTCGCTGAACAGTTCGTTATTAACTCAATATCATTATATAAATGTATTTTGGTAATCATTTATGTAGTGAACAAGTGTTATGATGGCTGATTAATCATAAATGCTATAATAAATCTTTAAAATCCATCACATAAAATCAAAGAGAATATAGAATAAAAGTGAATCCAAAAAAACAAGAAAGAGAGGTTTTACCCGATTCGGTTTGCTTGAAAGTAAAGTTTTGCTTTCCAATTACAAGTTTCGAGACCGGACGCTGCTCAAAATTGCAGGCCTATAGTAGTAAGTACAGTAACAAGACATATATAGCGAATCGTAACAAGTAAATACTGTATAAGGTTACGTATTATTTTAATAATTTGTTGTATAAACAAATAATTAAATAACATTGTAATTTCTATAGACATTAGGTAACCTTGGTCAATCTCATTAAGGTAACCAAAATTTGAAATTATATAAATTTTATCATACGTAGACAATGCTGCAGTTGCCTTTACTGACACAAGTGACGATATATTTGATTTTTCTATCCGGTCAGCGAATGAAGAAACGATCAAAGGCAGCCTGTGCAACAGCATGTGGGTATTATTATGCAATTCGATGAAATCATATATGTGGAAGAAATGGTCGACGAAATGCACCCATAAAAAAGTAGCACAAAGATTATGTAGATTGGGTGAATGAAGTCATTCGCTGTACACAAAGTACTTTTACATGCATAACTATAGATAATTTTTAGATAATATTATAATTAATTTTACTACACTAAGCTGAATAGAGAAGTTTAACAATATTGAGTTAAATAATATTTTGAACAAATAAAAATTTACAAATTATTATCTTGGTCATTATTACCATCATAAAAAACGTAAGATTTATAAGTTAAAAAAATCCGATTGAGAAAATACATAGAGGATCCCCATTTAAAAAAATGATGTGAAGTCTCTTAAAACGTAATATGATTGGTGGGTTTTAAAAGTCATGTAATTGCATGTATATATAAAAACGGGCAAAACAAAAGAAATTAAAACAGTTAAAATATAAAGAAACTTAACATAAATGCAAAGTACGCGCTTGCGCGTAAGATGATTTTCAGTATTTTAAACATCCTGTATCAGTATATTTTTGTACATATATAATCAATAAAATAAGTACTGATCGAGACTGTTTTAACTGTATATTTATACATTGACACACTAATTACATTATTTTGTTTATTCATTTAAATAAAAAATTGATTAGTAACGAAATTAACTAATAATAATATTTAAATTTAAAAGATTTAAAAATTTAAATTTAATTAGCATTGAATTTCAATGATTGCAAAGTTCGGGAGACAACAGATGCATTATAAGATTATGTATTATGTAAGGAACGTTATCATAATAGTTTGTTTACGGAAATAAATATTCAAGACAACGCGTAGCCTCGATGACGCCATTTGTCACGTCTCGGTACATTTGTCTTCTTATGTTGGTACTGCCAATATTACTACGTGAAGCCGCGTTGCTCGTTAATTGTTTGTTTCTCGGTAGCGCGCGTGAACTGCGTGTGCAATTTGCAATGAAGGAACAACCTAGGTCCAACAGTGTTCACCGGGAAACACGAATTCAGAATCCTATTCAGCGAGTCATTCGTTAGTGTTGCCGAGAGCCTCTATTATTCCTTTCGCTGCGGGTGGCTTTAATGTCAATGACCCTTGTTTAATTGGTGACTTACTTTTACAATTGTAGATTCAACTGATCAATTGTTGCACGTTCTCGAAATCCTAGCTAATTTAAAACTATTATTTAGATGTACACGTTTAGGTCCACTGTTGTCCATTCATCAGTTTTGAGCGTAATTAATACTCTATCCGATATCGATGTACGAAATGATTAAATTTCGTGTACTTCATGAAATTAACCGTGATTCTTGAGCGGTACAACAACGTGGACCCATTTAGAAAAGTAATGGAGTTTTTAAGATAATTCTAATGCCAGGTAATTTTAGAACAGAACAATTTCGTTCGAGGTTCAAGAATTATCAGTAATATGCGAGAATACATTGTTCTGTATTTTTTGTATATTAAAGCATTATATAAATAGTTTGTTCATAGGTAATCTTGTAATACTTTGTTTGCATTTACGCTGAAAATTGGTTAATTTACTTTAGCAAGAAATTATGTAAAAAGTAATATTTAAATATTGTTATATAGAATAATGTAAATTAATAAAATTATAATGTTATTTTTACTAAAGATATAGTACATACCAAGTATATAGCATTTCTTGTGTATATTTATAGTTTAAAATTACATTACATAAATATATTTTCTCAATATTAATATAATATGTCTCTTTTATTCGGTAAATATCCATCACGGAGGATAAAATTCCTGATTATTTAAATACATTATCTGAATAGCCAGTAATCATTCGAGTGTAATTAATTAATGTACTATTTTTATTTCGCAATTTCTAAAAATAATAACAACTATTGTAGAGTATATATGCATAAAGGAAGTGATCGTACTTTTGAAGCGGTTTCCATATTCGCGTATACATATATATAAATAAACAAACCGTATTGAAGTACGAAAGGGTGTGAACTCTTGAACTCGTGAATTTTCCATAGTTTTCAGGCACCAGTTGGCTCGTTGAAAAGAGCGCATCGCACGAGGTATGTCCTCTACTATCCGATCAATTAAATCGCATCAGTATCCACGCACACAAACGTGCCGGTTCTCGGGCTTTGTCAGAAGCAGGCGCGTATAATGAGCCTGTCGCTGCCCCTTGTGCTCGCACGTACACACGGATGTCTGCGTACACGAGAACACGAACGCCAGCGCGAACGAGCGCACGCTTTGAGTCACCTGTTCGCGCGCGGTCCCTATGAGGCGATGCGCGCGGCATTGCGCTGTTTACCATACACACGCTACGGACTTTAATTGAACGCGCTTCGCGCTCTATACCTTTAATTATGGAAATAACTTGCCTCTACGTGTGTTAGTAATGCTCTCGTAGACACATATATTTTGGAATATTGTTCTACCGACGCTCGCAAGACGGAGCCTTTCTTTTTGTTATCTCTATAAACTACCAATTCATTCCCATCACATTTTCTATTGCTCCAGAATACCTCCAGGCTTTTGATTACGCGATACCAGTTTGCATTAACTACACTGGCAATACAAATGTTGGGGATGTTAAACGAATGCCTTATTTTATGTAGTGAACAAGTGTTATGATGGTGATTAATCATAAATGCTATAATAAATCTAAAACATCCATAAAATCAAAGAGAATATAGAATAAAAAGTGAATCCAAAAAAAAGGAAAGACAGAGAGGTTTTACCCGATTCGGTTTGCTTGAAAGTAAAGTTTTGCTTTCCAATTACAAGTTTCGAGACCGGACGCTGCTCAAAATTGCAGGCCTATAGTAGTAAGTACAGTAACAAGACATTATATAGCGAAATCGTAACAAGTAAATACTGTATAAGGTTACGTATTATTTTACTAATTTGTTGTATAAAACAAATAATTAAATAAACATTGTAATTTCTCATAGACATTAGGTAACCTTGGTCAACTCATTAAGGTAACCAAAATTTGAAATATATAAATTTTATCATACGTAGACAATGCTGCAGTTGCCTTTACTGACACAAGTGACGATATATTTGATTTTTTCTATCCGGTCAGCGAATGAAGAAACGATCAAAGGCAGCCTGTGCAACAGCATGTGGGTATTATTATGCAATTCGATGAAATCATATATGTGGAAGAAATGGTCGACGAAATGCACCCATAAAAAAGTAGCACAAAGATTATGTAGATTGGGTGAATGAAGTCATTCGCTGTACACAAAGTACTTTTACATGCATAACTATAGATAATTTTTAGATAATATTATAATTAATTTTACTACACTAAGCTGAATAGAGAAGTTTAACAATAGTGAGTTAAATAATATTTTGAACAAATAAAAATTTACAATTATTATCTTGGTCATTATTACCATCATAAAAAACGTAAGATTTATAAGTTAAAAAAATCCGATTGAGAAAATACATAGAGGATCCCATTTAAAAAATGATGTGAAGTCTCTTAAAACGTAATATGATTGGTGGGTTTTAAAAGTCATGTAATTGCATGTATATATAAAAACGGGCAAAACAAAAGAAATTAAAACAGTTAAAATATAAAGAACTTAACATAAATGCAAAGTACGCGCTTGCGCGTAAGATGATTTTCAGTATTTTAAACATCCTGTATCAGTATATTTTTGTACATATATAATCAATAAAATAAGTACTGATCGAGACTGTTTTAACTGTATATTTATACATTGACACCCTAATACATTATTTTGTTTATTCATTTAAATAAAAAAATTGATTAGTAACGAAATTAACTAATAATAATATTTAAATTTAAAGATTAAAAATTTAAATTTAATTAGCATTGAATTTCAATGATTGCAAAGTTCGGGAGACAACAGATGCATTATAAGATTATGTATTATGTAAGGAACGTTATCATATAGTTTGTTTACGGAAATAAATATTCAAGACAACGCGTAGCCTCGATGAAGCCATTTGTCACGTCTCGGTACATTTGTCTTCTTATGTTGGTACTGCCAATATTACTACGTGAAGCCGCGTTGCTCGTTAATTGTTTGTTTCTCGGTAGCGCGCGTGAACTGCGTGTGCAATTGCAATGAAGGAACAACCTAGGTCCAACAGTGTTCACCGGGAAACACGAATTCAGAATCCTATTCAGCGAGTCATTCGTTAGTGTTGCCGAGAGCCTCTATTATTCCTTTCGCTGCGGGTGGCTTTAATGTCAATGACCCTTGTTTAATTGGTGACTTACTTTTACAATTGTAGATTCAACTGATCAATTGTTGCACGTTCTCGAAATCCTAGCTAATTTAAAACTATTATTTAGATGTACACGTTTAGGTCCACTGTTGTCCATTCATCAGTTTTGAGCGTAATTAATACTCTATCCGATATCGATGTACGAAATGATTAAATTTCGTGTACTTCATGAAATTAACCGTGATTCTTGAGCGGTACAACAACGTGGACCCATTTAGAAAAGTAATGGAGTTTTTAAGATAATTCTAATGCCAGGTAATTTTAGAACAGAACAATTTCGTTCGAGGTTCAAGAATTATCAGTAATATGCGAGAATACATTGTTCTGTATTTTTTTGTATATTAAAGCATTATATAAATAGTTTGTTCATAGGTAATCTTGTAATACTTTGTTTGCATTTACGCTGAAAATTGGTTAATTTACTTTAGCAAGAAATTATGTAAAAAGTAATATTTAAATATTGTTATATAGAATAATGTAAATTAATAAAATTATAATGTTATTTTTACTAAAGATATAGTACATACCAAGTATATAGCATTTCTTGTGTATATTTATAGTTTAAAATTACATTACATAAATATATTTTCTCAATATTAATATAATATGTCTCTTTTATTCGGTAAATATCCATCACGGAGGATAAAATTCCTGATTATTTAAATACATTATCTGAATAGCCAGTAATCATTCGAGTGTAATTAATTAATGTACTTATTTTTATTTCGCAATTTCTAAAAATAATAACAACTATTGTAGAGTATATATGCATAAAGGAAGTGATCGTACTTTTGAAGCGGTTTCCATATTCGCGTATACATATATATAAATAAACAAACCGTATTGAAGTACGAAAGGGTGTGAACTCTTGAACTCGTGAATTTTCCATAGTTTTCAGGCACCAGTTGGCTCGTTGAAAAGAGCGCATCGCACGAGGTATGTCCTCTACTATCCGATCAATTAAATCGCATCAGTATCCACGCACACAAACGTGCCGGTTCTCGGGCTTTGTCAGAAGCAGGCGCGTATAATGAGCCTGTCGCTGCCCCTTGTGCTCGCACGTACACACGGATGTCTGCGTACACGAGAACACGAACGCCAGCGCGAACGAGCGCACGCTTTGAGTCACCTGTTCGCGCGCGGTCCCTATGAGGCGATGCGCGCGGCATTGCGCTGTTTACCATACACACGCTACGGACTTTAATTGAACGCGCTTCGCGCTCTATACCTTTAATTATGGAAATAACTTGCCTCTACGTGTGTTAGTAATGCTCTCGTAGACACATATATATTTTGGAATATTGTTCTACCGACGCTCGCAAGACGGAGCCTTTCTTTTTGTTATCTCTATAAACTACCAATTCATTCCCATCACATTTTCTATTGCTCCAGAATACCTCCAGGCTTTTGATTACGCGATACCAGTTTGCATTAACTACACTGGCAATACAAATGTTGGGGATGTTAAACGAATGCCTTATTTTATGTAATCGTATGGAGTAATTAAAAGTGTATTCAAATATATATAGAAATCTAATGCAACTACGCCGTATGTTTTATATTTATTTTACTAACCTATCGCATGCATGCGTCGCTTTTTACCACCAAAATAAAAGCATGAAGATACCATTGTTAAGTAATAACAATAACAAAAGTAGCTTGCAACGTATTAACATTATTATAGTAATCCATTTAGTAAGCTTTTATTATTCATATATAGTACAATAATTACACTGTCTACTAAGCCTCTACTTTGTTTCGTATATTCCATTAACTGGACGGTATTATCTCATACATTTTCCGAAAAGTCAATGTCATCCGAAAATTTCATATAAAAGAGACTAAAATGTGTTTACAAAAGGTAATTAAAATAATTGAGGTTACAATAATCTTAAGCCGTGTTCCTACTATTCATTGCATTCATTACTACTTAGTTCTACATATAAAAGCTACGCAACACCTTATGATAATGTGTATTATTATTAAAACACTTTTTGGTTCCGCGTATGCATTTGCAGCTCCCTGGACAGACTCTTATTATTGTAGAGGCCTACGCTGGCTCGGTTGGCAGAGCAGTGAACTCGTATCCGGAGGTCCAGGGTTCGATTCTCGGTGTCTAACGATTGTCAAATCACTAGTAGGGTATGTATTTTTAAGCTGATTAGCATCGAGTTGAGATAGTTAGAATTGAATATAATTTAGATTCGTACTTTAATTTATCATAAGAATGGCCAGAAATTTACTTTTTTTATATCGGTCTCAACCATGTAAATACTAATTATTATTATTGTCGTAAGCGTATATTCGATGGTTTAAATGATTTAAAAAAGAGACAAATAAAAGTTTTATTTTGTTTTGAAACATTGAAATACTGTAAATAATGATGTCATAGCAAATAGCGATAGCAAACAGCAATTTGAGTGCAGTTAATACATGGCTTGTTGTTAATCCTGATTGAACCTTCACATTCAATATTCTACGTATTTACCTAGATAATTTCTACTTCTATTAAAAGGATATAATTCTTTTTTCAAATAATTATTAATAAACAATATATTATTTATAGTCAATATTTAAAATATATTATATACTTTATAAACAATGTGAAATGAAATGATGATACCAATTTATATCTTACATTTATAAAAGGACCAATTTGATCTAATTTTACTATACGCGACACAGCACAAAGTAAAAATTAATTAGCCTGCAGGAACATTTCAACTGAATGTCCGATTGGATTTTCAATGAGTTGCCGTTATTACAGTAACCCTTTTTTAGGACTGTTTTGCTAGGTATCAAAGGTTTATTAAACAAAATTTTCTCATTTTAAAGCTTTGTGTTATTACTCAATATTTCTGATTATAGTATTCATACCAAGTAATGAATAATTTAAAATTTGTCTAAGCAAAATATTTTAGTTTAGTAATAAATATTTTATTTTTTAAATTTAGCTTTACAGCTTAGACTGATGAACATTTCATGATTCACATAAGTAGATGGTGATAAAAAATAGTTCATTTTTGAGAGAAAAATTTTGATTGTACAATAGCATCGATACAAATATAACAGTTTGTAAATATGACATTTTTGATTTCTGATATTCAGACAATTAAAAGCTTTACTTTAAATAAGCTACACGGTCTTTTTTTATAAATCAAAAGCAAATACAAGTACAAGGAATGCAGTAGTTTTGGAGCTGTTTCGCTATTTCCCCTTCAAACAAATAAAGTTATACCTATATAATAATACAATAACCAAATAACCCATATAATTATGTAACTAAATATGATTTCACGTACAGCAATAGTAGTCATAACTAAACCCATAGATCCAGGTGGAATTTGTGTAAAATGTAAATTATCAAAGAATTTTTTCACCGATTGAATGAAAAAAAAACCTCAATTTTTTTGGAGGGGGGGGGTGAATAACGAAAAAGAACGGTAGTTTTTCGTCTAGTCGTAAAAGTCAAAGTTATCTACTCTTGATGGAATAAATTAACCTAGTTAAAGTAAGATTTAAACGTGCAAATTATGTTGTAGAATTGCATAAAGGAGGTGCATAAAAGACAAATTTTTTTTATTATACTCCAAGTTATTGTCTTTCATTGTTTTTCGGGCGACGAGGGCATAGATGCGAGTCACGCAATTATGCGCGGTGCGCCTGTGGCTCGGTTCGAAGGAGCGTAGGATGAAGAAAGAGAGAACTCGAGGACAATGAAAGAACTAGCTCCGAGCGATTTTCATATAAATTCCGGGGGGCCGATGGTAATCATAGTAAAATTAAGGTCATCCATCAAGCGAGCTTGCAGAGGCCATTTACTTTTACTTGTACGGTAGCGAGCCTGAGTAGCAAGGGCCACTTAATAGTATTCTCTGCGGCGTGCGCCGTAATTTTCGTTCATATCTATGGCCTAAGGAGAAAAATGAAAATGCCAGAGATTACCGAGTAAAGAGGTGTGATTTACGAAAAAAATATTCTCGAAGATAAATTTACAAGGGGAAAATCTTTAAAATATACTACCTCGAATACACGTAAGATTAGACTAAGAGATGTATATCCCTCAGTTTCAACAGGTTAAATTACTTGATATTTTAATTCAAACTATATTTCTCGAACGAGATTTAACACGTACGGTAAGAAAACAATATTGTATGTAGTTGGATGCTAAACTGAACAGTACAAATGTATTATTAAAATATTTTTATTTTTTATAAGTAATGGGGAGGTTGAACTCAAGAACAAAAATATAAATTACTTGCGTTCAAAAATTACCAAATGAGAATTTCAATATACATATATTCTGTTTTGCATAGATGAATTAGACTATTGCATTCATTTTGTCAGAATTTTAACTTATTTATTATATAGTGATTTGGTTTTTAAAACATAAGTGTATTATGGCCTAAATACATGGTTGATATACAATATTAAGAAGTTACTAATTTTAATTTATAAAACTTATAATGTAATTTATTTAAACGAGTTTAAAAATATTTTAAATATTTTTTTGCACGGCGTTTCGGAAACATTTTTTCTTCTCGCTCTTCAGGTGTGCAATTCTTTATTAAATAATAAATTTCACAAAAATTAATTAATTAGCTATCACCATTGATAATAATTTTACAATATATAAATGTACAAATCTATACCTATTCTACAATATTATGTCATATTATCCATTAGTGGATTTGTCAAATAGAGTATAACATTGATCTATAATTAATATGATGACAATTATTTATTATAGCAACGAAGCCGAACAATATTCATGAAATACTCACAGAGACTAGAATTTTCTTATCAAAACAGCACTCACATCTCCCTACATTTTCGTGTACTATGTAATTAATCATGATCTTAACACTAATAATTGATAAATAAATAAGTAAAAATAAACCTGTATAAGGAACTATACAGACATCAAATAAGTTTGTATAAGGGACGCCACGAATATTACAACTGTCAATACAAAGTGATTCAAATAAATAAACAAGTTATTAAGATATAATACGAATCGGTAAGGTAGATGACTCTGAGAATTAAAACTAAATCGCGATAAAATTTAAATATAAAAATTTGAACATTAGAAGGAAGATAGTTAATTACTGTTTCGAGTACAAATTATTTTTGTTTAAATCTATGTAATAATGTTGTGTATACTGATTGTAATATGTTAATATCTTTTTTTTGGTTCAATGTACACAGTATTAAAATACGTTTGATGTCCTTATTCATTGACGTGCTTATTAATGACACATTGTTTATCAATTTTCACTTTATTTCTATAATTTTCGTTAATTCTAGTCTTCATCATTCTTTTGGTTTTTCTTACATAAATTGCATTATATTTAGTACAGTTAATTTCATAAACTACTCCTTGATGTTCATACTATCTTCATATTGTATTTTTAACTTTCTTATTCGTACAGTTTAGGAACATATGGTAATGATAATGATACTTAAATTTTTTTAAATGAAAATGAAGGGAGATGTGAGTGCTGTTTTATTGAGAAAATTCTGGTCTCTGTGAGTATTTTATGAATATTGTTTGGCTTCGTAGCTATAATAAATAATTGTCATCATATTAATTACAGACCAATGTTATACTCTATTTGACGAATCTACTAATGGATACTATGACATAATATTATAGATAGGTATAGATTTGTACATACATTGTAAATATATATATATATGGGGTATTCCACGTGAAGTGGTCCGATCAAAATTTATAATGCGCCAAATTTTGGGTACACATTGCAAATGCTTTTCAGAATACAGAAAAAAATTTTTAGGTACTGGAATTTATTAATTCAAAAGTTATTCTAACCACAAAAAGTGAACTTTTTCCAGTTTTTTTCAACACCAGCTGGGTTCATCGCTATTTAACTCAAATCTATCAACTTTTACTATAGAACATTATATGTAACATTCGTTGCTAATTATGTCTAGAATTTATCCTTCTGGGTTAGAATTTCTAATTTCAAGGTAAATGTTATATAAACTACATGTCAATATTCAACTTGAAAAAAATCTAACTTCGCCACAATTGATTTTTTTATCCAAAAGTCCAAAAGAAAGCTTGGAGCAATACCTTTCAAATGATCTGTAGCATTTTTATGGCCTTCAATCTGTAAAAAGTTATGATAATTTAAAGAAACACGAAATTTTTTAAAAATTTAAATGGAAATAACATGTTAATTTTTGTGAATTTTTGTCTTTCTTTAAATTGTCATAACTTTTTGCAGAATTGAAGGCCATAAAAATGCTACAGATCATTTGAAAGGTATTGCTCCAAGCTTTCTTTTGGACTTTTGGATAAAAAAATCAATTGTGGCGAAGTTAGATTTTTTTCAAGTTGAATATTGACATGTAGTTTATCTAACATTTACCTTGAATTAGAAATTCTAACCCAGAAGGATAAATTCTAGACATAATTAGCACGAATGTTACATATAATGTTCTATAGTAAAGTTGATAGATTTGAGCTAAATAGCGGTGAACCCAGCTGGTGTTGAAAAAAAACTGGAAAAATGTCACTTTTTAGGTTGAGAATAACTTTTGAACTAATAATTCCAGTACCTAAAATTTTTTTCTGTATCTGAAAAACATTGCAATGTGTACCCAAATTTGGCGCATTTTAAAATTTTGATCAGACCACTTCACGTGGAATACCCATATATATATATTCTTGTAATATATATATTATCTATTATCTATTATCCGTAAATTATTATGCAAGGGTGATTGCTAATTAATTACATTTTTGGAAATTTATTATTTAATAAAGGATGCATCGAAGAGTAAAAAACAAAAATGTTCCGAAACCCGTGCCCAAATTATAAATTGACTCGTTAAATCATCGATAATTGCTGCCTAAGAATATAACCAATAATACTGTTAGGCCTGTTTGTAACTAAGTCACTAATCCCACTTTTTAGCCAACAAATTACTAGGGCTAGGGACAGATCAAATTTAGTAAATTTAAAATGTAACTGAATATAAAGGATTTTTAATGATTATATATTTATATATAATTTATAGAATTATTAATTAAATTGTACCTTATTTAAGATCCTCGGCTAATTATTAATATTAATAAAATTCTTTACATCAACCTGTACCAAAGATTCTCGGTTGATTTGGTTAGTTATTAGAGTTTGTATAATTTGTGATTCCTAGTTGTACCTTTTGGTCCTCACTTGACAGTCATTATTTATGAGTACACACACGCGCGCGCGCGCGCACGTGAAAGGAGTCAAATTTCCTTTTTTTATGACTACAGACACATTGGTCAACTTTTTACCCAGGCATCTGTTTTTTTTCAATTGATTTTATGACTTAAGGAGGTGGCATACCCGGTGGGTTACCGACCGAGCAAAAAAGACAATTATTGCATTTATTTAAAAAATATGTAATTTAATGCAAAACCCAAATACAGAAGTACTAGGTAATAAAATAGTAAGTAATTCTACGAAGTTTCAGGTTAATAGGATAAAGACACCCTAAAAAATTTCTGCACCGAAAATTACGATTATCTCTGATTTTTCGGTGCAGAAATTTTTTAGGGTGTCTTTATCGTATTGACCTGGAACTTCGTAGAATTACTTATTATTTTATTACCTAGTGCTTCTGTATTTGGGTTTTGCATTAAATTACATATTTTTTTAAATGAAAATGAAGGGAGATGTGAGTACTGTTTTATTGAGAAAATTCTGGTCTCTGTGAGTATTTTACGAATATTGTATGGCTTCGTAGCTATAATAATTGTCATCATATTAATTACAGACCAATGTTATACTCTATTTGACGAATCTACTAATGGATACTATGACATAATATTATAGATAGGTATAGATTTGTACATACATTGTAAATATATATATATTCTTGTAAATAAATATATATATTGTAAAATTATTATCAAGGGTGATTGCTCACTTAATTAATTTTTGTGAAAAGTTTATTGTTTAATAAAAGGATTGCACCTGAAGGAGTGAAAAACAAAGAGATGTTCCCGAAACCCGTGCCCAAATTATAAAGTGACCTCGTTAAATCAATCGATAATTCTGCCTAAGAATAATACCCGTACGGGATACTGTTGATGTCCTGGGGTAACTAAGTTAACTAATCCCACTTTTTAGCACACAAATACTAGGGCTATGGACAGCTCAAATTTAGTAATTTAAAATGTAACTGTAATATAAAGGAATTTTAATGATTTATATATTTATATATAATTTATAGAATTATTAATTAAATTGTACTTCTATTAGAGCCTCGGCTATTATTAATATTAATAAAATTCTTTACATCAACCTAGTACCCAAAGCAGTCCTATTCTTTTTCACTTTCTCTCCTACCCTAGGTTGATTGTGGTTAGTTATGTAGAGTTTGTATAATTGTGTGATTCCTAGTTGTACCTTTGGTCCTCACTTGACGTCATTATTGATGATGTACACACACGCGCGCGCGCACGTGAAAGGAGTCAAATTTCCTTTTTTTATGACTACAGACACATTGGTCAACTTTTTACCCAGGCATCTGTTTTTTTTCAATTGATTTTATGACTTAAGGAGGTGGCATACCCGGTGGGTTACCGACCGAGCAAAAAAGACAATTATTGCATTTATTTAAAAAATATGTAATTTAATGCAAAACCCAAATACAGAAGTACTAGGTAATAAAATAGTAAGTAATTCTACGAAGTTTCAGGTTAATAGGATAAAAAACCCCCTAAAGAATTTCTGCACACTAAAAAATTTCTGCACCGAAAATTACGATTATCTCTGATTTTTCGGTGCAGAAATTTTTTAGGGTGTCTTTATCGTATTGACCTGGAACTTCGTAGAATTACTTATTATTTTATTACCTAGTGCTTCTGTATTTGGGTTTTGCATTAAATTACATATTTTTTTAAATAAATGCAATAATTGTCTTTTTTTGTCCAGTCGGTAACCCACCGAGTATGCCACCCCCTTAAAGATGTGTACGTCGTCTTGCTTGGGTTTTTTCCACGAAACTGTGCACTCGTACACTATGATTTCATATTGAGATTACAATTAAGAACTCGTTGTATATATATATATATATACAGAATTATATTAATGATCAACTTATATTGGGTATGTGTACGCGCATGAGTGTGTGTGTATTTATATAATAAAATTTATATTATATTTCTGAATTTAAACTCAGGCACATGTAGTCGTAGCAAATATAGTTCAATTTTATAAGGAGCTTGCATGTTAGGTAACGTTTTAATTATTTTGAACTATTGGCGTTAACTTATTAAATAAGCCCTTTTGTGAGTCAATTAAAACACTTTTTACGTTTTGTAATTTTTAGTAATAGCTCTACTAACAATAAAATTTTATAGACTATCGTTAAAGGGGGTCTTTAAATACCTTGTAATATAGGAAGACCTTTAAAGCAAAAGAAGATCAACCATAATTGTCTTGTAGTTCGTTTTACTTATTCTATATTATTTCAACGAATATACATATGTTCTTTTAAAATACTGTTAAAATGCTGTTGGAATTTTCGATTATTTTTTTTATCACATTTCAACAAAGTGCCGTTTCCAATCATCCGAGTCTAGGTCATTTTACATATCGAATAGGTTTTAGCGACAAGTCACGTTCGCCACCAATTGTCTCACTATCACGCATTCATCAACTCGTAATTTTTATACTACTTCATTCATATAACTAGCCAGCTTTTATCGCAACGTGGTTCACTGATTTATCACAAATTAAGAGAAAATAAAGCTTATCCTATTACATTATTCTAATATTATTATGTACCATCAAGGAATATGTTTATTTAAATTCAATTGCGCTTATCACTTTGATTTCTAAACATGATTAGATTGGTGAAGTAAAAGAGTAAAGTTAGCTGTTTAAAATGATAAAAAAGAACCATCTAATTCAATTACGAAAAGGAAAATTCGTGTTTTGTAAAGTTGAACAAAGTTTTGCGAGGTTTGGACAACGAATACAAATAGCGCACGAGTCGCATAAGAAAAAAGGGGTTGAGCGAGAGCGAACGTGAAGTAGGAGGGTGGATACTCGAGAGAGAAAAAAAGATTAAGAATTTCTTGTGATTCGTTTTGTCGTCGAAGGGCAATCGAGGCTTTTCGAAAATGCATGTCCACATCGAGAGGAAAGAGAAAGAGAGCAAGAAGGAGGGTAAAAGCGGCAGGTGAGGTGACCTAATTGCCGCGTGCCTCAAGGAGAAGAAGAGAACGAGGTGCCCTGTTATTCCACTCGAGAGAACTCGTGCCCCAGCATTCGAGATTAGATCGCGAGGTAGACAGAGAACCTTGCGAAAACCTTTTCTTTTCCTCTTTCTCTCTTAGCCTTGATCGCGGCCCGATCACTGCGACGGACAGAGAAAGAGAGGGGGACGGAGGGAGAGAGAGAGAGAGAGAGAACGGGAACTCGAGAAAAGCAGTGCCACTGCCGGGTTGGACCTGTTTCCCGTCGTGGCACATAAGAGACGTGTGCTGAGATCAGCCTTTTTAGGGGAGCTTAGTAACGCTACGTTGAAACAAGAGCAAATCTACGCGTCCGGCAAGCTGCAGGTAGAGGAAAACGCGAATGCTCTTGGTTGGTTGCCTTCTTGCTTGTTTCCTTTTTTTGCTAACTCCAACGAAGTCTGCGTTACTGTCGTTGTTGGGGTTTGAACGAGAGAAATTCCAGGAGTTTTGTAACGGACCGTAGGATTGCCGAGGTGGAGAAACTACCTCGTACCCGAGTATTATTGACGAAAAATTGGCAAGCTTATTTACAGTATAAGCACTGTACACTATGCTGTTTTCTTATTTTACGATTACGAGCAAGAAATTTTCTTTCCAAACTGATTTATCTTTATCAAAACAATTTAGGTTACGATAATTGGTTCAGATAAAAGAAATCTTAGTTATTTTAAATAAAAATAATAAATTATCTTGGTGTTTACATTATAAAATTGTTTCGACAATTAACCGTAGAAACGTTGTAGAGTTTATATTTAATTAAACAAAAAAAATAATTAGGTACGTTAATTGTTTGAAGAAAGGACAATTTGCAAACTATTATAATTTATAAGTTCGCAGCGTAACGATAAACTTTGACAATGTTAGCGTAGAAAATGAGACTGACTCGTCTAAGTTGAGCATCATGAAGAATTCGCTCGTTCTCGTGACAACAATAACCCTTTTCCTTAATTAGCAGAGTAAAAAAAAACGAAGGAGCGGTTGCTTGCTTACGCGGGAAAAGAGAAAGTCGAGAATCGAAAAGCCAAGTCCGGGTTAAAGGAAAGATCCAGTTTGCCCGACGTAAACACTCGAGAAGAGTTAATTAAAATCGATCTGGAGTAGAGTCCGCGTCGTCTCCAGTTTTGAGGCAGACAATGCCGGTGACGCGCGTGGCTAGAAACACACAATGAACGCTCTCCGATTCGCTTAATAACAGCACGCGTTACTCTCCCTCTCTGGCAAGGCACACTATGTCTCTCGAGTGTCTCCGCACGAACCGCCGTACTGCGCGGCAGTTTATACGGGAAAGGGCATATATAAGCTCGCGGTGGGTTTTACAAGCCGGGCGGGCCCTCCGCTCCTCGGATATAACTCGCATCAACTTAAATTATACGGAAGCTTGCGCGAGAGAAACCGTATAACGAGCTTCTCCTGCGTCCTTGTTTGCGCGAAGCCGTACGTGACCCTTAAGGGGAGATTCACAACGCTGATTCTTAACAGCTGGTGTGGAAATTGTTTCTCGAGGCTCGAGGCTCGAGGCTCGCGAGAGACCAACTCCAAATTTCCTTCGTCTCGTTTCCTTCTGAATTGTGTGCACGGGATGAGACTTTCTAATTGGATAAGTCCAAAAATTTAGGGTACTGTGCTTATATTTTGGCAACCCTCTTCTAATATTTTTACACTTTTTTAATAGAAACGATCCTTCAATTTCTTATTTGATTTATAACTCGAAAGGATACAGTATTTCTTCAAACCAAGGAAGGTTGATTGTTCTAGTATCTTTCAAAATCAATTTTATTTGTTACATTGTAAAATCAAACTACGGCTATAAGAAGTACTTTACAGTATCGTGTTGCAACGGAGGAGTCAATGTAGAGTTTTTGTGTACCCATGTAAGTTAAAAACATTAAGCCTTCTTTTGTCTTGTGTTGTAACGCACACGCGAGCGCGAGTGCAACCAAAAAATTATAGTAAGAAAAACACGTATTTGTTAACATAGCTTTATAGATCCCCTTTATAAATTGGAAAACTTTCCAAAGATGCGAGAGGTTTCGAGAAATTCCGTTTATTTCCAAAGTTTCGCATCTCTCGAAGTTACTCTTTCAAAACCTCTCGTTGAAAGAAGAATGAAGATTAAACAAAGAGTTCAGCTGTGCTCTGAGCGCGCGGGACTCTATGAGAGAAATGAAACGAACGAAAATCGAGAGAGAATTAATAAAAAAAAAGTGAGCTAGCTGAGGAAGAGAGAAGAGAGTGTAAAAACATACGGGAACTCGAAGCAGGAAAACCGAAGAGCAATCGCGTACACGGCGAGCGTGTAAAACCGGACAGAAGCCGATATATAAAAGTACAATGGGACGAAGCGAGGCCAAGTCTGTCACCTGCATCGGTTATTTCTCCTCTCTCTTTCTTCATACTTTCTGCAGTATTCGCGCGTCGAAAAATTGTAAAAAGTTTTACGGGTCGTCAAACAGACGGTGGAAATACATAGATGTATACGGGGGAAAAAGAGCAAAAAACTTGCGTCCCGTTACTACTCGTTCACCGGAGAAGTGAAGTTTCATGCGGAAACAGGGGAGAGGCAAATAAGCGGCACGAAGGAGCCGAGCAATTTTTCTCCACGTACGTAGCGTCCTGTCCTGTTACCTTCGAGTATGACAAATTAAAAGTACTATCGACGAAAACGATCTTCGATCGGGTCACTCGTAAACGGCATAGACATTTCTGCTTGTCCTGTATTACAAATTTTTGGCTCGCTTTCAATACGATAAATTGTCGACTTAAGGTTTATAAAATTTAATTAATTAAATCAAATTTTATCTCTTTTTATTCATTTTTCCTCTGAAATAAGTTTGGGGCTACTTGATATTGTAATGATTATTTTAATTAGGTACAACTAATCAAATACTTATCTCGCATTTTTTATGCAATGGATTTAAAACTTTTGCACAAGTCATGTATATTAAATGAATGTCTGACCAGTTGTGGATGTTTTCTACTTGAAAATTCATAGATATATTATCTATGTAAATTTTCAACTTTTTCATTAGATGAATTATTTAAAATGATATTTCCAATTTTATATGAATTTATTAATGATCAATAAAAATATTACATAGCTTTCATTTTTCAATTTTTAGTTCAAATGATAAATTACAAAGAAACTATTTATTAGTCAAATATTGTATAACAAAGAGAAATAATATCTATTATATTTATCTTTACAGTACACGGAAATAAAATAATTTTTCGATAAATCATTACTAACAAATTTGCAAATAAACATTTTTATAAATTTAATAAAAATACCGATATACTTAGAGTCGTAAATCTGACTGGGTCCGTTTGCCTTTTACCATTTCCGTTGTCAATTGATAATGTATCGATATCAAATAAAACAATTTTATATATATTAAATGTTTAAGATAATTAGAATAAAAAATAATATAAATATGCAAAAGTATGTTACATAGTGTAAGAAATACAAAGTGACAAATAATAGAAAAATCTATTATTGAGCATATTATTAATGTAACTATTGTAAACCACAACTGATAAACTCGAAAAATATTAGAAGTAAAGAAAATCTTGCTCAGTTCTACTCGAAAGAATGAGCCGAATTGACGATACGGGTTATTAAGGGGTCAAGCCTGGGTTAAATGTTTTCAATAAATAAATAATTATTATTAGAATAATTTTTTTTTTTTTAATTCTTCTCACATATTAATTTTTTTTACATAATATATATGTATTATACATTATATTTATCAATATAAAAAATGTTTATAATGCATTTTTAATCCTGGTTATTAAACTTATAATGGTATTAAAAAATTGATTAATTTTTGCAGTTGCCGTAGGATATTGAAGCATTGAATGCATCTTTTAATGTCTAATAAGGCTTAAAATGTTCATGGAATATACGTTTACAGACTTATGTTTTTCCTTTTCTGAAAAAAAATTAATAACAATGTATTAAATATAAAAGTTGATAATAACAAGAAAAATAGTGAATGTTATGTACGTATACGTACATAACATTCACCTAAAACTTATCTTTTTGAAAATTGGGCAACATAAGTCCATAGAAATATATATTTTAAAAGTTTCCCCAAAATTTCAAAGTGATTCATCAACCTGGCTCTGAAATATCCTGCGGCAAGTAAGCTAAAATCATTAAAAAACCAATAATGAGATAAATGCATTTAAAGTTTCACTTATTAGATTTAAAGTTTTACTTATTTTATAATTCTAATACCATATTCTTCAGGTATCGTACAATTTGTATGTGTAATCTTAATAATATGTTTATTTAATAGGTTTATAGTGACTTTTTTCTGGTTTTATTAATATAATACTCAGTATATTTTTTTAATATACATGTATTATCTAAAATAACAGAAAGTCAACTTCAAGAATCAGTTTCTTTATAAAAAGAGGAATACAATTTTTTAAAACTAAAAGAATACTTAGCTATTATTGAATATTAATACATGATTATTTTATATATAGTTTATGACTATTTTATATAATAATATTTATACTATGATTATTATATTATATTATATGATTATAATTTTTATTATAAGCATTAAATTTAATTAAAAGTATGTAAAGAATGCAGTAAAAACAAATACTGCGTTTGACAGTTGTGTACAATATCTCTTTCTCTCTCTCTCACATGACAAGTCTTCCATAAAATTATTGATTTTTCGGATTGCCTTGTCACGTGATAGAGAAAGAGAGAGGCATATATAGTGTTACAGCTGCTAATGGAAGTGTGCACCAGCCACACGTTTGTAGTTCAGTTTTAAGCTATTATAATATCAAGTAGAATTATATATTATATATATTATATTATATAATATCTAAATAAAATAAGTAAAAAAAACAAGTGGTTTATAAAACTGCATGAACAAATTATATCAGATAAGTATTTGCATAACCTTAAATTTATATTTTGTTTATGTCAAGAAATTGATTCTTTGTTTCTCCATTTCAGCATAACCAATGTGTCAACACTTAGATATACAATATTTGCAGAATACAGATAAAATTATAAACAAGTGTTTTGTTATGCTCAGTGTATTTGTGCTTAGTGCGATATTATGTGGTTGAAATTATTTTATGTGTACTTATTTGTGAAAGTGTTTCAAACCTCCAATATAATTAGTATATTTCATGCCGTAAAGTACCACTCTCTATATTCTTTTGTTTCTTCTTCTGGTCGCAATTCACATGCTCTGCAAAAATATTGCTTTGGAGGAACGTCAATTACTTTTTCATTCTCATGCAGTATCAACACCTTGAAGAGAATTGAATCCTCGCTTCCTCCAAGAACCATCACCTGATACACTTATATGGCAATTCTGACTTGTTGAATCATATACTTGCTCGACAGTTGCTTTCATAGACTGTTTACCAACTTCTTTACAAACATTTTTTATCTCTGTATTAATAATGTCATAATTACTGTGAGGAACTTGACTCGGCAAATCCATATTTCCACAAAAAGTAACTAAACCAGCATGCCCATGACCAAGAGTTCTCATTGTGTACACTAACGTCTATTTATTTCATGAGCGTTACTTTTTTTCCAACTTTTCTACTTGAATCAATAACAAATACCTTAAAACAGTTTGTACATGTTATTGTTATTTTACTTCCCAAACCTCTCACATCAACTTCAGAAAATTTAACTGTACCATGACAATTCTGAAAAACTAAAAATTCTTCTAATGTTGGGAAAAGTAGTGATATATCAATAATTCTATTTTCTGTGCTACTTTCTTCAATGGTATCAGTTTTTAACTTTTTACTTGATCTGGATCAATGTTGATGGAAGTGCATCGTAGTTGGTTCTTACTGATGTTGATAATTTTTTTATGAGCAGATGTACCAGGTATTCTGTTACTTGAGTCTGGCATTTGTTTTACTGCTCGTTTTTTGTATAAGCTTATAATTAATTTCTTAAAACTAATAAAATTTAAAGTTAAAAATATACTTTTAATTTAAAATCCACTGAGTATTTACTAAAATACTGTAAATACTTTATCAATGCAGGCAATATTTACTTCAAATAGAACTGTACGTATTTGTGCAGTATATTAGAGTAAAAAGAATCATTTATTTATTAACTATTAAATTTGAATCGTATGGTAAAGTAGATTTCTACTTTACCAAACTCTACGCTTGATAGTTGCTTCGTTTAATATACTTGTATGTAAACGTCGAAAACCTCGCAATTATTATTTTAGTTAAATTAAAATAAAATGTCTTTTTTTGCAAAAATAATTTTAGAGAAATAATGTCTATTGATGCTTACGTTATTTCAATTATAACTTGCGAAAAAATTTTTTGTTTTTTTTTCAAATTTTGGGATAATGTTTTATGTAAGAAATACTTTAAAAAAAGTTAATAAAAAAAAAAATCGATTTTTGAGCAGTTAACCCAGGCTTGACCCCTCGTACACGGCGAGCGTGTAAAACCGGACAGAAGCCGATATATAAAAGTACAATGGGACGAAGCGAGGCCAAGTCTGTCACCTGCATCGGTTATTTCCTCTCTCTTTCTTCATACTTTCTGCAGTATTCGCGCGTCGAAAAATTGTAAAAAGTTTTACGGGTCGTCAAACAGACGGTGGAAATACATAGATGTATACGGGGGAAAAAGAGCAAAAAACTTGCGTCCCGTTACTACTCGTTCACCGGAGAAGTGAAGTTTCATGCGGAAACAGGGGAGAGGCAAATAAGCGGCACGAAGGAGCCGAGCAATTTTTCTCCACGTACGTAGCGTCCTGTCCTGTTACCTTCGAGTATGACAAATTAAAAGTACTATCGACGAAAACGATCTTCGATCGGGTCACTCGTAAACGGCATAGACATTTCTGCTTGTCCTGTATTACAAATTTTTGGCTCGCTTTCAATACGATAAATCGTCGACTTAAGGTTTATAAAATTTAATTAATTAAATCAAATTTTATCTCTTTTATTCATTTTTCCTCTGAAATAAGTTTGGGCTACTTGATATTGTAATGATTATTTTAATTAGGTACAACTAATAAATACTTATCTCGCATTTTTTATGCAATGGATTTAAAACTTTTGCACAAGTCATGTATATTAAATGAATGTCTGACCAGTTGTGGATGTTTTCTACTTGAAAATTCATAGATATATTATCTATGTAAATTTTCAACTTTTTCATTAGATGAATTATTTAAAATGACATTTCCAATTTTATATGAATTTATTAATGATCAATAAAAATATTACATAGCTTTCATTTTTCAATTTTTAGCTCAAATGATAAATTACAAAGAAACTATTTATTAGTCAAATATTGTATAACAAAGAGAAATAATATCTATTATATTTATCTTTACAGTATATGGAAATAAAATAATTTTTCGATCATACTAACAAATTTGCAAATAAACATTTTTATAAATTAGTATAAACACCGAAAAAAAATCGATTTTTTGAGCAGTTAACCCAGGCTTGACCCCTTAAGGGTCTATATAATTCGACAAAGTGAAGGGGTTTTTTGGTTGACTGCGTTGACCAATCGCAATGTAGCCAATCAGATTCGAGGAAATATTATTGGCGAAAGGAACAAAATATATTGCTGCATTCGTAGTACTCCTTTTATTATGGTTTCGTTGTCGATTCTCATTCTTTGACCATTGATACAAGCATCGCTAGAAAATATATTTTCAACAAATGCTCTTTTGACAAAGATATTGCATGTCTCCGTCGGTGATTAATACCGATTTACGTGTACAAAAAAAGCAACGTTAAACAACAAATAATGTGTGTAATATATGTGTATGTAGATAGTGGAAATTAAAATTATTATGGAATAATTTATTGAAAAAATATATATTAAACTTTTTAATATTACTTTCCATGGTAGGAGAAGAAAAATGATTGATATACAATGTTACTTAAATACGTTATTGAATAAGGAACTTTTCTTCGTTTGGCTGTTTGTAATCGATCAAGAAACTAATATCGAATTTACCAGACTTCGCTTTAAGCAGTAAATAAATTTTAAAATAGTATCTACAAAAGGAAAAGAGATCCGAAGTCTCCAAAAGTTTAAAAGAATTTGATTTTGTTTGAGCAAATTGTAATTGTATCGAGGGAGGGAAAAATCGATGGTAACTTTTACTTTAATATTCTTATCAATCAAATGGATTCAAGCTATACTGTTTACCAAAGTGAATAAAACTATAAAGTTCAATAAATATGAAAGTACTGGGTAATGTAAAATGCGCATAGTTGAGAAGTCGTTTAATTTTGAAATAGCCAAGGTGTGAGAGGAAAAAAGAGTCCATTATAAAAGATAAATTTTGCCGAGTGTAGAAGAGTTGGCCATCGAGGTGGGAAAACAAGGGAAATCCGATAAAAGGCATAAAGCCAGAGGAGGAAAACGGTTTGCGAAGACTAGCGTGGAAGTGACACTTGAAGCGAGAAGGCGGTACCGCACAAAGAGCAGAAAAGTCAGGGTGTGCGCCTAGCGGGCAACAAATAAAAGGTTAAAGGGTGGCCCGTGTACGGGCGTAATACTCACGCGGTGCCGTTGTGCTGGCCGATGGATATCATCCGCCAAACTTGTAGCTCGACTCGTTGCCCAGTGTCCGGGACGAATCGGTAGGTACATATCGACGGGCCCTCGAGCTGCGGTGATTTTATTTGTCCAAAACCTCGATCCGATTTGCTGAACAACTGCCGGCTATCCAGTGTCACGTTGCACACTGCGAATAAAACAGAGACAAAAACTCGTATGAGAAACAGAGAAGACCGATTTCATCTCGTCTTTTCTTTGCTTTTCTTTTACTCCTTTTGTTCCCTCTCTCGCTGTTTCTCACTTTCTATTCCCACAGCGATACTCTCGGAAGTACTCCTACGTACAGCAAAACACTTAAGTTGGGCACTGGAGAGAATACGAAAGACACAGTGAGACAGAGAGAGAGAGAGAGAGAGAGAGAGAGAGAGGCAGAACGCCAGACGCGCGATACTGTGTCTAGGGTCGACAGCACGTGAATATTGTGTGTATGTAGCATTTTATATTCACTTTTTATTTGTTCAATAAGAAATACGTCGCAAAATACTTTTTTAATATAAAAGCTCCATACCTGCCTCGATGCTGAGTCTATAAAATAATTTTTATACTACCTTCTTATTAAAGAATAAATCTTATATTTTTTATATTTCTTCTAATACCTTTTCCATTCTAAAAAATATATCAAAATGTAAAGTGAAAATTCAACCAGAGTTTGCAGAAATAAATAAAGAATAATATTATGTAAATATATTGAACAGCTTTGCGTTGATCTGACTGAATTTCAATTCAATTGTTTATTTTATTCATTATTAGTGGAAGAAATTTTAAAATATAAAGTTTCGATGCAATTTCTCCACAATAACATTTTTTGCAGTAAATAAACAAAATACTGTTATTATTAAAATAAATTTGTAAAATAAAGAGACTATCTAAAAATAATATCTTATTTACATCGCAATTGATATATATTCTGAATGAAAAGAAAAATACGAATTATATAGGCAATTTAAGGATATTCCAAAATCAATAAATAATTCAAATTATAATAGGAATGCTGTTTTTTCAAAAATTAATGTTGTATTGTATTCCCTTCGTTATCATACAATTGTAAATTTTTTAAACATCATTACTAAGGGAATAAAATTAAAAAAAAAATTCTCGTGAATTAATATACCAATCACCTTCAATATTTTCATGGTTTTGCTTAGATTTTAATATAAAAATGAATTATCATAAAAATGTGAACATTGCTGTACTTCGGAAATATCGATTAAAATTCTTATTTAAAAGAAAATTAATAATTGTAAAAACAGTGCTTCTCAGTTGATTATTTACTTGAATGGTAAGATACCATAGTATAAGTTTGATATTCCTTTAAATAACTTTGTCTTACATAAAACAACCCCAAGTTTTTGAAGCTATTGTTAAAAATTACTAACGGATCAAGTTATTCCAGCTTTTATAATGTATTATTATAAAGTATATGTAATCTGTAAATAACGTAAATATTATTAGAATTAAAAGTTTTCACCAATTCAAAGAATTTGTTTTCTTATATTAGAGTGGATTCGCGTAATTCATAAGGTTGTAATTAATAACCCAATAAAATAGAAATATGTATATACACACATATAAGAAGTTTTATTAAAATGAAATTAAAAATTAGTCGCTTACGTGAAAAATGTCAAACTGATAACGAGAAGATTAAAGGATTTGTTGAATTCAAAGTAAATGTACGAGAGGTAACTGGGTTAATTGTCCGTCTCTCGCAAGCAAAAATTCACATTTAATCACATAGGTTCCGGATCGTAAAATTCAATAATAGAGAACGGCGAGGGCAAATATACAATCAAAGGGCGATTAAATTCGATCAGCTAGTTTAATTTTCATACTGTTTTATTTCATTCGTAAGAGAGAAAAAAGGTACAATTTAATAATCAAATACTTGAAGAGGTTAAATAGTATATAGTTAGTTGGTAAACGTGGGAAAAAAGTCAAGTTCCTTATATAAATGTTTTTTATTCTTTCGTAATTAGGTAGTTCGATAACAGTTAATTGCAATTATATCGACCGACTGACCGAATAATCGTGGACCGTGTTAACTGAATCGTGAGCGCGTTCGATCCTTTTCAGCTAGTTCGGATTCGTTTATCAATTGCCTCGTTATATCGAGCGATTCTATACGTACACCCTACCCCTTCGGATGTTATAAAATACTTGACAATCGCTCTATAAGCAGGGAAGGGGAGGGGAAGAACTGTGGAACTTTGTTCGCGCGAAACTGTTGTTTAATATGTGCGACGTTTTAATGAACCTAGCCAGCGATTCGTGAACGCCTTGTTAATGAATGTACTTAAAATGTGCACTCTCGCACCTTCTCCTCGCTGTGTAAAAAAACTTGTTGATATTTCTTCAAGTTAACGATATCGGACGCTGAGCAAACAATCATTTTAATTTTAATGTAGAAAATGTAACGGAAATGCATTTTCCTCGGATAAAAATCAAAGTATAAGTACAAAATGTAAAAAGTTAAATGAATACGAATGAAAAAAGCTCGACATTGTAAAATACCATGTAACATTAAGCTTTTGTATTTTTAAAAATTTTTAAAATTATCAAGAAGTCTCCTCGGTAATTTGAATTTTTGTGATAGATGAAAACGTTAATATGATTTCGGGTGGAGAGAAAAAAGGAAAGAAATTTCTTTGAAAGCGAGCCAATCCGATGAAGAAATAAAAGATTATCTCGTTCGTTTCGTGATACAACGACATTCGCAGTTACGGTAGTAAGATTGTATACTTTATTTAAAGTCAAAGTACGTGAAAAACTGAGAAATAGCCGTTAATAAACCGTAAAATTAGATTTTCGTAACTCGGTTGCAACTCGACGAGTACAAGTAATTCGCGGTTAATTTTTAAATTATCCGTCGACTTTAAATAATTCGAGAACCGGTAAAAATGTTTACTAAATTATGACGGTCGAACGAACGCCAGGTTATCTTTAAATCCGGAAGAGCACTGTCAGGAATCTTGCGATGCAAGTCACACACGCGTGGACTCTATACATAATAATTGTTCGAATGTAAACACGTTATTCACGCGTATCGGCCGTATTAATTCTTGCATTCGGATGCTTCGAAGCGAGCGTAATTATGTACCAGCGAGTGAATATGAAAAAAGACGAACTTGAATGCGGATCGTACATTTTAAATTCAGCACTCCCGATATATAGACGATCTCTAATTTATTATGCTAACGTAATTATAACGTAATTTCGTAAATGTCTATTCAATAAAAATCGGTAGTTTAACGTTATTATCGCGTATATACACATGCTTATATACATATATGTATATATATATAAATATATTTATACACATTTGGAGAATGCGCACTCTCGTTGTCTTAATCCGATTTCACGTCGACAGCAAGTGGTCTTCATCGGACGAAATTTTGTTTACCGTCCGGAAAACGCAAAGGTATTTTGTATGCATATAGCTATTTCACAAAGTAATTACGTACTGGCAGTGCGATAAACACTGCAAGAGGATTGAATTTTCCGCTCTCAAGAGTATTAATTCGGAAAGCCGTTGAAATCTATACAGGCGAATGAGAATGTGGTCGGTACAAATCCGGCGATTCTCAACTCAATTTTTTTTGTTAATTGAAATATGCTGTCCTTTACTCGTACTTGTAATTCGAAGTAATACGGGGGACGCATTTTTCATGTTTACCGCACTAATCGTATGAAAGCATTTTTACGATGGCTCAGGTGCATTGTTCCAGAACTAGGACCCCCGGGAGCTTTTTTCTTTACTTTTTTTTATCATTCTGGTTAATTTTATCAAAGATAATTCGTCCGGTATTTAATAGATCTTTGCAAGTTTTTTATTCGTACAATAGCATTAAATGGTCTTTACGGCTGATTGATAACCGATTATATATCATAATAATAATTTATTTAAATAATAAATAATAGAGTTAGAATTATAGAATTACATATAGTTAATAGAATTGTAGGCTGCTTTGTACCGAGACTTCCTTTGCTTGCGCTGTTTCGCCTATAACTCTTTTGTGTGTGTGTATATATATATACCAACGATCTAAAATTAAATACATCCGCGGTGGAAATTTGTCTATCTTTAATGATCTGATAATGAAAGCAGCTATTAATAAACCAATTTCTAACGATTTTTAAAAAATGTCAAACTTATACCTAAAGAAAGGTTTTTATTTCTACTACGGATTATATGAATAAAATTTTATGATTTTCATCGGCATATGTAAATTACACAATGCAATGCGATAATTTTTGTTTTATATATACATAATTATATCTAATTACTGTACCACCCGGATACATCAAAAGTAAAAATGTAATAATATTTATATTTTTTAGTTAACTTATTTCGTATAAATTTAAACTTTCGTGGAAATTCTTTCGGAATATGCAAATATGTGTGTTGCGATAACAAGTTTCACTGCTATGAAAAAATGTAAAGTGCATTGTAAATTCTGTTAAAGTTAGTGTATAAAGGAATAAAATACTTTTTTCTTTTAACCGCATAATCTGCGTTTTAATGCGCGCCTTTTCAAATAAATTAATATAATATTTAGCTTAAATATCATTGGTGTGACGCGTCAGCGATAAAAAGTGCTCACGCAGTCGGAACGTTGAACCACAAGCAAAGTAAGTATTCAAATTTATTTAACACTCGCAGTTTAACTACTTGACGTTAAAAATAATTAGGTTAGATAATCGGAAAAAGTAATTATAAGCTAATAATGCAATCTATTGTTTTTTACAGATAACGTTTAGAATAGAATACCGAAACTTATACTCTTAAAATTGCTTCGTCGAAGAGAATCTGAAATTAGCATCTAAATATACGATGTACACATGTTAATCAAAAACATAGTAATAGAGATTCCACGTGGAGAGCATGCCGCGCAAGAAACTTGAGTTTCTGCGTCACGCAGGCAACTTTCGGGGAGTCGAGGAAGGTACGTTGCGGTGTATATATAACGTCTATATAGAGGTGTATACGTAGGTACGCGAGGGAGCGACAGACAGCGGAGGAAGTGTATACATAGTTTCAGTGACCGAAAGCTCACTCGGTCCAAAGCGAAGGGATGCCTGCCCCTATTTATCCAGCTCGCACTGTCTGTCCCTCTCTCTCTCTCTCTCTCTCTCTCTCTCTCTCTGTCTCCCTCTGTGTCTCTCTTTCGAGCGATTGTGCGGACGTGCATGTATACTCACTGTTGGCGCAGTAATCCTCGAGGCCGCACTGCGTGCACCTGTTCGGCATTGCGGCTCCGCAGCTGCACCCACCGGACGGCACGCAGCACGCGCACGCCGTCTTCGATGAGTTGAAGCTGCACGGACACCCCTTCAAGCTTTGGGTCCAGAGGTCAATTTGGCCTGGAATCCACAAGACACAAACCGGATGGTCAATTACTAAACTCTGATCTCCTCAATTTAGATGAAATTCGCAACAACCTTGTCGGCGACACGTACACTAATCTACCTACACATCGTTCTATACTATATGCATACAATGGCATACAACATTCAGGTGTTAATTATATATGTGAGATAGTTTATGACATTTGATGTATTGTTACAAACTTTACCTTTGTTCGCAAATAATAGACTCTTAAATTAAATATTTGATTTATATTATAACTAATAACATTTTAGTACTTTTATGAAACTTTAGTAATTGCTTTGACCAAATAAATAATTAATTTACAGCAATACATAAAAACCTATATTAAATACACCAATTATTATATGAATTCTGAAGATGAATCTATACACAATTAAATGTATTATATACTTTTTATATACTGCAAGAAGAACTTTCGAAATATATGGTTTGTTAATACATTTTGTTGACTTTCTGTTCCTTTTAGTCAATATATTACCTTAGCCTTACCGGTTTATATGTGCATATAAGTGCAAATTTGCAGTTAGTTAAATTCAATCAAATGAGCTAAAATTAACTCTAACCTGTAAATTTATAAAGGAATTATGACATATACAACTTATATATAATTACATATTTGAAGTTTAATAAATTGTATAATATTAGTTTAATAGCTGTGATTAAACATAACAGTATTCAATTGCCATTTTAATAAAATCGAGTAAAAGTGAAACAGTTTAATTAGTTTTTAATTAATTGGCTAAATAATCGACAACCGGAATTTTTCTCCTGTATTCGGTTCGTTAAAACCTTTATGCTGACGTCGATACACCAGCGGAAAATACCGAGCGGAGGAAAAGAAAGACAGAAAAAGGAAGAGGGAATCAGGAAACCGAGAGAAAACGTTGTCCCAGCTCGATCGACAAAAAAACAGATTCAGTGCAATATCGTATGAAACTAACGGTTGAAAGTAAACGCACATGTGTGCCTTGAAATCCCAACGATGCAGACAGTCGGCGTATAGAGGTTTGCGCGCGGTCAAATTGTTCGAATCGCTGTTTCGATTGCTTTCGAATACGCGACGAAGGGCCGCGTTTCTGGCGACGCGGTTTTTTTCTTTTGTCCCGTTACTGAAGGTGAGTCCAGCACGCGCAAAAGCCACCCGGACGTTCTATGTGTCGAAAGAGAAACAGCGAGTCGGTGAAAACTGTTTGTGACAAAGGGATGACGTGCTATACATCGAAGGAGGGAGGAAACGATATTTCAACTTGAAACCCGTTATAGACTGCTACACTTTTGTAAAAAATAAATATTAACGAAATTTCTACGACGTCCTTTAGGCATGCACGCGGTACAGGGGTGAATTTTTAGTAATTTGCCAGTACTCTGCTTCATTCGTTTTTCCGTTATTTAATATTGATAAATTACTGCACGTTACAACGTTGTCAATCATGGAATTCACTCCTAATTGACTCGGGTAAAGCAAGTCATAAAATAAATTTCTTCAATCGATTAAAAATATGTTTATAATACTATTTAAATTTAACTAAATTTGATTAAACATATTTACAATAATAATTTAAATTGGTTGGATTATATACACGTATGAATGCTTGGGTTCATCGAATTCCAGTGCAACGATATCGAATGCTTTATCAAATTTTTTAATATTTATATATTTTCGATAATTTGGAAAATTATTTGGTTACGCGTCTAATATACTTCGAGATGATTTCTAAATTTACTGATTTTTAACAAGGTGTGTCAATCAAGATCGTATCAAACACTATAATACTTATATTCTATTTTGGTATCGAGAATATTTAGCTACTATGCGTCTTAATTTACGACATACTAATATTTGCTCCAAGGGTGCAATAATTTGTCCCCGCACGAGTCAATTTGGAACATAAATTTTCCTGCTTCAGGCATGAGCAGCTCTTAAAGGCGATAATAAAGATTCAAACAAGCTTCAGTCGAGGTGCGCTCGCGAAGCTCGTTCGCCTGCTTAGGTACGATCAGTAGAGTATGATCGATTGATCGTGTGGTAATGCGCGATAAATTTTCCGCGGGTGTCGGTGTGGCAACGACTTTGACTCTGTGTACAAAAAATATAGGAAAAACAAAATGCGGAAAAGAAAATCGGCGGTGGAAGAAAAGCGTAGCCTCGATACGTCAATATCGCGAGGAAATACGGAGCGAGCACTTGGCCGTGCGACAGTAAAAATAAAGCGAACTTTATTGCGGTCGTTCGCTTTCCCTTCCCAGTATTTCGGGCGGAGCGTTAAAAGCGACCGCCGTAACAGTCCGACTGAAAAAAAAACTCGAACTGCAGAATCGAAGAACCAAGTCGCGAGTACGATGATGCGAAGATGAAAGTACTTTTAAATGTAGGTGCCAAGAGTTGAAAAGTCAAAGTTATTTAAAGACTTCTCAAAGTAAACTACTACTTTTTATGAAACTTTTTAAAATTATTACTTTATAATTTCAACATTTTCCGCGTATATATATGTTACGTGCAACTTTAAGGCCAGAGGTGTAGAAGAGGAACCTATAACCTTACATTCATCCAAATGTAAGGTAAAGGGAAATATGCAAAACGGTAATCTGTTCTGGCAAATTAAAAGGAAAGAAAGAGGAGGATCGAGTGACTAAGTATTAGGCGGCGGTTCCAAGTGCTTTCGATTACTGGGTACTTTAATTTGCCCATATTGTTCAATCAATGGTAAGAGAGAAAAGGAGAAAGAGGAAGGAAGAATGAAATAGAATTATTTAACGAAACTACGTAGCCGCACTGCAAAATCCTAAAGGTATAAAAGAGATTAAGACGAATCAAGGATAAGCATCAGTAGTTAGTTTCGAAATGGCATTGACTCTCTTGAAGAAAGACATCTTTTCAGAAAGTAATTAAGCGAAACGAAATTACCTTTCCCGTAATTGAATTCTGTTTTTTTATATTTACTGAATATAATAACATCATAATCGATATAAACTCAACTTTTTTATTAATAAAAGGGATTTATTTTATTTTAGTAGTGGAAATCACTCGACAAATATTATTTTAATATTTTAATAAATGCTGTAATATAATCATGTCAAGAATCGTAAGTGAGAGCATGAAAAACATCTATCACCAATTGAATAAGGTCAAAAAAAATCACAATCTGTAATGATTTTTTTTGTACAAAAGAATATACGCGCTCAACATTTTTCTAGTGAATAAGGTTAATTAGAATTTATGTGATGTAGAATATTCTTATTGATCGATCGAATGCTTTTGTCCGATTCTCAAGTGTACATATAATTCATTTGATATTGCAATATCCGTTTGAATAAACATTATTGGACCGTTCGACTTAGTGAATCGATGAGGGGTAAAAGTAATAAATAGACACCTGCCCGTTTAACAAATACTTTTTGTAGATTATAAAAGAACAAAAGAAAATCCAACGAATCGAGGAAAGACACAATGCGAAATTCTATCTAGAGGTGGAACGCGGACGAACGATTGGAGTTTGGAGTTAGCTCGTTGCATTGATTCTTGCTCGCATCGTGAATGCATTACTATGAGATAATGGAGAGAAAATACACCGATATGCGCCAGGATGGGCTTTTCAAAGGTCATTCACTATCCTACGAGGTATTGAAACGCGTATACACTTTTTCGATCTGAAAGGGGGCAAGTGAGAAAGAGAACGAGTGAAAGAGATTTGGAAGAGGAGGGATCAGTATATAGATACACAGACAATACAGAACCAGATGATAAATATTATTTTACTCGTTCCGATTATAAAAATTAAAGTATAAATTGAGGTATCGTATTTCTCTGTGTAAAAGTTTATAAATCAGAATATTTTATGTAAAATGTAATAAACACATGTTTACATGGTGTAAATGATGTATTGTTTATGATGTTTCTCTATTTACTGTTTCAATAACGTCTAGTGATAATTTGTTGGTAAAATACTTGTTAATGATTAAATAACGCTACTGCTTCTTGATATATTTTGTCATTATATTGCTTATAACGTCTATGTAGGTATAGGCTCGATAGATGAAAGTACCACGAGGACCGGCACAGAGGTTCACATACGCAAATACAGAGAGCAGACAAAATGCCGGGTTGGCCACTACTATATTGGGAACCTAGAGTCGCTTTCATCGACGATTCGGTGTGTGCGCAAGGTATAATATAACGAGAGAGGGAGAGAGAGAGGGAGAGAGAGGGAGAGAGAGAACAGAAGAGAATGGTACAGAGGGAGTGGGACGCGGAGGGCGCGTTACAAGTCAATCTAACGACGGGAGGATGCTGGATATGCGATTGTACCGAATCCGCTTTCCGAAGCACCTCGTCATCGTATATGATGAATATCAGACGACGGATGCATTAATGCACGAATGATGAACGAATCGTATGACGGGGTTTTGCATTTCTTCCTCCTAATGAACGTTTGATTTACAAATTGTAAATTGTACTAAATTGCACGGGGATTTACTCTGATGGCGTGAACGCTGACAATTCAATCTTTAAACGCACGTTGAGTAATTTTACATTGCCGAAATTGCTCTCGTAATTTGATGTTAAATGCAGAAACTGTTATTTATTTCAGAATACCGAATTCCAGTGCGGTTCTCCTACTGTGTGTGCCTATAGGTCCACATGCACCATTCCACTTAGAGAGATTTTGTTTTCTGCGATAATAGTAAATACCTCGCTATACTGATGCACATATCGAGTATCAAAAATTGTGATTATATGTATGTGTGTTACATATATAATTTGCGGAATGAAATAGACTAATTGTATTAAAAACATGATTATTGAATGAGAGTAATAGACGCAACAATAAGTATACTAACGTGCATAACGTTATTGTGAAAATAATCGTTGTTGCAAAATTTGATACTCAATAGTGTTGAAAATGCCAGAAAGTAAGAGAGATACAGATGAATAATTTAGTTCGATTGCATCGTCTGGATTTATAAACTAGAGAAGATTTAACAAGATTTATTATCCAGAAGAGTCATGGAAAATGCATCTCCGTCTGTGTAGAGCAGAGCGGGGAAGACGGCAGGTCAGGTTAGGCCAGACCAGGGCAGACCAGTCACTGTATAATACATAAGACCGACGTTCGAAGCGTCGTGCGCCGATTAAACAGACTGTTTTCCCGGTCACCGGTGGTGGATCTCTCCAACGAGTCTCTCTTCTCTCCTCTAACCCATCCCTAAATTTCCATATGCATTTGCACTTTAATTGGCTTTCCGGCCCGACGATCCATTTACCCGGGCTCCTGTACCCCTTCCTCCCCCCGCTCGCAGCTTTCCTCTGCCCTACCCCCGGATTGCCCGTCCCTCCCCCCACCCCCCCCCCCTCCCTCCCCACGCCACCGCCGCCACCGGCAAACGTTACCTTAACCGGGACATAAATACAGCCGGTGCAAACGCGATCTTCGACCAAGCGTCGATTCGTCCGACAACTATACTCGCTCGAACGATGCGCCCTATGGCCCAGGTCTTCTCTCTTCCCTCACTCTCTTCCTTCTGCCGTTCTGTGTTTACGGATGCGAAAACAGTCCGGTACACATTTGCCGCGCTCTCAGGGCTTCGCTCCCAGAAGAGAGGGATCTGTGTATTAGACCAGATCCGCTTTCGAGCGTGAAACTGCCGAACTGCTGAGATGAGGGAGAACGAGAAAGAGGCAACGACTGAGAAGGAGAGACGAACCTGCATCCCAGAAGTCGGAAGCTATCTATACCTTTGCAATGCAAGATTGCCGTTTGGATCATCGAACATGTGCTTTCGTCTATCGAGGTTTACTGCGGAACCGCAATTTACGCTACGCGCTGCATACTCAACCGCCTGATTAACACTTTATGAATTAATTACTTAGAGGAAATTAGTAGTCATCGTAGTTAATTACTTTTACCATTAAATATTGTAAAGTACATCAATGTTTATTCACTGGCTTTCGATCCGACTTTTTTTTACATTTTTACACTTTTATTCACTCGTTAAATATATACATTAAGAACGTACGTCTTTCTTGTACAACGGCAGTAACAATGCAACAATCGTTTGTATTGTTCACTGCCAATAAAATAATCTAACGTTGCGCAGAAAAAAAGATGTATAGTACAGTAGTAGATTTGGTAGAGAATTGGACGATCAATTTTATTCGGATCCCCACAAACATGTACGCGTCAATTGTCGACAATTGGTCCATATACCCTGGGCAATTAAGGTATATGTATAGCAGGTAGAGACGCGCACCACCATCATGCCTAACAGCTCACCAACGCTGACACTAACGTAAACGCACAAGCCCGTTCATTCACCTTGTGTATCTACATACACGTGCATAAGCGATGCAATGACGCATCCCAAAACGCTGGGGGCTTGTCTCGACCAATTTGAATCATTCGAGACTACCAACTATACACTCGATCCTCTTTATTCCCTTGAGAAAATTAACCCTGAATATTAGAAGTTACATGTTCTCATAATTATTATCATTGCCCTTATAATTAATTCAATTACTATTGCGTTAGACAAAAGTGATGTATATTATGCACAATTGTGCAGAAAGGTAACTAATCGTTGCAATATATATATCTTTATTCCATAAGTATATTTTACATACAATTTACAGTAAATGTAGTAAAATTTACTCTAAATGTAGTAAAATTTGTGGAGTTAGCGTACTAAATTTTACAATTAAGCTTGTAAATTTTATTAACTCTGATTTTTTCCTATACTGTTTACGAAATTCTATAAACAACAGTACAGCACGAGATACCGAAAAGAAGCGATAAATAAAATTTTTATTGGAATCGCGTCGTTCGTTTGTTTACTTTAAAAGGACGATTCGATGAAACACATGCAAGTGACGCGGTGGCGCAATGGTAAGGACTTGGATTCTCAACCCAAACTTCGCAGGTTCGATCCCGATGACATCCAGAATTTTTTTCACTAATTAAATTTCATTTAAATATTTAAAATTTCCATAACACTCGAATAATATACATAAACTAAAAAATAAATAATATGGGAGGAATAAAATTTTTTTTCTGATGTTAAAAAAAAATTAAAATTACAATTTAGTTTGGTAAAAATTACAAGATTCGCAGTTTGTTACCACATTGTCAATTAGCGTAAATTTAATTAATTTATGTAGTTTCTCAATTTTGGCTAAATAAATGTATTTTTATTAGTACAATACTCAGGTTGAAACGTATTCAGTAAGTATATTTATTTACTTTATATTTTCTATAATCGACCCAAACTAAGTGTATTACTATAATTCTAAAAATATTAATTATTTCGAATCTTTACAAGGAAAAATGTGTGTTAAAATGTATCATATAGTCTTTAATAATGAAATTACATACTGTCAAAGGAGGATACCCGTATAGAAATGTCCGAAAATGTGCAAATCGTGAATCTGATATATCACTCTCAAAAGAAAAGATTTTGGAAAAAAGGGGAAAAACCACATTTAACCGTCAAAGATTCATTTTTATATAAAAATCTATTAAAATTTGCTAGATAATTTATAATTTTTACTAGGATCCATTTAATATATAACATAAAATTTAGTAAGTTTTTGGATTTTGTCAAACTGTATTTTCATGTTCTAAAGATTATCATCATTTTTAATACAATATTTTTCTACGTGTAAACTAAATATAGCGTATTAAATTTGATAAACTAATAAATTTTACAAGGAAATAAATAATGTATAGTTTTATAAAGAAAAACAATGTATATACTTCTGATTGAATCCCACATAAATAAGAGTTGAGGGTAATCATTTATTCAAATAAGCTACATTTTTCTTAGTGATGTTGAATTTTTCATATACTTGTCTGCAGACCTCAATTTGTACGAATACTATAAGGCTCTATATATAATTGTTATTAAATTTAACGATCGATTATAAATAGTTTTAATACAAGAAGTTAAGAAATTAAAGCAAGTAGAGTAATTAGTAGAGAATAAAATATATTTATCAAAATAGAAGAATGTTTTTTTAATAACAAAGGATATCTACAAAGTTTATGGTCCAACTACATTATTTCTAAATGAAAATTACACGTTGTTTTTCTTTTAGAAATAGAAAGAAAATACATTTTGAGTTGCAAAATAAGTTGAATATAAAAAATACAGATACAATTCAGCCACGTACATATTATTTATATAATTTTCGTACAAAATTGAAAGAACCGTCGTTATTAGTGACATCAAAAGAATATAAAAATGTGTAACGCAAGGATACTCTATGATTAAACATAAATTTAATAAAAAAAATGTCCCCTTAGGAAGATTTTGTCGCGTAAGAAATATTTTATTCGACAATATAAATTTGCAGGATCGTAAGGTAGAGGACGAGGTCAATGATAAGAGTCTTCTAGTGTTGGACAGTGATAAAAAGTCGGGTGAACGAAGGGCGCGTTTTTCGGGAAGATCCGTGAAATCCGACGATGATGATGACGACGACAAGAGAGTTAATAGATCGTGAAAGTTGGATAGGAGGTGGACGATGAACTTGACGCGCACCGAGATATATATCCTGGATCTAGCTGTACCAGTTATTTCCTGACAAAGATGTAACGCGACGATATTTTCTTTTTTATGATAGCTGCTGCTTAGTGTCAACTCGAGATTTAATGGGACGATTTGATTTACTTGATTTACTAACCAGGTCTAACACGTACATCTCGACAACTGTTTGTTAACAACTTCTTTTATATACTTTCAAGAAGCTTATTTTGCAAGTAATAAGGTACTAGGCAGTAAACTATGGAACAGTTTGAAACTGAACAAAGTGATATGTGACGTCCCTCTAGTAAAAACTGAAAACCCGCATGGCAGAAAATAAAATAATCATAGCAGTGAAAACTTCTTCAGCGAAAATAGTTAAACCAACTAAATAATACTCTCACTAAACCAAAAGTTTGAAACGTTTCTGTTAATGAATTTCAATATTGCCGTAAAACGTAAAACTTTAAATGCATTTTTTTGAAAATAGAATTTTTGGAGATGCCCTCTTTTTCTTTGAAAGTATTCAAATATAAGCGATATATTCGACGCTAGACGAATTACCACTTCGAAATAGTTGATTTGGTCAATTATGTTCTAGTGCAAATCTTGCGTTGAAAAATCGCTGTCTTACATTCATTACTGTCGGTTTGAGTTATTTTATTTCTTCCATGTGTTTTTTCAGAATCAATTGGACACAAGACGTAAACTAGTAAAATAACTATGTTTAATTTGTAAGCGTTAAAATGACCGACGTGACTAAATTAAACATGGAATAATAATAAAAAATGATAATTCATACGCTATTCATTGTCGCATCGTTTACACAGTAAGTTGCAAAAAGAGCGAGAGAGAGAGAGGGAGAAAAGCGAGTAATGTCGTCGGAAGATTAGATGACTACGTATACTGTTATGCAAGACTGTAAATTAAGTACTTGAGTAGGAACGTCAGGAACACATAACGAATTCTCTTTATGGGGAAAACGAGGTAAGTGCGCCCGCGCGCGAATACACTTAGTTACGTACGCTTTGTGTTCAAGTATAACGGATTCCAGAACTTACGCATTTATACGTAAATTCGACAAAGCGGTACAGAATTGCCTCGGCGATGGAACAACCGAGCCCCGTAGTAAAATGTATATCGATTTCACTAATCAACCAGATATACATCAGTAATTAAAACAGTGAATTAATTCATCTTGCTCCTTACAATCTAGGCAGAGCGCATTGTTTTTCTACGTTAATGTAAACAACAATACTGTCCGCGAGTGCGGCAAGGACGGTGTCGATGATAAAGCAGGAACATACAAGCTATCGATATTATTATGAGAAATGTTTATCATTGTAGCCTCATTTTTTTGAGGGATAATAACATCCAATTTTCGTAAAGCCGAAAAAAAGAGAAAGACCAGACAGATTAAAGATATATACAAGAAGAGGAAAGAGGAACTTTGGTAGCAGATTGAGGATGATGAGTTATTATAATCGGATCAGCCTAATCTTGAACATCCGTATGAACGCAAAGCCGATTTAGGTTTACGGATTACCGGGTTACCAACTCCATAGTTTGACCGTTCCTAGACCTACCACGAGAATCTCACATCAGTGTACTCGTTTACGATATCTGATTTGCCCAAGTAGACCATTTTCATCCAATATAACGGAAAATTGTGTATCCGCTCAGATTGATGGTATTAGGAATCACTGTCCTATCGATATATTTTAAAAACTACTACGATACACCGAAGAAACAACTATAGATGCGCACAAGTTTATGAGTATATTACGAGTTGTTTTATTAGAAATTAAACAATATGTATTAAAATGCGTTCGAATTCACATATTTCGTCACAGTTATTCATTATATCTGTATATTTACACGCAATCCGAAGGCAATATGAACGCAGCTCGTAAAATTCTCCAAAACGTTTCAACGTAAAATAAAAACGCTAAAAAAAATTCATAGCACCAGGAGACAATAGTCCATCTCGCTACTCCCTAAAATTGTGTGTCCTTTCGTCGTAAAGCGCACATAAAAATTTTCATGGAGCCTTCCCTCCTTTCCCCCTCCCTTCATCTATACAGATTTTAAGTCTGCGTCGAATTTCGCGTAAATACCGCATGCTCGATAACCAGACGTTGAAGAGGGGCAACAATAGAACACAACCGTACAAGCGAGAAAAAAGCGATAAACCCACACGCACGCAAAAACTAGTCTATATATGATGAGAATGAAAAAAAAAGGAGAAAATAGTATATACAGTGAAGAGTGTTACACCCACCGAAATCCAAAGTTTAAGCCAGCAGGCGATTGTCTGCACTTTTGTTCATCCATTTCGGCCATATAAATACGCCGCGTTTTCTCCATCTGGTGCTTAGGGGAAAAAGGGGAAGAAGGAAAGAAAAAAAAATAGTATAAAGAGAAAAAGGTTGGAGGGAAATAGAGAAGCCAGTCAATATGGTCCCTTCCATAAATTCGGATACGACGGGGATAAAACCAGAAGCAGATCTTCTTTGGGCTCTCGCCGCCCGTTTTTATTTTTACAGCGCACAATGTATATTGGGAAACGCTTCGATTTTGCTGCTCTTCTTTCCTCCGAAATTGATTTGTATTTCTTTTTCTTTCGGCGATTAACCTTTGCGGTGGTATGCAAGAATGTTTATGACGGGATTGGTATACTAATCCCACGAATTCATTGATTTTATTTCTCCACTTGAATATTATGTAATTTTATTATTTTTAACCATCACATTAGAAATAAAATCAAATTATTATTAATATAATTACTTTAGAATATACATCACTAGAGGAAAATGTTTCTACAATTATTTATGGTAATAATCCTACGTACTATTTAGTGTCAGTTTCATAATTTTATTTATTCATGATAAATAGTTGCTAATAATCTTCAAATAGTTCTAAACTATTAGGTTCTATCAATGTGGCTTTATTTATATTTGTATTGAAAAAACCTTTAATAAACTTAAAAAGAAAACGTGCAATTTATAAGTGGAATATTCTATTTGAAAGAGTAGAAAACTGCTGTGTCACTCACAGCAGAATATAAAAATATAGAAAAAATGAAAGTATAGGATAGGTATAGAATAGAACGTGTCCAGTATAAATAGGTTAAATATCAACGGTCAGTGGAGAATACGCGCATCATAGAAATGGTGCGGGAGACGTCACCCAAGAATGTTTCCTCTGCCCACACCTAGCGATTGGAAGATGCACGCGCTACCACTCGATTGAAAGTGGCAACACTTTAGAAGTACGCTCGAGGGCTCGTGAAAGCTCGACCATACCGGTCACATACTCAGAACGACCGGGCACATAAAGCCTCGGATTCATTCCTTGGATGCTTCTTCTTCTTCTTCTCCTTCTGCTTCCTCTTCCTCTTCCTCATCTTCTTCTTCCCCTTCTTCGTTTTGCTACTCCTCTTCTTGGCTTTATGAGGAAACGAAGGAACGCGGGCTGCACGCCATCCTTCTCCTCGTTTTCTCTCGAGCCACTTGTCGTCGGGCTCGCGGCGCCGATATAAATAAAAAAGGCTCCGGGACACTGATTTACGCGATGGATTCGAAATACGGAGGAGGTACGGGCGAACTCGATGAGAGGATGCAGCGGCCATTTAACCGCGGGTCTTTGTGCACAAAGGGATTTCCTCTGGTGATACGTTCTTCACCCAGTGCGATTGACCTGGTTTTTTTTTTCCTTTCTCTTTTGAGATGGAAAAAATATACGATGCTTTTTGTGCATTTAGACAAGATGCATCGCGATACCGGGTGCAGGTAATAAAATACGGATTTTACGTAGATTCAATGGTTTTAGAATATACTTTGCCGAATAATTCGAATCTTCGCTATTGATCTTCCACGTTACCATCGTTTTCATCCTTTTTGATCCTATTCGTCTGTACCATCGTGATTTTTTTGTTGGAAATGGGTTTTACTTGCTTTAATAAGAATGACAAATGATAGGTTTTTACGGATGTTTTTAAAAGAACGTTATTTAAGTACACGGTGATATGACACTCTGCTCACTCTAGTGATTGATTGGACTGTTAATTATTTTTTCTACGCTCGCTTCAGCCAAGTTTTAATATTCATTTACAACCCTATATATATATATTTAATTGATTATTTTGTTTAATTACAAATAATATCTCATATCTATATATTTTGAAAACATGTAAAATATTTTAATATAAAATCAATTGACAAATATTTTAGTGATATAATGTGCAATCAACTAAATAAAAATCCTTCAGTGTTTAATAGATTTTGGAGCATGCAAATTAGTGATAGTTATAAACCACACGTATTCGTGAGATAAGCAAAAAAAAACACAAAAAATACATTACGCAACCTGTCGATTTTGCAGTTTGTTTGAAATATTCGAGGCTGCGTTAATGACGTCTACCGGAAAAAGATGTGCGTTGCACGGCATAAGTAATGAAATTTTCGTTTATCGTTCAAAATAAAGTTCACATTTAAACGTCTAATATACGTGTACAGCTAAAAATAAAAGAAAAATGAAGCTAACAGTAGATATAAAAAGTATCATTTCAATTTTTTATCGTCGAATACCGTGTAGTATTAGCCCAACATTACTCATCGAATGTCAAAGGTTGAGAGTTTGTTTTCGCGATAGCGTTCATTTTTGTTCCACCGGATGGTATTCGTGTGTACACGCGTTTCTCGCGGGTAGACTCGAAAGTTGTGCAGATGTATCGTGGTCCTAATGGAATCCAGCAAAAACGTATACGTGGGTGGAGTCAGACAAGTGAAAGACGACATTTGTTGAAGTGAAGGGATTTGGATGGATGCTTCGTCGACTCATACCACCCAAAAGAAAGGTATTAAAACTTGTACGTTTTCTTTCTATATTTACTGCAGTAGTAATGCTGGATGTTTGTTGAGGTAAGCCGTATAAATTCTATACGGTTGTTCGGTTAATACAACTTGTTAACTTTGAAACACCGTATTTTTTATTTATAAATGAAAAGGGCTCGAGGTAGTGCCGTAAAGGTCGAGTTAGCTCTTAAGGAAAAAATATAAATTTTAAGTATTTATTATTATTCTTTTCTCTGCAAGTGAATTTCTATACGCTACCTATTTGCAGCTTAAATTCTGAGTACACGACTCCTTTCATATGTTTTGTAACGTTTATTTTTTTCATGTGCAAATTCGGAATCAGAATTTTAAATCTTACATGTAGGAATATGTATATTAAACTGGTACATTTTTTCAAATATTTAAATATTTTTCTCAAAAATTCGATATGTAACTGAAAATATGAGAAGTATAAATAATAGTACAATATATTTATAGATTCTTTAGAATTAGTTTGTTTTTTTTGTTTTAGAATGTCACTGAATAAATATATTAAAAGATTAGATTAATATAATATCCTAATAAATATATTAAAAAAACTATGTAAGTTTTACTAATAAATAAATAAATGAATAATAAAAATTGAAGTAAATTCTAAATTCCTTTATTTTATGATACATCGTAGAAAAAATTCAATCTTTTTCTGATGATATAATTTCAGTCAATTGTTCAGGGATTCCGGTTCTGCTTGAAACGATTAATTAAAGATATACACTAAAATGTGTATGGTAAGCCTATCGATTTTCAAGCTACAGATGAACTTTATCTTTAGGTGTTAAAAACTATCTCCAAAGATAAATACTTTTTACTGGAAAATACGAATAGTTAAAAGATTTCTGTTACAGACTTTTATCATAAAAAACTAATATTAATTTCAATTTGTTGACCATTTATAACAATAAAAACAAATAATAATAACTTCAAATAGTGAGCTTAAACGTTACAAAATAATATTGTATAAAGTATATTCCATAAATTTAAAATAGAATAATAATATCCTAAAGATGATCGATTTATAAACTGTATAGCCGATGAATATCTCTTGAAATCTAAGTGAGTTTCTAAACGGAGCTGTATTATATATTTATATTGCAGATCCGCACGAATCGAGACTACAAACATGCAAGAAATACTCTCAACATCGAAGAGTATTATCTCCTTATAAAATGCACTTACGTACACTTCTTATAGATTTTCAATGTGCAATAACGTCGAGTCTGCTATAAGTGTAAAATATTAGAGCTACACGATAAATATTAAATAAGATGTTAAGAAAAGAAAGAAAAAGAAAGTAATACGAAGGGGAACTGAATTTAAACGACAATTGGAAAAATAGTGGATGCTAAGAAGGGCCTATAATATCAAGAAAGGGACAAAGAAAGAAAGCAGAGAAACGTAGAATAGAACGTAATAACAAATGGAGAAGAGGAAAAGTAGGACGTACGTTTTGGGAGCAATGCCAACTATTGCCATTACGTTGGTCGAGTCCGCATTATGCACGGTTGGAGCATCAGCGCATACCTGATATACTTTTTGGCGGTGCTAAGCTGCAACCTCGTACAATATCAAGATTCCGCGTCTTGACCAACCTCGAAGCACAGTTCGATTTATCTTTCGATATCCCATACGGTATATTTATTTTCTATGCTCGTTCCCTCGGTTCACTTTCATTTATATGCCTCCTTTACAACGGAGAAAGGGGCGTAATATACCAGGGCAACATTTGAACATGTTGATTCAAGAAACGATCTTGCTATTAAATTGCGTTTTAACCAGGTATACATCAACATTTATCTAGTCTGATTTAAAGATCCAACTTCGTACGAGAGAAAAAGACATATCGTATACCTATAAGGGTAATATTTTACCGCGGAGATAAGTTAAATGGGTTAACAGTCTAGCAATAATTCAAAGGTTAATGTAAAATGCATTACGTTTAATTTAACTATTGTAAATGATGAAAGATGTTACGATTAATATACATATATATATACATATATTCTTGTCACTGACCTAAATTTAAATTAGATTTTGAACGTTCAATCCATAAATTTGTATTAACATAGTTTGTTAAATAAGTAGGTCACTCTAACTTGTTTTACTCGTACAAATGTTTCTTTAAATTATTGCAATAATAAATTTTTTAATTCAGATAGCAGCGCATTGCTAAGCCCTTTTTTAAATGGATAGTTTTAAAAATATTATACCCTATAATTCTTACATTGATTACAACGGATGAAAAATGAATGGAATAGTAATTAATGGAATTGCATTAGGAGTAACGATGAATTATTGAACTAATCTCTAAACGAGTCGATTGGATTAGAAATTTATATTAAAAAAAATTGATCAAAAGTTGTAACGAGAATCAGTATATAAATGTATAACAAGTAATTTAATTGCAATTTGAATTTTTATCGAGATAAAAGTAAAACTGGTAGTTTGGCTTGACGTCGTTAAATGTTAACAAGATCGATAAAGACGTCACTGTAAGGAACAAATTAATATAGTTGGCTAATGAACTCGGGTATCTCGGGTATCTCGGGTATCTCGCGTGCACTTGAGATAGTCATTGTTCGAATCTTAAGTCTTAGAGGCTTTAATCTTGCGGGTGCGTAAACTTTCGGTAGACCGAGACGCGAGAGGTCCTTTCTGATCTCTGCTGTGTGGTAGTGGCATGCGCGAGCGAACGGCAAACCAGAAACAATTAAAAGGATCCTGCGAGAGAGCGAACGAGGGAGCGAGCGAGCGAGCGAGCGCTTCGTGGCTCATTCGTCTTCGTTAATGCCCAGGGCGAAATTTCGTGGCCTCTCCGGACTCTCTCGGAGGAACTACCCACTAGGAGTACGTGTACCTATATATGTATGTATATATATATATATATATATATACCCGAGTATGTTTGCTCATGAACGGGTTGGAGATGGACGACGCGACTGCCAGAGGCTGATAGATGGGAAAAACCAGAAAATCACCGAGTCTATGCAACCGCCGTACGAGGGTATAATTACTCACTTTACCAAAGAGAAGGATACATACATACATACATATATGTATATACATATACATTCTTATATACTTTTCTTTTAACTAAGAAAGACCCTGGAAATAAGAAGAGGAAGAAGAAGAAGAAGAAGGTATCGTGCTTCTTGGAATAAGTACGAGTCTGTGAGCGGGTCACGCTTCTCTAGAAAGGAAACGAGGACGAGCTCTGAGATACTGGGGAAATGTACGCGTTTTGTTCTCCTTGATGCTGCAACTTTACTTTCTTATGGATATGCTTGCCTTTTTTATTTACCCTTCCTGTCTGACATTTCGTTGTTGTTCTTCTTCTTCTTTTTTTTTCTACACGTAAGCTTTGAACTATGTACTCGTTTACCTTTTGTTCGGTGGTGTGACCTACACCGGTGTGTCGGTTCGGCGAATGGTTTTTCTCCTTACCTTCGAAACTTTCAAAGGATGTGCTTTTTCACGCTTCTTGACTAACCTCAAAATATAACACCGTTTACGTGGGTAATGTGGTTTTCTCTCAAAATCATACAAAACCGATCCGTTAATTGCTTTATATACAAACATTACAATTTTCGTCCCCAACAACATTTGTTCAAATCCAATCTCCATTAACATTTCCATGTTATTTTAATTGCTTCTTGCACTAAGGGAATAGTAATACGGTGAAACTAGGACACATTTGAAAATGTAGCTAATAATTTAATATCATACGAGGGAGATACATACAGTACTTTATAGATGAAAGAGAGTATATCTCCGACATCCAACAATATTAACTTGCATACAATGTTATTTGTACACTCAGTAAATAAAAGTAATTCAAAGAAAGTAATGAATACACTTATTAAAAAAACTGTAATAAAATTGTATCTCGTAGAGCTTTTGAAAATATTTATATAACCATTTGAGGAAATGCATTTGAGTTGATATTACGTAATTTCGTAACTAAAAATTTTATTGCCGAGTCCTCTTTAACTCAATTTCCTATCTTATTTGAAATATTCTTCGTATTCCATTAATAACATCAAATTATTAATACTCCAGTATTGAAAAATAAGGTGCATGATATTAAAGTATACAAGACAAAGAGTAGCATACTAATATTTCTTATGTAACTTGATAGAACTGTCAAACCTCACGATCTTTAAAAGAAAAACATCACTCAGCATAGCACGACAATACACTCAACTCATTCAATGACAAGGAGGCACATTGAAGAAAGAAAAGATTAGAAATAGAGTACAAGTCTAGAAAAAAGGGCACATTGCATCTTCGTACGTTTTCTCATAAAGATTTTCGTCACGAGCGTTCGCCTCTGCCGCGGCGCTATTTTTCGCCAAAATTTGTGCGCCTCTGTTCATCGAAGAGGACGCGAAATTTTACCTACAAGAAAGAAGCAAGAGAGAAAGAGAAAGAGAGGAAAGGAGTAATGCGCGAGAGCGCCGAGAAAAATGCCTGCGCATCGTCGGCCAAGCACAATATAAATAATACACGATAAAAGGAGCGTACGGTGAATCGCGTCGCGAGTGTGACAAGAACGTGACACGGGGTATCTTATGAATAGAAGCGAGAAAGCGCAAGACGAATGAGGGAAGCGATGTTCTTTGTTGACGGGTTACGACCAACTTGAACAACTGAACATCTGTTAAAACAGCTACATTTTCATAAAATCTGTATATGTGACTTCAATTCCATTTGCTGAGTGGGCAGGGTATTGGCAACGATTTTTCCGTTATCGAGTAAAGCTTTAACACGACCACGCGTTGACAGCGTTTACCTTGTAACCTCTGGTCTCGTTTCATTTTGGAAAACGAAAATATGTATATCGAATCAAAAATATTTACGTAACTCTTGCGCTTAAATTATTTATCGATTTTATAGATTATGTTTTAGTTTAAGAAATCTTACGTAAAAGGTCATACGAGTTTATTAGCTCTTATGTATATGTATACGTATGTTTATGCATACACATATATTTACACACACACAAACACACAAACACACCCAGAAACACACTCACACACACACACACACACACATATATATATATATGTATATATATATGTATATATATACATAATTTTCGTTTAAAGCAAATATAACATTTTCTACCATTAAAATGAAATTTTAAATTAATATTCTAAATTATTAATTAAATGCCATTAAAAATATTAAATTAAATTCTCATTTGAAATGGTAGGGCGTCTATAAATTTCTACAATATTTTAAATATTGACGTGCTTACAAACTTATTTATGTGTATATAAATGCGACTACATGTAAAAGTGAAAATTTCGCTTAAATTTACAAGTATATTAATAATAACATTTCCGTATTTTCGGTAAGCATATGCAATTTACAAAATATCAACCGTAAATGAAAATAAAATTCAAAGTAGCCTTCGAATCAAAATTAATTACTCGACCTTTCGCAATAATAACAAAACGAATATTCATATCAACAAATAATGCCTTATTTGCGTTAAAACACCCAGTAAAATAATTAATATAAAATTAATTTATTATCTAAAAATTATTGTTAAAGCTGTAAGAAAACACTTGTAAAGGTACGTCGAGGAGGCTATAACGGGTCCCTTTTGTTTTCAACTTCGTATCCCCATCAGGAGCTTATTGCGAGGGAACAACTCGTACCCTCATTTTTAGCTTTCTTTTCGCTCTCGTCATACAAATACGCCTCGTCAGGATCGGTCCCGTTTGCCGTCTGCTCGATTCTCGTGTACTCCTCCCTACGCTCGATCGTCATGAATTATTAATGAGACGCGCTTTCATGAATCGGCTACGCGAGGGAATGTAGGATCGCTTGCCTCTCTCTCTCTCTCTCTCTCTCTCTCTCTCTCTTTCGTTCTCCTTCTCTCCCCACTCCGGACTGTATTGACTATTTCTTTCATATTCGGATACGCTTTTGCAGTACACGTATCCAGAATTCGCTATGCAATCGCCCGGATGTGCGATACACAGACTTCCGTGAAAAATTTGCTATGGGCATGAGAGCAAACGAGAGAGAGAGAGAGACAGAGTATTCTATTTTATTTTACGACCACTCAAGAAAAATGCGTCAGACGATTGTTTGCTCATCGAGTTTCGTGTTAGTGTTGTACAATTTTAGATGAAATTATTTTGTGGAGTATTTTAAGAAAAAGGTCACTCTGGGGTCATGCCTGACTGAACGTTGACTTTTCTACTTATAGCTTCATTCTCATTCTTCAGCACGGTTTTCTTTTATAAATGCACTATTATTAGTTTGTATTTTCTGATCGGCTCATTTATTATGCATACTTAATTTAAATTAATCCTATTATTACGGAATGAAGTTTTTTTAAGTCGGGTTTTTAGATTTCACAAATTCATTTTTTATGAGTATTAATTTATATGCTACGGTTAGTATTAAATTAGCTCGAAAAATAATTATAATTGTTTATTCATTTTATTTGTATATTTTTGTAAAATCTCTCAATTTAAACGAATGGAACGTGTTATTAAATCATAATTTGATTGTAATTATTTATGATAATTTCATAATTCCACAAATTCATAATGCCATACGTGCTTATTTCGAACAAACAAAATTTATTATTAAGTTATATCGTATAAGACATCAATTATCTGTACACATCATTAATATTACATACTAAGAAGGAGAGGTATTTATAATACATTTTCAAATATTACTTTAGATAAAAACTGTTATAATATTGTTTAAATTATATAATAAGTAATTAATATTTGAAATAGTTATTTACTACTAAGAGCACTGCTTATAAATGTGAATTAATCTGCAAATGTAGAAGTCATAGCTCATCGATTTCTTTTAATCGTGACTCTTCAGTTACTAGAACAGAAAATTTTATGAGATAAGGGAAAAGAATAAAACTATAACTAACAAAGTTTTGTTTTCAATATTAAATACATATTTATAACAGATACAATTAGTTTTCAATATATTTTATGACCATTCTACCTTTCATTTGATCATTTGGATAAATATTTTTACTTTACTAGAAAAACCATTACTTATGTCGCAGATATTAAGGTAAAAAACTCTGTTTTTACTAATGGAATAAATAAATTTAAATACGGTGATGCATATTGAAAAAAGAACGTAAAAGAGATAGAGAGAGATACATAAAGGCAGAGAAATGGAGAGGTAAATGTTAAGAGAAAGAGAGAGAAAGAGAGATGGAAGATTTCATGTTCGACCACAAGGCCAATTATTCGCGCAGTGATCAATAAAATTCTTCCTCTAGAGCTTCTCACCCCTTACATGCATTTCCCTTCAACTGGGTTTGCAGTGGTGCTTGCGTTACAAGGGAAGCCGATAGTTGGCTTTATGGCCCATTGGGATGACTAACGGAGCCATTGAATATGATTTTGGAGCAGGCGGCAAATTTCGCAGTGGCGGCTCCGCGTTGGATTATTTCTGTTTACCCTTATTTTCTCTCTCTCTCTCTCTCTCTCTCTCTCTCTCTCTCCCGGCCGATGCACAGCTCGTAAATCGCTCGAGACTTCAGCACCGCGCTTTTTCAATGAACTGGAAACCTCGCGTTTTTCCTCTTTCCAAGTGGCTCTAGTTTCCTTGTTTTTTTCCTCGTTTTCTCAATTGTCGTTTTGTGCCGTGCCCTTTTGAAGCCGTTAAGCCCACAGTTCTCTTCCGACAGCAGATTCTACTGCTACTCAACTTCACCGTACACTACATTATATCGCAGTTTTGATAAATTTCATTTTTCCCATCTTCGGCTTGAACTTCATTGCCATATTAAGAGAACATTTTTTTACTATTACTATCGGTATTGGTATTGTTCGCAGTTTGCGCACTAGGAATTTATAGCGTACACGCAAAACTAAATCGTTACAAATAGCGATACGAGATACTAAACGAATGACTGTGAAATAAAATTAATGGTTGGCTACGATATATCAAATTCTAGTACCGATAGCAGAGGTAGATAATTCATTCAATACCAACTTTAATACGAGTAAACTGACTCGTTCAATTATCAATTGTTTCTGTATATAGTTTGAAAATAATTACTACATAAAGTACGTGCGCATTTCGTTTGTTACACCGGTACTCTTTTTGATTTTGTTACGCCACGACTAATCTAAAAAATTATTGATCTTATCAATTAAATGACAAATATGCGTGTAACGTAAAGGGCGCACTTTGCCATAAAAGTCAAAAGTATAAGAGAAAAAGAAACGACGCGTAGCGTTCAATAAAATAGAAAGAGGATAAACGGGAGAGGAAAGGATCACTAAATTATCCACTCGAAATTTACAAAGATGTCGAGCACAGAAATTCATCGCAATAAAAAATGTAAAGAAAAGAAGAAAGAGAAGTAAAGTAAACGAAAGAGAGGAAAAAGGTAGAAGCGCAAGATCCGAAGGGCAAAGTGTATTTTTTTTTCATTCCGCTGTTGTTCTAGATCGAAGCGGCAAGTTTCACAAGTTTTTACTCGACTCTCGTATTTCATCAGGGCCGGTCATTTTACGAGCAAGCCATCTGATCGCGCGTCCGCTCGCAAAGTCGGAGAAAAAGCCGTAGGCTTCCATGTTTCCCTGTTTGGTAGGGTCGGTGTACCTCCTCCTCGGCTATCGGCGATGATCCTTTATACACACGCGGAAGGGAATAAAGTTAAATGTGGTGAAAATCTCGCTCGAACCGGCAATAAATACGCCCGTAAAGCCCCCTGACGCGATTATATCAGATCGGAGGCCGGGCGTGTTTTATCGTCCCGCGAGTCGGTTAGCCGGCCGGGCTAGCGAGCTAACGACGAGACAGGCGCGAATCGTAAAGCGTGGCTCGTTATAAACGCGCCCGGCGCCCCGAGGAAGGATAAAGCGAGCGCGCGCGCGCGCGCACGAACCTCTGTTGGAAACCTCGGACCTCGGCAGTACAGTAACGACGCGTCGGGATTTCTCTCGTTTTCTCTCGTTGTCGTTGTCGCTGCAAAACTCGTTTCGGACGTTTACTGGGGTCTCGCCGAGGTATTATCGGCGGATGAATAGGCGCAGATACAGGAGTTACGGCGCACCCTGCACCTCGAATATCGCTCTATACCCACGCCGAGAAAGAACCTGCCTTCAACCCTACCGTTTTATAAGAATTCCCTTTAGGCGTAAACGACCAGATAACGGCCTTCCCTCTCCTTAATATTTTATTTTACTCTTGCGGACATTCATTAGCTTATCTATTTATGCTTTTATTTATGTAAAAACACTTTTTACTACGTATTCATCATCATTTATCGATCAGCTTGGGCTAAATGATATTAAAATCATCCCGATAAATATGGCTATATTTTATAAAATACTTTACGCCATTTTGAATGCAGATTAATATTCATAAACGTTAATTATATATAAATTTTTATTTAAAAATATTATCGAAAGAGTGTGGATGAATGCACTGGGTGCTATATAAATTGTGTTTTTACATACATTTTTCCATAGAACATCTTATAGGTTATTCTAGTCAATACTGTTACGTATTGATAAATCGTAAAAGGAGCGACAGGATCGGGACTCCATTCGCGAGATGTGGCTTACAAATCAGATGATACCGAGGAGCCACAAGCTGATATCGCGCAATGTGCTTCTTATCATCTTTGTATAAGTCTCTCGTCGTCAATGAAAATATAAAAATATATTTCTGTTAAATAATTATATTTAAAAATATTGTGTACAAACATTTAGTTAAAACAACAGTACGAAGTAATGTTGTTTAAATGATACGGATACATAATCACGGCGACATTCTAATTTAAAATTTCCGCACATGAAAAAAGGTGTACGACGTGGGGCGCACGGCAAAAGTGATAACTTCAATCAATTTTTATGTATAACTATTTAATTCTATAGTTATAATTAGTCTTGATCAAGCATGCAAGAATTAAAATATGGATTAGACAGCTATTCGGTATATTAGAGAAAAAGGCTATTTTAACTATTATTTAAGTTTTTTTAATTCGTGACGATATTTATTAATTAATCGTATATTCAGAATGTTACTTCTAATTGTTGTTGTTAAGTAGATCATTAAGTTAATATATCCCTCATTATTTTATGTTAAAAGTGAGAAAAAGATGGTAATTTTTGCATGTCACCATTAAAATTCTTATTCAAAATACTTGGTCCTTCTTATAAAACTATTTTTTTGTGTAATTATTGCTCAATAAGATTAAGAAGTTGTAATTAATGTGTAAGAATGTAGAAGTTTTAGATAAAGATATAAATTCTATAAATAAATAATATAGCCACATAAATTTGAATTCCGAGCAACTACACATGCTCTGTGCACTCCCTACCCCGCTAACTGCCGCTAACTTTAAACTCAATTGGTTAATTATAACTAATTAGGCGATTTTGACAAATTTTATTTCACTCGATAGATATTTTTAAGATCTACAAAAAGTATTTAAAACTTTTTCTTTTATTAGCAATATTTTTTCAAATATAAGTGATTAACCGGTATTTTGTAACTTTTTGATTATTTTTAATAGGAACCGTGCACACATTTTGTTTGGAAAATAATTGGGCTGATTCGTGTTATTTCGTACTATATGAACGTATTTTTTTGTCGGCAATATAATTTTTTTCATGAAACGTCTCTTTTTTAAGCTAATTTAATTGTTTGGCCAATTATTGGAGAATATACGTATATGCCGTAGCAAAAGAGAGAGAGAGAGTGCACCGAAATATAGGTATAAACCGTGCAAGAGTGAGAGAGACACAAAGTATATAGCGCACTGGACCAGCGTGAATTTGTAAGAGTGAGAGATGCACCGGAGTATAGGCATACGATGTTAGAAAAGAGAGAGAGAGAGAGAGAGAGAGAGAGAGAGAGAGAGAGAGAGAGTATAGCGTGGTGGGGATAGCCAAACTAAAAGTCTAGACTAGTTGGTGCCGTTACGGTTACGTCTGGATAAAGTTACACCAATGTGACATAAGAAGTTATCACTTAAAAAAAATAATAAAAAACCATAAAAAATAGTATAATATAAAAAAAATAGAAATGTGTATTAAGTTACGAAAATTGAAACTAGAGAGAAAAGCAGACTCTTGGAATAATTCAAATCGCAGAGTTGCAATGAGATAGTTCAACGTCAAGAGAACAATCGTCCTGTACACTCGCGACACGAGGAAATTTCTCTTGGATTTTGAAATGGTTCGCATGCGAAACACGAGGGAGGCGGATGTGTCTGCATGCTGCACGGCACAGCCGGCGACCGCTGACAGCAGGATCCTTAATAATCCTAATATCGTTGCTTATTATCACTACCGCCGTCAGAGGAGCGCTAACAAAACCCATTACACGCTGGTGAACCAACTAACAAACCGCTACTCATTTCTCGCTTTCCCGATTTCTCTAAACTCCTCTCTTAAATGCAAGAAAAAAGTAATTTTTATTTCTGAACAATTGTTTTAATGGAACACGCGCCAAATTATTTAAGTATTAGATCAAATATTTATATGCTGTATTTTATATTTTAATGACAATGTAACACAATAGGATTTATTGTTGCAATCACTCGTCATTCATGTTTGGTTTTAACAATTAAACTTTTGTAAATTGTAATGTAAGCTAAAGCTGTACATGTAGACACGGAGAAATAGATGAGAAGTCTATGTCAGTATGAATCGCGCATAGCTCATAACCAGCTCGGGTCTTCGGAAAAAATGGTGAAGCGCGGCACTCGAGTCCCTGCCTCCTGCCCCAGGAAAATCCGAGGGCTCGAAGCGCTTCGCGTGCACGCGCGGCCTGAATTTTCGAAAACGACTCCATATTCTCCATATTCTCTCGAGAGGGCAATAAGCGCTCGTGCCTCCCAAGGTGGTCCGCGATATTGCAGGCGTATAGCGTCGCGAAGCAGACGCGCATCCGTTATATTGTCCCTTTAAAAAGGAGCACCCGAGGGCGGCCCCCACCTAGTCACTCGCGTAGACTACTCCTCCTCTCACGCGGCTCCGCGTCTTTTCTCAACCGCAAAATTGCTATAAAGTGAGTCGCGACTACCGCCGTGCGTCATTCCGCGATCTCTCGCAACGCGCGCGGCACGGAACCGTGAGGATCGGGCGCAAAGGGGGAAGATAAAATGAGGGCGATGAGACGTTCGAGGCAAGTTTCTCTGTTTATGTTGCAGTAAAATAGAACGATGTTGAAAATTGCGTAAAGAACGATGCTAGAATATTTTGGCTCGGTACCTTACGTATATTTTCTATAGCGTATATTATACCCCGAGACTTTTAGAAAATTACGATGTTTATTGGACAGTTTCATAAACTTCTTTATGCTGATTCATTGTTACGCAGTGAAACTTCCTAGGTAACTGCACTTTGTCGTCATTTGAATAATATTTTAAATGTAATTTCAGATTAACAGAGCCGTACAGTTTGCATTAAAACTCCCAGGGGGCATTATAACATCGTTCCTTCAGTACACCGTAAAAATTAAAAGGACATTGCCGAGAGAGAGAGAGAGAGAGAGAGAGAGAGAAGTAAGAGAGGTGAAAGGGGAGGGGGAGGTACGAGAGCAAGAGAGAAAAATAGTCGTCCTGCGGCTTTATCGGGCAACGACACTCGCCGAGCCATTAAAACTCACGTTAAACGGAGGAGCAGTTTGTTTGTTAACGAAAAATTGAAGCCGCTTCCTATTAATCCGACACGTACGCACTCGCTTTTTTATCCGCTATATCGCGCAGCTGTAAATGTTGCGCGAAAGCACACTTGTATAAAAAAAAAAGAGGTGAAGAAAGCGAGGGTGAGAGGGAGAGAAGCAGAAAAAAGAGAAAGAAGTGGAAGTCTCCCGTGACGTTATACCGGCCATATATACGTGTATGCGGGAAGGAGGCATGGGCGTAAAACCGGCACTTACCGGGAGTGACTTTTTTACAGCGACCGCGCCGCGACGCCCATAGCGGATGACGTATACTTGCAAAATTTGCGCGCACGTACGCCGTCACCTGCGATGTGTTTAGGTTTAACGCTCCGCGAGGGCTCGAGTGTACAGTTCTCTTTTCGAAGAGAATACGCAGTTGACGCGAATAACCCGGTTTTCTCTCTTTCCTTAGGTATTTCATGCCCGAGATATTTAACCGTCCTCTTGGGTTTTGCGTTATATTCAAGATGGGATCATTAGTTCTTTTTCCTCCCTTTTTTCTCTTTCTCTTTGTTTTCTGAAAAAAAGAGAGATAATAGCACATTTTTATTGTAACTTCCAGAGGAGAAAGGATGTTAAACAGGAGCTTTGATTATTACACAAAATAAGTGAACTCACTCGCTTTGAAGTAGTTTAGTTGCACTTCGATAAAATTATAATTGTTTTCTGCTTAATTAACGGAATTCGATTTTTCTCATTAAAAAAAAGTTGGTACAACACTGCAAAGTGTAGAAAAGCTTTAAAAATATGTTTATTATGAATTGAAACATAAAAAATATTGAGGAAAAAAGCGATATTTTGATAAGAAACATCCAATTGATTTTTATTCAGGATGAATAAATCAAGGTTGATATAAACACTTTGAAAAATAATGTGCTGAGATTCCAAGAAATCATGTAATCGATGTGTTATAAATCGGCCGATACTGGGTGTATGATTGATTTTCTTCTAGGTAACGTAAAGCGATAAATCAATGCGTCGTCTTACTTTGTCACAGCCGTAACGTTCCATTCCCAATTCTTGTTATTCTAATAGCCTCGATAAATTTTGCGTCTTTCCAGAGTTCGTGCAAGTCTTTCCTTTTGTGTGCCGATGAGGTGAGGCCAAACAGAAACGAGAGAATGAAAAGAACCGTCGAGTCCTCTGCACCTGCCAGGAGATAACAATGGACAAGAAATATTCGAAATAAAAAGACGAATCAGCAGCATTTTCCTGGGGAAGCAGAGCGAGGCCTCGACAGCCCGCTTGACAAACGATCCTCTTCTGCAGCTTCGTGGACTCAGATTTTTGCACACTACCGCTAAAAGAATTATCGGCCTACGGTACGATGAACGAAACGGCTCTTTCGCTCAGCGAAATCCACGATAGTTTTATGATTTCGACTTTCCTTCGGGATTTATGATTTTCAGAAGGATAAGTACGATATCACGGATAAGTAGACGACGCGTCCATAGTTATGATTTTCTTCGAATGTAGTTTTTTGTACGCATTTGTACAATTTAAGGGATTCTATATTATTGGGCAGGGTAAATGATATCTAATATAATCTATTTTATTTAACTAAGACACTATAATTCTATCTTATATTTCTCACAAGTTATACGTACAATGCTCGTCAACGTTTATGTAAGCTAATGCAATTTGCAGTAAGTAATTATTGTTTCAAACGGTTCTTTCAAACAAATGTTGTTCTTTTGTACAATGTGTTGAGTTTACCTATAATTTTAATGCATAAAAGAAAAAATACATGTAAAGTTGTAATATCCAAGTTAGGAAGTTTATCCTTTTGTCTGAGTTGAAGATCAGCTAAGGAAGCCAGGAGTTGAAAGATACGTAACTAAGGAAAAAGATAAATTAGAAAGTCCAGGAGAAGCAAAGACATAAAGGGAAAGATAAATAGGGAAGGCTAAAGAAAGTTAAAAAGAACGTGTAAGAATGAGGGAAGGTAACGCGCTCGCGTTAACAGCTGCGAATACCAAAAAAAAAAGGAAAAAAAGATAAAGAGTAAAATCAAGCGAAAGAAAGATGGAAGACTCCATAACGGAGGACCAAACTGCCAGTTACATTGCGGAAAGGTCTTTAAGGAACATTTTTAACAAGCTGAAACTTCACCTATTATCCAGAGGAGCCTTGGAGGAGGTTAAGGAACGAAAAACGAAAAAGAGAAAAAAAAAAAAAGAAAACGCGCACACGTAGAACAGATAGAGCGAGGGAGAGACCGAGTCAAGCTGGACCATCGCTTGGGGGAGAGTTTAGCGCGGTAGACGGAAGTTTTAATCTTCCCTAGAGATGATCGTTAGATCGCCGACAGAGGCAAAGAGACTTAACGTAGATGTAGTGTAGACTCTAGAATTACTTTTCCAAGAATCTCTTCAAATTTTACCTTCATATTATTACAACCTCTCCATACATCGTTATGCTTAAATACGCTTGAGTCGTTTCTCTTTCTTTTAAATTCGTTTACCATTTCCTCTCCACCGAGAGCTAAGAGATAATGTTTGAGTTGGAAAAAAAGTTGAGTCGCTTCTTACGTATATACCGCGGCTTCTATAACTGCAGTGTCCTTAGTCGTTGTTACTGGTGTTTCAAATTCCCAACTCAATTTAATTCATTGTTCAAGAATATATTTTAAATTAATTAGTGCATTTATTTACATTTTAATAAATATAATTCAAAATCTCAATAAACACAATGACACTCGAGATATCCAGTTTACGTGTTCTTACAAATACAATCCATAAAAAATGTACTTATCGATAGTCACATCCGTTTAACTAATTATCTTATTATTTTTTTACGAATTACATAAAATATTGATTGGTTTTGTAAAAAAAAAAATTTTTAGGGGAAGTTCTCATCGAAGATAAACACAAATATCAAAATTAAAAATAGAAGAGTATGTAGGCGAGAGGCTTAACAAAAGATGAGCCCAGGCATGCGTATAAAAGACAAATAGCGGTATAGGAATTTCGTCGAATGGATGAACTTTGAGGAAGGGTGGAGGGGGAGGGTGGGGGGTTGGCCGAAAATAGAGTGGACCGGTCAAATTCAATATTCTGCCATGGAATAATTCGATTCGAACAAGGCTGGCTCTCTTTCTTTCTGCTCGAAGCTCGTAGGTCGGCGAGCTCCCGCGCGTCAGGGCAAAAGTTCAAGCACCGAAAATAGACGGCGCTTTAAAAATTCAACGTCCCGCCGAACGTGTTGTACACGTCGTTCCCCGTTTTTTCTCCCCAACACCCTCCTATAGTCAGTCACAAACTCTCTCACTCTCTCTCTCTCTCGTTTCACTCTTCCCTTTTATATTGCTCCCTTTTTCCGTAACCTCTATTCACGCCATTCTAGTTAAATAATTAATTTCGTCCTTTCAATCAATTTATGTATTTCAGGGGTAGGTATGCAATGGCAAGAGGGAACGCTCGGTAGATATAATAACAATTAATGCGATTTTATTAATTTTTTATCATTCACGAGTAATTTATCGCCTAGATGATCCGAGAGAGCTTATACCGTAAGTGAATTCTCGTGTATAACTATATACCGTTTTTGGCTGTGATGGATTTAGTTAGTATTATTCCGTTACTTCGTTATATCTATACAATTATTATTCAACCGCACGAGTTGTACACATTCTAAACGTGATTTTTATACCTTTCAGTTTTAACGAATATTCGTATGTAAATATTTTATTAAAAAATATCGCTAACGTAATTGCGAGTATTTAAAAGAAAATATTTGAAAAAAATGTCACCGATCGGGCAATTGTTATTCGGTATCGTTTTTTCCTTTCGTTCATAAAAATCGATTATTTTGATCGTACACGTATACCAAATGGATTTGGCTTTGTTTCTTTAGGCGAACACGCAATTCTTCGGTCTTCTTCAAGTGAAAAACGCCGAGTTGGACTGAACGTTGTTATTTTACGCGGGTCTCGCGTGCAAACGTCCGTCTCAATTAAACGCTTCGGGTATATCGCCTTTTGACACGGATCCTCAGGCTCTGTGAGTTTTTCCCCTCTGTCTTTCGACGTCGGACGCTCGGCTGCACCACGGATGAATAAATAAGTGGTACGGTAATTGAAAGAGGGTTAATTGTCGTTCCCTTGACGTAGTAAATGGATGTCTGATGGGTTTGTTTCCCTCTTTTTAGTTTTCGATTAATAGAAATGTTCTCAGATATCATTAACTTATCATTATGTTTATAAATGCATTGCTATACGTGTATCGAATGATTTTCTGGCGTGTACATTCAACTGTATCATTTTTATCTCTATATAAATTGATGGAAAAGTTAATTGATTTCTTTACCCACACGTATAGGCTACATTGGATTAATGGTATTCCAGTGATCGAATATTGATGTCAAATCGCTTCCTGTTTTTTTACAAATATGCATACGTGTATACAAGTACATATATGAATAAGTAAACTAAAAGCTTTCGATAGAGATATCAATATTGATAAAAATGTTTAAGCTCTGTACCTAAACATATTAAATGACAAAGTGGATGGTAATTTAGCTGTTCGAAGTAAAAAGAGGAACAGGAAAAAAAGGGAGAGAGAGAGGAAGATTAGTGTAATTTAATTTGCTAAATTTAACAGCAGTACGAAAATAAAGTGTACATCATAAAAAAGTCGTCGTAAAAAGTAAAAAAAGAAAAATTCAAATGAGTCACAATAAAAGTTTTATAGTGTCCTGGACGATTCGCTTAAACGCTTCTGTTATTTAAAATAAATGTCCGTACGTATTTAAATGATCGAACGCGAAGACATTTAAGTGTACCTTAACCGTATACCTTAACCGCGATATTGATTCAAGCCACTATTGTTTAGTGCTTTACCAATCAATTGCCTTGAGTATACATTTAAACAAACCTTAAGAGTTTAAGTGTTTGTTGAAATTAACCTATTCTCTACAAATTAATACAACTTTCTAATGAGATTTAGGAGAAATTATAAGATAATTGTAATTTATTATTACCTAGAATAATATTATTTAATCCTGTGAAGCATGGCGGTCATTTCTATAGTGACTTTTTGATCTGATTCTTTTTTATTTGTTAAAATTGTTATTTTATTTGGTATGAATAGTTTTAGACGTTTTTATAGAGTTAAAAGATTAGGCTATCATTTTATACTTTTAATACTTCAAATTTATTCGTTTTTTTGTTATAAATGATGAAATAGTCAAAAAATTCAATTGTTAGAAAAAAATGTATACTTCAAAGGGTTAAAAATTGAAGCAGCTTTTCTTTAATACTGTATAAAAATTTAACGAAATATAGATTGAATAAGATCAATTGATATAACTAGAGAAGGAGGTATTTTTCTCAACAATTGACGTTTCATAAAAAGGCGAATGAACGATGTTAAGAGAATAGGAAAGAAGATAGAGTAGGTATAGAGTCGCCATGCAATCGGGAAGCAAAGAAGTCGCGAATGGATTCGTCGACTTCCTTCGTTACGTGGAAGAGGTGGAGCGGCTGCCGCGAATAAGCCCGTCGCGACGGAATCATCGGAGCTTACGTACAGAAGGAGGAGAGGGAGAAGGAGAAGGAGGAGGAAGAGAGCTCCGTCGCATAAATTGGCTTCCCGAATCCCTCTGTTTCCGGCGGCTCGATAATTGGCTTAGTCCGTGGTGCTCCCGAGCAAGACAATACCGAAATTCGCCTCTTCGTCTCGTTCTATCTCGCTTTTGCGTTTTCCATTTCTTTCTTTATCTTTTTATCCGCTACGCTTCTCCCTTTTTTTTACTTTTAAAACTCTCTTTCTTCATCTTTTGTAGCCGCTGGCGATTTTCTGTTCTTGCGTTTGGGCAATTTGCACAAAAGTTTGAAAGCTTTTCATTTGATAGTTCAAGATTTTAAGGACTTAAATGTTTTATGAAAAATCGTTTGTTTAAAAATTCTTCTTATGAATGGTTAAATTTCTTTACATATTCTACACTCAACTGTCTATGTATGCGAAAGTACATTACCTATTTACTACCTTGTATTATTTTACATACATTTAGCTACTTGATTTACTTTACTTTCTTTTCTACCCTTTTCTTTTATCCTTACTTTTGAAATTTCTTGCGCCTTTCAGTCGCGCGCTTCTTTTATTTTAAACTATTTTCTTATTTACGTCAACTTCTTTCGCTCTTTCTAAAGCCGCTTGTCAGTTCCGTAAGTAAATTATTTTATCGCAATATTACCTTTATTTATTGTACATTATTTCATTATTTTATCGTCAAAACTACTAATGATCTTTGTACTTTAAAGTGACTCTTTAATGGACTCAATTTTCTTTGAATAATTTTAATTTGTTTTCAATTTTTTAGATGTTTATGAAGAGTACTTTGTAACTTTTATTACGGACAACAAACAAGCATTATATAAGTTTAATTATACTTTATAGACACGGCTGGATGGAGGATAATGACTGGAATAAAAATCCCCGTATATTTTTCCATTGTCCAACATCTTTCATTTTCACTTACTATATCGATACAGTTTTTATCTTATATTCATCTTTTCTCCTAGAGCTTCGACCGGGTTATTCGAATTTATTGGTTTCCAATTAGTTTCGAAAAGCGGAAAAGTTATTAAGCCGCTAATTGCAAAGTTGGCAGCACCAGACGAGAGCTTACAGTTTATAAAGGAAGACGTTCTCGTGCTTTTTTTTTATTTTCTTTTTGAGTCGCATGTTACCTCTCGCATGTTTTGTACAGTTGAAGAAAGTTGACTATTTCGTTTTTACGTGAATCCCTTATTATGTAGCTGATCTTTTTATTCCGTCTGTGTCATTCCAATGTAGAAAACGGGTAAAAAGGGTCGAAAGAGTTCATTAGAGAGGTTTTTTTTTCTCGTAACTCTTTGCTTTACGTTTGTTTGTGATTTAATCGCGAATTTTTAATTTCACCGTATGAACTGCACGACTCACACGAGAAACGTTAAAAGTTCTTCGGAATTTATATTTAGTTTTTTGTGATTGTAAAAAGTTTGATATTTTAAATCCCTGTTATGTAAAATATGCGAAAACAGAATATCTGATTATGTTTGTTACTCGTACATTCGAATATGAAAAACTTTTTTCAAATATTTATATTTCGTTTTAATAATTTGTAATACAACCAACAATACTTAACACTAAATAATATTAAACTCTCGGTAAATTGCACTTTGCTCCGTAAAATGTAGTAGTATGTGTTTTGTTAATACGGAATTGGAAATTTAGATCCTTTAATACTTATTTTAATACTGAAACTTAAAATATTGAATAAAACCAACAAATAAACTATAGGTTTTTGTATTTTCGTTAGAATTCCACGGTACAGACCGATAAGTTTGAATGTTTGAGCACGCTACGCACGATTTGGCAGAGGAGAGAAGAGACGGGCTCTTCGAAAACGCTAGGGTTCTTTCAATTACAGAATCGTGCACGGAGAAGAGATAAAAATTTCAGGCCCCCCCTGAAAGCTTTCTCCACAATATGAAGTTTTCGAGGAGGGAGAACTGAGCACCTGCCGCGAAGTTTCGCTCGAAGGTTAACGAAAACTCAGTTTGACACCTCGTTCACGTATCTCGCTACGAAAAATTGTGAGCTATTTCTTTAACTTATATATCAAATTCATCTTGAATGGTAATTTCGACTTGATAGCTTTTAAAATACAGTTCTTTTATTAACTTTGCAATAAGCCCAATAGGTATGATGATTTTTTAGTTTTTAGAAAGTGTAACTTATTGTTATTAGTATTTAAATATAGCAAGTATCTCATTTAAATGTTCATAGTTAATTCAATTGTAATATAAAAATGTTATAATTGGACTGCTAACGTTATTCGGTGAACGAAATTATTTGTTATTATACTTTTTTAATACATTTAATTAAAAAATATTTAATTTTACTTCCTTCCTTCTTTTTAAATAAAAATTATACGTCCAATTAATACTCAATTGCGTTGTTTGTATACTTTAAAATATATACAATTTCATTATATTTAGTAAGAAACACTAGTCACTATATATAGTATTTCTAACAAATTGCAAGTTTATGTTATATTGAGTGAATCTAAGAACTCGGATGTAACGTGCGAGACTTAGAGTTTTGAAACTGTAACTTTTAGCAATAATTAAATGAGTAAACTTTGTTTAAAAAAGGGATTTAAGACGTACGCCGGATGGTTGTGTGACAACATTCTGAAGTTAAAAAACTCCTACAAAATTGCTTCGCTTAAATGTGTTAAGTAAAATTATTAGAATGTTAAATGAAATTCGCTGATGTATCCACAAATCGAATCGATTTTTATCTATACTTAGAAGAAGGAAAAAATTAATTAAATATTAAATAAGTTAATAATTAATTAGAAGCCTTCCTTCAACTAATAAAAGGGTATAAATACATCACCTTAAATCGAAGTGTATTAATTTTTTCAAATAATTTAAAAATAAATAAGTTGAAAATAACTTGATGTACATTTTATTTTTAGGGAGTTATAAATCGCACTTTAAAAATATATCTCGTAATTAATTCGGTTAAATATTTAATTTTGATTACAAATTTGTATATTATTCTAGTAATACTATGAAACTACGTCTAGCTGTGAAATTCTCTCTATTTAAAAGAACAACACCCCCAACAATAAATTTTGTTTCATTTTGATGAATTCCTCACATCTTTTGAAATGTAACGGAGATCCATATTTTGAGAAAATACTTTAGGTACAAGTTGAGCGTTGCAGAGCTGCGGCGAAAGTTCAACTCGAGTAAGGGGAATCCCATTTCGATAAGTCAGTCGAAGAGCGTCTCTCGATGCCGAACACGTGCATTCTCCTCCTCTTTTAGGGTATAAAATCGACGTGGGGGAGAGGAAACACGCGCCCGAGCGGCCGACCGAGAGAGAGAGAGAGAGAGAGAGAGAGAGAGAGAGAGAGAGAGAGAGAGAGATAGACCCGAACGCGGTCCCGTCACGTCGGCCGTTTTCAAGTTTCCCGGGCGTGCTAAAATTTCTGGCACCTCGCGCGCCAACCTCGACTAATTTCGACTGGCTCGTGCCACGTCGCTTCTTCGATCTATTCTCCGATCCAGTGAAACGTTGGCTATTGTCGTTTCTTTCTCTCGGCCTTAGCTGCATTTTTTTCCTCGAGTTAATAAGAAAATGGAAGTTTCCATTTTAGGAATTCCGTGGGACATTGCACGATTGCTGAATGCCCGATGAATTTATGATACGCACGTTGTGAACCAAATTAAAAAGAACGATTTCGATTGCCAATTTATTGTTATCCGAACCTAAAATTTGTATTCGATATAAGTATAGCGCTAAGAATTTCAATAAAATGAAATATATACATATACATCCAGTCATTCATAGAAGATTGTTATTTTCGCCGTTATTTATTACATAAATTGATCCGTAAAAGTTTACTCAATCAACACGTACAATACCATTTGTTTATACGAGTGTATGTATTCGCGCGACAATTTTAATTTTGTTATTTTAAATGTACTAATACTACAAATGCATTCATATGATGAAGGATTTTAATTAAAATAAAAAGCTTTCAACAGTATTGGTAGTTGCTGCGTTACAGTTAAAATTGCTGTGCATCCATATGCATGCTTTTGTGCAGATTATAATAAGGTAGAATTAAGTAATTCAGTAATATACAAACAAAAATTTCAAATTTCGACTATACAATGGCTACAGTATTACGGCACACGTATTTTTTATTAATCCAATTAGTCTCAGTAGTGTAGCAGGGATAAAACTGATAGAATTATACGCGGGAGATATTAAATGGAAATTACATGTATTCTACGAGTAAACTCGGAAATATTATACCTAAATTGTTAAACTGAATATCATGCTTAAAGATGTATAATAAGTTGAAGAGGCGAAATTTTCCAAAGAAATTAAACGGAACAAGATATTAAACGAGATTGTTTTAAAAAACTAAATAAATCGACTCATTATTTACTAAGTGAGTAATCTGTTTTACTTATCGGTCTTACATTTTGTTATCCCTTTTGAATAAACTCGTCTTTTCAAGATAAAAACGAAAATTTAAATAATATATCGCACAGTAGGGTCGTCCAATACAATGCATATCTAAACGTAAATGAAATTAAATGCTTAAAGAGGACATATTGATCAAAATAAACTTTGGACTGTGAGTAAGAAATAAAAAAGCGAAGAATGTAAACTTGAAAAGGGAATAGAACTCAAAGAAATCGGTCGTAAATAAAATATATTATTTTTCTAATCACGATCAGTGCACGTGAAAGAATAGAGGCTGAAAGCGAATCGCGCGCGTACGATCCGTAAAACGAAGGCCGTAAAGAATCGGCCAGGGAAGCTGGAGCGCAATTACGCGCCGGGCGCTGCCGCGAAAAGAAGGACGCAGAGAAAAGCGAGCGTGAAAAAAAGTTTCGATAACGCTTCTCTCGCGTGAGCAAAAAAGTAAGGGAGCGAGGGCAGAGGGTGAGAGAGAAAGGGAAAAAGAGGATGGGCCTATCGTAACCTCGTGGCCCTCCAATAAACTAGCGTTTTACGGGACTAGGCTTTGAATTGCTGTGAATTGTACGAGCTATGGCTAAAGCGATTCTCCCTCTCGTCCTCTCCCTCTCCCTCCTTCTCTCTCTCTCTCTCTCTCTCTCTCCCTCGGAGAATCCACCGCGTATGGATAGCAAAAATTTTAAACTTCCCTTCGCGTGTCTATTTTTATCCTCTATTTTCGTGCTCTTTCCGTTTTCCTCTGGATGGGATGTGACTGTGCAAGAGTGTGTTTGTACGTACGTATACGGGGATGTGGTTATTCGAATAAAAAAATAGTGTATTGCGGACTTTTTCCAACTATATAGACGACCATGCTCGAATAAACCGTGACTGAGGGATTCTAATATTTATTTAATATCAATTGTGTGAACTAAGCTGATTGCGGCTAAAAGACGATTCCGAATATTGCTCGATACTGAATTTTGATATATCTTTCTACTGGTATTGCTAGAAAATCTATTTCAAATATTAAAAAAATGTTACTTGTTTTTATCAATTTTAATAGAGAAACCTAAGATTTGTACTTTTAATTTTGAAATCACAAGAAAATTGACATATTTTTCTATCGAACATCATTATTTTTTCTTCTTAGCGTCTTTCTTTCTAACATCACTGACGCATAAGGGCGGTATCATTAAACGTAAGTCGTCCGGTGCAATTGGTCAATCGTCGACCCGAACAATTGGAAAAGCGGGTAACATCGTTTGGGTAGTTGTGAACCTCAAATTTATGAGCTCAGATCCATTCTGTTCATCGTACCCTCATTCTCTTTGCATTCGTTCATGTGTGCCAGAATTTTTGGATACTCGAGTACATTAGTTACAAGAACGAGTATGCAAATAGCATTTGAATTTTTAATGTTATCACAAGAATGAGAGATACTATTGTATTATTATCCTGAATAAAAATAATTTATATTTTTTATTGTTGTAAATAAGAAACTATACAGAGATTGTAAAGTTTAGTTTTTGTATATGGAGAGAATTTTTTATAAAATAAATCTAAATGTTTTGGATAAATATTGCATTGGCAGTATGGTTAAAATTTTAAAACAAAATGCGTGCTCGAAACATGTTCGTATGGAAAAAATTACTTTCTGGTATGGTAAAAATTTTAATGTAATTCTCAATTTTGTATTTGGTTAACTTGTTTTAACTATTCTCTCCGTTTAAGAAATACCCTTTAGTTGATACTGTCGAGTTACAAACATTGAATACTTCAATAATATTGTTTTGAGGAGGTACCAAAGTCAATTAGTTTTATCCTCCCTATATCTTACCAGACTCAAAAGCCACAGAAAATTAGTTATAATTAAAAAAGGACGATAATTTACATAAATCTAGGAGAACAGTCCCCTTCCTTTATTAACAATCTACTTCAGTTCAAAATCCCTTACGATAATTTCTTTTGTATTACACGTTTGATAACGGTATACGTATGTATATACATGTATACATGTTCGCACTCATCAATTTCCTATTTCGTAAAGTTCGAGATGGTGTGTAAGTAAATATAGATATATACGTATAGCAATCTATTCGAGTGAAACGTGAAAATGAAAATAGTATAATGGTTGAGAAGTGCCGAGAGGTAATTATACTGCATCCGAATGATAAAAGGATTCTTGTATACACCCCTTATAGCGGGTAATTATATTTTTACGACTGCGTGTAATACGGTTATTGGTACGTTCGTCTAAGGAATGTCAAGATTTTTGGTAAAGATTTCTTAATAGTCATTCTTTTTGCCTCAAATTTTAAAGACATAGATAGATTATGAATAAAGAAAGGAGACTGTTCTCCTAAATTTACGTAAGTTGACTTCCTTTTTTAATTATATCATTTTCTAGGTCGGTAAGTTAGGGAGGATAAAACTTGGTTTTGGCACCCTGTTTTAATTATTGGTGATAAAATTATCAGAAATGTGTGTTTACTTTTCAATTAATTTATAAAACTGAAAATATCATGTATTATTGCTTAAAGCAAATGCATGGGCTTTACAAAAAAAAATTTTTCTAAAATATCATAAACTTTATTTATAAAAAGAAAATATGCGCCCGATTATATTAATCGACGACATCTTCTTATTTATAATGTTAAAGAGCTGCATTTCTTGCTCGGAACATTTTGTATTTAAAAAATGGTGTTAAAAATGAGTAAATAAATTGATCAATAACTGTAGCGCGAATATATTTTAGTGCTGGGATGACCAACCAGCGAATGACCTAGATTACGAATTAGCAATAGTCACGGTGGATGCATTTGTATATATATGAAACCTATTCTCGAGGGTTTGGTATGGTTTGCTACATTGATTTGTCTTGGATCTTGTGCATTATCTACGGTCGGGCACTAAAATATCTGTTTTTTCGATACGTTAAAAATAATGATCAAATATTATTTGAACACTTGCGAATCATTAAATAATTGAGAAATAATAAATTAGCTATATAAATTACACAAAGATATAAAATGTTTTATTTTATGCAAATGTTAGCGATAATGTAATTCTAGGAAAACACTTGACTGATAAAGCAAAAAGTAGAAGCTAGAGTGGTAGGGATGGATGAAAAAAGTCAATAGCTTTGTGTAAAAAATCGTGGATCAACAATTCATGAAATTCGTTTATCCCGAAAATGCCGAAAAAGGAAAGCAAACAAAACGAGCTCGATTCGGAAAAAGAAAAAGGACGATGTGTACGGATCATCTATATGGGAGTATAGTAAGCAAAGAAAGCATTGAGAGCGAAAGCAGAAAGAGAACACCAGAGAAATAGAGGGATAGAAAGAATTCTGAGGCAATTGAATTGCCTTGATTAAAGAAAGTCCTAATTATCAGCTGAGTCTTGGAAGGTCGTTATCGGAAAACGATTCGACTCAGCGACCGACCTGCCGAGACTCGCATCTCCTTCTCACTCTTTATTTCGCAACCTTCTAACGTTGTCCTTAGGTTTGTTAGTTTTGTTTCAGGTTGCAGGGCATCGCATACTTTATATTTTATTTATCTGTGAATAAACCTGTAATTACTATCACTTGTGTGGAATATATAATATTTAACATTTATAATTTTAATATTTAAGGATAATTCAGATAGCTGTCTATAATTCCATTAATTCATGTTAAATAATTTATATTCTTATTTGTGCAATTATATGCATAAAAATATAAACTAAAAATCAGAAAATATCTACTAAATTTAAAACGTAAGTTCTATAAATGCAAGCGCTTCAAAAGTGAAAAACCTACGTGCATCTTGATTGTTTAATTAAATATGGGAAGAAATGTACTACAAAATTTCATTATTAAAAGAAAAAACGTATAAGTTATCGTCGGTTTCGGTAGTGCGATTAAAACACATAAACCGGCGCTCTCCATTGAAATTCCGTAGCGGTCTCCCGCGCGTACAAAAGTTAAATAAACGCAATTTATATAAATTCAAAGTGGGCGCAATAGAGGCTCTCCGTGAATATACATATACATACCACCGTACTCTAGAATTACGGTGTAATTCAAGTGCTTTCGGGTAAATTTAGAGGGAGATTCAGAGTGCGGCTATAAGGCAAGTTGCAAAGTTGCTTCCTCCGGCCCGAGGCCGGAAATAATTGATTGGGACCCACCAACGTAACACCCAAAAGTTCGATGACTCGCAGCGAGAAATTGCTCGTTATACTCGGCGGTATCCGTGGCAACTCTTCTTCCTTATATGTACCTACATTTTGCAACTCCCTTTCTCTATTTTACGTTTCCTTTTATTATCCGTCTCTTGCCATTTGCGGGTTCGGGCAAAGAAAAGGCAACGGTTTTGTCACTGGGTCACGAGCTGGTTTCCTGTGACGCATTGTGTTTCTCCGTCTGCCCTTTGATTCTGTTTTCCTATCACGAATTTTCGTTGGACCTTTGAGTTTCTCCTTTTTTCCTTTTTTATTTTGGTGCTAACGTTTTTCACTTGTCAATGCTTTTCATTCCTATGCTTTTCAGTGATTTTTCGTTTTTTATTTTTTTGTAGGTGGTAAGTGTGGGTATTATGATAGCTTCAGTGCCTTAGGAGCCATGAAATATTTATGTTATTTGTCATAAAAAGTATATGCATAAAATTAATTTTGATATTTAATTTAAACAAAGTAATGTACAATATAGTATTTAAAGTAGAATTACCAAAAAAATACGACTAAAAAATGTATATTTTTACTCTCTAAAAATGAAATAGTGATAAAACGGTCAGTGCCGCCAAATTAGTAAATACTGACTATTAATATTGTAAATATTGCTAATAATTATCACTATTTTTTATAGCGTGGATAATATACATACATACATATTATCCGTACCTAATGATACTTGTACATACTCATCGCCACCGTAATATCCACACTATCATTCCACTCCATTTTTCATTTCACTAGCTCTCTTTCTACAATAATGCCTTTCACAAAGTAAATAAATAATTATTACTCGAATATTTCCGATAATTAATTATTTATTATATTATGTATTGAGTTAATAACTGTAATTGCTATAAAATAACACTCGAATAAATTAAATAAATTTGATATTTGCATTTATATATTAAGTAATAATTTGATCTAATATAAATAATAAACTTTGAATGAAAATATAATGCATACATTACTTACAATTTTGAATTAACAACGTTAACGAAATATGTAATGTTACCATTACGGATGCATCGTTACGTATATGAGTACCAAAGTCTAATATATTATTCGGTGTTTGCAACTAGAGTACCAGTTAATGTAAACTAAATCATACGTACGTGTTGTGCAAAATAATAAATTTGTTCGGTGTAATCATGATGCCTTACACTTACACATGGAATTACAGTTGAGATTAAAATTCGTAGTCTTGAAAAGTTTTATATCTGTTAGAGATCGTTTTGAGAACTCCATATTTCCAGGTTGTAACCTGAGCATTACTAGCTAGACATCACACATCCGAGTAGATTGCGTATAGTTTTTCTTTTTATTTCGCCAGTCGCGTCGAGTGGCGGAAGCGAAAGGCAACGAGTGCATTTCTCGTTTTTTATTTCAGCAAAAAAAGTGGCAGAAACCTCGTCGATGTTCTTTTTTTCTCTCGACACTCGTAGCACTTCATTTGAAATACATTTTTCTTTGAAAATCTCGCTCCAAGTGGGTAATGCTCTTTATCGAGGAAAAAAAAACGGACGAGCTTGCACATAAACACTAAAACTGGTTGTGGTACACGAAGTAAATAAAAATGGGAAAATGGCCGATAAGGAAAAAAAACGTGAGAAGTTATCGGGCTAGTTCTACTCTCGGGAGAATTCTGATCGAAACCAATAAAATTCTTGGAAATTATGAGAACCTTCGGTTCGAACAATTAAATTGTAAAGAAAACGTTATAATACAATACTCTGACAAATAGAAGTGATGCCATTTCTTTCGTAATCGAAACCTTAAGTAGTTTATCGTTAGCATAAAATGTTCGTTCTTTTGTTAAGTAAGAATTAAGTAATGCCATTGATGAACGTGTAACACGTTAAATTGTATCAATTTTGAATAAAAGTACTCTTTCATTTAATAGCTTTTCCTTAACTACGGTAAACTCAAAGAGCCAGGGTGAAAGGACGAAAATAAGTATTGATAGATTAAAATGGGGGAGGAAGAGAAAAAACGAAGGTCGAGAGAAATAGAAATTGAGTGAGAACTGGCTACGGAGGCGCGTGGCTTACTCTCCCTCTTCCTTTTAACCAAGTTGCCCTCGCTGCGAAATTACTTTCGAGAGGGTCCCAAGAGTGAATCTGCATAATTGTGCGTCATCGGTCGGGAGAGTGGATTTTTTTCCATGCGCCCAACCGATCTCTCGGCCAACGAGACTATTTTCAATTGAAAACGATGATGTCGACCGCATCTTTCTTTTATCTCGAATTTTCGATCGAATTTTATTATAGATATTAGGTTTTGTTTACAAAATCTTAATCTCGGATATATCGAATTAGTTATAACAAATTTTTTTATAAAAAAAGTACAATTTCATTGTAATATTGTTTTTTTAATATTAATCAACCAATAGATAGTCTAAAATTGTATATTCATAAATATTTAGTTAAATATAACTCAACTAAAGAGGTAAATTATTATGAAAGTCAAGTTTTTGAAACGAATGTATTCTAATTGCAATTGTTGTAAAATAAACACTTTGGTAAATGCATAAATAAAGGTAATACGATAGTATACGTTATTTTAGGTAATACCGGCGGAATTATTACGGCTGTAAAAGAAAAGTATCTTGACAACGATGGAAATCAGCGATAGACAGAACTGCAAATGCAGCCTGAAAAATGTGTGGAGAAAGCGGTCGTGGGATTCCCTAATCTCCTTAATCCGTCGTCATTTTAGTCCGTCAATGTGTTCGTAGGGAACCTCGAGAATTTCCAGCATCTATACCGCATAATCAGGCTTTCTTCCAAACGAGGAAACGGTTCGGATTTGGCTATTTTGAGGTTTCTTCTTAAGTATATATAGTAGCTATAGTAGGAGCGTTTGAGTAGCGAGTGCCGGTTCTCCGGACGAGTCTCATGAAATTGTTATTGCTGGAAAGAACTCGGGAATTTCAGCAATACTTGGGTCTACCTACTAGCTACGTACGGTTTTTCCAATATAAATCTGTATGCACGGGGACGGGGCTTTCATTCGTACGTTCTCCTGCCGAACCAAAAATTGCGAATACAAGTGCCGTAGCCGTGCGCTTGTCAAAAATTACTTTTCTCGTAAAATCAATATCTCGCGTATTATCCGCTGTTGAAAATTTTCGTGCATGGCTTTTTCTTTTCCTTTTCGCCTCTAGCTTCATGTGTGCGTGTGTGTGCGCGCGCCCGCGCCAGCGCGTTCGTATCTATGTGCCTGCCTGGGAATCCGTTATTTGTATGCGAATTTTTTGATTTTTAAACCCTCTCTGACTTTGTACGGAGGAAATTTCGCTCGGATACTTTGAAAAGACTTTTTTTTAGACCCAACGGCGGTATACGTACTTTGTCGTAATTCAATTTTTTCGTAAAATTGAATTATTTAATACATTAGTACCAGTCATACAATTTTAATCAATAAACGTAAAGAAAAAATTATGTTGTATAATAAAAGATTAATACATTTTTTTCCATTCAACAGCTAGCTAATATATATCTAATATATATATATATATTTTGTCAATTTATATCAGGTATAATAATACATATTATAATTAATTATTTTGAAAATACATACTCGACAAAGAACGTTCACGCAATCCTGAATTTAACGATTTACTATTGAGAATAAAGAATCTTATGCGTGAAATTTCTTACAAATTACCTTTATAAATTCCAATTCACTGAATAATTTTATTTTATTATTTGCTCCAAGTTAACGCGTATATATATATTATTCACGAACGAACATTACTTAAATGATAATTTGATAAAAAATATTTTTCAACTACATAAATTTCGGCATATTGAATTTTGATATATGGGAATAGAGAATTTCGGCATAGCATCATTTTTCATGTGGAATATCAAATATTTATATCGGATCCTTTATATCGGATAGAACAGTGCCGTTTGTAACAAAAAATTACATTGTCAATATAATCTAGTACAATTTTTTATTTCGATTTAATGCACCTATGCATAAATTGCCTCGTATCTCTTTGTTCATTTATAAAGTGATTAACTTTTTATGTTTTACACGTAAATATAATATTCACAAAGAATTATTGTTTGTACAGTATTATTCAATTCTCTAATCTTTTTGTTAGTTTACGAAATAACTACAGTTTACATACCTATATACAATTGTAATCAATATGCGATTCGAGGATCAGGATGGAATAAGGATCTTAAGAATTATAGAAGCAAAGTCTCAATATATCACGTAGTAGGGACACATGAACTTGTTCATTCCCCTATCATCCTGGTTGAAATACCCTCGTTTCTTATCGGAATTCTTCAGGAACGTTTGATAACCCCTTACCCCTACTTGGATACGTCCGTTTCTCACCTCGTACAAATGCTCGACCCTTGCTGTACATGACCACTCGAAGAAATATAAAATCGGGAAAAAGAAAGTCAGAACTTTGGTAAAATTATGAACCACTCGTGAGAATCCCCACTGTGGCCTTTCTTCGAGCATTTGGACATTCGTCAACGGTACTCGGATTAAAGACACTGCTGGTATACGCGTGTGTATATATATATAGATGCGCGCGCGCACACACACATATATATACCCAGGGAGCTTGCTTAGTAGATCGCGAGCCATTTTTCTCCGGCGTTGTCTTTCCATGATTAACGGGCTGTATAAAATGCCGCTAACGCGTCGAAGCTTTTGGGGACTTTGCCACGATGAATGTCGTCCTTTCTTTTCCCTCTCGGGGATTTATGCCTTTTTGCACCGCTCGGTTCACTTTTTATTTGACTATACCTCTTTTCCTTTTCGAGTGAAAGAAAAATTTGATGAGATTATTTTAGCTGGAAATTCAATTTAAATGTTGAAAAAGGATATTTTACTTTTGTCGTTCTCTAATTTTTTTAACAAATTAAATACGCAAAGTACGCGCAGGTTTTTATTTTAAATAATTTTATATCATTTAATTTAATTATTAATCGAGTGTTCAGTGTTACATTTTAATAGACGTTAAATGGACATTAAATATTCCATTAAATAAGTAATAACGAAGAAATAAAAGTATAGGATACATAATCATTTTGACATTTGATAAAATCCTGTGAAAGCTAGGAAGATTTAATTTATTTTTCAGTAATGATCACTCGGTGTGATTGACGAGTGTCAGATAAGGTCGACATCTCTACCGTAGTGTCAGCGATACTTATCTTGAGAAGACCTAGCCGAGTTTGCACTGTGAATGACAGCGGTATCGATAAATGTCTGGTGCAAAGAAGAAATGGCTTATTGCTTTTTCTCTTCGCTTCGTCATATTATCGGGCATCAAAGAACTAGAAATTTCTTTGCGTATACTCTACATAAATATTATTCCCAACATTCGACATTCAAACCATAAAAATAAATACTTTTCGTAAATCAATTTTAGTTTGTTTTTTCCCGTTGATTGTTTACTTTTTAAGATCGAAACTCTTATTTGTTAATTAATAAAAAAAAGTACGTATAAATATTTTCCGAAAATATTAATTATGTCACTGTTATAATAATTTAAATAATAATACAATATTAACTTTAATAAATTTAGGTTTGGCAAAACAAAACTGGGCAAAAATAAATATTATGCCAGAGTAAGAACGTTAAGTTTCCGTTTTCGAATCTGAAAGTTTGGTCGAACAAAAAGATCTTAATATTCTGTCCATAAAACAATAGAGACGGGTTTCTTTCATTACGTTGCAGTTTAAACTATATATTGTGTATAAAAGTAAATGAATTTCTTCCCACGAATCGAGCAGTAAGAAAGGATATTTTTCCGTTCGTTCATGCGTTAAAAACAGGAAGTTACGCGAATGAAGCAATCGCGAAAGATCCGGAAATTGAGGTTTCGCCACTGCGGGCTAGAAGAAAACGAAGAACCGATTATTTTAGTTCAGCTGGTCTGCTGTTACGAGGTTTTCTTTATTGGCGAGCTACGTTTTTCCTATACAGATATATATTTGTATGTGTGTGTGTGTGTGTGTGTGCGCAGCTTCGATTTGGATTAAAAATCTATCTTAACTTACGAGGAAGTTTCACAGACCGTACTGATACGAAAGGGGTGTACAAAGGGTCAGGAGGGAGCTTCGGCGAAACGAAAGTTTACAGGGCCATTAAACAACCGGATTAACGCGCACCCAAGCTAACGTAGCCCTTGTCCGCGAACGACTAACAGAGGGATTATTGCCTAGAATGTGCATGTAAACTTGAACGTTATATTTTAAAACCTTTACCTACTGTCTTCTCAGACATAGCACGACTATGAATACAATATTGCTTATCATGTAAATCTACTTTTATTAAATTCAAAACAGTTTGCTGAAATAATGCTCTCCGCTATTTACATTTACAAATCCAATTCAATTTGATTACATTTATTTTTAAACATGTAAATTAGCTCTACAATGTAACCATAACCTTGCATTGTATTTTTCTTATTAATATTGGTTAATATGATAAAGTATAATAATTGTAACATTGTTATAATAATAATAAATAGTCTAAGTAATTATCGCATAAGTTTAATTACAATTTAAGATTCAAATCAGTACAACGTGCATGTCTAGCAAATGCACATTACGGTGGCTTGCTCTATTTCTTAACCTATTGTTAAGGTATTGTTCGGTACCACAATATTCTAAACTACTTCCGTCAAAAGAGGCGTTATAGTACACTATTTAAATAATGACATATTTTTTTTATCTATTTAGGTAATCTCTCAAGAAATCAATTAACTTATCTTTTTTAAAAAATTAAAGAAAATCTAACTACCACATATTTGTAAATAACAAATAACTCGTTTTCACTTGAACATCTGTTTAAAATATCTTAAAATTATAACTAATAAATCATCCGCATATGAATAAAAAAGTTGACCATGTTTAGAATCAACTAACAGTGAAATTCAAGTTTTTTTCAACTTTTTTCGTTTCGAATGGAAATTAGAAGTTTATCAGAACCGGAAAATTTTCAATTTGTTTAAACTCTTATCCCCTGGATTTAAAAAAATCAATTATTTTTGGGGTCAGCTTTTCGGCTCGAGAAATAGTACCTACGGTTAGTGTCAAAACCATTACCCGTAAACCACTAAGTGTCACTTCCAAAGTATATATTTTTAAAGCAGAGAAGTTTAATATAACGAAAATTATGAGTTGTACTCATTGGAAAGTTATTGTACTCAGGTTTTGTATACAGACAATATGTTTACAAATAGTTGCAATTTCAAACAGGTACATAAATTAGATCTTTCTAAAACAATAATTTTTTGCTAATTTGAATATTGACTCTAAATCGTCCGTGCATTAATTAATTTTCTAATACCTCTGGCAACATTTAAAACTTAGCGATATGCAAGTAAGTTGCTGAAAAGAGAGTTTTGTACATTATTTGAGAAAATATTGAGTAACATAAATTAGTTCGTAAATACCGATTAAATTCATATATTGTACATGTAGCAAAATAATTATAAATGGTCGATTTAAAAAAAGGAATTAAATTAATGATTAATATATTGGAATAAATATTTGAAAACATAATTTTATAAATAATAAATGCCACAACCTCTCTTTTACAAGTTTGAACAGCCATTTTTACTCCTTTTAACTTAATTCAGACCGTTTGAGGTCACTCGATCGTTCACGCTCGAGTTTATAGAATATATACGCTCCGTATTCCATTAACTCGTGGATCACCTGACTAAACGAAATCCTCCATGACGGGCTTAATATAGCAGCTTTTCGCGATGACCGCACAAAAAGAAAAGGAGCAAACTGCCGAGAAAAAGAGATGAAAAAGAACACCATCCAGATTGGTCTGACTTTTTTTGCGAGACTTTCACGCTTCGATTTGATTTGCGAATTATGACCACCTAGAATTATTTGCTATTAATAAATTATATCGATTTAAAAATTTTATTTTTCAATTTTTTACAAATACTCAGCCATGTATTAAAATTATGGTGTTAAAATCGTTGCGTTATTTGTTCGTTATATCACTGTCATCATAATTATTATTATTTGTTTGACCTAAGCAAAATAAAACCTAAATAGCTGTTCAAGCAGTATATTCAATTTAATAGAAAAAAGAATATACACGCATATTACTCGTTAGATACGAATGAAAAAAGGTACTTAACTTGATTACTGTTGCTGTTTCCGAGAAACAATAACTCCGCGACCTTAATACTTACGCTAGAAGATAACAAGCGCCGCACCAACCTCTCTAAACAAAAGACCGACTAAACGAAAAAGTCGCCGTTTTACGAATACGACTAAAACAATTCTATATTGATTTAGAATGGGACGTACAATGTTTGTTCTGATGGGTCAAGATTGAAGTAGTCGAGCCATTGTTTCTCGTAAACGTCAAGAGCAATTTCATCCGTTCCAAATAAAGGCCAATAAATTATAAATAAGAACACATTTGGATATTTCGATTTATACAGGTAGTTTTATTTATCTTTTATTTGTGGTTAAATGTGATTATGTTTACCGTTATTTAAAAGCATACCAAGCGAACTAGCAGAAATATTATTAAATCTTTAAATGATATTGCATTTGCTTCAAACCGGTTTTATCGTTACTTCTATTTATCACAAATAATATAGTTAACAAATTTTAATAATCAGCGACATTAATGTTATTAAAAAATATATTATTCAATTATATTATATTGCGGAACGTAGTGAATATACATTTATAATTCAAAAAGTTATTAAAATTTCGTCATTTTTAAGCACAGCTAATTTGTGTACTAATGCAACTTATATTTTATGTATCTTTATAAGTAATTAATAACCATTGTTATGTCGATCCTTTAATTTAATATTATGTACAAAGATATATATCTACATTGTACATGATAAATCAATTTGATAGTAAACTGCAACGTATTTTTTCTTTCTGGATACATTAATTTAATATGTAGGTATAATAATGCGTTAAATTTTATGCATCATAACAAAAGTTGTAAAAAAGTATTAATTCCTTAATGCGCCTGCAGGTCATAAGTTTAATCATACTTAACGATAATTAAGAAAGTCGCCAAACCGTTATGAAAAAAGTTTTCTTAATAAAATGAGTAGAATCAACGATGATATTCAATTAAATCTTCCAGCTGTTCGGATAATTAACCTTTATAAATCCATAAAAGCGAAAATATTTGTAAAACAAGTATTACGCTTGAATAAACAGCGCAATTGGCGTAATTGTCCGATGTAAATCAAATGAAATAGGAGAGATTTTTGAAACGAGTCGAATATGAATGTAGATGGTGTAGAGATATACGGGTGACCGCTGATTCCCGAATAATCGTTAAGCTATTAGGCCCTAAGAAACATTTGGATCAGCCGTTCGCAGTGAAACGGTAGAAATGGCATCATAAAGGGTCCAGAAATTCCCTCGCAATAAGACGAACGCGAGAACATTCAGAGGTCCATTGGACGTCGGACTACTCGGGAGTCTGCGTTGATTGTCGGAACAGCATCAACGGCATTGCGCTCGACGCGAGTGGAACGGAAGATCCGTGAGGAGGAGATACCACCGCACGGCCCTGAGAATGTCGGAGTCGCTCCAGGCGCAAGGCTATTCGAATTAATGGACATTCTCTAGGGCGATTGCCCCATCTTGACGTTTGAACGTCTGTTTCCTCTGTATCTCCTCGATTCTCTTTCTGCACGCTTTTGGCCCTTCGTGGGCTTGACCTCGCTCGCACTTATATACCTTACTTGCGCCACTGAATGCGCCCCCGTACTCCGCTGGGAGCGAGACCCGACAACTTTTCTTTAGGGACTAGTGATTTTGCTTTCCTTTTTTTATCTGCCTTTTTCAACTTCTTTCTTTTCTTCTTATAAAAGAATTTTTAGACTTTAAGTAATCCGAGTCATCGTTATATTAGTTTTTTTTTATATTTTCTTCTTTGTTCCCCAGTATACCGGCCACCCGGCTAGTTTATACGGAACACCCCTACCACCTATATGTGAGGCTGAATATTACCTCTTCTTCTGATTATAACAATATCGTGTAAGCCTAAACATCGATACCAAATTATATACACCTCACGCTCACGTTATATCCAAGTACATGCGCAGCATATGCTAATTAACTTTCGTGATCGAAAGAGGTGCGTCTCCGTTACTTCGTAATTTTTGTTATATTGAATGCATTTACTATTTAAACTGTAAATTCTATTAATTCTCTTAAATAATATGTTTATATAATACGTTATATCCATTTGATGATACTATTACGTGTAAATACAAAGCATAGCTTTTGAGTATAAGCGTAGAAAATGTTTATTAGCAAGGACATGATGTGAAATATAAAAAAAAATATGAAATATAAAATTAAAAGAATTTTAACGTTTTATCGCCGACAGCACGTAAAAACTGACAACGAAAATTAATAAAATACCGTATGTGCAACTTTTTATCTATGTATATATTGTAATTAAGTAGATATGCTTTAAATTACGTCAGACATGCGTGCATAAATATATGCTGTCCATTTTATTACATGAATTTTAATCGTTATTATGTGATGAAAAAACGTTAAAGTCCTTTTTAATTTTCATTTTTTTTATGTTGCTACGTACCTTCTTTTCATACAGATTTTATTGTTGTTTTAAAAATTTAACCGCTGTTTCGCTTTCATTTAATTTTTATTTTACGTAAAGTAGTTCTAATTCACATATTCGAGAAATTTTATGTATGTACGAAATATACATATAAACTTCAAAACAATTGAAGTAATATGTTATTAACTTATTTGATATCTGATTACACCAATATCAGACACAGATGGAATGAAGGTGGTTCTATAAAAAGTTAATTTTAAATTCAATCGTCTTAATGTAGAGTATTTTTCATTTCTTGAACTTTGGTATTAACAATATTGAATAAACTGTAAATGCAATAAATTCCGTGGATAAGAAGAAGATTCGGTGTGGAAGTAAGAAAAAACCGTATAACTTAATAAATCCATATCCGAACCACAAAGAATTTAAAAGAAAAACTCTCGAAGAAGGAGGAAATAACAGATACTGTTATCATTTCAAATTAGTCAATCTCGTGGAAAGCCGAAGCAAGCATCTGGGCCGAGTGAGCTCTGCCTCTCCCGCCGAGCGGTGGTGAAATAACAAAAGTTCCCCATTTGACGCTCAGCCTCGTCCGGGAGTGAAATTGAAATTCCTTCAATATCCGAGATTATGCCGACTGGTCGACACGCGCGGAGGACCTACCCGCGTGGCTCGAAATAGCTTTTATTCAAATTTCTAATCACAGGTCGTCGAAATCGGACCAAGGCGAGTGCGCGCGCGGGCAAGCGCGGATTAGAGGACGCGATAATTTGCCAGACGAGAGGGAGCGCGCGCGCGGGCGGTGACATTACCATATGGTAATTACCGGAGCGCGTCAACTTCCCTATATATCGGCGCAGACGATTCCATGGGAATGGGACGAATAACCAGCGGGCCAAGTATCACTCGTACCGTAGATTGCCGCCCGTTGTTGTTCCCAGAGTTTCTCTGTCTATCCCGCTCGGGGAGTCCTCGATATACCTGTACACCTATACAGATCTGCATCCACATATATACAGGTATACAAATCCACGCCTGGCTCTCTCGATCTGTATGCGACTGCGTCTCTGAATTATGCGAGCTGAATAGGTTAGTTTGCCACTCTCTCTCGGTAGCTGTAAACCGTCCCTCTTTCACGGAAGAACGAATGCGGATACGGAGTGCTTTCATTAATATTCCCTATCGATTTTACCGAGCGTAAAAAATGGCTTTACCACTGCAATCGCATTATTTTCTAACAGATTTTGGGAAAAATATATTTTTTTTCTAATTTTCAAGGCACAAATGTATTCCGTGAAAGTACGTCTTGTAATTATATAAATAGGTATATGGTCAATTTTTCTTTTCCAATTGAAGGGTCTTTTTTTATCCTGGAGGATTACGAAGTAGAAACAAATAAGTCAATTTTCATAATCGCAACTTTATTACATGTTATTTTCTCATACCTCTCATTTATTATATAGGTGAATGACCCAGGAGTTGGACAAGTACGAGTGATTGAATTGTCCCAGTGCTTAGAAGGTATCGACCAATCAGAAGCTGAGATTAATTACTGGTACGAATAGGTAATCAGCAAACACAGGCAAATACTCCAATAATTATTTGAATAAGTATGTTATAAACAATAATAAAGTTCAATAATCCATAACTATTTACGCTTACTACAATATTATATTCGTTTTCGTTTAAAAAATGAATTAAAGTTTTAATAATTAAAGTTTAGGATTTTATTTGATTAGAGAACGAATTACTTATTTACATAAAAAATGAATAATTTTTAAATAATAACTGAAACCCACGCAATTAAATTATAAACTTAATTTACACATTCTGTATATTATAAATATTTTCGGTAGCATTCACAGTAATATACACGTACGCGCATTACGGTGGTAATGAATTTCAGTCATCAATGTAGTTTACTTACACAAAGAGCAAGTAAGCTTTTAAAGAGTCACTCTGTTTATACGGCGTAAATTAGAACCCAAATTCAAATAAACTAATTGCATTTTCAATGATTTACAAATCGGGTCAGCGTAGATATTTTTATAAGTATCATTAGCTAACATTAATTCATTTGTTAAATATTAAATGTTAAATAATATAGTATAAAAGTTTTGTGGCATACCTCTCGAGCATTATATTTTGTCACCGTATACACATCCAGAAAATACGAGACTGCAATGCATAACACAGAAGAGGCGAGTTTTCCCAATTTACAGTTATTTCATTACTTTGATACATTTGTACCGTAAATGATAAATTTCACATCTTTTTCAGAGTCTCTACGATTACGTTCCGGAACACGAATACAAATATTTAATTTTATACGAGTTAAACACTATTTGCGATATTGCTTTCGAAATTATTTCTTGTAAATGTAATATAATATCGTGCACGGAATTGGCTAAGTCCAAATAGAACGAGGCTTCGTAGGTACAAAAAAAATAGTTTCAGATTTCATAATTCCTTTTTTTTTTAATTAAAAGCTTTTTAAATTGATATTATATTTCTTTCAAATATTTATACGTAATTCTATTACTCATATAAGTCACCTTATTTGCCTGCGTGGACAGTAATATGAGACATTTTATTAATTTAGATTATTTATAAATTATACATTTTTTATAATAAGTTTTGAAATATTGAAAATTGATGTTTCAGTGATAGATATAATTTATTTATGGAAGCAGAAGCATATATAAAATATTAATAATTTTTAATACATCGTCAAACAGTTAATATTAATTAATTTAGCCAGTAAATGTCAAATAAACTGATTTAATCAGTATTGATATCAAAGGTTATTGATTTTATATCAGCATCAACCAAATTACTAGATACACTTAGCTATTACATTTTATTAATAATGCAGTTTAACCTTTTGAATTTAGAATGTTCAATACGTTAACGTCGATGAGATTGTAATACTTTTATTCCTTTAAAAGAATAAAATTAATGATTATTTGCAAGGTATAATTGATAAATAATATATTGAAAAAGATGTTAAAAATGTTACAACGTTAGGCAATGGTACATTTTATAAAAATAACGTGAATAGTAGTTTTCGTTCCGAAAAGAAAATAATGCGCGAAGTACTTAATTATACAAAGTGTTGGTAAAGCTGTGACGGTTTGAAAGACAAAATAGTGGTAAGGCAATCAGATTGCATAATGATCGAATGATCAGAGGAGCTTGAGCGGGTGGAACATTCTCGCAGAGCTCCTTAATCCCGTACAACGGTGGCGCTAATGCAACTGAGCAAACGATCCTCGTCTCTCTCTAGGTAGCTGGGGAGAAGCGGTATATCGGTTACCTAATGCGCGACAATTACAGGGCAAGCCGAGGCCAAGCGCCGAAATTACGAAGGGAGGCTTATACAGTCAGGCCGACACCGCTCGCGACTGCCAACGAGACCGTAACGAATGTACCGGGTCTGCGGAGATACAGATGTGCTCCGACCGCAAATATACCGGGAGAGAAGTCAATGGGACAGCCAAGCGTGATAAACCTAGTCGGATGGCCTTCTGGCAAATAGAAAATGGCACCGTGGCTTTCGTTTGTTTAGCGTATTTGACGAATTAAACTCCGCTTTGGATCTTTACCGTATATACGTACCAACACCTCATTCCTCCTCCTTACCAAATTCCAATATTTTAGCTCTTCATTTTAATCGCGGTCTTATTAATATCGGCTTGATTATTATAAAAGTTAGGTTACACAAAATATTAAACAACTCAGACATACTCGACAAAATTAACGTTCTATTAATGGAATGAGGTGTTCGCTCTATACAAGATGTATTTCAAGATATCGTGCATGTCTAACCAAGATGAATTTTTTACCTTTTGTGAATAATATAAGATGTTGATATTGCTTTTATTCAGAGAAACCTGCAAAATATTAGTGATCTATTTTATTATTATTTTTATTTCTGCAAATAATGATAAATTATCAAAATCAAAAGAATTCAGCATATTAGTTAAAAGTACTTTCCGTATTAATTATTTTATGTATATATTATATAAAAATGTGTATTTAAATATTTTAAATAATATAACCTCATTAAAATATTATCTGAAAATTTGAGATATTATTCTGTATTCCAAATGTCGAAGTTTTGCGAGTAATGTTTTAAGAAAGAAACATTAATGTAGGTTATAAAAAAATAAAATAATTGGGATAAATTTAACAATTATAAATAGAATGTAAGTGTAAACTAGAAAGGGATAGAGAGTGATAATCAAGGAGAGGCGTAGAGTATAGGGAGCAAGGGAAAGCAGTGGGGGACACGGAAAACGCCGTGTCGTCGTCGAGTAAAATTGTTGAACAGCGTTTGCGGTCGGAGGTACACGTGTTTGCCGAAGTTGCTTCGCATTTAGAAAACAGGATTACAGTTTGGCTGCACCGAGGAGTAGAGGCGCAGGAGGCGTCGCGTCGTTTCGCCTGGAAGTCCCCCTTCGGCCCACCCACTCACCGACGTACTTTCTCGCTCTCGGCACAGTTGGCTATCTTCCTCGGTGCGAGGGCCACACCTGCGCGCCGATACGCCCACGTTTATACACCAAAGTCGGCCCGCAGCGATACGGACATCGGGAGTACCGAGGACAAATAGAACCAAGCTCAACGACCGAGGTTCTAACCAACCTTCCCTCTTTTCCGACCTTCCAACCGCGCACCGAATCTGCGACTTGAGCTATTTTACGGGATACTGTGCGTGCACCCGACTATAATTTCGTATATTCCTGATCGGCCATGTAGCAATATTATATATTTTTTCGATATATCATGACCTTACGGAAATTTTGGATATTTTATAATGTATAAATTATCATAAATTGTTAGTATACCTTATTTTTAACTATACGGATATATACGTTCAACATTTCGTATATGTAAAATTATAACAATTAGCAGCAGTATTACCAGGGAGCATGTAAATATTCATAAGAACATTTATTGTCTAATGCAGACATGCAAAATCAGACCTTTAGCTGCACAAACGAGCAAGAACGCCTACAAATACTACAGTTACATATATATAGTCATAGGCATATGCATATTTTAGGAACGACAGTAGGTTCTGCTCACCCTCGTAATTTTCTCGTGCAATCGAATGAGCTTTCGCTACTAAGATCAGGTTGTTCCGACTCTCAAGAGAAGAGAAATTACAGAGTTCCGAGTGAATTTCATTATCGTGAACACAGTGATGTAATTATTCCGCTTATTAGATCACAGATGATTTTTTTTATTATCTAATAACTAAGAAATTGTATGACCTACTACTTTCGTATTTAATGATTTTTTAACTAATTCTATATCTATATGTAATTACTATTATTTTTTCGTAAATGTTATTAAAATTATTACTAATGAAGTGACCATTGAAAATATTCAATTTATTTAAGTTTAAAACTATCATTTTTTTTCTCGTTGGTCGTGCAATAATCATTATCGTTAGTGAGAATACGCGATATGTCTATGATACTGTTAATCTTTATAATACGAGTTTTATAATTCCTACTGACACTTTAATTTACAGTCGCTATTATTTCACTTTGCTCGATAACGCTTTTAAAATAAATATAAGATTTAATTGCGAAAAATAGGATTACTATCGTTATTAATGAAAGATAAAGTATCGTAGCGCATTACTATACCTTGAGGAAATAAATTGGACAAGAGCGCTGAATCAAAGCGCATCCGGAAACGTCCTTAAAAAAGTCGGTAAATTAAAAAAAATAAACGAAAACAAAATAGAAGAAAAAAAAACAGAGAGTGGAGGAAACGATAGAACGGACGACGCAGTACCCCGTTACCCATTCATACTCCATAATAACAGAGGTAAAATGGAATAATTTACGGAGGCGAATTAACTGTTAAAACCACATGCTCGGCGTCGCCGGCACGCCGAATAGACTCGTAGCAAAAAACTGGTCTGAGTCTCTCTCTCTCTCTTTCTCGCTCACTCCTTTCTTTAGAGCAGCACCCACTCGCACCCCCATCCCCGCGGTCTCTCTCCAATCTTTTTTCTTGCACGTTGGACGTGCGAAAACGAGTTAATTGCTCTACTTCCTCTATTCACTCTGTCCTCGCCGGGCATATGGCATGAAGTTCTTATGACTCGTCGGTGAATCGAAAAAAGGTCTCTTATACAGACGTTCTGATAGAGTAGAAGAAATGGAGAGAATAATTAATTCACCTCTCGTGTACGAGCTGCCAATGTAATACCAACGCTGGAGGTTCGGTCTTCGTCTCGATTAAAGTAACGTTGTATAAACTAAATTAAAAGCAAATAGAAACGCGCACAGAATTCCTAAATATTTTTACCTTTGCATATACGTAGTATTACTTCGGAGGTATAGTTGTTTCAAAAATTAAATTTGTACGGTCGATATCAAAGTATCTTTATTCGATTACTCTACACTCACTACGTGAAATTTGTACCTTACGATGTTTCTATAAATACTGTATTATTATTTTATAACCAGGTTCGCTCACGTAAAACTATATACATTTTAATATCTGACCGTTCCGACCAAACGAAATTTTAAGCAAATATCGTAAGCTCGTAAGCTCGCATGTGTAATATAACGTAATGCACAAAAGAGTTTATTGCGTTTTAACGTGTAGTAGTTAATTAATAATGCCACAAAGCAAATATTATGCAATGTATTTTTTTGCGCGATTTATACTAGATTATTGTTATTAAAAAAAAGAAAAGATAGCAAGATGAGTAAAGCTAGGTAGCGAAATATTGAGGGTAGCTAATAAGTTTAAAAATATTCTCACGTCTCGGGGAGGAACATTTCTGCAAGACCAATCCTACGAAACGTGTAATAAAAAATGAAATTTTTCGTAGTATATACCGAAAGGTATAGTGTATAGCATAAGCACTTGAGCGTCATCGCGATTTTCGTAATCCGCGCCATCGCGCAGTCATAAATAATTTTACGCGAACTGGAAATATGTACATCCTAAATGAGACAAGAAAAGTACTAGCCATACCAAGTTTAATGCATTCGAGGCTCTTTGGCCCGCAGATGCACAAAGTGTACCATCGTATAAAGAGGATGTATATGTATAAGTAGTAGAGTAGGAGGGCGCATTCTTTTTTTCTTTCCTTTTCCTCGCTTCGGTGCGGGAGAGAGGAGTCGAAAGAGTTATCCACCGAAAACTGCGTCCCGAGCGTAGGAGTCGGTGATAACCTTACTCTCGGGTTTTACGGGCACCGCCAGGCCCCGAGTGCGTGGCAGACTTTCATTACGTTCTATACTCTTCTTCGCCCAGTGTATATATACCTCGGTCTTTCTCTTATGCGGGACGCTTTTACTTTATTACAAGGCTCGTGAAACTTCTCCCGTACAGTTTCCGAGCCCTCGGTTGCCTTTAACCGGGCGCTATTTTCATTTCGGCGCGAACGATGAAACGCTATGCGCGTTACTCGTTCGGATCAATTTTTCTGCCTATACGAGTATCGGGAACAAGCTACGACTACACGACGTTTCGTCTTTACCTTGAATAAACGTTTATCAATCCCGTTATTATTATTTAACCTCAGTGAATACTATAACCTTCGATTGTTCATATATTCTATTTATTATAACCGAATAATAAGATTAATAATATTAAAAAATTTAACGGGCAATTAATTTACAATGCATCGCAGAGGTGTAAAAGAAAAAAATTTCTAGCTCTTTTATGTGCTATGAAAAGCCGACGCTGCGCATGAATATCGATGAGACTAGGGAATATCGGTAACTTCGTTCCCTTGAGTCGATCAGACAATTTTGTTGACCATCAGTAAATTAATAAAGAGCATTTATCACCTCTTAAAATATCTTAACTTGTAATTTCGCTATCTCAGACATTTTCGAATTTAATAATAAATACTAGTCAGATGTAACGTATTAAAAAAACTTAATAGTACTTTTATTACGTTCCTTCGATGTACTACGAGATTTGATAAATCCATTAGTATGGTGTTACAACGGATTAACGATTGCAGTATACACGAACGAAACGCGAATTTAAATTGAAAACTATAAAGAGCTCTAGAATAATAAGAAGAAAATCATTTGACACTTGGTATGTCACGGAACTGACGGACAAATGTAGACCGGTTCCTAATTGACGTCGAGGGAAAGCTCATAGGGAAGATCGCATAGTCCTTCTAATAACTCGCATGTACGCAGACACCGCTTCGTCGAAATGAGAATGGCGAGTTAGGGGACAGATACTACGATCGTTGATAAAAGCCAAGCGCACGTAGAATTACGACCGAACGAAAATTTCAAAAATCCTGACGTCACTAGGCTATATTAAAAGATCGTTACATATATTTATTGTTTCTCGTTCAATTAAAATTATATCTCGAAATCGGATGTAGGCATAAAACATGTTACCCCAAAAAAAAATTGGATTAACGTTTTTAACGAACGGAAATTAGTTACGGGAATATATAGGAAAACGATTCCGGTATAATTTAATTCGTGCCCCGCGGCATGCGTCTACCCACTATGTACAGAAAATACGCAAAATAATGAACTTAGGTGTGTAGAGCTAGATAAAAATATGTTCAATATCAAACTGTCGCGCTTAGGTTTTGTTAAAACATTTTCCTTAAATTAGAGGAAACGAATAAGTGCGATTCGGTGAACCCGTGCGCGCATCCTAAACAATTTTAACGTACAGAATAACTTTATCAAAGGTGTATTGATTTTGATTTCGTTAAAACGTTCTAATTCGCAGAACACTGTCGATAGTCGAGCATAACCGAGGCACAAGCACCGTAAGAATGTCGAGTGCGCATATTCGTCGAGCGAGTAAGTGACAAACCGCGAACTCGCTGTTTGCGGTGAGGTTCAAATTATTTCGATGAACTATCTGTAGTTCTAGAGTTGCTTATTGTAGCAGCGCAGGAACGTAATATTAACGGACTACGCGTCGCCGGAAGGAAGTAGTTCACCCACGCGTCCTAATATTATATATATATATAGAAAGAGAGAGAAAGAGAGAGAGAAATGCGCAGTAAGCCTTGCCACTATATAACTCGTGAATTCACTGGTGTTATCACACTATATTCTTCATCGTCATTAAAGAGAACTCGTTTCGACGTTTTAATGACTCGCTGAAGAAGTTTTATTATTATTAAAGAACGTTCGTCACCTACATCAAAACTTATTGTATTGTTTCATTCAGCATTTATACTTTGTAGAAATGGTCAACATTAAAACTTTCATTTGCTAAGTGTTAAAAAATAGTATATTTATTATTAAATCGTTTGTTGAAATTCGTGTACGTCGCATTGATAGAGAATAATGGAAAAGAGTAACGTGATTTTGACTCAAATAACGATCATTAAAAATACGTTATGTATCAGTTTACAATATATTACTATAATTACGATCGGAGCGTATTTTTTCGCGACGTGATAAATAACATGGAGAGCTGTATATTATTTTATTTAAGGATACCTAGAAGAAAACGTGTAATTTTTTTTGTGCACCAAACCATAAATTTTAACGAGAAATATCGTGTTGTTGAAACTAAAGGTTTTTCTTTTAATTTTTATAATATCGATTATAGACGTGGTTTCATCACCGGCAACACCTTGAGTTTCGTGTATCCCGTTTCAATGGTGGCAGGTCGTCGTTTATAGTGGTGAAAAGTTTGCTAAGCTATCAACCCTTCTAACGTAGTACTTCGGATGCCATACCAAGACCAGTGTTACAGACTTGGAGTATGTAATACATCCTCGAACATTATTCAGGTATAATTAACACTGAAAATGATTAATAGTGAAAAATGATGAAAATATACGTTTTTAGCGGAACGTGAATTATTGACAAAAAAATTGATCAAATTATGTTACAAATATACAGAATCAAAAGTAAATTCTTCCACATGATTTTTCGTATTGTATACATAATAAGGTGACGAACATTAATAAATATAATTGTATACTTAATAACAAATAGTATGTACATATTGCTTCAATTACAAGAAATAAGAAAAGTAGTATTACAGTGTATACGATGTTATATAAAGGGATGAGAATATCTGCATATCACATACGTGTTTGAAATGTCAAAAATTTTTGAAACTCTAAGGAGTATGGTAACGTCGCATCTAATTCCGTACGCACGAGCGGCAGCCCCGTCTTCTTATTCGCGAAATACATCTGTGGTCGTTACCTCGTCGCGCCCCAAACACGAGGATGATCGCGTGCGCGCGAAGAAAATTGAGTTAGCGCAGGCACGTTTCGAATTGATTTCCAGCGGCTGGGGGGTGCGCGAGCGCGAAACCGCGCTCCTGATTACTTTTCGATCCGGCGCGTTACGTGGATCGAATGATACTTGGTCCATGGTAAAGGGTCAAAGCCGCCTCGCTCGAGTTTCGTCACGTTGAACGAGCCGTAGGGTGAGTTTATTTCGAAGCCTATGAACAGTTGCGCTCTACCCTCTTCCTCCCTTCCCTCCCGCTTCACCACCTACCGCCTCCCCCCTCCCCCCTCTCTCGACGAAATTACTCCCAGTTCGTTGGCTCGTGGGAGGAGTTTAAGAGAAAATTAAACCACGTGATGGAATGACTTTTATTTCCTGGATAATATTTCATTTTTTTTCAAACCATATTTTTCTATTATATTTATTTTAAATTTAATTTCACTCGGTATTTTCGATACGACGTTCTACGTAGGAAAGGCTTCTGGGTCTGTTTGATAATTATTCATAGCACTTACTTTTCTATGGCATTAATTAGTATTAAATATCAGCAGTTGTCATTACTTTTCTTTAAATAATTTACATTATTCCTATTGCATGCATGCTAGAAAACTATTATACTTTAACAATAAGTTTTAACTGATCAAACATATACATTCTATAAGATATTTCAGATAATCACTTATTGAAACGTCAACGACTCTTACTCTACTATTAGTATGCAATTGTTAATTTTTTGCCCGCAGAATAAGTATTTAATTTTTAAAAATGATTTAACCTCTTTCAGGACTCGTACGTTAACAACTTCCAAAAGAAAAGAATGTGATAAAATGTAATGTTAAACGATTACTTTAACTTTCCACCTCCCACATTTATCTAGAATTTCAAAAAAATCATTCCAGGAAGTAAAGTTTTTTTGAGAATCCTTAACTCGTTATACACGACGTTGTTATCTCAGCTTTCCTAACCTTAGTCGAAGTACAAACATAAGAAAGATGGAGTAGACGCCAAAAAAGTAGGTACGTGAGAGACGAAATCGTCCCTCCGAGTCAAAAAGCATTAAGCTACGCTGTTTATGCTCGGAAAACATGAGCCAGCAGGAAACTGCTTCATCTGCAACTCTTAAACTCGCAAAAAGCATCGTGAAAACTGCAGAATACATATCTATGATAAAGAAAGAGATGCGTGACATGTTTGCTTCGCTCATCTGTCAAAGACAAAGACAGTGAGCGAAAGAGAGAAAAAGGAAGAGAGGAGGAGATAAATACAGGGGTAGACGAGTAGGAGGAAGATATAGCGGTGTATACGACGTACCGGCATGCTTCGTTTCATTTTTAATCCCGCCATAAGAGATAGCTGCGCATAGACGATAGTTTAATGTTTGAATGTAAATGAAGATGCGACACATAAAATTGGGACCAGAATCGGAACTATTCCAATTGTAACTGTACTCCTCATAGAATGTCCCATAATATAGCTTTATGTACATTTTAGATTTAATGATTAGAAGCTAAGGTGCACTAACTAAGGTTTTATTGGTTACACAGTCGGTTGAAAGCCATTGATATTCAAATTCAAATATTTTTAATAATCTGGAGAGGGTATATTTTTAACGTATTTTCTATATTAAATTAAAAACGGCCAAAAACGTAGAGAAATAAAACGAATCAGTGAGAGGCGGAGTGAGAGAGAAAGTTAAAGCAGTTACAAACATTTGAAGCACCCTCCAGACCTGCACCATTGAACATTTTAGTGCTCTTGTCGACTGCGCAATTTAATTAATCAGAAACTTATTGGTATACGTATAATGTTTTTAATGGTACAAATTTATTGTATACTAATAAGTCAAGAGGGATAGATATAAACATATTTGAAATGTTGTTATATTTTAATATTAATTAAATAATTGTGTTTTATGTGTCATTTAACTGATCTATATTGAAATAAAGTAATATTCACTGTCATCGTAAATATCTTTCAGTCAGGAAAATTTCACACCGAAACCGATGACAAGAGAAAACGCATAGTGGGCAAGCCCAATGAAACAGCGATTCCGCGATTCTGTGAGCACACGGTCACAATACGCGCAATTAAATGAAAACAGACGTATATATGATGCAACGTACGGTATAGAAAGAGTGGAAAAAATAAAAGTGCCGCATTTTTTTTCCCCCAAATGTTTTCACTCGTGCATGTGCGGCAAAATTTTGTGTAACAATCTCACACGTGTATTTACAGAGACACACTGCAGCTGGGGTATGAGCGAGAAATGAACGTGGCTATTTTCAGATATATGTGCGGCTTCGATTTTTTCAAAAGGCGAGTCCTATGTGTATGTGTGTCACTCATAACGTGGCTCTCCAACAAAATATTTCCACCAATTCCATGCCAATATGGTATCACGTACAACCAATTGCAAGATTATAACGGATGCTGTATTTTTTTTGCTTCGCACATTTTTCCATAACGTATTTCGGTTGGTAAGACTATCGGGGATTATACCATTTCATAATATTTCATGCTTTTACTTGTTTCTTTCTATATTTTCAGGATATTTTGTATCGTTAAATAAAATGTGTCGAGCAATCTTTTTTAAAAATTTATAATTGGTTTTAATAATTGTAAAAATTACTAAACTGATATGATCAAAATAAATAATTGTGTTTAACAATCAAAAATACTTTATTTAATTATATTGATATTATACTTTAATTTTTACGTCTCTTACTTACTATAACTACTTAATAATCATGTAATTTGTGCGCTAAGTTTGAACTAAAGTTATGCTTGAAATTTATATTTAATGAGTTAGTACTTTAGAAAGTCATTAATACAGATGTAATCAATTAGATTTAAGATGCGATTATATCTGAAATGTTAAAATTTATAACAATAAAGAGAATATATCGATTGGAATATACGTGTATACGTATGAATATATAAAGTAAAAACTAATATTGTGTTGTATTTAAAGCGAATTGAGAGTAACACTTATTCGTCAAGCTTAGTAGTGGCAGGCCACTTGATCTAGCTTTATGTACGTACAGAAAGCGCACTCTCTCGTTAAAGTACCTGAAAATCAAGATTACGACTAGCAAAATCGCAATACGCGAATAATAATTCAAAATTCGAGGTTGATAACACGAGGAATAAAATTATAATGAGTAGTGTTGCAGATAAATTATGATTAACTCGTAGGTTACATCAAGGTTGAATTTTCATCAAGCGAACGCCATTAGACCGTAGGTCGGTCAACATGATACTTAACGAGAGCCAGTGTGAAATGACCCGCGAATCCCAGCAGCGCGCATGCAGCAGAAAACAGCAGTGGAGATGGTATGTGTGTACATATACGTATGAGTCTATATGTGCCGGATGAGGAGAGGAGAGGAGAGGAGAGGAGAGGAGAGAGACATCAACGGGTCATGCCGGTAACCTAATTGCGAGTTTCATCCCGCGCGTGGCTAACGGGCGAAATTAACGCATTGTTAACCGCTGCTCTGATGCTGATTGCCGCTGGGGCTCGACAATGCTTCGCGCGAGCGCGCGATTCATGACTATTTTCGATCCCTGTCATTGGATATGTGACGATACGCACGGGCCAACCTCAAAATCGTGGATTTCGTCATGCGGGCCCGGCACCGACGACGCCGTTTCGAAATTCCCAGTTTATTGCGCGCTCTCCAACAGCCTCCCGGGAGGGGGTCGTTCCACGATAAAGCTCAAAAGCAGTTGGACGAACCCGAGCCTTCGTGTTTAGAAATGCGGAACGACGTTGATTGCATACAGGCGCGGTTCGTTTGTTACAACAAAATTCTCACCGATCGTGCTGCTCGTTAATAGCGGCTGTTACACGTGTTCACCGTTTATTACTATCTTTCCTATATGTAAAGTTATCAGTTTCACCAAAGGTTTAAAGTATTAAACTATTATTACTGTTTCACTTTAATAAACTAGGCTAACACTAGATTAAATGTCTTACCGACCAAGCGCAATGGGTACGATATATTATATAATAAATAAATTCGTTTTGCATTGTTGTAATTGCATCTCGCGTTTCCCTTGGAATTCTTATTAGATTAGTTATTTATTGCGCAAGGATGATACGGATACGCAAGCCGAATAATAAGATAATTTAAATAATTTTGATTACGTTATCGAAACACGTTCCGAAATGAAATTCAAGATTCTACAAACGAAAATCTCGAAGATACAATAACCAAGGATGTCATAAACTATCTCAAAAAGAGAAAAGATAACTGGTTACGAGAAATAAAAGAAAAGGAAAAGAAATATGAAATATCCACTCACTTTCTCCGCCGACGTAGATGGGGGTCCACGTGAGCTGGGAGAGGACGAGAAGCGGTGCCAGAGCGAGGAGGAGCGCAAGGCTCACCCGCAGTCCCCAGCGCGCCATCTCTCACTTTTATTATCCTCCTCTTGGGCTCGCTCACGGATTCGCTTCCCCCCCTTTCAATCAGTGAAGACGCCGCCTCAATATCATTTTCGCCCTCGCGAGGAGCAACCGTGTCGGCTCTAACGACGAGTCCTCGCGCGGGACTTTTCAATTAAGCCTCTGACGGAGTCGCTCGCTTGGAATCGCTTGCGGGGACGACTGTCTCCTACGATCTCGAACGAATCTGCGAATGTTGAAGGAAAAACTCATTCGCTCAGGTGCTTCCAACTCTATATACGCGGCTGGAACAACTTTCTTTTCTCTTTCTTTTTCTTTTTCTTTTTCTATTTCTTTTTCTTTTGCATTTTTTTTTCTTTTTCCGTTTCTTCCACCTTTTTTCAAACGTTTTCAACTTTACTTTAACTTTTACTCCGGTATAGAAGAAATTCTGTTTTTATAATTTAATAATAAAACAAGCTGTTCAATTTTTTTTTAAATAATATTTTGTTATAATACATAGGACTTGATTTAAAAAAATCAAAGCTTGCCCTCGTTAATACCGAAAATTACATTTTAATGAATACATACTAATAATTCTTACAATTTATTAGAAAGAAAATATGTATTTTAGAACTAATAATGTGAAAAGCTGACAGATTGTAAATTATAATTGATACACGACTACGGGTTATATTGTCATAATAAATTATTTTAATATTTTCATTACAGTAAAAATTAGGAAATTACGATTTTGGAGTTAAATATATTTATAAAAGGTGTAATATGTACAATAGCGATATAAATGAATTTAAAGTATTTTGAAAATGGATTAAATATGAAAAATGTATTTAATTGTATTATTTTATAATTAATATACTCGTAAATATGCGTAATTGTGTTACTCTTATGTGCGCGTAAATTAAATTATGTGCATAACATTTAAAAATATACTTGGAAATTGCTTAAATCAAATAATTCGTACAATATAATTTTAATTATGTTGCTTTTGATAAAATTTGTTAATGTTAATCATCTATATATCATTAATTAATTTTCAATGACCTGATTCATAAGTATTTGTAATTTTTGGTAATCATTGTAAAATCAATACAACACAAATGGTACAAGGTGAAACGTCGAAAAAGCTTGATTAAAATGTCTCACCATATTGTAAGGATTTTGATCCTCTTTCTCATCAAGGTCCCTTTGGTTCAGTGGTCTTCCTCGAGCTGTTTCGGGGTAACGATACAAACTATGAGATAGAGAGAGGTGTTGCTCGCCTTTTATACTAGCACAAACCGGTAAATCCACTTGTTTAAACACTCGCACGCCTTCGCCCACTTAGCCGCGGTGGAGCTATTGAAGGAGCCTCGGAACGACCTGCGAACGACGCAGTATAAGCAGCTTAACGGCCTCGCGAATCTCGAAACGCACGCGCGCGTCTTATCGCGGCCGAGACACACTTTACGATGCGCGTACACCGGGTTGCTCGATTAACCGACGTATTCCTTTTTCTCACTTCGATGCAGCAGCTTCAGTTGTGCCAACTCGATAAAGCTCTTTATTTGTTTTTACGTTCTTCTAAGCGTATACGAAATATTTTTCTTATTATTAAAATCGTACTTTTTTTCTATACTTAAACGTCTTTAATAATACGATTTTCATTCAATTATTCTTAATTTTATAATATGTTAAATTCATTAGAAACGTGTGAGTATTCATGTACTACTTTAAAGCTTTGTATAAAATCGATTAGTTTTACGTGAATCATAATAATGTAATCGTTAATATCTTTTATCTAACGAATATTATTCAAGTCCTCTTAGAAAATCTGGAGTTAATCGGTTGCTCGAGAAACGTGGGACCAATTATCTTCAGTGCAGTTTCAATTTGGAGCTTTTTATTAGCATACCGTTATCTGCTCGGGTGATGAGCTCTAGACTCTCGACCACACGGATTCATACTTTTGTCGTTTCATCTTCAATACGGCAATCCTGAAACACAAGATTTAATTATGGTTAATTAAACTTTTTCTAATTATAGATTGTCATGTTAGATATTAATTGTACTTAAATGTATTGCCTGACCCAAACAATTTTTTACTACTTGTAGTAAAATGCCATATGAGCAGTCAACGGAATATAACTTGAAATTTTTGAAATAGCCATATGCTTTTAAAGGATGTATAGATAATAAAATCTTTAATCAATTCAGTTGGGACCGCAATGCAAAAGTATTTAAACCGCTTTACTTGTGTAAATAAATATACTTCGGAAAGATATTTATAGAGTTATTTTCAGTGGTACTAAAAGAGTAAAATAAACTGGTGCACTAAAAAAAATTAATGCATCTATAAATTTAAATAATTAACTTTTTGTTAATAATTGAATTTTATATTAATTGTTAATATGTTGATGTAAAAATATTGTCGATATGCTAATTATCATCGCATATTAATTATATAGATTAAAAAAAATTTTTTTTTTAATATTTTGGTTGTCCAAATTACAAATAAATGGCGATTAACTCTGCTTCCAAATATTAAATAGTTTCGATAATGTTGATAATTATAAACAAGTGATATAAAAAGTTTAGGTCAGACAAATGATATATGTATGAATGTAAATATTAAACAGTATTTCATTTATATTAGTAGTCTGCATTTAGCACACATATTGAGGTTTGACTAAATGCTTAATCATCTTAATATTGAACTATAATCAACCTAATTTAAATATGTTTTAAAATATTTAAATATAGACAAGCTCTGTCATTGAACGTATCCGAATATTTAAACAAAATCATGTAGGGGGGACTAGCGTATTAGCGGCACTAAACTTACTAATAGTCTACCTAGTTATTTCTATTTTGTAACTATTTATAAAAATAGTTTCATTGTATAATTCAAGATTTATTTTTATTAATAAAAAATAAATCAATAAATAACAGTATAGAAAATTTTCGGAAGTATTTGTAAATCAGTTTTGAAAAAATATAATAGACGTTTATTTACCTAATATATAGGGTAAACTAGCTTTACATGGGAGGTAAATTGAATTTTGAATATATTGACATTATATCAGTCGATTGAATAAATAACTTTGATTAAAACACACTTAACTATGTATATAATAAGACGAATAATTATAAATAGATACCTTAAAATATTAAGAATCAAGAGTCGATCGAGAGAAAAAAGTCATCGTTAATTATAGGTTGGGTTATTGCGCAACTCGCTTCGCGCACGACTTTTTGTATTACGATGCATGTTCAGTTTATTCCATTCTATATGTCCCGAAAGCATAAATGTTTTATAGTATATTACACATCTAGGGAGGTAAAGTATTGGTGAGCCTATAGTACACGTAAATTGCCCCCCGAGCCGAAGGCAAGGGTGGCAAACGTGTGCTATTGGGTCGCCATTTTACCTCCCGTGGTGTGTATACTATTTTTTTCAACAACGAGGCCGAAATTGCAACTTCGCGATTCGGGCGCCGGGAGCGAAAGTGACAGTTTCGGCCCGTTGTTGAAAAATAGTATTTATATATATAGTTAGACTTACTAATTACATTGCATATGCTAGCAATTATTATTTTTAATATATCTTTAAATAGTTACATACAAATTTATTATTCATTATTTATTTATTTTAAAATAATTAAAATATTATAAAAAACCATTGAAAATACTGTATGACTATTTATTTAATTATTTATATATAGACACATTTATTATAATGCATGAACGTATATAATGATCATCTTTATAGACTTACTTTTTACAAATGATTTTACATTATTATTGTATATGTCAAAATAATAACTGTAAAAGTTCACAATACCCCGTAGTATGCTTTGCCCCAGTCTTCCCCATATTATACAGTTCTCGGTAATTATTGATCAGATTTGAATTTTTTCAACGTGATTCTTAGGCTAGCAGTATTGGTTGATGAAAGTTCACTATAAAGATCCATTTTGCAAGTATTTTACACAGTTAGATTGGATATCTTAACTATTAAATGTTATCAAAATAGTATTACGAATAAAAAAATGACAAGAAAAAATTATTTATTTGTGTGAATTTTGAGTATATTTATATAGTGCATTACAAATCACCAGAAAACATTATGTTCATAACATTAGCCCTCAGGAGAGCGATTCGTTTCTCTCTTTACTTCATCTTTCTCATTCTCTTCTTCTCCTTTCTACTGTTACTCAGTATCTCTTTTTCACTCTATTCCTTGCGCTCTCTGGCTTTCCCTCGCTTCCACGACTCACCGCAGAAAACAATCTAGGAAGAAAAGCTTCAAACGAACTTTCGCCTTAGCGATATCTAAGATAAAGAGGCGAAGAAAGATAGGGAGAGAAGGGCAAAGAGAATAAGAGAGAGAGAGAGAGCGAATACGAGAGGCAAAGAGTCTCACTCAGTTAAGTGCCGAAGCGAGCAACTATACTTCTTTTTGCTGTCTCTCTTAGTTTTAGTTTCTTTCTTCGTCGAAGCTATTCTCCCTCTTTTTCTTGCTTTTCGCTCATTCTTGGAGAGACTTCCGCACGGAAATAATTCATTAGGCGTGGAGACAAGGCTGATTCGAGAAAGAAAAGAAGAAAGGGAAAGAGAGAGAGAGAGAGAGAGAGAGAGAGAGAGAGAGAGAGAGAGAGAGAGAAAAGTATATTACGAAGAAAGCAGCAAGAGCTCAGTAAGAGAGGCGACAAAAACGAACAAGAACGTAGATACGCGGTTACTGCTGCTGTTGGACCAACGGTCAGAAGCAAAGAAATTTTCCATTCTTCCTGGACGTGGCATTCATTTTATCTTGCTTATTAAGTTAAACGAGCGAAAAGAGGAAAAGAAACAGAGATAACGATGTATACATAGCGATAAACAGAACTAAATTAAAAATTTATCCTTTGTTAAATTAACTATTTTTTCTTAAATTAAAAATTGTTATTAAATCATTATCTATATCGCAAGTAGTATATATACAACACACACGTACCTCAAATTAATTACTGAAAAGAAAAAATCAACGAAATAGAAAATCATTTAATTATTTCGAGTGTATCATTTATCCATAAATTTCATTACGTTATAATCTTAATGGAATATCAAATGTATAAAAATTTGCATATAAAATGGCACAGATTTTAAATAGCGCAATTAATAGAAAAAAAGTAGCGCGTGAGAAAGCAAGAAAGAAAAAAGTGATACCAAGAGACGGAAGCAGCAGGAGAAGAGGAGACACTGCAAACGCTGAAGAAAATGAAAGAGAGCGAAGGAGAGCGAAAGAGAACGAAAGAGAGCGAAAGAGAGCGAAAGAGAGAAAAAGAAAAGGGAGAGAAGGGAGACCTTTACTATCGTCGCGTCTGAAGCTCGAAGCTCCTCGAAACACGCAGTATGAGTTTTTTCCTCTGGTTCCTACTAGCAGCGCTAATTGCATTGCGTAATTAGCGCTCTTAGCAGGCGCAAGAGTGTGCGGTACATACTCTTCGCTACTCGGTTTTTAAATTAACTTTGCTACTACTTCTATTGCTAATTCTTTAGTAAATATAAGTGAGCGCCTATTTTCCATTTTATCTTTACAATTTATTTTATTTTAAAATTGTGTAGCGATAGATTTGGTGTATCAAGAGACATTTATTTCTATGCAGGTAAACAAAAAAAAAAATGTTATTTTATCAAATGATCTCTAATTCTCTCACGTAGATCTATATCGCTCTTTGAATCATTTGTTCGTTTCTCTCTGCAGGTTAATGCAGTTAACGTATTACCCAATAATTATGAAAAAAAGGATTGTGGAAGTAATTGATTAGAGTAAAAGAGTCTAAAATCCTAGGCGCAATAACCGTACTGAGCGATCCATCAATCTTGAGCTCATCACGAGTCATTACGAGCTTATCCGCGCACACCCTTGCACCTACGGCACGTTGTCATCCGACTGCATTAGAATCGCGAAAGCTCGACTCGATCAACGTCAAGTTTGCATTTGCCTGAAATCGCGGAGAGGGGGAAAGAGAGGGAGAGAGAGAGAGGCAGTCACACATACACATGTATACAAGTGCACACGACGGCGCACTTCTCTGGGTAAAGCGTATGTCAGCGCCAAGAACTTGTCAAGCGGTAGGTCGGTGTGTACGTACGTATCCTCCAAACCATATAGTTCATAAACGCGCGACGATTTCGTAGCTGGCACCCGGACCGTTTTCCCACTCTACCCCTTTCGACGACGGCAAACTTCGCTTTTGCTGGATGGACTACCGAGGGATGGGAACGCGACGCTCCGAAATATTATCCTTCGCGCGTCCGCGCCGCGTGCACGGAATATCAATAACGACTTTCAAATGAGATCACGGTTGGTATCAAGGTATTGCCTTCCACTCGCCTCGTTAAATATGGAAATACGTTTTACACTACTGCGATTCTCACTGAATTTATTCGATCTGTGAATTTCGAATCAATTTCGATAATTCCATTACATCCAACACAACTAATTATATTTTCAAACTTTTAAATATATTGGAAACTGCACTTGGCGAGTTAGATTTAAATAGTTCATTGTCGGCACGTTAAATATTACGAATTATACAAAAACAAATTAACGGCAAGGGAATTCCGGCAACTGAATTCGTTTTACTGCGCATTAATCAGTATTCTGTACGCTACTCTTCGAATGTTTGAATAACCCATGGCATCTAAAAAACACTTTTTAAGTACTTTAAAAAAGAAAGAATGAATGGCTTAAACTATTGTCAAACCTACATAAGTATACCGTGATCATTCACCCAACTAGTAACAACATTTAGAGTTGTCTGAACTTCGATCATCAATAAGTTCATTTCCATTATTCTACTACAGTCAGGTATTATTTAATTGTTCTTTTACGTTATTGTTGAAAATTTAACATTGATCATCGATTAATTCTGTTAGGACTTATCATATTTCCACACTCCTTATGTCAATATATGTTTAAGAAACCATCCAATCTTTTAGTTTAGTCTTACTGAATCGTAGGTGGGTTTAAATTCGGTGTTTCAAAACAGTTTGCATTTATCTCCGCATTATGTTATATATAATACAATTTTCTAAATTTCAATTGTGCATATTAGATTGTATAAATCAATTTACTAAATAGCTCGAAATTTAGTGAAAAAAGATAATTCCTCTTAGGATTGAACCGAAGTGCTGACGTAAAATATGTGTGGGTGCGAAAACTAAATTTCCATGAGGAAAAGGGAGGTCGTTAGAAAGAGAAGGTATAGAGCAATCGACAACGAAATCAGCACTTTACCCCACTGTCCGAGAGGTGCATTTAATCGTCGCAGAGTCCAGAGTTCTCTCCCGGTCTCTGTCGGTCTCTCTCGCTCTTTCATTAATTAGGCGTCGAGGGCTCGACGTCGGGAGTCATCGAAAAGCCGCAGGCAATCGGGCGGGTGGCGCAGCACGGTGCGGTGTGGCGCGGTGTGGCGCGGTGTGGTGTGGTACAGTGCCGCGGTGGTTCAACCCGGCCGAGGGCCAAGATATCTCCGACGTGTAATTATGCCAGGTAATTGAAGCTCAATTCGATTAATAACCGCGAGCAGCGCGCTTTCGGCGGTTGGGCTAAGGTCGCCGCGGGGCCTTATATAACCCAGACGAAAGGTGAGCGCGCGCGCGCCTGATCATCAAAGAGAATTAGGATGCTGCCGGAGCTGCTTGTCGATGAGTTGATGCAATTACTTGGAAACCAACGATTTTCGTTTACGTCCGTGGTATATCAAGGGGCTACGTCGAGCTTCGCGCCGTCTCTGCGCGAATGGGAGCTAAAGTGGGAATGCGTTTGTTGATCGATGATGCGAACATTCGCCCTTCATAGTTGGAGACATTAGGTCCGCCACGAGTGCTTCTATACACCTGCGCTTGGATATTGATTTAATACCGATTAATTCAATTCCTAGTTAAATTATTATTTACACTTGACATACCTACCCCCCGAACCCGCCCTCTGTCGACCTTTTCATTATATGCAAAACCTTAAAATGTTCCTACTTTATCCTTCGAGCTGCCGTTCTTCCCACCGCTGCAGAATAAACATTTATTTAATATTTAAAAATCACAACGCAATAATTTATTTATCGTTTATTCACTTACAATGTAAAATACATCTATCGAGTTAACTAATTAACGAGATTCAGTGAACAGTTTTTGTAAAGAAAATAATATTTGGTAGGGTTGCAAAAGGTGAGAAAGGATTCTTTGAGTTCCGTGAGTGTATCTGTGTGATGTTGCAAAAAAAGCAAAACCACAGAAGACGATGTTGAATTAACCGAAGCCTGCGGGCTCTCACCACGAGGGAACGTTGGGTTGATTCTCGAAAACGTTAGAACGCAGAAACAGTAAGCGTCGCGGTGTGCCGTAAAAGCTCGCAAGTATCGTTAACCTCGGGGAACGTTTCGGGCGAAAAGACGCTCGGACACAGGTAACCACGGGTAATGGCCGGAGACCAAGAGCCGCCGTTTCCTCCGTTATTTACTCGTTATCCGCGTCTCGCGTGGCGCGCGCTTTCGTCTAGGATTTCAGGCATCAGCCGAGAAAGAAAGCCGATCGAGCCCCAGTAATGCAGGAAGCTTCGCGTGCGAGCTCTACTTATCGTTCCTCGCCGACCATTAACCTGCGCTATCCTCTTACCCACATCCTGTCCTTTCTTTTCCTTTTCTTCGAGGCTTTCTTCCACCCACCTCCCTTTCCCTTTCCCTTTCCCTTTCCTCCCTTACTCCCACCTCAGATATCTTCTTGGTTCAGCTTTTCCTTTCCTATACCTTCTGCATGTCTATGGGTGTGCTATCGTTGCTTTTATATTTCGAATGAATGGCGCGGAATCGACTGGCTACGTGCAATGTCTTTATCTTTCTTTCTATTACAGAATATGTTGGCTTTACAAAGTTTGAGAAAGTATAGATTGTTTATCGTCGTTTAAGCTCAATTTGAAAAGCGTTTAAATTGTTGTGAACTAAAATTCTCATTTTACAAACTGTTTATTAGAGAAATGTTGTTTAACAAAATTTTTCCATGTTCGTTTTGTCTGCAATAAACTGGATAATATGAAAACTGCTATTTATATTTGAATGTTATATAGCATAGATTACGTGTATTTTAATTTAGTAATTTAACAAAATCTGTATAATAAATTATTTGAACCGAACGCGTATAACGTACAATCGTTTCGGTTTCAAATATTACATAGTTTTTCATTTAATGCTTTGTTTAACATTAAAAAATTTAATTAACCTCGTTTGTAATGGTAGTATAGAAATAATGTTTTATCAAGTTACTTCCTTTTTGCATAAACGCATATAATAATACATAGGAATATATTCCCTAATGAGACCCGAGTTCCAGAAAAAGCCAGGCGCAGACATTTTTTAACTTTATGTAAAAAGTCAACGTCCCTTCACTCGTTTTATTTAAATAAAGCACATAATGGTACGTAGAATTAGGAAAGTTCCTTCGCGTTGTTGTAATAAATGTAGTATAAAAAAGTTTAAATTAACTGACATAATATTTTTAAGATGACGTTCAATTGATTTAATTCGATTTTTTCAATTCGGGTAGAAATTTGGCACGTCAAATAAGAAATAAACCTACAAATTACTGTTTTAGCCAAATAAGATACTATGGTCGACGGTCAGTTTAGTCTCTCCCGTATAAGAAACCGAAAGCTGGGACCTTTGAAAATTAATCAACCGTAGAACGTACGTTTAGAACAATTTTTAATCGCAAACTGTAAATTATTAATGAGGTATGGTTTTGAAAATTAATTATCCATGAGCTTACTAAAATGCCATCTCTTGTATTTAATTTCGAAAAAGTTGGGTTTCGTTTGCGTAGCACGTTTCCCATTGCGTTAATTCATCAAGCAGGAGAATCGACTAAAAAGAAAATTATTAATTGCGCAATCAGTTCAGTCCCTACATGTCCAGGTTTCTCGACATGCGCAAGGATTCGCAATCAGAGTCGCGCGGTATAATTACAGCAGCGCGTTTAATCAGTCTCGAGGCGGACGCCGTTTGTCGTCGTCGTCCGGCCGCGGAACATTCGGTTTCTAACGAACCCTGCTGCATGCTGGACGAGTTTCCTACATAATGACACCAGCACGCCCCACCTGCGAAACGAGATTTCATCCATACTGCGAATGCAGAAGTGACGTGCCGGTTACGGGCTTTATGAATTACTCTTTCTCTGCGTCATACCTTTGTTTCGAGTAAAACTTTTACTTCATTCATAACTCGTGACGCTCACCCCGCACTTTTCAACTATTCTGTTTACAAACTTTCGTTCCTTTTTTCGACAAATTACTGCATCCAGCTACGTGATTGGAGTGAACAATTTCCCTACATTTCTCAACATTATTTATTATTGTTTTGCAGCTCTCGATATCCGTAGGTATTTTCCCTCTTTTTAAATTTTTCAATATATTTTACATACATGTTTAATAATTGACCTACACATTTAATCTTGCAACTACTTTATGTATAAAGAAAATATTAATAATACAAATACAGTAAGTTTACTTTAAAAGGTATGCAAAATATTTCACGTACATTCATTTATTTTAAAAGAATTATTAACGAATCTTATTTGAGAAATTTTTTCTTGTTTATTATAGTATTTGAGGAATAATACGCAATTGAATGGTTATATAAAACTTTATATAAATTAATATTTCTTAAAATAATTACTAAAATCAACTGAGAATATATATTTTGAAAATAATTTTACATGCATTTTGAGAAATTCTAAACGAAACCTTCGCAAGGTATTGCGGAAACAAGAAGATGTACAATGTAAAGAGATGTGAGAGTAAAAAGTTCACGACCTCACGTGAACGTGTCAAGTATACGAGTATGTAGTCGTAAATATAGTAATTCCTTGGTTACGTCTTTTGTTTGCTGGTACTGAATGGTGGAAAAAATAGATAGACCAAAAAACTCACTGCGTTATGTACCAACATTTTATATCCATGCACTTTATTCAATGCAAAATCATACAAAAATTTTAACTTCTTAATACATTATGACTTTGTTTGTATATATATATACCTATGGATAAAATAAGAGTAAGTACATATTCATTTTTTTAAAATCCTTCTTTCATTACATTTTGTTGAATATGTTTGTACAACATTGAAAAGCAGAAAATGTTTTTTATACTTTTTGAACTACTTCAGAACTTTATTTTAATGAGTCTATTTTAAATAAATATACATGTATATGTAAATAGAATATAATTTATTCCTTTCGTATGTACGGTTTGATTATTATGAGAATTAATTATCTAATTGTTTAATACATAATTATTGCGTATTACGAAACAATCTAATAATTTATATTAATATTTAATAAATTCATTTAGTAGAATATTACATACTCCATCAAATAAAGTAAATGGAAAATTACCATTTTTCCAGACATTTATACTAAACGTTAATTACATCTAGAGAATTATTGCATATACCACCGATTATGTAAACCAAAACCTCATATTTTATCACCTCATTTGAATCTTCAGCCCTGACGCATATTCACTTTTTTTTTAATATTTAACGAATATTCTATATCAATTTTCACATACAGTTAATCTCTTACGTAAGAAAAATTATGCAATATGTAATAATCGACACAAATTATTATACTTCTTCTCAAAAAACACAATAATATTAATATTATATAAAAATGTGTACTATTTTTAGAATAATTACAAGCAACTGCGTGATAATATGCCGATTTAGACTTATAATTAAAAATATTTCATTTTATTAACCAAAAATTATTCTGTACAGAAATTAAGTATCGAATATTTTGTACTTAATCATGATGCAAACTGTAATTCGGCACGGGTAAAATGTTCTAATATGTACTATCGATCAATCAAAATTCCTTGCTTATTACGTTCCCTTTACAATTTCATAATTGCAGAAATATTATGTACAATAAATATTTCTCGTGAAATTCCAACTTTTCAAAATATTCTGAATCGTCAACTTCTAAATGACAATAAAATTGGTGAAATTAAACATTCCAATGGTATTGAAAAACAACGGTTTCAATAGTGTATCTATATACACATGGGTGAATAAATTGTATTTATTCGGAAGAATAAAAAAGCATAATGAAAATTCCATACAAAATATTTTGAAAATTATCAAAATATAAACAGTGGGATAAATATAATAAATGAGATTTTCTATACACGAACAAAAAGATTTTTTTCAGATTAAAAAAATGTTTATAAAATGTTTCATTGCAGTAATTTTATTACACATATGTATAAGAGATTGAGTAGTTATGTAGATAGTTCAGAGACATAAAAGACTGTTCGTAACTAGCTTATAAGTCAGATTATGGGTATAAAACATCGTTTCACACGAGAATTGAGACTGTATAGAATTTGTAAAATTAACTAACAATTACACTTTAGTGAGAATATATAGGTCAATTGAAAAAATGCAGTAGAAAAAGAATACAGACAATAAAAATAGTATGGAAGAAGTAGAAGAAAGGCAAATGTCCGAGAGAATTAAATAAAGGCAATTCGTGGGTCTGGACGATTAAGAATGAGTTTAATCGATTCGTCGTCCTTGGCTCGGATTACTTTAACCAATTTGCCTCGACTACGGGTACAACTTGCCGAAGAAAGTTGTTCCACTCAGTTCGACAATCGGGGTATCGCCGTCGTCGACAACGCGCGCGATTCATTGAGTAGTTCATCTCGTACAGTGGAACTCGCTTCGTTTCTTTCGATCGCTCGAAGCACGCGAGAATCTTCTTTCGAAAGCTTTACCATCGGATTGTAGACCAGCGCATTTAATCGACAAGTTTAGTTTACCTACTCGGTTTTACTCTGATTGCAAATATTATTTTTGAATCTTCAATTATCAACCGCTGTTACAATTTTTAGATTATTATATTATTACATTAATTAATTTTGCAAAGAGGAAATTTGCTCTTTTATGCATTCATTTGTACAATCAGTTTATCTTTGAATTCGATTTTCATTATCCGGATTGTATTCTATTTTAAAATGTTGATAATATCATTTTTCACTGAAAATCTTTTAAAAGGATTAAATTTATCGTATCCCATAGTTTTCGAATTATCAACTTACGTATCGTACATAAATATGCTAACTACAGAGATATCTTGAAATACACAGTTTCTATTTTCAGTAAATTTTAAATGGGATAAAATAAGGTAAACTAATGTCAAAATAATAAATCAAGATTAATTGGATATTCCCATTTTCCAAGTGTTTTAAAGAAGATTGTATTCTTTTTGACGAATAAACATTTCAATTTCAACGTACTACATGAAAAACTCATTACAAAGACCAGGAGGAAAAAAGGAAGTAAAAATAAAACAAAAAAATGGGATAACTCTGTATCTCCATCCGGATGTACATATTTATTCAGCCAAGACTATCAAAAGAATTCAAAAGTTGAGAGTCCCTCTCTTTTTATACCCGTGCAAATTAATTTCCGTCATTCTCACACTCTTCCTGCAGCTCTGCTCTTCCTCATACACGATATCGAGGATGGAGCTGGATGGTGGTACAAAGCTTCAACACCTAGCAAAGTTCCGACGATCTCGACGAGGTAGCGTGGCTGGAATTCAATCGCGTCGAAAAAAAGAGAGTATGAGGGGCAAAACGTGTATAAAAGGGAACAAAGCAGTGCGGATATCGTCTATACGTGCAAATCGATCGAAATCTGTTATTAATCACGCTTCCCGCAGGATGACTATACTATCTCCTTCTCTCACTCTCCCTCTCTCTCTCACGCCCTCCCTTTCTCCGTTTCACTCTTTCTCTCTTTTCCTATAGTTTTGGGTCGTCTTTTCTGTATGCATATCTATATATTGTATATATATGTACATGTACATCTATCTCTTGTACCACTTTTCCTCTTTGACTCCGTGTACTTTTTTTACTTTTCAATGTTTCACATTTTTCTATTTTTTTTAATTTATCCCCACCTCACACTGTATTTTGCTTCTGTTGCTTTCCTAAATTTTCCGTTGAATCTATATTTTTTTTGTTCGCAGCTATTGTTAAATTTACAACGTGGTGTTCAAAAAAATTGTAAATATAGGGATTTCTCTACGTATACTTGAATTATTACATCGATGAAATGAATTTTCGTCGTATATTAAATTTTGTATATGTAAATCAACTACATCAGTCGCAATATGTGAACCCAAATATTTAAAAATTTTTATTATATGAAATATATAACCTTTATAATTCTCTTTTAGACTCGTTTTCACAGTTTTTCATTATAGCGGAGGCAAAACATTTTTCTTCCAAATTAAAAACATTCATTATAAACGTTCATAATGATTTTATTACGTTTGCCTTAATAACGAAATGCTCGTATATTACAAGATAAAATCTAAATTCTTTTTATTAAACCTTTTAGACTATATAAATATTGAATTGCATTTTGGTAAGTTTTCCGAAACTGCCTATGCAAATTTAAAATAGGAATTAAGGTGTTCGTAAAATTAACACAAAACTGCACGTTTATGACTAGTACGAGCTTCACATTAGTCGGATAATTATATTAAAATCTTGAATTATATAACCCATTCATCCCTTAAGCTTATTAAGTGATTATACATAATTAAACCGTTAGTAATTCTACGAGAATTTTAATTTCATTCCTTAAGTTCCATTAATTAAATTAGTTTTAATATGCATACATTATAATACACATATATTACGTTATATATTTTCTCGCCAAATACAACGTATATTTATTAATTAAACAAAACAAATTAATTGTATGTGGTAAAACAAAACTTCATACATAATAGAATTAAAATATTTTTTATTTAAAGTACCTATTTTCGCCTTTTATGAAATTCTCTAAAAACATACATTGGATGGTAATGTTGTGTAATCAGCTTAAAAATGTTTCGTTTTTTACAAACTGTAATGCTTGCATTTTTAATTTCCTATACGAATAAAAATAAAAAAGTAGACGATTTGTCAAAAAGAATGAGCCGAGGAAACGAAATAAATTGCATCGGTTTTCTCAATATTGGGAATCTGTTTTCTGCAAATGTGATGTCAGAGTATCCAAGTTACAAGGAAACTAACTTAACGATTATCGAAAATTTACTAACTCTTAATACTGTTTTTGTGTTATTGATTTTATTGGATCGAAGCATACCAAATAACCACGTAAAATGTTTTAACATTATAAAAGAAATGTCTTTATGCTATTGCATAATATATAATTATAAATTGTTATTATACACGGCTTATTCATGCAGTTCGTCTATACAAAATCTTTTATATATGCTTTATAGTTTGAAGCAAAAAAAAACTTCATAATGGACTAATGATGCGTCAAATAATAGTAATATTTCTTATTTAATATCAATATATCGTTAACTATTATAAAAGAAAATAATCGCTGCTAATTCATTAATACGTAGCTTCCCCAAAACTATTGTATACCGCTTCTATATATGTAATATATTATAATTATATAAAATTTAATTAAGCATAATAAATTTATCCAAAGCTTTTAAAACTATGATGGTAAATTGATGTCAAAACATGAGTAAACTAATTGTTTTTAACTTAAATTACATAATTTAAGTATTACATTGGTACAATATTTTCCACACAAAGACATACTTTGCCATAAAATAAAAATTATTCAAAAATTTTTTTCTTTAACGACCACTCGATGAAATATTCTAAAATTTTTACACAATACAGCCCCTACACTGTTCTAATAACCACGATTTTATTCTATCAACTTAACCGATTACTTTCAGAGATATGAGGTATTAAAAATTTCATTAAAAAATATATAATGCTTAATTACTTCGATAATTACAAATCTTTTTAGTTGAAAATGTATAGAGATTGTTGTTGTAAAGAAAACGGTTGGCTATTAAAACTCAATTTTTTTCAGTTTTTATTTTTTTTATCAAAATTAATCGACAGAATTACCTGAAATTTTTACTATGATTATTTTCAGCATTTATGAATAATTAGTTTTAGAATAATAACAACTAACCGTAAAACCGGAATCGAGAGTAAAGGTTTTTTTATTTTCCACAAAGTACATTTGGTCTAATTAAAGAATATCTGCAACATTCAAACTTTGTAAATTAAAGTAAATGTTTTTAAAACAAAAAATTGACTATATAACTAAAGCAAATTTATATATTCAAAAACAATTTTTTTTCGGAATTCAGAAATCGAAAAGAAAACTACATGCCCAAGGCGAGCAATATCGATATAGTAGTTTAAAAACTATGGCCGGTATACATACAAACATACATAGACATCCATACGAACATTTTCTAAAAACACGTGATTTGTACACTAGACATATCAAGTCATACTTCTAACTTGTTTTTAGTAAATTGAAAAATTTTACTTTTACACAACTTTCTCTTTGAACTATTTAGAATAGTTATAAACAAATAAGAAAATGAAAATTCTATGTAAAGTAGAGTATAAAGAATATGAAACAAATCTCTCAACCACAAAAAGGATGGATTAAGAGTGTATAGATCGATGCCTTTTGGAATAAACAACTGATTCACAGTCGGGTATAAAGGTCTAGAGGGAACAGGAGATGGAGTCTATAGAATGAATAATGGCATGGGTTTCCCAATTCCCATGGGGAAGTTGGTCACTGTCTACTATCTTGGTCAGATTAGGGAACCTAGGCACATAAGAAAATTGTATTGGACGAAACCAGTGATCGAGCTACTGATAAACATGGTTAAACTCCGAGTAATGCAAATAAATTGTTGGCGAAGAAATTTAACATTTTAAGTTAAAAATGTAACAAGCGTAATCTAGATCTAATAATGCAGAATAAACATAGAAAATATAAATAATATTTGTTATACAATTGAGTGTATATGTTATTCTTAATATACTAGTTTTGCAATTGTGTGTATTTTGTATGGTCAATCAGAAGTTGACAGTATCATCGACATTAATACGAAGAGAAGCTAAACCGTTATAGCGATATAATGACGTTAAAGGCTGAAACACTGATCCAGCTCTCCTCTATAATATGTTGAATGATAATGAGTACGCTATCAGATTTGTATAACTCTCACGTGCACAATAATAATAGAGTACATTGATTTAGCTTTACTTTTTCATAATAACTATATATTATCTTTGGAAATTATACAATGAATATAGTATTTTATTTAAACTAACAAAATGTAAAAAATATAGTTAAATTAATTGTAGGTATTTATATACGAATAACCTTTAAGAGACCTAAAATTATAACGTTCTTTGCAGAGTGATATACCAGATATTGAAGGAAAATCCCTGTAGTTAAATTTTCTTAGCACAGGGTGACTAAATTATAACGATATAATACCCAAAGCACGTATACAAAGCTTTGCAGAGGGTTTAACGCTCTAGCGAGTAGATACGCAGATCATAGATGCATCTGGATGGCTTTGCGAGCTATAATCGAACAGCAAACCGAGCGATAGCGACAGCACGAGTACTACGTACAACGGCCATTAATTTGGACGTCACGGGGCTCTGGCAATGATGTGCACGAACGAACACGCGACGGGTGGCTAAATATTTATTGTTTATTTTGAACGCTTAGCCAAAAATATAAATGATGTCTTTTTAAACTATACAGACCAATGTAACATGCGCGGATTTAATCGAGAGGAAAAATCAAATATTTATACATAATGTATATACAACTGTACCGACATCTCGGTCTTCAATATATTCTACTATATTTACCAAATATTCGATCGGTCAACATAAATTTGCTTTACAATACACTCATATTTCAATAGCAAAAATATCTCTAATTATTATCGATTCAGAAGAAGTAGCACAGTATCTTCGTTATTCGATTATATAGAATCTTTGGATATTTTTGTACAACAGTTCAAATGAACAGTTTAGCGATCAATATTGATGTTCATCGTGAAATATTATTTGAAATGTATTTCAGTAAACTTGAATAATATAAACCATTTAGTGAACACTGTAACGAATATTTGAAATCGTATCGTGAATGTTTTTAATTGTGCAAAAGACTGTAAAATCTTGTTGATTAAACTTTTAACTTTACTTATTTTTAACTATTATAAGAGTTCACGTATTCTTAAATAATCTATCCAAAAATACGTTCATTTTTATATATTTAGTAGATTTCGCGACTTAATTATATTAATTTAACAAACCTAAAAAACGAAAATTCGTGATAGTGAACATAACATATACTACTTTACACAAAATACGTACACTTAATACTTAACTAATTAAACATTTTATTATATTGAAATACTTCTATTAAATTCAGAATAAATACAAATTAATTTAAAAAATAGTACATAACAATTATAACTGTAATTCTCGAACTGTTATGAAATTTTTTTGTGCATTGTTAAAAGTTGGAATTACGATGTTATCGCATTGATACATATTCTTTAAATATTTTGCCCAACAAACGCTGTAATACGGTAATATAAAAGAATGCATACAAATTATCAGAATCGCAGTAATTTAAATCCATAAAATAATGATGAAGCATAAAACAATGCAAATTTTTCATGTGCATATAATTCATACGTAATTAATGAGCCCACATTTATTAAAATTATAATAAAATTATTTAGTACGTTTTAATAATATGTGTAAAGAAAATAATAACTTTTTTTTGCTTTAATGCGTTAAATTAACGTAAAGAAAAACTCCAGTATTTTCGAACAATTTAATATTTCTTTCGTATGTCGTGTTAAAAAAATAAGGTAATCAATATTACTATAACTAGTATATAAGACTACGATAATGTTATGATAACGGTGATTAGCCAATAAGTATAGGTATAATACATGTATAATTAATTCATAATACACAATTTTTATACTATTTTATGAATATAAAACAAATAACATGTATAACCTTGATTTGATCTGGTAACAGTCACTAAGAATTTCAAATATTTATTAGAATATATAAACCGTAAATTGTACAGTAAAAGGTAGTATAAAATATATTTTATGCTGGATATCGCTATAAAATACAGAGATGAATCCGATGTGACGGTTAGTATATTTTTTGTCGGTGTATGGATTTGAACGAAGAGCCAGTCTCTGAATCGCATTAACAAGTGCATGTCCACAGCCGAATAGCCAAAGCCGGATTCAAGGAAAATGATAGATAAAAAATTCGTTCCCGAAGTGGGTAAAATTATGCAAACGAAAAAGTCCATTTTAATTTTCCGGTCGCATTAGAGCGCAATATTCTCCCATCCATTACAGCATTTCACTCGTGAAAGCTGTAGAGGTCGAGGCAATAACTGAGCGCGTGTACCTACCATTGGACGCGCACCGCCGCGGCATTATAACGATGCCCCCTTCCCACCCCCTCCTTATACCCTCAACGTGGAATGGACTCTCGCGGAGGTCGGCGCGAGGGGCTACGATGGCGCATCGGCAAAAGTAGCGAGCTGCCTCCCTCGCTCACTCGCGCGCGCGCTCGCGCGGTAGTTGGATTTTTATCAGCAATAAAGCTTTTTACGAGCCCAGCCCGGATTTTACATGCGCGGCCCATGCCGGTGAGCCCCTCGCATCGCGGCCTCCTCGCTCCGTGATTTTCATTCGGCCGCTGCGACTCGCTGTTCTCTCTTCCAAGCCCCTCCGCTCACCCCGTCATATACATATACCTCTCCCATTTCTTCGCTCTCTCGCATACCCCTCCCACCCACCCACCCACTCTCCTCCGATCATCGTCAACATTTTTATGTTCACGATTATTTTGTAGTGGGAGTCTCGCGATAAGGGCTGTTGCTTGCACCAGGGAATATTCCCTTTTCGCCGAGGGTAATGCGTATAGTTTCGGTTTGTTTTCTTCCTTTCAAATTTCCGCCGCTAGACCCCTTCAACCTCTTTTTTATAGTTTCCTATAAATGTTTTACCTATTTTTATAGATTATCATATTTTTCAGTACTTTACCTAAATCGAAACTTCGCGTTAACGCAATAACTCTATCTAAAAATATATACATTATATATTGAAAACTTGTGATATATATTTAATGTTCATTTTTATCGAACAATATGTGCAACCGCAATATCTTATTTATCTTTTCCAGCGCTCGCAGTTACTCGTTTATGATAAACATATAAGGTGTAATTATAATTATGTTTAGTTTGTACATTTTTAATCATTGATTTTTAATCAACATTTCTACAAACACGTGATTATTGATCAACATTACGAAACAATTTTGTTGTTACTAGCACAATTAACGGCATCATAATTGAAATTTAATTAAAAAGTGTTATATGATATTTTTCTTGGTAAAGCTCTTTTTTATTTTCTCCGCAGTATTAAATGAAATAATGAAAAAAAACATCGGTTTTTATTATGCGATGCTAAGGTTCAATGAATTCAAGAATGCATTTTCTTTAATATAACACGTCAAAACGGCACAGGAGAAAAAATATGAGTAATCTGTCGAAAAAAATAACGGAATGAAGAAGGGAGAGAGAGAGAGAGAGAGAGAGAGCGTTATACGAACTCAACACAGCCCCCAAGAGGTAGGATTAGTTTTATCCGGATGCTCTGTCATGATACGCGCACCGCGAATGTCACGTGAGGATTATCGGATTTAACCTCCACGGGCCAAGTGAGTCGTTCCTTTTCGAAAGGTGCGTATATTCGTAGACGAGCAGATTTTATTCTGAGTAGTTGAGTAAACGAAATGTTGGACCAAGGATTAATGAATTATTTTGAGTAAGGTCAACCTTCGTTGAATTTACTCTTATTCGTATATAGGCCTTCCACAATTTTGTCTTTCTTTATCTTCCGACAGATGTAGAATTTACTATTTCTTTGGGTCTCCTCTACAACATTTGCTGCACAGGCTTATGAGAAAAACTTTTGCATATAAAGTTAACGCATACGTCAACGCATATTCATTGCAGATTAACAAATTTTATCTTTTGAAATAATAAACCTACGTATTCGCGGATCGGATGATTAATTTTTCACGACGCCGGACGCTTGGCATCGTAATAATTGCAACAATGTAATGAACTCTACATTTAGTATAAACAAAATCCATCGTCGAACAAGCACATTATTAAATCAGCGTACAATTAACATACTTTAGTTTCGTTGCGTTGCACAGGTATACATATATACCCAATAATCGAGTAAAATTAATAGTAAATTTGATTAAACTACTGGAGTATTTTGTTATTTCAAATATTTACTCAATACTATTAGTTTGAAGAATGAACAGGTAGATACAATATATTTTCGACAAAGAAATAAAAATTTTTCTTCTCCTCTATATATACATCGATTATTTATAAGAACAGTAACTCATACAAAGCAGTAGTTTAACAAAAATTTACTATATAACTTGCCTTACCGATTCTTTTTCATTTCATGCCCACTTCGAGCAGCTATATAATTGATTCCGCACTCTTTGCGAACTTGCTGGCGGGTAATATCACGACCAACTTACTTCCTTGTAAACTGCAGCTTCGTACCTATACCGCGCACGAAAAGTACTCGTACTAGATACTAAAGAGAAAAGTAGAAAGGAAAAGTTTCACGGGCTACCATGGACCGGAATCCCCGAATTGAACTGTAAGAAAGCCCTGGCAATTTAATCGAATTCCGAACGCGCCTTCTCTATCCCCTGCATTCCCTGTATATACATCCGCGTCACTTCTATGCGACTCTCCTACATGTAGATATATACATGTAGATATACCTATATATACACGCGTACGTACATTTATCGATGTACCAATCGCTTCTAAAATTCGGATCATTCGGATATTGGAGAAAAAACCTTTGAAGGATCGTGTGTGCGTGCAAGCTTTATGTTTATTCGCACCATTTGTCACGTGGACCTTAATTGTTTTTTACCTATGGCTTTTGTTTCCACGATGCAATGCTTGCTTCTCCTTGTTGTTGTTGTTGGATATTTTTTTTTTCACTACACTTTTTTCTCTTTCACCTTTTGTCCTATAGTTGCTCCTTTTCTGCGGACGGTCCAGCCGTATTTATCGAGCAGCTGGGATTTATTTGAATTTTTTTCTTTGTTTTGGGTTTCAGAAAGGCGGAATAGTATTATACGCGTTTCCTGAAATCGAGAGGCGTATCCTGCATCGAGTTTTCTCAAATAAATTTGGCTCTTCTTTATTGAAATCTTTGTTATTTTTCTTTTCACGACCTCTTGGCACGTGAAACTCTTTAGTTTTCTTTCGTCCCATGAATTATGGTACATGCCTGAAATTTTCATTTCATTTATGAAGCATTTTGTGCTTTTGTGCTATTAATTTGGTTAATTCGTTATATTTGTTTGTTTGCTAGGTACGTAAATACTTAAACGGTATTAACTTCCTTTTTTTTAATGTATTAAATAAACATTTATGAAAATAATATTATAATGCGATGTTACTAAAGCAAAAATACCTTAAAAGTATTTTGATATATAATTCAACGGATCTTGTATTCGGTTATGCAATTTAATTTATTATTACAAACAATATTTCACTTACTACAGCAATACACAATTTATTAATTTATTAACAAAAAAAATATTAATCACTGCATATCTTGTTATTAAATTTGTAACGAAATTTTATAAATTTATCTTTATTTCGATTTAATATTTAAACATCTGAAAATTGTTTTTAAAAAGTGTTATGCTGGTTAGGCTAAATACTTGGTAATAGAAATTCAGTAAACTCTTTCATTAAATTATTGAATAGTCAACAAGTTTTGATTAATCGTTTAGAGAGAGTAAACATGAAAGGAATTATGAAAAATGAAGTGACTCTACATTTAACCGCGAAATCGCTCCTAATTACGGCTTTTAAATCAACGCGATGTTCTATCCTGCGACATCAAAAGCCGCTCGACGAAGTTTGCAGTGACAAACGCGTCGAACTATGTGCAACAAGATAAAAAAATGAAGAGAAACCGCAAAGAGTAGCAACTGGAAGAAAAAAAAGGAAGAAGCAAGTAAGCAAGCAAGTGAAGAAGGAAGAAAAGCTTGCGTTAATAAACGAAGCGTCGCGAGGTTAAAGCAAGAGGCTGGGTTGGCCCTTGAGCTGCGCGCGCTCTCTCGCGTCGACTGGCTCGAGAAGTTCACAGCGCGCCCACTCGGCTTATATAGCTCGAGGGGAGGAAAGGGAGAGAAAAATGAGGGTGACGGACGAGAGACGGGGGAGAGGAAACGATAGCGGGAAAAAGAGTGAGGACTTAGAGGAAATTTTTTGTCGTCCTCCTCGAATTTTTATTGCTCGACTGTCAACCTATTTTGCCTTTTCAGAACTTGGAACAAGATTTAGAGCTAGAAAGAAATGTTTAGAGTTTGCGGTTACAAATGCTTTCCTACTATTTTATTTTGCATTTCCTTATTTGTTTTACACGAAACTAATTTATTTTTAAAAGTGTATTCTTTTCAAGAATGATTTACTGTCATATTCACAATCGACATATACTTTTACATTATTTTAAATGTTAAACAAATGGGTTGCAGCGCATAAAATGCAACTATTACTTTACGTGTACGTTAATTTAATTGATCGTTGATTATCAAATACCCAGCTTTGTAATAAATGAAGAGAACATCCTGGTAACAGACCACGTATTATATATACGATATAAAAAACATAAGCCGCATCAATAAAACAATGTATAAAATAAGTACAAACAAAAAATATAAAAATACTTAAATATAAAATATATAACTGACAATAAACATAATCCTAAATTATTGCGTTTATAATTGTGCTATTTAGAGTTTTAAAACCAATACAAAAACTTTCTTATACGTAATAATATTTATCTGTTGGTTAAAAATGTGAATTATATAAATGGCGTACTGCATTGATCCGATGTATCCACGCAAGACGGTGCAGCTCAAGTAATCAAAGTGACAGTAATGGTATATACCTGCTGCAACAGTAATTTAATCGAAACATTAGATGAATGAAAAAAAAGAGTATTTCTCGAGCTGATCGACGAGGCAGGCATAATCCGTACGAGGTAACAAGTGCATTGACAAGCGCTCGCAGGAATTCAAGTGTCCGGGGATCGACACGGACGTTTTGTGCTCCGAAACGAGGGCACAATCGCCGAGGCGATATGCGCGAGCACGCGACATCGCAAACACTAAATCTCGAAAGGCCGGCTACATGCCGGAACGTCGAGTGAGAGATGGTTGGAGATTTGCCGGGAGAGGAAGCGAAATAGAATTGCGGAAAGAGAAGCGTCGGTACTTCACGGGGGATGCTCGACCGAATAGGAGGGAGGGAGATTATTGAAAGCGTAGCTGATTTATGCGCCATAGACTCGAAATGGCCGAGTGACAAGCGTTGTAAACACGCGTCTGTTTGACAAAATTAGGGATGTTCTCTATCCTGGCCGAACTTTCAAATTTCGAAATGAAAGAATAATGGCGTTGACATTGACGCGGTACTGGAGTAAATTACCATGCGTTGATTGCGATACTCCAAGATTTATATATACACACATATTCCGATTGAAAATATAACAATTGTAAGTATCGTAGTTCTTTTATTTTAAATAAAAAAAATTGTATTGCCTAACGTTTCAATAAATACTTCTCACATTATTAGATCAATATTTTGTACAGCCACAACATATAAAATACACAATTATCGACAATAACCCAAAAAAGCAATAGAAAAATTAAATAAAACCTTTTATTATATTTGGTGTCGTATACTTATAATTTCGATTTATTTCTGAGATTATTAGTGCAAAACCCCATATTGTATTACTTTAACCGAACAATTATTAGCTGGATGCTATATACCAAAATTGATAATTTGGCGTTTAAAGTTTATTATAGTTTAAAACGAACGTAATGCACGTGAGGCAAATGAAAGCGAAAAGACAAATAATGTAAAGTAAAAAAAAGACTAAACATAGCAGAAAACGACAGAGTTGTTTAACAAAATCACGATGTTCTATTAAAATAGGGACGGCCTAGTCCAGCGTGCTCGGCTGGAAAATGGCGTTTGAATGAACCTGGACATACGAAAACGAATTCGCGAACACGCGCAAGTTCAATTCCAACGAGCACAAGGTAGGCTTAACCAAACGCATGGGCGCTGCATCCCTCTCGGTTAATTACGTGTCGTACTTCCAAACAGTCGCGTGCTCCGAAATTGTCGAGCTTAAATTTATAGTCGTATGTACCGGCGTTTGAGTGAGCTTCGTTATCTTTTAAGATTTCTAATAAACTGTTTAGAACTACAAGTAGTTAGATAGTTTTATTGTATAAATTTAATAAAAAAAAGACTTTGTGTACAATAGCGATATGTCTTGTGCGCTGCTTGACGTATGCAAACAAGTAGATTAGTTATTCAATTAGCTTAATATCAACTTTATTAATAAAACAATCAGTAAATGACTAATCGTTCATAAAATGATGATACATTTTACGGTCTCTCGCATTAAACGAAATAAACTGTGAAATCTAATAATAGAACGATAATGGTCTGTCTGTACGCGAGGTAAATAACTTATTTTCACGGTCAATGACATCCACTGTACAATAACTGCAAAGTTAAATATTTAAAAGCCAAATGGTATGAATCATCCGGTTTGTTCTATTTTCCTAGGTAAAACTGTTTAATTTAAAATATAATTCAATACGCGGAATAAAACAAACGTTACGATTGAATCTTGATTATTTTTATTCAAACATAATTTCCGTTAAAACTAAATAATTCTCTCTGTCGCAGGGTAGCCACACATTTAACGGAATTCCGAAAATACACAGAGATCCGCAGAAAATACCAACGAACTAGGTATACATATTCGTCGGACGCATTTTATTTACTTGTTATCCAAACTGAATAACTGCACGTGTACTTTCATGCTCAGGTACGCGTATACGAGTTCACCCTCACGAGCGCATACGCGCGCAAACGTACGTGTATGTATGCATTCATATATGGATACTGTGCACGCGTGTTCACCTACCTACACAAATTACATATCGAGGACGTACTACTCGTTTTGAATTCAGCAATCGCGCGGTGATTTTAGCCCGGCAAAACAAAACACTGAAAACAAAAAAAAACGAGAGTTAAAGAGAGAGAGAGAGAGAGAGAGAGAGAGAGAGAGAGAGAGAGAGGCCGAAACGAAGAGGGAAATATAGCAACTCGATGACGCTCGGCCGAGTTTCTCGCGCTTGTTTGCCCGCGGTATTAATTTCGATTTGTTCATCGGCGAATACGGGCCACGCGGCAGAGCGGCGTTAATTGCGGACCCCGTGAATTGGGTTGACGTAAATTTACGCGACTCGGTGCAATAAATAAAAAGAAAAGGGAAAGAGAGCGAGCGAGTAAATTTTACCGTTGCCACGGAAAATCCCTATATAGTGACGAAAACAAAAGCATCTGGAATACTACTACGCGTAAAAGATGTGTGGCGCTGGTAAAACTACCACCCGCGAAATCCGTCTGATTGCGTAATTTTCCATCGTATGTACATACGTACGTATTTCTTCGTCCACCTCCCTCTCCCTCTCTCTCTCGCTCTCGCGCACGAGTGCTTTTTTAAATTTGTTACGCGATCGCGGGCGAAAAATTATTACTTTACCTTTGTTTACTATGTTTTTTTAGTGAAAAAATGTACAATATGCATCACGCGAAAATTTCGCGGTAAAGTAATTGCTGTAAATGATGTGTGAGTTTGAATCAGTTCGAAGTATTTGTTATAAATGTCGAATGCCAATCGTATAAAATATGCTTTTTATACTCGTCGATTCCATTACATTTATTTGTACACAAAATATATACGATCAAATAATTTTAGAGGTTTAACTATGTATAAGTATTCAAATATGTGTTTGACCAGCTTAAAGAAATTATTAATCTACAAATTATTGCTAACGATAGAAGAGAAAATTACTTTTTTAGCGGTCGTGTATTACTCGGTTAATAGTTATACAAGTATGTAGATAAAATGATGTTCCACAGAACGGACTCAATTTAAAACAAATTAAAATCCCGCGATAAAAAAAGAAACTAGTTTGAGAATTTCGACTAAAAGTGTAGAGTTTTATCCTAATGTTATCCGTAATCCTTTTAACAATATAAATCAATCTGAACTATCAGGAGAAGAATGCCAACAAAGTAAATCTACATCCCAGGAAATAAACATCCAAATGACACGTCTCCGGGATTCCTTTCCTAAAATGAGAAAACTTGATGAGAATTTAATGCCGGTAGAGCCTCGGGTTTCATTAAACTCCGAAAAAAAAAGAAAGAATCCACCCTCTTTTCTGACTCCCGCAAGGACGCAAAGGGAGAAAGGAGAAGCGACGCCGCGAAGAAAAAAAACGAGCGAGTGCGTGAGATGAAGAGAAAAAAAAGTTATAAAAGAAATAGGGATCAAGAATGTACAGAGACAACGAGGGGTGAAAGATTCACGGGAATCGATAGCCCAACCAAGCATTGGTCAGCAGAGGGTCAACGAAATTGGCCCGTATTCGAATGCCCGAGGGAATGTATAAAGGGTGGAAGCCCCCGGGCCCATTAGAGCCGGATATTAACATACGCCGGGCCGCTTGGGCGTTCTCATTCGTTTACTCGTTTCAATCTCTTACTATATCTACCTTCCTCTCTTTCATCCTCTCCCGCCCCCCCCTCTCTCCCACTCTCTCTCTCCCACTCTCTCTCTCACTTTCCTCCTTCTACCTTTTATGCTTTTGATAATGACAGAGTGAATGAGACATGCAAATTAGACAAGATTTATAGGTACGTTTTGCGCGCTCCACTCCTTTCGAGAGTAATTAATTAGACTCCTTTTTATCAATGGTTTGGCAGTCTACTCGAAAGATTAAAACTCTATTAAACCTTATCTTATTTTCTAAAACTTATACTTTCTTAAGAATATAATATTCAATATCTTTTAATATTTAGTAAAAACAACAAAAACCAGTGATGCATTTAAAATTTAAGTATTTAGATTTGAACATTACCCCTTTAAAGTAAATGTTTAAAAAGTAGAAGATTATAAAATTTAAAGTTTCGTAATTTTCTTTTAAAACATATATTTATGTAAATGGAGCCACCGAAAAAGAGCAAAGTGTTAAAGTTTCTGCTTCATCTAAATGTAACATTTTTCTTGAGAAACATAATAATCATTCGACGCGAATGTGTAAAAATAAGTTTCGGTTGATTAAAATTTTTCGCGTTCATCCTCCAAAATTGTAGTGTAACTTTAATTTTCTCGGATGAAAGAAAATTTTTCAATATTAATGAAATTCAAATTTGATACTCGAATAACATGAATTTCAAGCGCATTAGTACAATAAATTAGAACTTTATTCTACTTAACTCTGAGATGGTTCGGATCGGATAGGTAATTTGTAACTCTGACTGTGACGAATTGTAGGATGAAGGTGACAAGGACGGTGAAACGACAGGACTAGCTACCTGAAATACTTTTATATCGAGGTCGATGGTTGAAACTATTGATGGTACGTTTCACACCTAAATGGTAGAATCACAGTAAAATAAACCAAATTCGTACAGATTGTAAATAAATGAGTAAAATGTTTTTACACTTTTTAAATTCATTTTGACGATAGGAATGTGTTCAATATACGCTGAAATACTTGACCAACTACTATTCGAGAGCATTGTTACCCAACGTACATGTATATTGAATAAATTCCTGGGTTAAATTACAATTTATGAGCAAATATTGTCTTCATATTAATAGCACTTATGTATTCGCTTAGTCAATTTGATTCCCTTCCAAACTACTTCAGTTTTCAATTTTAGTATTACTAGCTCTTTAATCCCAAATATTCTTTATTAACATGAATCATTACAAGAGAGCACATTTGGGTATTCAATTCTCTCGGTCAATGACACGAAGGGAATCAAATTGTATAATCGTAAACAGGATCATATAATTTCAAATTGTTCGTCTAGCTAATTAAAGAATGTGCATTCAATCCAAAGTTAACACGAGATTTAAATATAGATACGATTTAAAACAAGATATCATTACTTTTTATATCAATAATGTATTCCACTTTTATTAGTCAATATACTAATAAATTTGCAAGATAATTGTCTTGTGTTCTAACAATCGTATTCTCTCTCAATTTGAGATAATGGAGATCGGAAGATATTACTCCAAAAGAGATATAAGGTATGCACTTTTTATCGTTATACTGACTTATTTATGGCTTCTTTATGGAGTAATACTTTTAGCGGTATTTTTTTCTCTTGCATATATTCGACGCCGCCGATACATAAAAATAGAGTAAATGAATAATATTACTGTTTCATCGCCAATTTGCTTATAGCTGGAGTAGAGAATGTATAGGATCGTTATTACATATAAAATTATTGCAAAAACCTGCAAGATTTGAGATAAAGGAACAGATTGGAGCAACATGTTTCTTATCGTGTGTCAATATTTTCAAAATGATCGACAAATTATTATACAAAATGAATTTGAAGGTATATTTATCATCCGGTTCTCCTTGACGCGTTCTCGCGATTTCACGATTTCCCTACGCGTTCTATTTCACCTGGCTCATCTGGCCGACAGGTGGATCATTTGCGCACTCGCACATCCGATCAAGATCGAGCAGCTCGTCAGGCTTCGTGGGCTTGACTAATGATCATACCCTAGAGGAAGAGAGATCAGTATGTCTGAATGCAAGTGTATAAACACCCTTTCGGTAAATCAATATGCCTGACTGTGCATTGCGAATTTTCTTCCTCGTATATATTTTGTTTGCTCCGATTTTTATGGTGCGGGTTTACGATTTTCCGAGTGATAAATGTCACTTCTGTTGGAATTTACGTACAGTTATTTTCGAGAGTTGGAGAGGCTTGTTTGTTGACATTATTATGCGTTTTTGCTTTGAATTTCTTTTTTTTTTATTTTATTTTACTTTAAAAAATATAAATACATACATATACTACGGATTTATGGATGGCTTTTAAAATGTGTACCATACTTAAATTGTAAACTTTTATCGACTTTTATAACCTTCTCTATTAAGTGTCTACATTTATACAAATTATTTAATTTTGGCTCTCATGTTACATGTAAATTAAATAAAATATTTATTTTCGAAATGTTTAACAATCGAGATTAATAAAATGATATATTACACATCTTCAGTAGAAATTTCACCATTATTCGTCAAAATTTCAGTGAAAAATGTCATGTTATGACAAATTTTAACCAAAAAATGGTAAAGTTTCTGCAAGGCATACAGTATTTTACATAATTTATAGACATACACAATTTGGTTATGAATATATTTAGTAATCGAAAATTAATAATTTTCAAATATTAGTAAAATAAAATATTAACTTTTCAAAATATCATTCTTTAGCATGCACAAATAGTATTATTTATTTTATTTTTTTTGGCCGTTATATTTCGTACCAAAAGTTTATGTTTTAGTTTTATCTGATATTTGTATTCACGTTGCATTTTATGGGTATATAATTTAATAAACGAGTGAACTGCATATTCATTGGGAGCTTGAATGTTTTAAAAGTTATTCTATACGATCGTGGTTGTACAATACGGTAATATTTAAAAATCAAATTTGTTCTTAATAATATTTGCTTACTTTATCATCATTAATATTTTATAATAGAATACAAACAATAAGTAAATTATTAATTGTTTTTAAATTTTTAAAAAAAGTTTTTTTTAAAAAGTGTCTAATTATGTATTACTTTTTTATAAAGTAACGTGTCCTTAACATTACTGGTTTGTTTATAGGTAGTCCCATTATTTTTTTAAAGATTAGAATTAAAATAAACATGTAAATTATGGATATGTTATTATTCTATTAAGTGTTATTTAAGTAAATAAATGAAACTTAATAAATAAACATATTTGGAACGTATAATAATTATTAATTATATTATTAATCCGTTTATACGTGCATATATAGTTGATGTATTTCGTTTTGATAAAGTACTTGACTAAATATTTAAATATTTAACGAAATGTAAATTAGTTGTAGATTCGTAACTTGATTAACGAATGTAAAAGTAATATTATGAGTATACAGGTATAGGAATATTGATTTATTTAATATAATATATTTGATTGTTTATCAATATTATAAATGATAAAATTATTCATCAAATTTTCCATAAACTTGCGGTAGAACTAAGTATCACTTAATTCCAAATATATGCAGAGGATTAAAAGCTTTACTCATAGAAATAACTTTAAGCTGACTCTAGATAGTTCGAACTTCCAAGTTTTGTTAATGATACGGTAAACTACGTACATATATAAATGTAGATTAATCCCAAAGTTAATTTATAATATCTAATCAAGATTTAAGAAATAATTAATCTTATTAGTTGTCAAATGAATTACCGTCGAGAATCCTTAAGAATTTAAATTTGATGTATTATATGTAATGTCGAATTGAATGAGTAAGGAATTGGATTGTACGCATTCATTGCAGAAAAGAAATCCTAACCGAACAAAAAATTGCAATTACCGCAACAGAAAGTTTTGACATACGATCGCCGAGAAGAACGAAAACAAGCATCATTTTTATTTTGTGCAAAAGGTGAAGCCGTGTCGGAAAAGCGAGAGACGGCGAAAGAGAAGAGAGAGAGAGAGAGAGAGGGAGAGAGAAGGAAAAAGTATTGCGGTGTTGTGTATACATATATACACAGGATAGTCTGCGTTGACTTGTACGCCCCCAGCCGTGGTAGCTTTGCGTGCCAAAGTTCTCGGAGATACATATTTTCTCGACGAGCGGACGACGAATTCGAGCGCGAAGAGTTTTCCTTCCACTCGGCAAATTTAAGCGCGAAATCCGAAGCGAGTAGCGCGGCAAAACTTCTCTGTCTCTCTTCCATTCTGCGCACCCGGTAAATTATAGCGAACATTCTTGCGCGCGCATAAGTGCACGAGTAGGGTACGCCGTTGCGTCTCTGCATAAATCTAAGAATGACGCCGATGCGCCCTGACACTTTTCGCTGTAACGAATATCTATATAGAACTGTGTGTACAATATATAATGCGCCACCGCCGAATACGGGCGAACCAGTTTATTATTGTGAATCTATGTGTTTCACACCGGTCACTCGACCCCACGAAAATCCCTTTCGAAAACTCAACAACGATTGTTCTAAGATACTTTATTGAACTCTATTCCTCGGCGTAATAAATAGCACCACCAATTCAAGAAACCTCTTATCATAAATCCCAAGGAATTTTCATGACCATTCTTCAGAACGAATTTATAGTTTATAAGGTAGCAAAATTATTTTACATATGTCGGTTTATTTCATGTCACCTCGACAACTTACAAAATTATTGTTCTGCTGCTTCGACAATATCTTTGGAATATAAAAATAATTTTATCTTTTATTTCGGACAAATTAGTTTTTATTTTTTTTTTCGCAGAAATGTGGGTTTTATAATTATTTGGTTTCAAAATAGTAATTATTTAATATATAATGTATTACTTATTTTTGCAATATTTACTGTTACACGCAAATGCGAAGAAAGTTTGATTTTCCTTCGTGGATTTTAATACTAACTCTAAATATAAAATTACATTTTCTTATTATATATATTTCTATCAAGAAATGGTACAAAACAGAATAACATCTATTATATTAGATATTAAATTGTAATTTATTTATATATAAAATTCATACTTTTCTCAACACCCCATTTCTTTTTCCTACTTTATATATATTTATTTAAGAGAAAGTTTAAAATTGCTTATACCTCCTTCTCCTCTTCCATATAAAAGAAGAAAAATAAATCTGTTTCATTTTCTACTTTACATTTAGCGTTTAATAAGAAAAAGTTACATTCTCTAATTAATGAACTCTATGATAATTGCCTACGATTTGAAATTAAAAACTTGGGTTTAATTTCGATTTGACTTAACAAATATGTTAAACAATAGAGGTAATTGAAATAAAGTATTAAAAATAAATAACTTTCTTTTCTACATAGAACAGAATTTTAGAATTGTTATACCACGGATGTATCACGGATCATCTTTTTGGACAAAACAATCGTATTGTATGATTGCAGCCAAATCCATTATACCCAGAGTTTGTGGACCGACTCTCCTTATACAACAAGTATCGGGTTCGGTCACGATGTAATGGTGATAACCCCTTATGCCCTGCGTAAGAGACAACATTAATGAAACATTATATGATAAACGTATAATATTGATAAAATCAATCAAGAACAATACATTTATATCCGATATAAAGATTTGACGAGGTTCAAAGGAATCAATACTATACGTCGAGAAATACGTCGTGAAACTAGGCTAGTTGAATAGCGTTGCAATTAAGCGCTTGAAATGATCACGCGTACGCAACCAGACGTTTAAAGCCAATCGATTGATTCGGACTGAAGCGGACTGAAAGCCAAACAGAAAGAGCGTGCACAACAAAAATTCGTTCAGAAAAGAGTATAGAGAAAAAAAAGTGGAAACGCGTATAGGGTGGGAGAGAAAGAATGAAACGTCCGAAACCAGGTCAAAAAACAGTAAAATAAGATAAAAAGGAAAACAAATAAACGAGGATGGGTCAGAGAAACGGCAAGCAAAGCTCAACGAAAAAATCCAGTGAGAGAAGCGAGAAGCGTCGCTTTGTTGCGTCCATGTCCATAAACGAAACAGCGTAGCCCGCGGCAAATTTGCATCCCCGAGGTTTTCGCGCACGACTCTCGCGTTCAGTCGTACGTCACATGCGCAATCCGCGGAGGGTCCGCGGGACGTTTATTGCGCCGTTGGGACTTTCTTCCTTCGCTCTCCGGATATGTAAGAGAGCAGTAGGGGAAGAAAAAAGGAGGGCGCCGAGGCATAAATTTGTTTCGCCGACGTTTGTCACCCTGCGGAACGAATGCGACTAGCGTCGATGGGAGTCGATGGGAGGCAACCACCGCGAGCACCTCTACAGATGGATATTCAAAGATTGGTGGTCGAACGTTCGGGATATTTTGTGGAATCGGATGAGGAAGCCGAAGATTGGAATAGGAAGTGTCCGATACCGTGAGCCTGGTTGACAGGTTGCACTCGATTTTCCTTTATTGCGATGCCTCTACGAGATTTGTGTAAAGCGCTCCTCGCTTAAATTGACCTTTCCTATACCAACTATTTCCTGGCGTCCATGCTTCGTTCATAAATATTAACTACAGTGAAATATGTGTTTAAATATTAATGCCACTTGTGTTTTTGCAACTTTATTCATGTAACGATGCACCTATGGACATTTCTATACTAAGATTTTATATAAAATTACCTTTAATAAATTAAAAGTGTTTTTCGATCTTTGTATTTTCATTATACTGATTATACTCCATTTGACTACTTTCAAATAGAACAAAAAAATTATATTTTATATCATTCTTTACATACTTTTTTTAGTTTAAAAGCATCATTTAACTCGAAATCTAAAACGAACATTACAATATAATAGCGATCATTATTATTTTTTTTCTCGAAAATGTGCTAGTATTAATATTTTGTGCTATAAAAACGAAATTATTTTCGTGCATTAATATTTGTATTTATCTAATAAATTATACACAACACAAATTTGGTTGAATGTCAAAATATACGTTCATTTTCTTATGTTTTCATTTACAAGTTATATTTTATAATTGGGTAATAAATGAGGAAGAAAGAATGAAAAAAGAAATGAAAATTGGTATTGACATGAAATAGCAGTCAAGAATCGTATTCTTAGAGAGCATGAAATGATATAGTACTTAAAAAAAGAAATACAATGAATCTCTAATGTGTATAACTTTGTGAAAATATCATTCAAATTAAATACCGCGTCAAAATGTTTATGATGCTCCACGCATAAAAAGCAGCATAAAGGATATCACCCCTCCCGTCTCCACGGCGCATCCCCCTAGAATTAGGGACATTGCGTTAGAGTTACTGGCCGCAGGCAAAACGGACGACGTGGCACGAGGTACTGTGATTTGCCCAGGAGCACCTCGTCCTGACAAATGCTCGCATAAACGTTGACGATAACGATCTTACAAGAGATCTCTACATCTCCTGCCCCTCCCACTCTCTCTCTCTCTCTCTTTCTTTATTTTTATTTTTCACCCTCGCAGCTCTTTTTCTCACCCCGGCATCCGGTATTTATTCTTGTATACGTTTCTCGGTGTCTCCTCCCCTATGACATTTGTTTCTCACTTCCATTATTCTTTCGAGATACTTGATATCTTTTATGTGACTATAGGCTTTAACAGTTTACCTATTTTCTTTTCTGTCAATATTTTTTTTAGCTTGTACAAACCACATTTCCAAAGTGGCAAATTCTCGGTATTTTTTATTATCGCTAGGGTCAGTAATGTACTTATTACTTACTATTTATGTAATATTTACAATATATCAATTCAATAGTTTTATACTTTTTAATCAATAATAACCAATTCTAGGGAATACAATTAATCATTCAATTATCTTAAAATTCAATCTATATTTGTTACTATATTTGAAAAGTATTTTTATCTAGGTCAAAATATAAGCTTAATTATTGTAATAATCTAATTAGTATAATGTAATTAATTAAACTTTAATACCGTTACTGGAAGAGCATTGCGTGAAACTAAAATGGAAAATACGAACGCTCCTAACTCTATTAATATTTTATTAAAATTTGTATTTTCTTTATCAATGTAGAAAATGTTTGTAAAACTCTGCTGGTACTTAACATTAAATATTTATTCTAACTTTTATTTGCGTTTTATTACTAGGTGTTACAAAAGTTTCGAAAAGGACATAAATGGATGGAAAACTAAATTATTGTTGAAGTAAAAATTAATACAACGTACCAGAGTTATTCCACTATATACACATATACAAATGATAATTGATCTTATTCTATCTATAAAATGATGAACTTTCGAACTAATTTACAACTTATTGATTATGACTTATTTATACGCTAAATAAAGTTAAAATGGACAAGGTAAAAGTTATACAAATATTCGCTCTTTTTAACTTTATAATGAAGAATGCGATAATTAAAAAATTATCTAATTACCCAGTCATTCTTAATTACTAATTTTAATTATACACTGAGAATAATATTTTACAAAAGTTCACATTCAGATAATTATTTTATTCGATTTACTTTCATTAATGAAAAAAAAGGAGTAACATCTAAAATAGCAATATGGTATCAAATTTTAAAATTAAATATTACCTTGGGATAAAGTCTGTAAAAGACAAGGATTACATGGCATAGAATGAAAATAGTCGACAAACAGCAAAGATAAAATCAAAAGTAGAGAGAAAATTTAAACCAAAAATTCAAGTCGCCTAAAAGCAGATTAAATAAAGAAGCACGGGGAATATGTGTATGTATGTATGTGTGTGTGTGTGTGTACATATATAAAAAGAGTAAGAGAGAGGGGGAGGATGGAGGAGGCAGAGACAGAGAAGCGTCGCTTTGTTGCGTCCATGTCCATAAACGAAACAGCGTAGCCCGCGGCAAATTTGCATCCCCGAGGTTTTCGCGCACGACTCTCGCGTTCAGTCGTACGTCACATGCGCAATCCGCGGAGGGTCCGCGGGACGTTTATTGCGCCGTTGGGACTTTCTTCCTTCGCTCTCCGGATATGTAAGAGAGCAGTAGGGGAAGAAAAAAGGAGGGCGCCGAGGCATAAATTTGTTTCGCCGACGTTTGTCACCCTGCGGAACGAATGCGACTAGCGTCGATGGGAGTCGATGGGAGGCAACCACCGCGAGCACCTCTACAGATGGATATTCAAAGATTGGTGGTCGAACGTTCGGGATATTTTGTGGAATCGGATGAGGAAGCCGAAGATTGGAATAGGAAGTGTCCGATACCGTGAGCCTGGTTGACAGGTTGCACTCGATTTTCCTTTATTGCGATGCCTCTACGAGATTTGTGTAAAGCGCTCCTCGCTTAAATTGACCTTTCCTATACCAACTATTTCCTGGCGTCCATGCTTCGTTCATAAATATTAACTACAGTGAAATATGTGTTTAAATATTAATGCCACTTGTGTTTTTGCAACTTTATTCATGTAACGATGCACCTATGGACATTTCTATACTAAGATTTTATATAAAATTACCTTTAATAAATTAAAAGTGTTTTTCGATCTTTGTATTTTCATTATACTGATTATACTCCATTTGACTACTTTCAAATAGAACAAAAAAATTATATTTTATATCATTCTTTACATACTTTTTTTAGTTTAAAAGCATCATTTAACTCGAAATCTAAAACGAACATTACAATATAATAGCGATCATTATTATTTTTTTTCTCGAAAATGTGCTAGTATTAATATTTTGTGCTATAAAAACGAAATTATTTTCGTGCATTAATATTTGTATTTATCTAATAAATTATACACAACACAAATTTGGTTGAATGTCAAAATATACGTTCATTTTCTTATGTTTTCATTTACAAGTTATATTTTATAATTGGGTAATAAATGAGGAAGAAAGAATGAAAAAAGAAATGAAAATTGGTATTGACATGAAATAGCAGTCAAGAATCGTATTCTTAGAGAGCATGAAATGATATAGTACTTAAAAAAAGAAATACAATGAATCTCTAATGTGTATAACTTTGTGAAAATATCATTCAAATTAAATACCGCGTCAAAATGTTTATGATGCTCCACGCATAAAAAGCAGCATAAAGGATATCACCCCTCCCGTCTCCACGGCGCATCCCCCTAGAATTAGGGACATTGCGTTAGAGTTACTGGCCGCAGGCAAAACGGACGACGTGGCACGAGGTACTGTGATTTGCCCAGGAGCACCTCGTCCTGACAAATGCTCGCATAAACGTTGACGATAACGATCTTACAAGAGATCTCTACATCTCCTGCCCCTCCCACTCTCTCTCTCTCTCTCTTCTTTATTTTTATTTTTCACCCTCGCAGCTCTTTTTCTCACCCCGGCATCCGGTATTTATTCTTGTATACGTTTCTCGGTGTCTCCTCCCCTATGACATTTGTTTCTCACTTCCATTATTCTTTCGAGATACTTGATATCTTTTATGTGACTATAGGCTTTAACAGTTTACCTATTTTCTTTTCTGTCAATATTTTTTTTAGCTTGTACAAACCACATTTCCAAAGTGGCAAATTCTCGGTATTTTTTTATTATCGCTAGGGTCAGTAATGTACTTATTACTTACTATTTATGTAATATTTACAATATATCAATTCAATAGTTTTATACTTTTTAATCAATAATAACCAATTCTAGGGAATACAATTAATCATTCAATTATCTTAAAATTCAATCTATATTTGTTACTATATTTGAAAAGTATTTTTATCTAGGTCAAAATATAAGCTTAATTATTGTAATAATCTAATTAGTATAATGTAATTAATTAAACTTTAATACCGTTACTGGAAGAGCATTGCGTGAAACTAAAATGGAAAATACGAACGCTCCTAACTCTATTAATATTTTATTAAAATTTGTATTTTCTTTATCAATGTAGAAAATGTTTGTAAAACTCTGCTGGTACTTAACATTAAATATTTATTCTAACTTTTATTTGCGTTTTATTACTAGGTGTTACAAAAGTTTCGAAAAGGACATAAATGGATGGAAAACTAAATTATTGTTGAAGTAAAAATTAATACAACGTACCAGAGTTATTCCACTATATACACATATACAAATGATAATTGATCTTATTCTATCTATAAAATGATGAACTTTCGAACTAATTTACAACTTATTGATTATGACTTATTTATACGCTAAATAAAGTTAAAATGGACAAGGTAAAAGTTATACAAATATTCGCTCTTTTTAACTTTATAATGAAGAATGCGATAATTAAAAAATTATCTAATTACCCAGTCATTCTTAATTACTAATTTTAATTATACACTGAGAATAATATTTTACAAAAGTTCACATTCAGATAATTATTTTATTCGATTTACTTTCATTAATGAAAAAAAGGAGTAACATCTAAAATAGCAATATGGTATCAAATTTTAAAATTAAATATTACCTTGGGATAAAGTCTGTAAAAGACAAGGATTACATGGCATAGAATGAAAATAGTCGACAAACAGCAAAGATAAAATCAAAAGTAGAGAGAAAATTTAAACCAAAAATTCAAGTCGCCTAAAAGCAGATTAAATAAAGAAGCACGGGGAATATGTGTATGTATGTATGTGTGTGTGTGTACATATAAAAAAGAGTAAGAGAGAGGGGGAGGATGGAGGAGGCAGAGACAGAGAGGAGCAGATACGACATTTACGCACGTGGCAATAAAATGTCGTGCGCTCTCGCGAGAAAATTGTTTTTCACGCAGAAGCTGGAGGTGTAGTTGTTGGCGTACACGTACCCGCACGTGCAGTATAGACGTGGTGGTATAGGGACTGATGCACTTGACGCGCAGGGGAGAGCGAGGCACACACATACACACGTGGAGGATGCGCACCCTGGTGCTCTTGGCTTATAATAAGCGAGAGTACGCGAGCGCGTTCTAACGAGGGTCGACAGTTATAATCTCCGCGCAGGTCTCCCCGAGAGAATTCATATACGCGGGCGAATACACAGACACAGACGCGTAGTCTCGTATAGCATATAGGATCGCGAGCGCGCAACATTCTGCCTTCTTCTGGTGCTTCTTCCGTCCGAGACCGCACGGAGCAGAATAATTCCGCGACAGTTGTCCGCCTGAGTATTATTATAGGTCCTAGGCGAGTATGAAAATTGCGAGACAGATAGACGGGTAAGCGGAGACGGATGGCGAATTTAAAGTGGTCTACACCCTTTGTTCCCGGAGCTCAGGGATTTCACTCGAGATATGCATAAGGAACTATTTATTTGTTTTTCGGATGTGTGGCAAGAACCACCTAAGCGGTTTACGTGGTTACCACTCTATACCCGACATCATTTCTTCACTATACATATATTTAATATCTCATCTCTAAACTTTTTATCAAAATATAGAATATTCTGACGTACGAAATCCAGCATTGCGTTAGAGTTACTGGCCGCAGGCAAAACGGACGACGTGGCACGAGGTACTGTGATTTGCCCAGGAGCACCTCGTCCTGACAAATGCTCGCATAAACGTTGACGATAACGATCTTACAAGAGATCTCTACATCTCCTGCCCCTCCCACTCTCTCTCTCTCTCTCTTCTTTATTTTTATTTTTCACCCTCGCAGCTCTTTTTCTCACCCCGGCATCCGGTATTTATTCTTGTATACGTTTCTCGGTGTCTCCTCCCCTATGACATTTGTTTCTCACTTCCATTATTCTTTCGAGATACTTGATATCTTTTATGTGACTATAGGCTTTAACAGTTTACCTATTTTCTTTTCTGTCAATATTTTTTTTAGCTTGTACAAACCACATTTCCAAAGTGGCAAATTCTCGGTATTTTTTTATTATCGCTAGGGTCAGTAATGTACTTATTACTTACTATTTATGTAATATTTACAATATATCAATTCAATAGTTTTATACTTTTTAATCAATAATAACCAATTCTAGGGAATACAATTAATCATTCAATTATCTTAAAATTCAATCTATATTTGTTACTATATTTGAAAAGTATTTTTATCTAGGTCAAAATATAAGCTTAATTATTGTAATAATCTAATTAGTATAATGTAATTAATTAAACTTTAATACCGTTACTGGAAGAGCATTGCGTGAAACTAAAATGGAAAATACGAACGCTCCTAACTCTATTAATATTTTATTAAAATTTGTATTTTCTTTATCAATGTAGAAAATGTTTGTAAAACTCTGCTGGTACTTAACATTAAATATTTATTCTAACTTTTATTTGCGTTTTATTACTAGGTGTTACAAAAGTTTCGAAAAGGACATAAATGGATGGAAAACTAAATTATTGTTGAAGTAAAAATTAATACAACGTACCAGAGTTATTCCACTATATACACATATACAAATGATAATTGATCTTATTCTATCTATAAAATGATGAACTTTCGAACTAATTTACAACTTATTGATTATGACTTATTTATACGCTAAATAAAGTTAAAATGGACAAGGTAAAAGTTATACAAATATTCGCTCTTTTTAACTTTATAATGAAGAATGCGATAATTAAAAAATTATCTAATTACCCAGTCATTCTTAATTACTAATTTTAATTATACACTGAGAATAATATTTTACAAAAGTTCACATTCAGATAATTATTTTATTCGATTTACTTTCATTAATGAAAAAAAGGAGTAACATCTAAAATAGCAATATGGTATCAAATTTTAAAATTAAATATTACCTTGGGATAAAGTCTGTAAAAGACAAGGATTACATGGCATAGAATGAAAATAGTCGACAAACAGCAAAGATAAAATCAAAAGTAGAGAGAAAATTTAAACCAAAAATTCAAGTCGCCTAAAAGCAGATTAAATAAAGAAGCACGGGGAATATGTGTATGTATGTATGTGTGTGTGTGTGTGTACATATATAAAAAGAGTAAGAGAGAGGGGGAGGATGGAGGAGGCAGAGACAGAGAGGAGCAGATACGACATTTACGCACGTGGCAATAAAATGTCGTGCGCTCTCGCGAGAAAATTGTTTTTCACGCAGAAGCTGGAGGTGTAGTTGTTGGCGTACACGTACCCGCACGTGCAGTATAGACGTGGTGGTATAGGGACTGATGCACTTGACGCGCAGGGGAGAGCGAGGCACACACACATACACACGTGGAGGATGCGCACCCTGGTGCTCTTGGCTTATAATAAGCGAGAGTACGCGAGCGCGTTCTAACGAGGGTCGACAGTTATAATCTCCGCGCAGGTCTCCCCGAGAGAATTCATATACGCGGGCGAATACACAGACACAGACGCGTAGTCTCGTATAGCATATAGGATCGCGAGAGCGCAACATTCTGCCTTCTTCTGGTGCTTCTTCCGTCCGAGACCGCACGGAGCAGAATAATTCCGCGACAGTTGTCCGCCTGAGTATTATTATAGGTCCTAGGCGAGTATGAAAATTGCGAGACAGATAGACGGGTAAGCGGAGACGGATGGCGAATTTAAAGTGGTCTACACCCTTTGTTCCCGGAGCTCAGGGATTTCACTCGAGATATGCATAAGGAACTATTTATTTGTTTTTCGGATGTGTGGCAAGAACCACCTAAGCGGTTTACGTGGTTACCACTCTATACCCGACATCATTTCTTCACTATACATATATTTAATATCTCATCTCTAAACTTTTTATCAAAATATAGAATATTCTGACGTACGAAATCCAGCATTGTATAATTTATATCATTATTTATTTTAAATCGTATTTTAATACCTCTCTCAAAATAATAGTATATCAAAAATCCGGTAAATATATAAATGCGATTACGCTTAACGTATGCGGAAAATTAAATTATTTTCAATTATAAATTATAAAAAATTCGTATTTACAAATATCATTTATCGACAATGTACTTATATATGTTTCGAAAATAAAGTGCCAAAATTTACATTTACTTTATGAATTACTTGAAATTTTTTTATTATATTAACTAATATTTTTATAATCTGCACTTTTAATGCAATCCTTTGTATGCTACTTTTTTACATCACCCTAATAAACATTTTATTCTGAGGTTGCAAACAAACAGAAATAAAATTTTAATTTAAAAAAATTTTACTTTAAACAATTTTTGTTTTAATATATATTTAATACAAGTCTGTTTTAAATATAACTTACGTCCTGGATTTGTTATGTAATTCAAAATTTATTGAAATGATTATGTTACATTTTTGATGAAAAAACATACTTACTTACATTTAAAATATATTCAAATAGGTATGAAAACGATCTTATTTACACTGAAAAAAGAAATTTGATTGTTTTTAACAAAACATGGTAAACTGCACGCGATATAGTTACTATATCATACAGTTAAAAAACCGAAAATTCGAAATTAGTATTGATAAATATTTTTAAACGATTGTAAATGGCTTGTCCGGAAAACAAAAAAATCGTACAACTTCGTACAACAAGACTGATAAATATATAACTTTATTATATACACACGTCACCGATCGATGAAGTCATCTTTTTCATACAAATATAGAGGTTTATTACTGGAATATGAAAAGACAACTCTAAAATAGCAATATGGTATCAAATTTTAAAATTAAATATTACCTTGGGATAAAGTCTGTAAAAGACAAGGATTACATGGCATAGAATGAAAATAGTCGACAAACAGCAAAGATAAAATCAAAGTAGAGAGAAAATTTAAACCAAAAATTCAAGTCGCCTAAAAGCAGATTAATAAAGAAGCACGGGAATATTTGTATGTATGTATGTGTGTGTGTTGTACATATATAAAAAAAGAGTAAGAGAGAGGGGGAGGATGGAGGAGGCAGAGACAGAGAGGAGCAGATACGACATTTACCGCACGTGGCAATAAAATGTCGTGCGCATCTCGCGAGAAAATTGTTTTTCACGCAGAAGCTGGAGGTGTAGTTGTGGCGTACACGTACCCGCACGTGCAGTATAGACGTAGGTGGTATAGGGATGATGCACATTGACGCGCAGGGGAGAGCGAGGCACACACACATTACACACGTGGAGGATGCGCACCCTGGTGCTCTTGGCTTATATAACGCGAGAGTACGCGAGCGCGTTCTAACGAGGGTCGACAGTTATAATCTCCGCGCAGGTCTCCCCGAGAGAATTCATATACGCGGGCGAATACACAGACACAGACGCGTAGTCTCGTATAGCATATAGGATCGCGAGCGCGCAACATTCTGCCTTCTTCTGGTGCTTCTTCCGTCCGAGACCGTCACGGAGCAGAATAATCCGCGACAGGTTGTCCGCCTGAGTATTATTATAGGTCCTAGGCGAGTATGAAAATTGCGAGACAGATAGACGGGTAAGCGGAGACGGATGGCGAATTTAAAGTGGTCTACACCTTTGTTCCCGGAGCTCAGGGATTTCACTCGAGATATGCATAAGGAACTATTTATTTGTTTTTTCGGATGTGTGGCAAGAACCACCTAAGCGGTTTACGTGGTTACCACTCTATACCCGACATCATTTCTTCACTATACATATATTTAATATCTCATCTCTAACTTTTTATCAAAATATAGAATATTCTGACGTACGAAATCCAGCTATTGTATAATTTATATCATTATTTATTTTAAATCGTATTTTAATACCTCTCTCAAATAATAGTATATCAAAAATCCGGTAAATATATAAATGCGATTACGCTTAACGTATGCGGAAAATTAATTATTTTCAATTATAAATTATAAAAAATTCGTATTTACAAATATCATTTATCGACAATGTACTTGTATATGTTTCGAAAATAAAGTGCCAAAATTTACATTTACTTTATGAATTACTTGAAATTTTTTTATTATATTAACTAATATTTTTATAATCTGCACTTTTAATGCAATCCTTTTTATGCTACTTTTTTACATCACCCTAATAAACATTTTATTCTGAGGTTGCAAACAAACAGAAATAAAATTTTAATTTAAAAAAATTTACTTTAAACAATTTTTGTTTTAATATATATTTAATACAAGTCTGTTTTAAATATAACTTACGTCCTGGATTTGTTATGTAATTCAAAATTTATTGAAATGATTATGATTACATTTTTGATGAAAAAACATACTTACTTAATTTAAATATATTCAAATAGGTATGAAAACGATCTTATTTACACTGAAAAAAAGAAATTTGATTGTTTTAACAAAACATGGTAAACTGCACGCGATATAGTTTACTATATCATACAGTTAAAAACCGAAAATTCGAAATTAGTATTGATAAATATTTTTAAAAGTATTGTAAATGGCTTGTCCGAAAATCAAAAAAAATCGTAACAACTTCGTACAACAAGACTGATAAATATATAACTTTATTATATACACACAGTCACCGATCGATGAAGTCATCTTTTCATACAAATATAGAGGTTTATTACTGGAATATGAAAAGTACAACTCTAAAATAAGTAGCAATCAAAGTAGAAATAAGGGCGTATTTCAAAGAAATATTGCTCGTTATTGTAGTAACTATATTTTTCCTCAATAAGCAAACTAATGTGGGTAGTATAAGTAAGATATTAAATAACTAAAATTCCTATTTTACGTTTAAAATTTTAATTACGAGAGGAACATGTTTTTATGTGACCTAATATCTTGAAAAGTATCAATTAAATGCACTTAAGAGTACTTGTGTAATACGATTAAATATATCAATTTGCACGGTCATTCGACGTTACTTATTAAATTTTCATAAACGCGGCAAGTTATTACGCGATATATCGGGCAAATGAATGCGATAAATACATGGTACAATTAATAAGTGTATAATATAATTTAAATAGTAAAACGTTGAAATACAATTCGATAAATGCGTAATTCGATAATACTGCAATCGCCCGCGTATATAAGATATATAGATATATAGATGTATGTCGTGAAAAATCAATAAATTTCACTCCCTCGTGTTCGGGGCACAATAATGTAAAACGAATTCTAGCATAAAGTAGTTATTTAATTGAACCGCAAGATATTTCCTATACTCGCCGTCGTCGATGTATGTATAGGTGTATATATAGATATACGTAGCATCACGTGGGCAAACATTACTTATTCTCTCAAGCACTCCTCGACATTTCCCAAGCTAGACAGGAATTCTCATTCCAAAATACCAGGAGATTAAACTCCTTCCCTTCAGCTCCTCCGTGGTATAGGGCCGATAACGCGTTATCACCGCGTCATCATCTCGAAATACCTCGCGATGAGTCCCTTAACAATGCAAACGGCGTCCCCGCCCCGATAAACGGCGAAACAGCCGCGCGCTCCAGATATATGTATATATATATATTCATGTATATACAGGACGTATCACGTTTGCCGCGAAACGAGGCCCTTCTTACCTCGTTGCGTCTTCCCGACTCCACGAACCCCGCATAAATATATACGTATATCGAGACTCGGTTTCCCGAACCCATACAATTGGCCCCTAATCCATTGGCAAGGTGTACACAAGACCGAGCGACCGAACGAACCCACGTGTCGACCGAGAGAACACGAAGCATTTATTGTCCGATAATCGAGCTGGATAACAAATTCTTTCGCCCGTTATCGGAAATTCGTGTACATAGCGTATGTATAAGAGCTTTTCCCCGAAAGAGGGCTTCTCTCCGACCCCTCGCCTTATCCTAACGCGATACCAATTTTAACGCCTCTACATTACTTTTTCAATAAAATTTCACTGATAATTCCCTTGACACGCCTATACGCACTAATATTTATATCTGTAACGCAGAAGAAAATTTCCTAACTTTTATTATTATTACACCGATCAAAAATTCTACGCTACTGCAAATTTATCGAGATTTCGCGGAGCTTTATCACTGCTCTTTCCGCATTATCAATGTTAATTTCGGTGCTTCCAATATGCGTTTCGATACATCATAGCTCTACAATTTTATTGGGAATTGCTACTCTCAGATTTATATCGTACTTTACGTAAATTTTATGTTTGTCCGAGTTATTATTAACCAAACCGACAAGCGTAATTGTATTTCAGTAAATCGCTAGCTTATTCTAATTAATGTTAGAGTTATTTTAATTATTATAATTTATAGCTTCTTCTATGCCGTACACTTTTTAGTTGACATTTAAAATATATTCAAATAGGTATGAAAACGATCTTATTTACACTGAAAAAAGAAATTTGATTGTTTTTAACAAAACATGGTAAACTGCACGCGATATAGTTACTATATCATACAGTTAAAAAACCGAAAATTCGAAATTAGTATTGATAAATATTTTTAAACGATTGTAAATGGCTTGTCCGGAAAACAAAAAAATCGTACAACTTCGTACAACAAGACTGATAAATATATAACTTTATTATATACACACGTCACCGATCGATGAAGTCATCTTTTTCATACAAATATAGAGGTTTATTACTGGAATATGAAAAGACAACTCTAAAATAAGTACAATCAAAGTAGAAATAAGGGCGTATTTCAAAGAAATATTGCTCGTTACTTGTAGTAACTATATTTTTTCCTCAATAAGCAAACTAATGTGGGTAGTATAAGTAAGATATTAAATTAACTAAAATTCCTATTTTTACGTTTTAAAAATTTTAATTACGAGAGAACATGTTTTTATGTGATCTAATATCTTGAAAAGTATCAATTAAATGCACTTAAGAGTACTTGTGTAATACGATTAAATATATCAATTTGCACGGTCATTCGACGTTACTTATTAAAATTTTCATAAAACGCGGCAAGTTATTACGCGATATATCGGGCAAATGATGCGATAAATACATGGTACAATTAATAAGTGTATAATATAATTTAAATAGTAAAACGTTGAAAATACATTCGATAAATGCGTATTCGATAATACTGCAATCGCCCGCGTATATAAGATATATAGGTATATAGATGTATAGTCGTGAAAATCAATAAATTTCACTCCCCGTGTTCGGGGCACAATTAATGTAAAACGAATTCTAGCATAAAGTAGTTATTTAATTGAACCGCAAGATATTTCCTATACTCGCCGTCGTCTATGTATGTATAGGTGTATATATAGATATACGTATGCATCACGTGGGCAAACATTACTTATTCTCTAAGCACTCCTCGACATTTCCCAAGCTAGACAGGAATTCTCATTCCAAAATACCAGGAGATTAAACTCCTTCCCTTCAGCTCCTCCGTGGTATAGGGCCGATAACGCGTTATCACCGCGTCATCATCTCGAAATACCTCGCGATGGTCCCCTTAACAATGCAAACGGCGTCCCGCCCCGATTAAACGGCGAAACAGCCGCGCGCTCCAGATATATGTATATATATATATTCATGTATATACAGGACGTATCACGTTTTGCCGCGAAACGAGGCCCTTCTTACCTCGTTTGCGTCTTCCCGACTCCCACGAACCCCGCATAAATATACGTATATCGAGACTCGGTTTTCCCGAACCCATACAATTGGCCCCTAATCCATTGGCAAGGTGTACACAAGACCGAGCGACCGAACGAACCCACGTGTCGACCGAGAGAACACGAAGCATTTATTGTCCGATAATCGAGCTGGATAACAAATTCTTTCGCCCGTTATCGGAAATTCGTGTACATAGCGTATGTACAAGAGCTTTTCCCGAAAGAGGGCTTCTCTCCGACCCCTCGCCTTATCCTAACGCGATACCAATTTTAACGCCTCTACATTACTTTTTCAATAAAATTTCACTGATAATTCCCTTGACACGCCTATACGCACTAATATTTATATCTGTAACGCAGAAGAAAATTTCCTAACTTTTATTATTATTACACCGATCAAAAATTCTACGCTACTGCAAATTTATCGAGATTTCGCGGAGCTTTATCACTGCTCTTTCCGCATTATCAATGTTAATTTCGGTGCTTCCAATATGCGTTTCGATACATCATAGCTCTACAATTTTATTGGGAATTGCTACTCTCAGATTTATATCGTACTTTACGTAAATTTTATGTTTGTCCGAGTTATTATTAACCAAACCGACAAGCGTAATTGTATTTCAGTAAATCGCTAGCTTATTCTAATTAATGTTAGAGTTATTTTAATTTATAATATATATTTATAGCTTCTTCTATGCCGTACACTTTTTAGTTGACATTTAAAAATCGATACTTTTGAAAAGGTATATTCGTGAAAAATTCGTTCATATCTATTTTCTTTTTCTGCAAAAATTGAAACATCAAAGGTAAATTTTTAGTGGGTTTTAAGTTTTTCATAAAGGTGATATATGTACGGGTTGCACGAGCATTAAGAGTTACTGAAGTTTTTGTCACGTAAAACGTGTTGAAACTATAGGTCGAAGTATCCATTATTATTTAAAATGGCCTTGTAGGAGCCATTAAAAACTAGAGTGTAAACTATATAAATGGAATGGTATTATTTATTTTAGAACCGGCGTATAGGTGCTTTGAAATTAATTTACCATATACGAACGTCACTTCAGAGGGATATAATATTAATCTATAATTAATTACGTAAACTTCGATGCAAAATATGAAGTCACATACGTGCATCTTTTAAATATCTGATCTTGCCACATATAACCCTACATTGTGTCTGTAAAACTTTTTCCAATTTTTCGGATAAAAATCGGGCAAACAACCGATAAATACGGATATCCGCTTACAGCTTATAGAGAGTAGGGGCAAACTTTCGTTTTATTTCATAACTAATAATTATTTTATTATTATTATTATTGTTAACGTAATTCTTTTTATCCTACTAGCTTTGTGCTAATCACCGACGGAGAGCATATGATGTCTTTGGTAAAAAATCACTTGTTGAAAATCATTCCCCAGTGGTGCTTGTATCAATCGTCAGAGAGCGAACCCGAGACACCGCCGTGCCGGCTACGACTCCACCACTCTACCGACCCAGCCATTGCAAGACGCATATAACTATTAATTAAAGTTATAAAAATTGTTTAAATTAATCACAACAATTTTCTTTGCCAATAACCTACACATTAGTAATTTCATTTTTTGCTAATGTCACGGGAGAAGGAAGTGCAGAAACATCATTTTATTCGTATCGTAAGAGAGAAGAGTGAGATAGAAAACAAAACAGAGTATATATACATATAATTCAATTATTCAACACCCAATTTTATAAAAACATACGTGTATATATATATATATATAGTTGTAATATAATATGTATATATAGATATATAGATGTATAGTCGTGAAAATCAATAAAATTTCACTCCTCGTGTTCGGGGCACAATTAATGTAAAACGAATTCTAGCATAAAGTAGTTATTTAATTGAACCGCAAGATATTTCCTATACTCGCCGTCGTCTATGTATGTATAGGTGTATATATAGATATACGTATGCATCACGTGGGCAAACATTACTTATTCTCTAAGCACTCCTCGACATTTCCCAAGCTAGACAGGAATTCTCATTCCAAAATACCAGGAGATTAAACTCCTTCCCTTCAGCTCCTCCGTGGTATAGGGCCGATAACGCGTTATCACCGCGTCATCATCTCGAAATACCTCGCGATGATCCCCTTAACAATGCAAACGGCGTCCCGCCCCGATTAAACGGCGAAACAGCCGCGCGCTCCAGATATATGTATATATATATTCATGTATATACAGGACTATCACGTTTTGCCGCGAAACGAGGCCCTTCTTACCTCGTTTGCGTCTTCCCGACTCCCACGAACCCCGCATAAATATATACGTATATCGAGACTCGGTTTTCCCGAACCCATACAATTGGCCCCTAATCCATTGGCAAGGTGTACACAAGACCGAGCGACCGAACGAACCCACGTGTCGACCGAGAGAACACGAAGCATTTATTGTCCGATAATCGAGCTGGATAACAAATTCTTTCGCCCGTTATCGGAAATTCGTGTACATAGCGTATGTATAAGAGCTTTTCCCGAAAGAGGGCTTCTCTCCGACCCCTCGCCTTATCCTAACGCGATACCAATTTTAACGCCTCTACATTACTTTTTCAATGAAATTTCACTGATAATTCCCTTGACACGCCTATACGCACTAATATTTATATCTGTAACGCAGAAGAAAATTTCCTAACTTTTATTATTATTACACCGATCAAAAATTCTACGCTACTGCAAATTTATCGAGATTTCGCGGAGCTTTATCACTGCTCTTTCCGCATTATCAATGTTAATTTCGGTGCTTCCAATATGCGTTTCGATACATCATAGCTCTACAATTTTATTGGGAATTGCTACTCTCAGATTTATATCGTACTTTACGTAAATTTTATGTTTGTCCGAGTTATTATTAACCAAACCGACAAGCGTAATTATTGTATTTCAGTAAATCGCTAGCTTATTCTAATTAATGTTAGAGTTATTTTAATTTATAATATATATTTATAGCTTCTTCTATGCCGTACACTTTTTAGTTGACATTTAAAATCGATACTTTTGAAAAGGTATATTCGTGAAAAATTCGTTCATATCTATTTTCTTTTTCTGCAAAAATTGAAACATCAAAGGTAAATTTTTAGTGGGTTTTAAGTTTTTCATAAAGGTGATATATGTACGGGTTGCACGAGCATTAGGAGTTACTGAAGTTTTTGTCACGTAAAACGTGTTGAAACTATAGGTCGAAGTATCCATTATTATTTAAAATGGCCTTGTAGGAGCCATTAAAAACTAGAGTGTAAACTATATAAATGGAATGGTATTATTTATTTTAGAACCGGCGTATAGGTGCTTTGAAATTAATTTACCATATACGAACGTCACTTCAGAGGGATATAATATTAATCTATAATTAATTACGTAAACTTCGATGCAAAATATGAAGTCACATACGTGCATCTTTTAAATATCTGATCTTGCCACATATAACCCTACATTGTGTCTGTAAAACTTTTTCCAATTTTTCGGATAAAAATCGGGCAAACAACCGATAAATACGGATATCCGCTTACAGCTTATAGACAGTAGGGGCAAACTTTCGTTTTATTTCATAACTAATAATTATTTTATTATTATTTTTAACGTCATTCTTTTTATCCTACTAGCTTTGTGCTAATCATCGACGGAGAGCATATGATGTCTTTGGTAAAAAATTACTTGTTGAAAATCATTCCCCAGTGGTGCTTGTATCAATCGTCAGAGAGCGAACCCGAGACACCGCCGTGCCGGCTACGACTCCACCACTCTACCAACCCAGCCATTGCAAGACGCATATAACTATTAATTAAAGTTATAAAAATTGTTCAAATTATTCACAACAATTTTCTTTGCCAATAACCTACACATTAGTAATTTCATTTTTTGCTAATGTCACGGGAGAAGGAAGTGCAGAAACATCATTTTATTCGTATCGTAAGAGAGAAGGTGAGATAGAAAACAAAACAGAGTATATATACATATAATTCAATTATTCAACACCCAATTTTATAAAAACATACGTGTATATATATATATATAGTTGTAATATAATATGTATATATATATATATATATTCATGTATATACAGGACGTATCACGTTTTGCCGCGAAACGAGGCCCTTCTTACCTCGTTTGCGTCTTCCCGACTCCCACGAACCCCGCATAAATATATACGTATATCGAGACTCGGTTTTTCCCGAACCATACAATTGGCCCCTAATCCATTGGCAAGGTGTACACAAGACCGAGCGACCGAACGAACCCACGTGTCGACCGAGAGAACACGAAGCATTTATTGTCCGATAATCGAGCTGGATAACAAATTCTTTCGCCCGTTATCGGAAATTCGTGTACATAGCGTATGTACAAGAGCTTTTCCCGAAAGAGGGCTTCTCTCCGACCCCTCGCCTTATCCTAACGCGATACCAATTTTAACGCCTCTACATTACTTTTTCAATAAATTTCACTGATAATTCCCTTGACACGCCTATACGCACTAATATTTATATCTGTAACGCAGAAGAAAATTTCCTAACTTTTATTATTATTACACCGATCAAAAATTCTACGCTACTGCAAATTTATCGAGATTTCGCGGAGCTTTATCACTGCTCTTTCCGCATTATCAATGTTAATTTCGGTGCTTCCAATATGCGTTTCGATACATCATAGCTCTACAATTTTATTGGGAATTGCTACTCTCAGATTTATATCGTACTTTACGTAAATTTTATGTTTGTCCGAGTTATTATTAACCAAACCGACAAGCGTAATTGTATTTCAGTAAATCGCTAGCTTATTCTAATTAATGTTAGAGTTATTTTAATTTATAATATATATTTATAGCTTCTTCTATGCCGTACACTTTTTAGTTGACATTTAAAAATCGATACTTTTGAAAAGGTATATTCGTGAAAATTCGTTCATATCTATTTTCTTTTTCTGCAAAATTGAAACATCAAAGGTAAATTTTTAGTGGGTTTTAAGTTTTTCATAAAGGTGATATATGTACGGGTTGCACGAGCATTAAGAGTTACTGAAGTTTTTGTCACGTAAAACGTGTTGAAACTATAGGTCGAAGTATCCATTATTATTTAAAATGGCCTTGTAGGAGCCATTAAAAACTAGAGTGTAAACTATATAAATGGGAATGGTATTATTTATTTTAGAACCGGCGTATAGGTGCTTTGAAATTAATTTACCATATACGAACGTCACTTCAGAGGGATATAATATTAATCTATAATTAATTACGTAAACTTCGATGCAAAATATGAAGTCACATACGTGCATCTTTTAAATATCTGATCTTGCCACATATAACCCTACATTGTGTCTGTAAAACTTTTTCCAATTTTTCGGATAAAAATCGGGCAAACAACCGATAAATACGGATATCCGCTTACAGCTTATAGAGAGTAGGGGCAAACTTTCGTTTTATTTCATAACTAATAATTATTTATTATTATTATTATTGTTAACGTAATTCTTTTATCCTACTAGCTTTGTGCTAATCACCGACGGAGAGCATATGATGTCTTTGGTAAAAAATCACTTGTTGAAAATCATTCCCCAGTGGTGCTTGTATCAATCGTCAGAGAGCGAACCCGAGACACCGCCGTGCCGGCTACGACTCCACCACTCTACCGACCCAGCCATTGCAAGACGCATATAACTATTAATTAAAGTTATAAAAATTGTTTAAATTAATCACAACAATTTCTTTGCCAATAACCTACACATTAGTAATTTCATTTTTTGCTAATGTCACGGGAGAAGGAAGTGCAGAAAACATCATTTTATTCGTATCGTAAGAGAGAAGAGTGAGATAGAAAACAAAACAGAGTATATATACATATAATTCAATTATTCAACACCCCATTTTATAAAAACATACGTGTATATATATAATGGAATGAGTTTAATTATTAAACTTATATATTTGTTTCGATATTTGGATAATAAAACATTGTTAGTGATTAAAATCATGATTGTAATATACTTATAATTGAAGATCTACTATCAAATTTCTTTCTTGTTTCAAAAAGATTGGTAAGAATTCTAAATGTTTGATAATTTCGTGTTATAAAATGTCTATCAGGGTACGAAACCGTAACAAACAGTAAATAAATAAATAAATAAATAATTTCTATTAACCAGTGTGAATACAATATTCATATAATACTTCTCAATGACGGGACGACTCGTAAGCTTAAACTACCTTCGCATATATTTATGACTGGGATACAACACTATACCACTAGCATGCTTATAAATTTAAATTACATTGTAGAAACTTTGTACATTATTTTGAATATTAATAACTCGTAAGCAATAAAATTATCGATGTTTGAATAAAGCGCAGTATTATATCTTCTTATTCGTTATTTATTTGCAAAATTATGCAAGTAAAAATGGAAATTTTTCAACTTTTTAGAAAAATTTCTATTTTCAAAGCCATTTATCTCAAAATCTATTGATTTTTTGAAAAAACATTAAAAACAACTTTTGTTCAAAATAATCTTTAGAACTTATCTACCTGAGGTTACAATCTTAATTTTAAAATCCGAAGAGATAGGGCACTTGGAATATTGAATATCAAAAAAGGCGACCACGCCACAATCGATTTTGATCTAACACCGCTCAAAGATCACATTTTTTCGCGAGCTTTCGAATGGCGGTGGTTAGATTATTGGCCAAGACCGTTGGTGTAAGTTATACCCCATAAACCTCATAAAATCACTCATTTTCATGTATTTAGGGCATTTATCTCAAAATCAATTGATTTTTTTGAAAAAACATTAAAAACAACTTATGTTCAAAATAATCCTTAGCACTTATCTACCTGGGTTACAATTCTTAATTTTAAAATCTCGAAGAGATAGGGCACTTGGAAATATTGAATATCAAAAAAAGGCAACCATGCCACAATCGATTTTGATCTAACACCGCTCAAAGATCACATTTTTTGAGAGCTTTCGAATGGCGGTGGTTAGATTATTGGCCAAGACCGCTGGTGTAAGTTAGGCCCTAAAATATATGAAAATGAGTGATTTTATGAGGTTTATGGGGTATAACTTACACCAGCGGTCTTGGCCAATAATCTAACCACCGCCATTCGAAAGTTCTCAAAAAATGTGATCTTTTGAGCGGTGTTAGATCAAAATCGATTGTGGCGTGGTCGCCTTTTTTTGATATTCAATATTTCCAAGTGCCCTATCTCTTCGAGATTTTAAAATTAAGAATTGTAACCCAGGTAGATAAGTTCTAAGGATTATTTTGAACAAAAGTTGTGTTTAATGTTTTTTCAAAAAAGTCAATAGATTTTGAGATAAATGGCTTTGAAAATAGAAATTTTTCTAAAAAATTGAAAAATTTCCATTTTTTATGGTGGAATAACTCTTAGGCAAATTATTTTTAACACCTAAAAATTTTTTTCTATCTTCTGAAAGATATTTCCAGCCTGTTTTCAAATTTTGGAGCGATTTAAAATTTTCATCGTACCACTTGACGTGAAATAGCCCATATATATATATATATATATATATATATATGTATAATTTGTAATTATTAAATTATGCTATATCTAAAATATTAAAATCGACAAGTGTGTTTTTATATAAAATTGGACGTTGAATAATTGAACAACTTCCACCTATGTATTTCTCTATAGTTTATTTCTCTTAACAAATATTTTATAATAATTAATATTATATTACAAAATTAATTATTTATTTAAAAATTTAATACTGGTTATTACGAAATGTTTATTAAGAAAAATAAACAAAAGATTAATTCGTTAATGGAATGAGTTTAATTATTAAACTTATATATTTGTTTCGATATTTGGATAATAAAACATTGTTAGTGATTAAAAATCATGATTGTAATATACTTATAATTGAAGATCTACTATCAAATTTCTTTCTTGTTTCAAAAAGATTGGATAAGAATTTCTAAATGTTTGATAATTTCGTGTTATAAAATGTCTATCAGGGTACGAAACCGTAACAAACAGTAAATAAATAAATAAATAATTTCTATTAACCAGTGTGAATACAATATTCATATAATACTTCTCAATGACGGGACGACTCGTAAGCTTAAACTACCTTCGCATATATTTATGACTGGGATACAACACTATACCACTAGCATGCTTATAAATTTAAATTACATTGTAGAAACTTTGTACATTATTTTGAATATTAATAACTCGTAAGCAATAAAATTATCGATGTTTGAATAAAACGCAGTATTATATCTTCTTATTCGTTATTTATTTGCAAAATTATGCAAGTGACTGTAGCGATATCAGAGTATATGTTTAAAAAATATGAATTATTTATTACCTACATTAAGAAGGATTTTAATACTTTTACAAAGTGTAGCAACGTGATAATATATCTCAAAATCATTATATTTATTAAAAAAACATAATGTAATGAAATTTAATTACTTAATCAAAATAAAGAATGAGTGTGATGACAATGAAGAAAGAAAAATTTGAATATAAATTTTTTTATGATAATTGCAAAAAAGAACATTATTCTATTTAAATTAAGAATAATATTAAATTAAGATTCTCGCGTGGGTATGGAATAACGTTAGTGTAACTCCGACATCCACTTAAAACTGTTTAAGTTTTATTACATAATACGAAACAAAACTTATTCAAGATTAAGAGATTAATTAGTACGTAATTGTTTTAAGCACGTAATCTCTGCATCGGTATAATTTCTGCATAACATTTATTTTAAAAGTATAAACAAAGTTTACTTTCTTTATCACGATTAATAATTTTTTAAAGTAATTATAAGTTAATTCATTTGTAAACTGTAATTGTTATACTGGTTTGTTCAAATGAAACGTAAACATGATTTTCGTGTAAAAAAATGTCATTAATGTAGTGATGATATAGTGTAGAAAACATTTCTCAAGTAATTAAGAATGAGAGTCGGGCAAAAACGAATCGTATTAAGAAGTGAAAGTGAGAAAGAGAGTGGAGATGCGCGTCGACGCGAAATTATCGCAAAGTGACTTTTCAAATGGAGCGTAAAATCGAGAGGACCGCAAAGGCGAGTCTCGTACCTCAGTGGGACTTTGGGGGTGGCCAATCGAAGGAAATGAAATTCTTGAGTTGCCGAGCCGAACAACGCTTTTGCCCTCATAATGCGCTTTTCCGTTTTCCCCTCCTTTCGACTCTCCTTCACTTCATCGTTTTCGCACCGCTTGGCTCCTCGATCTTTTGCCGCTCTCTGTCTATGAATCACGTTTGCACTCTTTCCTTTTTTCTTCTCAGTTTTCATCACCTTAGTCTACCGGCGCCTCCAGCCTTCCGCGCTTATACTCACTTAGTTATACTTTTTTACGGCCTTTTCCAGTCTGCCTAACATTTTACATGAAAAAAAAAATGATTTCAATATAACTTTATTGGATAGAATGATGAATATCTTTAAATTTATGGATGCGGATTTATCATATACATATTTTTAAAATTTTTTTAAATTATTTAACGTCGCTCTTTTTATGCTCCCAACTGGTGCTAATCAGCGACGGAGGCCATACGATGTCTTTAAATTTTTAATTATAACTGTGTATACAGAATAGGATTACATTTGCGTTTCACAATGTATACCATGCAAATTTGATGTTTGTTTAATCTTTTAAATAATTATTAACAATATTTTTTAAATAAAAATATTTACTGCAAACTTGGTTTAAGAATACGTTAGCTCATTCATCATTGCTAATAGAATAAACACCGATTCGGCAATACATCTGCTCGGTAAAATTATCATCAAAATAATATACATCATTTTCGACGAGAAGGAAAAAGGAAGATCTTTAAATTATCTGAGGACATTAACGCTCTCGTCTCCCCAACCTCATTTCCCATTAAAAAACACGAGAGGAGCGTAGTCCTCCCCTTTTCCAGCCCATCTTCGTTTTACAATTTCCTTGCGCGTTTCGCGCCGTCTAATTCGTCTTATCATCGTCGTTATTTATATCGTGCTACACCGTGCGCATTACCGCACAGATATATATACCTTCAGCCTTTTGCGAGTTCACGCGCGGGGCACAGTTCTTATCGACGTGGGATTGGGAACCGATAACGAAGCACCCTATATATACATATACACCCTGCATTGTGACTACGCGTTCACCCTGGCGAATCTTGCCGTATACCGAGGGGATAAGCTTCGCGGTGGAATCGGGAACTCGTTCGTAAAATTATAGGAAAATCGATTCTACGCGGAAAATTAAACGTCGCCCTTATGCGGAACCGGAACTGGGAAGCGAAAATCGGGACTTTGCTGTAGAATTGTTTTCCAAGGATTACCTCCTCGCTTCCTTCGATATACACATTCTGATATTTTCTCGGTTTATTTTTATTTTAAATCTCTTCTCTTTATCTTTTAATATATACACATATATTTTTTTTCCTACTTGTGTAGGTCATATCTTTCGTTTTAAATATTTAAAAGCTACTTTGCACTTTCAACATTGAAGAACCGAGTGGTAGGCTAAATATTTAGTATTTCTCTGATTAATGGAACACATTTTCTTATAGATACAAAAGGTTCCTTATGAATTTTCTATTTAAATTAAGAATAATATTAAATTAAGATTCTCGCGTGGGTATGGAATAACGTTAGTGTAACTCCGACATCCACTTAAAACTGTTTAAGTTTTATTACATAATACGAAACAAAACTTATTCAAGATTAAGAGATTAATTAGTACGTAATTGTTTTAAGCACGTAATCTCTGCATCGGTATAATTTCTGCATAACATTTATTTTAAAAGTATAAACAAAGTTTACTTTCTTTATCACGATTAATAATTTTTTAAAGTAATTATAAGTTAATTCATTTGTAAACTGTAATTGTTATACTGGTTTGTTCAAATGAAACGTAAACATGATTTTCGTGTAAAAAAATGTCATTAATGTAGTGATGATAGTGTAGAAAACATTTCTCAAGTAATTAAGAATGAGAGTCGGGCAAAAACGAATCGTATTAAGAAGTGAAAGTGAGAAAGAGAGTGGAGATGCGCGTCGACGCGAAATTATCGCAAAGTGACTTTTCAAATGGAGCGTAAAATCGAGAGGACCGCAAAGGCGAGTCTCGTACCTCAGTGGGACTTTGGGGGTGGCCAATCGAAGGAAATGAAATTCTTGAGTTGCCGAGCCGAACAACGCTTTTGCCCTCATAATGCGCTTTTCCGTTTTCCCCTCCTTTCGACTCTCCTTCACTTCATCGTTTTCGCACCGCTTGGCTCCTCGATCTTTTGCCGCTCTCTGTCTATGAATCACGTTTGCACTCTTTCCTTTTTTCTTCTCAGTTTTCATCACCTTAGTCTACCGGCGCCTCCAGCCTTCCGCGCTTATACTCACTTAGTTATACTTTTTTACGGCCTTTTCCAGTCTGCCTAACATTTTACATGAAAAAAAAATGATTTCAATATAACTTTATTGGATAGAATGATGAATATCTTTAAATTTATGGATGCGGATTTATCATATACATATTTTTAAAATTTTTTTAAATTATTTTAACGTCGCTCTTTTTATGCTCCAACTGGTGCTAATCAGCGACGGAGGCCATACGATGTCTTTAAATTTTTAATTATAACTGTGTATACAGAATAGGATTACATTTGCGTTTCACAATGTATACCATGCAAATTTGATGTTTGTTTAATTTTTAAATAATTATTAACAATATTTTTTAAATAAAAATATTTACTGCAACTTGGTTTAAGAATACGTTAGCTCATTCATCATTGCTAATAGAATAAACACCGATTCGGCAATACATCTGCTCGGTAAAATTATCATCAAAATAATATACATCATTTTCGACGAGAAGGAAAAAGGAAGATCTTTAAATTATCTGAGGACATTAACGCTCTCGTCTCCCCAACCTCATTTCCCATTAAAAAACACGAGAGGAGCGTAGTCCTCCCCTTTTCCAGCCCATCTTCGTTTTACAATTTCCTTGCGCGTTTCGCGCCGTCTAATTCGTCTTATCATCGTCGTTATTTATATCGTGCTACACCGTGCGCATTACCGCACAGATATATACCTTCAGCCTTTTGCGAGTTCACGCGCGGGCACAGTTCTTATCGACGTGGGATTGGGAACCGATAACGAAGCACCCTATATATACATATACACCCTGCATTGTGACTACGCGTTCACCCTGGCGAATCTTGCCGTATACCGAGGGGAATAAGCTTCGCGGTGGAATCGGGAACTCGTTCGTAAAATTATAGGAAAATCGATTCTACGCGGAAATTAAACGTCGCCCTTATGCGGAACCGGAACTGGGAAGCGAAAATCGGGACTTTGCTGTAGAATTGTTTTCCAAGGATTACCTCCTCGCTTCCTTCGATATACACATTCTGATATTTTCTCGGTTTATTTTTATTTTAAATCTCTTCTCTTTATCTTTTAATATATACACATATACTTAACTCTATATTTCGATATAGGAGAAATATTAGTTTGGTAAATTATCTGAATATTTAAGGTACATTTCCAATATAATGCAAATTTTTGAAGTACAAGCAGTATATCTTTTTGGCATGCGAGCTATTTGCACTCTAATGCATATGACTTGCCACGAAAGCTATAAACTTTCTCAAGGCAAAAAAGTACCAACATAAAGCACACCCTGGCTCGGTCTCGCAAGAGAAAACACGCATATCGGAAGGTTGCTGTACGCTGCTTCGGTCGCGTGGGCTTAAAAACCAGCAAGCTTGCGCAAGCTTCTCATCGTAGATCATTATTTAGCTGAACCTCACTTTCCCCCCCGGATAGTATGGAGACGTTAACGCACGAGCCTCACGTGTACGTACCATATACAGATATACTGTGCCCATGGATTGGCTACATGTGATACAGAAACTTATATACCCTAGTACAAACATTACCTGACAAAGTATTTTAAATCTACGAAGAAATGTTAAATTATAATACTCAATTTTTTTTTCATTTACTTGCAAAATATCTTGGTTTTATTTATTAAAAGTGGTACATTTATGTTATCGATATGTTCAACGAGTCGAACGGTTGCAAATTTAATTAATATTTCTCCATCACTTACATTTACAACGTAACTTTCTTAACAATACTGCAAATAAGTAATATTTGTACATAAATAAATAAAGAGTATAACGGGTAAATTAATAAAAAAAGAGATACGATAATAAAGAAATTCTTGAGTTGCCGAGCCGAACAACGCTTTTGCCCTCATAATGCGCTTTTCCGTTTTCCCCTCCTTTCGACTCTCCTTCACTTCATCGTTTTCGCACCGCTTGGCTCCTCGATCTTTTGCCGCTCTCTGTCTATGAATCACGTTTGCACTCTTTCCTTTTTTCTTCTCAGTTTTCATCACCTTAGTCTACCGGCGCCTCCAGCCTTCCGCGCTTATACTCACTTAGTTATACTTTTTTACGGCCTTTTCCAGTCTGCCTAACATTTTACATGAAAAAAAAATGATTTCAATATAACTTTATTGGATAGAATGATGAATATCTTTAAATTTATGGATGCGGATTTATCATATACATATTTTTAAAATTTTTTTAAATTATTTTAACGTCGCTCTTTTTATGCTCCCAACTGGTGCTAATCAGCGACGGAGGCCATACGATGTCTTTAAATTTTTAATTATAACTGTGTATACAGAATAGGATTACATTTGCGTTTCACAATGTATACCATGCAAATTTGATGTTTGTTTAATCTTTTAAATAATTATTAACAATATTTTTTAAATAAAAATATTTACTGCAACTTGGTTTAAGAATACGTTAGCTCATTCATCATTGCTAATAGAATAAACACCGATTCGGCAATACATCTGCTCGGTAAAATTATCATCAAAATAATATACATCATTTTCGACGAGAAGGAAAAAGGAAGATCTTTAAATTATCTGAGGACATTAACGCTCTCGTCTCCCCAACCTCATTTCCCATTAAAAAACACGAGAGGAGCGTAGTCCTCCCCTTTTCCAGCCCATCTTCGTTTTACAATTTCCTTGCGCGTTTCGCGCCGTCTAATTCGTCTTATCATCGTCGTTATTTATATCGTGCTACACCGTGCGCATTACCGCACAGATATATATACCTTCAGCCTTTTGCGAGTTCACGCGCGGGCACAGTTCTTATCGACGTGGGATTGGGAACCGATAACGAAGCACCCTATATATACATATACACCCTGCATTGTGACTACGCGTTCACCCTGGCGAATCTTGCCGTATACCGAGGGGAATAAGCTTCGCGGTGGAATCGGGAACTCGTTCGTAAAATTATAGGAAAATCGATTCTACGCGGAAATTAAACGTCGCCCTTATGCGGAACCGGAACTGGGAAGCGAAAATCGGGACTTTGCTGTAGAATTGTTTTCCAAGGATTACCTCCTCGCTTCCTTCGATATACACATTCTGATATTTTCTCGGTTTATTTTTATTTTAAATCTCTTCTCTTTATCTTTTAATATATACACATATATTTTTTTTCCTACTTGTGTAGGTCATATCTTTCGTTTTAATATTTAAAAGCTACTTTGCACTTTCAACATTGAAGAACCGAGTGGTATGCTAAATATTTTAGTATTTCCTCTGAATTAATGAGAACACATTTTTCTTATAGATACAAAAGGTTCTTATGAATTTTCTATTGAATTAATTAGTATTATTATTAAAAGGATAAACTAAGTAGTACAAAATAAGCAAAGTTGCAATAACGATCTTGCTACATGAATATTTAATTTTAATAAGTATTACAATAAATACTATAATAATATTATAATACTTCTTTCTACTGAAAAGAGATTAACGACTTTAATTCATATGTTTAAATAATATTGCACCTCAAATTATCTACGAAAAATAATGTAAACGTGTATTGATTTATTGTAATAACAGTTATGTAATAATTGCATACAATGTCCTTTTGTTTGAGTTGTGCGATTTTACAAATTTAAATGTATTTAAATTTTATATATACACCGTTTTAACCAGAATTATTCGTATCTGTAAATACTTTATAATATTCGGTCATCGTTTTTCTTGTCAACAGAGGAAAGGTAGTTAACAAACGTTCCGTTTCGTACATTATTAAATTATAAGGATTTTTTAGTAGAATATAAATGCATAATTTTATTTTCATGTAAAAATATTTTACTTTAGTTTACGAAAATATTTCGTGTGCAATTCATATTCTAGAATAGAAGAATGTAAAGGTGTATGAAACCGTGAATAACTAAACTAGTTTCATAGTTTCAATGCTTGAGTAGCGGATTATTTTCATTTTAAATTGTTTACGTATTTTGAGTGTTTTATTTACAAGCACACGTAAATATTTTAAACATTTTTATAATTCACGAAAAGCTTAAAGTGTATATACTCGTGTGCGTATGATTCAAGAGACAAATATTTTTATTTCGACAGCATGATAATTTCATAAAAAATGTACGTGTTAAAACGCAAAAAAATCGTATAAAATTAAGAAAATTAGTATTGTTTATGCGGACGGTATTTAATTGAAAAACAATAGTTTAAATTTCGATTAAATATGAAAAACTGTCAGGTAGATGGAATTAAAATTAGTAAGGTCTTTAAAAAAATGTAAATGCTATCGGGTTTGTGTAAAGAATAAAAATTGTAGTACATCTAGACGGATTAACCAAGTTTAAACTAGTTGCAACGTTGCAGCAAGCCTTTCCCATAGAACGATTATCGATTCGGTTATTTCATTAACATATCGGTGTTGGCACACTGCTAGTGAGTTTTTTTTTGCTCTGTACATCGAGCATCACGCTGACAAAGCAGCTTTTACATCGATGCCGCCGGGATTTCGCCATATCTGATTACACCTTTTTGCCTCCGGCAGTGAAGTCACCTCACGATCTTTGTAGTGCTAAAACATCAGCCTTTTTTTACGACCCGGGGATACAGATACGCGCTGTGACGGGAGTCTCTCGGGATTCTCATACTCTATCCCCCCATCAGCCTTATGCAAAGCTGCATCGGCCGGGCCGCGAGATTGATCCTTTGCATTCCGCTAAAAGCGCTACAAACAGGAAGAAAAAGATACGAGAGATAGAGGTATAGGTATGACGTTACCAGCGCAGGTCAGTCTTTCCTTCACGATCTTAAATTCTGTTTGCAATATCTGTTGGTCTCCCGCTTCTAGTCGAGCAATAAACCTTCTATACGACGTTTCTTTGTACATGATTATCTGCGGCTTTGATATTATAGTTTCCTATTTATTGTGGACATGTCTTTGTATTTGTAATTTTAAATTATCTACATAAACTTTCGTCAAGCTCGAACAGATGCTTCTAATCTCGTTAATAAAAGGAAACAACACATTGCTTTTTAAAAAGTTTTGATGGAGCACAATAAACCATTAAATACGATATTTTAATTTAAATATCTAATTTGAATAAAAATTATTGGAATTATAAAGGATAGGATGTACGTATACAAGTTATGCTTTACGAATGTTTAAACATTCATTATCCGAGATTGTTTAGACTAACTACAACTTGAGTTATTACAGAGCTAAGAAAATTTAACAAAGATTAACTGAAGGCGAAAAGAATAATTTTTCGCTTCGCTCGGGAAGAACATGAGCATTTTTTACGTGAGCCCACGTCTCATAACAGTGATCGCAGGCTCGTAATGTCGCGCGAAATTAAAAAATCGGCGGATCCGCGAGCGCGTCGGATCGTAAAATAAGACTGCGTTCCGCAGGGAACGCGCGCCCCAGTCGGTGAAATTAAAAACTAAAATAAATCTTTGTAAAAGGAGAAAACCTCACGCCTAGAGGCTGAACAGTAGGAATTATTACTTTTACTTTATGCATCCATGTTAAAACGAATATTAAATTCGCAAGATTAACTTTGCGACATTAACGCATACAATTTATTGAATGTAAGAAACCCAAACAACTATTATACTTTTTCTTCTTTAGATTAATTACAACGTTACAAAGACCAACTCGAAACATATTAATTAAACGTTTTAAACGTTATTATATATATATATATACATATAATAAAAAGTTGAACTCTCTACATTTCGATATAGGGACGAATATTAGTTTGGTAAATTATCTGAATATTTAAGGTACATTTCCAATATAATGCAAATTTTTGAAGTAAACAAGCAGTATATCTTTTTGGCATGCGAGCTATTTGCACTCTAATGCATATGACTTGCCACGAAAGCTATAAACTTTCTCAAGGCAAAAAATGTACCAACATAAAGCACACCCTGGCTCGGTCTCGCAAAGAGAAAACACGCATATCGGAAGGTTGCTGTACGCTGCTTCGGTCGCGTGGGCTTAAAAACCAGCAAGCTTGCGCAAGCTTCTCATCGTAGATCATTATTTAGCTGAACCTCACTTTCCCCCCCGGATAGTATGGAGACGTTAACGCACGAGCCTCACGTGTACGTACCATATACAGATATACTGTGCCCATGGATTGGCTACATGTGATACAGAAACTTATATACCCTAGTACAAACATTACCTGACAAAGTATTTTAAATCTACGAAGAAATGTTAAATTACAATACTCAATTTTTTTTCATTTACTTGCAAAATATCTTGGTTTTATTTATTAAAAAGTGGTACATTTATTTTATCGATATGTTCAACGAGTCGAACGGTTGCAAATTTAATTAATATTTCTCCATCACTTACATTTACAACGTAACTTTCTTAACAATACTGCAAATAAGTAATATTTGTACATAAATAAATAAAGAGTATAACGGGTAAATTAATAAAAAAAGAGATACGATAATAAAGAAAGAATGACTAGCAAAGAGAGAAAAGAGCGTGTACACCTGTGCGACAAGGATTTATTACTATTGATGCGCAGTAGCGACGTAAAACATGATGAATCGAGTTTCGCTTCTCGCGTCGCTGCGATACCTGGCAACCATCGCCACGTCTTTCCTGCAATGTGGTCGTGGTATACCCTTCGATCTGTGTATGCGCGATCTCTGCTCTACACCCGATACCTTTAATTAATCCCCACTTGATCAATTTGTCATGCACCGAGCCGACGTCACCACGTAGCTATGTACATATACACAATGATATATGTATAAATTTATAGATATATTATTTTTTTTCAAAGTTTTTCATGTTTTAAAGAAATATTGAAACCATGAGCAATTTGAATCGATACTGTCTACAAAGGTACGTTTTACTGTTGTCATCCTTTGAAAACTAATTAATCAACTTATCAAGGTGGTGGTTCGATAGTTCAATGGGTTTTAAAGCTTCGTTTAGCTTTATAAAGAAATATAAAGACAACATTAATTATTTAAGATTGTTTATATATACTTTTAAAGAGAGTAAAAAATCGTATATAAAATCAAATAGTGTAAGAAGCTTGAATACTTAACTGTAATATATTTAGTTTATTTTTTGTTGACTTTATCATTTTCTTATTTATCTGTGATAAAATATCTTTATTACATCTACCAATCTTGGATATTGATCGTCTTCTGAAGTGGTAATTTGCTGTTACATTTTCTTCTGCATTTATTTTTTTTTATTAATTAAATTAATGTATAAGATAAATTGCAACATTTCTATACTTTTAAATGAAATTATATAATTAAAAAAATCAGTTTAGAAAAATCACGTGAAATATAGTAAGAAAGTTGAGTACGGAATGAAATACGATAGTATATGTATCTTTTTGATATAAAAATTTATATTAATATATTTCTATTAATATACAAGTGATCATGTTTAAAACAACTAAATGAAAGAATCAATAATAATAATAAAAGTTTATTATAGCACTTTTTACATCAAATGTATCAAGTGTTAGATAAAAATATTTTTTTCTACAAATGTTATATAAACTGAAAAGAATTTAGTGAATTCGTTGAAATATTTGTTTGAGTACTCGTAAACAAATATTTGTGTGTAACTAAGAAATATTTATTAAAATCGAAAAAAATTTAATTGAGACACATAGATATCCCATTTAAAAATACAAAATATTTCTTAGTTTTTAAAAAGTATTTCTTTACAACTATTCATACTTGTATTTTATTGAATTCATTACATTTTTTAGTGTAATCTTTTGTACAGGTGTTTCCTTTTCAATAACATACATAAGAACTATTTACAGTTACGAAATTATCGACAAATGCAACTTCAATATCGGACATAATCTCATCTTCGCTTATTATGAATCCGAATCATTTTCATTACGTCGAATGATAAGAACGTAAAACCGTGATTCTAAATATATGGTACGGAAGTTTTCTTCCAAACAATTTCGGATTTACCGTAGTTAAGTACATACAAAACGGATAACTAAATTTAATTTAACTTAAGCGAATTTAAAATCTACAATTGCATATACAGAATACTAACTTGGTTGGATATGTTTGCGTTATTATACTAAGCCTAATAAGAGTGAAAATTTATTTACATAAAATTATTCTTTTTAAATAAATTAAAAATAACAATAAGAAATGAATGTGAAGGTAATGTCTTGCGATATTATGATTTATACGTAAATACTATTTTTTAATTATTTAACCTACAAATTCAGTTAATATTTTATAAACAACGTTTTTATAAGAAGATAATAAGTAAAACTATTTCAATCATTCAATAATTTACGATATATTGTTTGGAAATTTAATATGCATAGTTATAGTGTATGAAAATAATACAGAACTTATTATTTTTATTTAAACTTATTATTTAAAATTACATATATATGTGTATGCAAATGGATTGATCTTGATACAAAAGAAATATGGTTAACTTGCATGGTAGAATTTGGAATATTCGTAATTATAATGGATGTCATCACTGTAACATATGTGAATTTAAGACAAAACGGACAGACTAGGTGAGTATAAAGAAATGAAGAATTCATCCGTTTACCCAAAGAGATATTACAATTACGAGCAAGCCGCAAAAGTTCGACTGTTTTACAGCATAGTAAAAGGCGTTAAAGGACAAACAGCATATTCGAGTTATTCTCTGTACTTGATATCAGTGTATATATGTGTATTTCTTGAATTATGCATACGTTGTTTTTAAGTGTAGTAAAACAGTTTATGACTACATGGTTTTTAGAAAATCATGTCTGGAGTCAGAAACGCAAAGTGATCGAACTTGAGGCGAGTTGTTATGCTAAATGTTAAATCTCCAAATGATTGCGAACGATTACCAAGAATTGTGCTTCTTTGCTGATCATAAATGAATTGGGATTTCTTGATTGTTTAATTTACAATTATGTACCAATTTCTGTATTATTCTATTCGCATGTAGATCGAAACTACTTAACAGTGGTTTCGTAGGTAAAAAAAGTTGATAAAAAGTATAAACTAGTTAATAAAATAACCCAATTCTTAGTAATTGTCAACGTTATAACTACTTCAACTGTCTACATTTTTACTATCTAGATATTACCAGATTAAACATTCTTTTATTTCTACTCTAGAATTCTTTAAGAATTTTTATCCAAGAAATATTTTGTACAGTAGCTTTAGTAGTAATATATCTAGTCTTATCTTCCTTAAAAAAGCATATAAACAGAAAACTTGAAAATAGATGACAATTTATTACAATATATATATATATATATTAAAAGATATTTCATAAAAAATAGCATGATTAAATAAGAAAATAATTATAATATATTTTAATATATATTCTTCTAATAGGTATTGCATTTAGTATAATTATGATAATTTATACTTATATATACGTGCATGTACAGTTTTACTTACGCATGATTTTTCAATTTCGTCTTAAAGAAAAAATGAGCATTATATTTTGCAAACGTGAATAAATATGCACATATTTTTGCACGAATTGGCTGCACGTATAAGCGTACATGTTCCATCTCGTTCAAACTTCGGGAATGATAGAATTTTCTTAACATGGTCAATTAATTAGTTATTTTGTGCATGATCTTGCGTAAAATCATTTGTAATAGTTCATAAACATATTTCAAATTTATTTTTCCCCGAGGTATTTTCAATTTATGCATTTAGCTCAAAATTCAATCACTCCCGCTGAAATTTAGACAATATTAATTAAATTGCATAACTCAATCTACTATTGATTGGAAATTTCATTATAGTGAAATAATCATGTGAAGTGGGATTGAGGGGAGTTGTTTCGAACGAATGTAATCTATTGCAAGTATTACTTTTTTGCTCATTTTTTCATTCAAACAATTTAAGAACGTAAGTTTAATTTTAATCTAGCGCAAAGTAGATTTTTATTCATTAGAATTAAGTTAGCGTTCAATAAAAGCCAATTTGCTTCAAATGCCGACCATGTAATTTAAATGTAATTAATTACATTAAGTAATAATAAATATGTACTAATTGATTCTTTATATACTCACGAAACAAATGCGTTAATCGAAATTTCTCTCTACTTGCTGGGAAAAATTTCACTCGCGAAGCATACAATTTGTTCGAAATCATTTCTTAATGTATCAAATATATACACATAATAATAACTGCATTACATAAATTCAGGTATATATGTGTATATAACCACAATGCTAATTGCACTGCAAACATTTTGCACTGTTTATACAGATTATTGTGAAAAAATTTCATCAAACTGTAAATAATTAATGATGCGAATTTACAATATTAAGTAAATTAATAATAATGTGGGTTATTTATGTTTATTAACATTCATTTTCTCGTAACTTTCCGAATGTTTGCAAAGACAGAGTTGACGTGACACGTAAATATCTGAAATTTATAATATAAATATTGATTAACTTTATACACGATAAAAATTAACATGTTTTTAGAGTTATAAAATGTAAAAAAAGTTCCAACTTCTTACGTTAATGTTATATTTAGCAGTTATTTATTACATAAAGTAAAAAACATTCTTTAAAAAAGTTTATAATCTTTTATGCAAAAGGAAATATAATTTTAACGCCAAAGAAAATACGAATAGGAGATCAAACGGGGTGATAGCATAAAACTTCATGAGTAAACTATATACTTATGTAACATCGGCTTGAACAGCTATACATATACGCGATAGACCTGGAGACTTTCCTATATAACGTGCACGTCGTCAGAATTCAGTTTGGATAAAGAGTTTAGGCTCGTTTACATGTTGAACGAACAAATAAGAGCTGGGCTTTTTTAAAGGCTTTATCAGACACTTTACCATACGAGCCACTCTCGATATACTCTTTCAATCTTTTGTGTATTATGATAAAGTCGAACTCTATATATATCGGAAAAAAGTAACCTATTAATCCTAATATTTTTAATTTGATAATCACTCGGAGATTCGCAACGGCAAAAAGAAATAACGTGTTAAAGTTAATAAGCCAGTCCTATGAAATGCGAGCTGTAAAGGTGCAATTTAAATCGCCGCATATTACCGGCATAATTTACAGGTTAAACCCGAGCGTGCGGGCCGCTCTCGATTACGTAAGCTAAAATTGCGAACACTCACGGTAGCACTTGTCTCTCGTCGATCTGTCGACGGTTTTCTCTACGCGAAAACGGAAGTATAGCGACGGCAATCCAAAATTTATATATATATACATATATATTCATTTATAAGGAGAGGGAGAGGGAGAGAGAGAGAGGACAGAGAAAGCTGACATTGCTACGCGTCTGCTATAAGAGCACTCGAGACTCGAGGACATAGAAAAAGTGAGAGGGAGTGGATAGAAGGTACGAGAATTTCCTGGCTCTCCCTGTATTTTCTCGAGCTCTTGCTTCCCATGGCTGTTGTCATTTTCTTGACTCTTCTCAAAAACAGTTCAGCCTTACGATATAAGATTTTATACTGTTAAATTGACCAAGATACGAATTCAACACAAGCTAGGGGAATTTTTCCTGCAGAAAATTTCATACGCCGAATTACAGGGTAATATGATAAACTTTTCCTTATTTTCTTTAGTAAGTGAAGGTTAAACAAATCAAATTGTATAAAGCAGCATTATAAACAAATTAATCAGGTGAATAAATAACTAAAACACATTTATTTATGACTTTTCTCCATGATTTATAAAATAAGAATTATGAAATGAATGAAAATTAATAAATTACATCCTAAAGTGTAGTTCAGCGTAGTAAGAACCATTAATTATGTTGAATCATTAGAGCATATTAAATTTTTTTACCATCTTTAGTATATGAATAGGCAGCAAACCATGAGAAATAAAAAGTCATTCTTGCAGAGTATACATTATATTATATTGCGGAAGATTAGAAAAACTCGTACCAGTCACGCCCTAAATTATAGCACTACGCGGACGATAATCGCTTTTCAAATTCACAAGGTTAGATTATTCGTGAAAAAGCAACGAATACGTCAAAATGATTAAAGCTCACAAGCGTTGAAAAAAAAGCGAGGAGTGAAGAAATAGAAATGCAAGTGGAACCACAAGAAAGCGAGAAATAATGGAGGCTCCAACGATTCCGATGATTCACCGCGCGTTACCAGCCGCTCCGCCCAGAACGAAGGGTGCATGCGAAATGAACTTTCGCGCTTACACATACACGGTAGGTATATGCTCGTGCACCCTGCGAACTTTCGCGCCCTAAGAGAAAAGTCGATGGTCCTTCGAAAGCAGGAGGTGGTCGCGAAATCGTTCTGTTCGGATGACTAACTACCGAGCAAAGGTCGAAAAGATAGGAATAATGAACGGGACTGATGTGAAAGAAGAAAAGATCCGAATTTTTCTTTCTTCTTTTTTTTCTTAACCCTCAAGTGGTAACGACGGTGGAACCTTTTATTATTCAAGACAGGCTGCACGAGAAGTAAATTCATTTGCAAAATGCTAATTATTCAGGATGATTAACCGTTTCCTACCGAATATGCGATATTTTTTTGACATTTGTAACATTATTTCTAATAAATGCGAACTTAAAAAATGATTCAAATTAAAATGACATCTTTAAAAATTTTCTTATCATACGCGCCAGTTACTACAACTATTTCAAGTAGTCGACTCTAAGGTTAATTTGAGAGACTGATGAGATATTTTTCACAATTACTAAATCTAATTCCAATGAAGTTATTGAGACTAAGAAAAAGTAGTTTGTAACTATAAAAGTAGTAAACAATTATTAGTTGTATATCATACGAATAGAAAATCGAAAATAATTAAATTAAATATAAAATTTTTATTACTATAATTTTCTACGACTATTCTACAATATTTCTCGATAATTTCATACATTATCAAACCTGTCAATTTAAGATTCCAGCAGAGACATTTTACAACTCGTCCTTTATAATCATTAATAATACCGAGAACCTTAATTAATTTAAGCTGTAATTTTATTATTTCTTATATTCATTGTACAGAAATTTAATATTTTAATCGATTTTCATGAGCACATTTATGTTTCAAACCTACGTAACTTACAAAATAGATATAAAATAGATGCCCATATGCACACAGTGTAGTTGCAGTAAACTCACATTATAAACATTGTATATAGAAAATAAAGTTGCTGAAAGCTGTATAGATAACACTTGGTCGTTATAAAATTAGTAATTTTAATTCAAATTTCGAAATGATAAGTTAATATTTAAATAAACCAACAATATGATAAATAATTAGATCGAATGTTTGGTAAACTTAATGATTAAAATAGAGTATTTACAGCGTTAGAAAATTTTCTGAATAAACGGTAATAAAATGTTTATTATACATAGCAACAAATTATTAAAATTGATCAAACTATATTTAGCATATCAAGCTAACATTTATTTGTATGTTTTATACGTCATTTACATATTTCACACATTGTTTCATTAATGGATTTGGTATATATGTTAATTTTTGGTTAAAATAATACGTGATAAATGTTGCGTTATATAAATTACAAACAAAGAATTTTATAAATGTAGACTAAATATATAACAGGTTTAACGATTTATTTATATAGTTGCAATTTTTCCGCGGGAAATATAACATTATTGCAATTTACAATTACACAGAAAAAAAATGGTTTAAGTAAAAGTTATAAAGCTGTTAAGGGACAGAGAAATATCCTTGATAAATAATAAAAATTACTATTTTGTATAGTAAAATTTACTACAAGTCTTGGAAATATTTAAGAGATATGTATATTTGGCAGGTTTGTCTCTGAATTAATCAATAGCATAGTAATATTTACTAGACTTTTGTTTCTCCATGTAAATATGTTGACGTTTCAGATTGGAATAATCGGTATTGATAATAATTTGCGTGTAAAATTGTCTAATACTGAAACCCAAATGAAGAATTATCGAAATAAAAATAAGGAAGACAATACGGAAAATAGGCAAGGCTCAGGATGAGAAAATGGGAAATGTAAGAGGAGTCTTCCAAGGGTAAATTATGGAAAAGAGGGTGACGCCAACGTTTGTGAGAGAAAGGACAATGAATAATACAATTGTCTGGGCCGACAACCCAATGCACAATGTTACCGGAGGAGCTCGTAATTTTCGTCAGATTCGAAGGGTGAAAGAGAATCAGGAAAGGATGAAGTCGGAGATGGAAGGAATACGCAGATAGAATATTCGATACTTAGAAGTTGAGTAGGATCGTTAGTAAAGAATTGATTGTATATTTCCATAAATTTACTCTAGTATGTACTAAATAATGGAAATAAAATTTAATACCGTGTACATTAAAATAGTTTCAAATTTATCACACTTGACTATACTTGAAAATGTATAAATAAATTGAATAACTGATTTATTGACTGCATATTATAATGTTTCTTTACTAATTTAATATTATTATATACAATTTTTTTATTTTATATAATTCATAAAAATTGTATACAAACGTAAACAACTAAAAAACTGATTATTTTTCAGTAAGTGTTGGAATACGGCGAGTTTCTTTCAATATCAAGTTATAGAACTCATTAAGATTTAAGAATAATGATTGACTAAAAAGTAAAAGTAAAGGACTAGAATAAAACAAACTGACTATATATAATATAAGGTTTTAATCACAATGTTTAAGATATACCGTGCCAAGGGGGGAATCGCTATCATCTATAAAATTACAATTAGAATAGATCGTTATGGGGAGACCGGGGAGTAGGACCGGGAAGAAGGACGAGGGAGACAGGGAGTCGGTCTCTACGCCGCGGGGCACTGATTACGAGTCAGCGGGCTTACGGAGCCGTTGCGGAAAACGCCGAGAGAAATGGTGAGCGAAGCCAAAGTGAAGAGGAGTAAGATTCGATCGATATCGGGTAAAATCCTCAATGCTTCGGGGAAGATGTAGCTGCTATGAGTTTCGTCTTCCCCAAGCCCAAAGCTTATGGTTGAGAGCTCGTTTTATAGTCGGTGATCTTCTCGATTTTTACGCAAGAGATCGCGTTTCTCCAATTTTTTTTGTCCCTATTTTCGCTGGACGATCGAATGCGGGCACTCGCTTTCGTTTCGTTCCGCTCGAGCGGTGAGCGCAATTGCTATCGACGTACCCAAGTGGTATCTTTTACGCGGTGTGAGGCGATTATTTTTACCGGCATCCCTCCGATCGGGGTAATAGTTTGTATTTGCTCGTTGAGATGAGGCTCTATTTTACCGAATACCTTTTTTGCGCAATTGAATGTCCTTTTTACCGCCGGTCCAATGGAAAGTTCCACTAGACACTTTTAGGGCTTTCTTTCCTGAGTTATGTAAAAAGTTATGACCTGACGTTATATTGCGTTTCCGAATTGAAAATGTATTCAATAGCTTCCGATGATTTACTTTGCCGAAAGAGAATTACAAAATTGTCTCTGCGCTTGAAAGTTCTTTACATTTTTTTTTCGTACGCTTACCACAATAGCGATAATAAATAACGTTTTTACAAACGAACTTTTCCTTCGCTGAATATTAATGACACGTATTTAAGTAATGTATACATTAATTTAACATTCTACGCGTATACGTTGATAAATATAAAAATAAGTAGGTACAAGCAAACTAAAAAACATGTACAAGAATGTCATACGCAAAATGTAACAGTTCATTCAGACGCTTATTCCAACGTAGAATAAACGATGACATAAATCAGCAGTGAATGCGAAACATTTTTTCACATGCACTAATCAGAATTTAATATCCAGGTTGTTATAAAAATATAAACACTCCTAAAGAGAAACGGAGAATAAGAGAGAGAGAGAGAGAGAGCAAGCTTTCTCAAACCTATTAAGACTTTATCGCCCTCCGTAATAACGAAAAAATAACAAGTTCTTACTTTACCTAGCCTTGGTAATATCCAATTTCGCTGGGCCCCCACAAACGAAAGCAAATAGAAACAACAACATAGAGTGAAAAGATAATGCGAGAAAGTAATTAAAATATTTGTGAAATCTTGAATTTTAATTTCGTTGTTATTGTCAATTTTCTGATTTTACAATATTCAATTCAGGATGTCTCTAGTCGAAAATGGTAATTGACAAGAGATTCGGACAATAGTTAATTGTTTTACATAAATTTATTTTTCGAATAATAACCATTTTTTGTTGAAACGTATATTGCAGTATGAAAGAATTTTGCAAATTCAAGGTATATTTTTTAAAATAATTTTTTGTTATTCCCATCTAAGTCGCAATGCAAATAATGCACAAAAGAGACGAAAAATAGAAAACTGTAGAGAGAAAATGTAGTGTAAGAAACTCGGTAAGGCTGAATAAAATTTAAGGATTTGCAAAACGCTATAACTCTGTTTCTTCAAGGAGAAAGGCAAATGGACAAGCACGCGTCATCGGTTTAAAGAGATGTATCTCGATGTATATGCGCAAATGCGCATGGGTCCGTCAGCTTTAACTGGTGCAGTATATCGACACAGATTCTTATTTAACTACTTTTTTTAATGAAAACTATTTTTATCGCCATCAAAATTTGCATCACTGTGAACAAAAACGATACTTAACTTAGTTAACATGATTTATTTAAACGAATAAAATAATATAATTAAAAAAGATTTTTTTAAATTAGTATTTATGCATTTATTTATGTAAATAAATAATCTTATATAAAAGAGATGTTTATATAAAGTTATTTAATATACACACACGCACACTCACACACACACACACACACACACACAGATAGGTATACGTGCGTATACTTCCAATAGTTAGACAGATCCTGATGTATAGTAAAGCTAAAGTTAAACACGAGGAGAAAGGGAGAGAGTAAGTAAAGAGGTTGAAACAAAGCTTAGTTCTGGCTGGCTGTAGTTGGATTATTTGCCGAAAGACAAAATTGTCGCGCGCAATGCACAGACGTTTTGATCTTTGGCGAGCGCCAGAGCCAAGTTTTACGTTGACCTCTACTGAATAATGCGAGGTAAACGAGATTGAAAACAGAAGAATATAAGAGAACGAAGCGAACAAATAAAACGTAGCATAAGAAAACCATAACTTTATTTTGTGAGTATAATACATAACAAAAATGCAATAAAATGTTTTCTTATGTTATTAACGTGGTTATTGTGTTTTTATTATAACCGATTTGTTTATAATATCATTTAAATCACATGTAAAATTATTAACCTTTATGAACAGGAAACAAAAAATAGAATGTTTAACTAATGAAATACCAACATATGCAGTATATACAATCGCGTTGTTACTCTATACTCTATACTCTTCTATAGTACAAAGTGGTATGAGTCAATTATAGGTCAGACAGTAAAAAAACGCCCTGTAAAATGCTGTAGCAAACATACATCAAAGAGAAACGTTTACCCTGAATCTGAAAATAAACTAAATATAAAATATACAAGTCTGCGTGTATTATATATAACGTAAAACTTTACGACTTATTCAAAGACATCCTCAATTCCTCAACTGACTCAATCAATTATTATTTTTATGTTAGATACATAAGACTTTATCGTTTTTTCCAAATCAAGGGATTGATGTAATATAAAAAAAAACCATCGAGTGATAAAATCATTAAACAACCAGAATTATTATTGTTCAATTATAATATGTATATGTATCTATGTGCATATTTTTAAAAGTTTATTTCACGCATAAATGTTGTTAGATATTATTATTAATGCTTTGAAAATCTCTACGTTTTTTTTACTTGCAACAGTATAGTATTTTATAGAAGAATTCTAATTAAAAATAATTACAAATCTTATGCATACAAAATGTAACGTATACGCATGATAAGCTATTACATTTTAACTATTAAAAAATTAAGTTTTTGTTAATACGAGGAATAACAACTAAAAATTAATAAGAGATTTATAATGTTACGCAATAAAGAAGTAGATGGAAAGAGAGAAGAAAGCAAATATACAAAGCTAATTGTATGAACTAGAAACTGTATACAAGAGACAGATATAAAGAGTAGATAAGGGGAGGACGAAACTCTCTGGATTTTGCAATGTTAAGCCATTTATGAGCGAGGGAAGAGGAGATCATTTGCATTTTGTGTCGCGGAGCGAACTACATTATAATCAAATGCCATGAGTCGCGCAACGCAAGTTATGAAGGTTCTCGGAATGAATTCGCGACTCGAGGAAATCGACCAGTGTGTTTATGCAAAGTACTCTTGTTTTCCACTGCTACTATATCTCATGAATTTAACGTGATTTAACAAAAATTCAACTTTATCATTTTTTTTCTTCCAACTTTAAATGCTAACTTTCATTTTAATGCGAAATCGCACAGTTTTAAACTAATTTCGATTTATTTTATATAGGTCAAATTATGATCTACATTTTTTTTTGCAGTGTATTTCCTTTTCAACTTTGCTATCAAGAATTTAGTAAAATTAAAGCAGTTTAATTAACGAGGTTTATAAATTGTATATTAATTGTGATGTGATAGAATGGTTATAAAAAATATTGATATATATTTATAGTAATATCAATAATATACTTAGGTGTCTAAAGAGGGTGCTTGAATTTTCATTTATGTAGTAATCCTCAAAGTAGATAAAGACCTGACTTGCGCTAATGCTCGTTTTTACGGAAAATCATAAGCTGCTTTACAGAATAATTCACGGTTCAAACGAAGCTTTTCCTATCTTTTCATTGCTTTTTTCTCACTACTTTTTTCATTCTCCTCGATTGCTAAAAATTTAAGTACGAACTAATGCAAAAATTCTTTTATAACCGAAGAATTTCGCTTGACCTAAAGTTTGCATCAATATTCAAAAAGGACCATTTTGCGCGAGTAAATATTAATCGTACTTTTAATAGTATAATCTGTTAACATCATTTTGTTACGATACATTAAACTGAATAAATTTATACAACAAATGTATTGCTTTGCAATAATATATAATTTTGCGTAGATGCGTTAAAAAATAACGTTAATAATTGCTTTTTATGGAAAATAAATTTCCTCTTTCGAGTAAAAAGCTTTTACGTATATTACATGAAAATATTATAACATTATCGTTCATAGATATACATCGGCATGAAATCCTCTTAAGCTTTTAATTGCGTTACAAAATTAATAATTGAAATGATTAAATATCAAGAAATCAAGAAATAAATGATGGTATTATATTAGGATGAATATTTCTCTTTTTTATAACATTAGCTAATTAAAGTTATCAATTGTTAAGTGGTCAGTTTGATATACGATTTATCAATTTACTCAAATTAGGGATTATTTAAATGAAGTTGTCGCATCGTAACGAAATAATCCTCAAGAAATAAGTAAATAAGATGTATATCTCAGATAGGAGAAAGCCATATTTTAGTATCAGCGCAACGATATTTCAACCTCGAGACAAATTTCTGAAGAGCCGAGTAACACCAAACAGAGAGAAAGATATTAAGATTTGTTCTTCACGTCAAAATCTACACCAGTCGTAGCACCATTCTTCATTCGACGTTATCTTGCTCGTGAACCTAATGGGAAACGAGCAGCAGCGTACATGTCCTTTTCTACGAACCAAATGGAAATTCGACATGGAATACAAACGAAGAATGCGTCTTATATCATAAAACGAACGAGGGATAACAAGACAGAGCGAGCGAGAGACCGAGAGATTAAGTATCTGTGGAAGCGAACTCGAGGTCTTATCTCGTCGACGAGGAAATGCGCATTAGCACCGCACGCCGCTTAATATTCTATTTGTGCACCAGTCAGGTACGCGAGTTTACTCTCCGGAGCATCCTTCAAGAAGTATATATGCCAAATAATTAGTCGGAGAGCTTGATTAAATGGAGTTAGTTGCGTTTTTATAAATTCCTTAGCAATAGTGGTAATAGGTGGTTCAAGACGCTAATTCCCAAGTGTTAAACGTCCTATATCTTTCGAATTTACCGATACACAAATGCTTTTAGTAATAAACAATACACAAATGCAAACAAGTTTTAGTATTTTAAGAGGTAATAATCGAATAACGTATATTAAGAATTTTAATTCCAACTTTGATTCTCTACTATAGCTTGAACAGTAGAAAAGTTACGTTCAGTAAAAAAAATGTTAAACAATAAAATAAAAGGTAAGATACAAAAACAATAGATGTAATAGGTTTTGATGTCCTATCTTCGCTGATTCGTACAAATAACACTGTAGAATGTATTTTCAATGCAGTGCTTTGTTTAAAAAAAACTTATTGCAGCCCTCTATCGTTCATTAGTATTGAAATTGGAAAGAGAAAAAGATTTTGAAGAATACGAAATAAGACAATGAATCAATCGAAAAGTTTGCATTAAAATTTAATGCTTCAAACAAACATAGCTTTCAAATCGTTAAAGCTATTTAAAGAACATAAAGGTAGATCCTGATATTTTTTGAAAATGTGGTATGTTTTTGACCGTATAAAACCCTACGAATCAAATTAATATTTATGCGTGAGGATATCATTTACATAATTTTAGGAAAAAAGCACAAATACTCTTCGTGTAAGTAAGTATTTTAAATTTCAATTCCAATTTTTTAATCAAAATTTACGTTAACATTCCAGACTTTAAAAAGTCTTTACTTCTTATTTTGAGAAAAGTTATTATAAAATATATCAAGATACTTGGACACAAATCGAGATTTGAATCATGAAAAAAAAAAGAAAAAAATCGTTCTCAAACGAAATCTCAGGAGAAATACAATCATCCCCGTTCAGACGCATGTAAACCCGCGTCGTGGCGCCGCTCAATCACCGTGGTGAAAGGAATTTCCTGCCCCGCGGAAGGAGACATCAAAGCCAGGCGATTTCACGGGCCCGTTAAACGTACACCCGCAATCCCGTAATCTAACTAGTGGGTAGGGAAAGGACGGTGCGGGGCGTGGGGTGGGAGGAGGAGGAGGGATAGAGAGGCAGAGGGGCCGGAAGGGAGGGGTGGTTGCAAGGGGAACAACTTCGATCCTCGACTTTTCGCCAGTAGAGTCATGGATGAAGAAATCGAAGGAGGGGCAGGGGCTTACTTTCCGTCTTGTCCGATTCGAGCCAAGGAGGAAAGAAGAAGAGGGAGATTCGCCCGCGTCTGAAGTTTCACGGCTTCCATTAGACGAGCCACCGAGCGAAATCGCTCCGATGTTTTCTACTTTATCTTGCGCTTGCGTCCCTCTTCTATCCCTCTTTTCTCTTTTTCTCCCGCGGTTTGTGCAATCTTTTGCGTTTTCTTACGATTTTCAATCTTCGACCGTGCGTGAGATGAGTCAATCGGGTATTGGTAAGGATGAAAAGTAAAATTGAATTTTTTATTTTATATATACATATATATATACATAGATTCCATTCTTACTTTATCGAATTTGCGTCGTAAACCTAAATAATTATTCTTTGACAAGAATCAAGCAGTATTAATATTTGAAGGAAATTACTCTAGTTTGAGTGTTTTTCTTAATATTTTTCAATGAAATATTGAATTGCGTAAAAGTTTAGATATGAATAAACTACAGAAACAATATAATTCGGTTTTAAATAAATGTTTGATATGAGAGTATAAATAATAAAATTACTAATGCTGCTATAAAATATATTTACAGGTTTATTTAATTCCAATAAATATTTAACGCTACTACTATTTTATTTTACTTTAGTACGTGATCAAAATTTTTTCAAACGAAAATATAAATAATTAGTTTATCATTCATTCAATACAGATGAAATATTAATATAATCCATGTATCGAAAAGCGGTTAGTAAATTACGTCGATTATTATTGTGCATTATTTATGGCTAAAAGTTATGAGTAAAAGACAACAATTCAACACAAATTATTTTAATAGGCGTCGAATACAAAGACATTAAAAAATTGTGTAACGTAGCGTTTTGAAAAAATTAATTAAAAATAATAATTTAGGTTTTAAAATTAAATTATGAAGTTCAATTAATATTTATCATTATATATACAATGATAATTACAATTAATTATAGGTGAATAAAAAATAATTAAATAATATGATAATGTTCTAAAAAGATTTTGTATCCGATTACACCACTGTTAGTGCTGTAATTAAAATAAAAATAATTCCAAATATAACGGAAGCATGGTAAATGAAAATCGTAGAAAAGGGAGTATAGTAGAGTAGGGAAAAAGTACCTAGAAAGATACGTGATTTCTGCATCGAACATCTCTTTTCACATGTCGAGAGGTAGGAAAAAGGATAGGCAAGGAAGAGAGAAAGAAGACGGAGAGCTAGTCGCGTACGGTTTGGGGAAGCGTCCGGGGGTTGACTTGTCATTCCCAGTTGAAATCCAGGGAAAATGCGCGTATCGCTACGTCTACGCTTTCTCCTTTTTCACTCCTTCTTTCTCTGTGTGAGGGGAAATTCAGTAATTCACGTTAAAAGCTTATTTATCTTGCTTCTAGTACAAGCAAAAATGGGCAAAACTGAGAGATGCTTTTTATGGAATTGTACTGTTTGTATAGAAGAATTATTGAGACCATTATATTAACGTAAACATGCATTTGCAAATTATTATCGATGATTGGTTTTATTAAACGCGATAAGAAATTTTCACGTACAGAAGTACCAGAAATTACTTACTCAGCCTTTATTTTTTCAATTATTATATGACAGTTGGGAGATGCACAGTACTCACCTGAAACGAAAAATAATAAATATATTTACCTTAGGTGATTACATTGACACACATAAATAAATAAAATCATGCATTCTTATAAGTAAATGAGTGCCAAGTTTAGATGAATCGATAATCTATAGAAGGCTGTGGAGTGCAGCGGCACATGTTCAGATAGATTATCGAACATTTCATAATTCAAATATTATAAGACAGGGCGATTCAAGCAATTCCTTCGACCGGGTGTATGAAGAATTCACATAATCTTAATTTTTAAATTCCACAGAACTAGAGCTTTTTACGCGAGGCGAACGTGCACATACGCTTCGCCTCAGTGGCCCTGAAAATTCCGCGGAGGCCATAACCTACCGTTCTCCCTTGCATCCCCACTAACTTCAAGAAATTCCCAGCTCGCATTTATAAAATTCTCAGCAAAGTATAGTTTCGCGAGCGCGTCGCAATGCACTGAAGGACGTATAGTTATAGTTTGGTCGAGAGTACACGGTAGACAGAGGAAGAGAAAGAGGAATCGAGCCGATGACTTTGCCGGGAGGGAATTTTAGTCTCGTAAATCATCGATTCCCGTAAAATCGAAGCTCCCCTGGAGTCTATAGACGGTAGGAGTAGACGTCGACGCGACGCAGCGTCCGACGACAACACGTTGGAAGACGGATCGATAAGAACGCGAGGGGAGCGCAAAGAAACAGAGATGCGATTTGTTGTCGCCGGGTTGATAGGCTCGTTCTACATCGGCTTCCCTTATTTGCTTTAGTCCAAGGATAGCTATACTATTATTGCGTTGCATTCTATTCAAATTTTACCTTTTTTCACCTAGCTTTTAAAGGAATAAAGCCTCACGATCATCCTTCTCAACTGATGGTTTTACTTTGTTAAGAGGTTAAAAAACTGGGTTGTCAAACAACTCTTGTAAGAAATGCATTGCCAAATTGAATCTTTTTTCTTGATAATATATTTTATACATTTGTCGTTGCATTTGCTGTTTACGTTATCAAGAAAATGTTTGAACTTTTCTCATAATACATCAAATGAATTGCTATTGAAGTACTTTAACTGCGGAAAGTTTTCGTTAAAAAATAAAGCAACTTTAATAGTAATTTGTTTTACTATTATTAATATTGTTTGCGCAAATATTGATAAAGTTACTAATGTAAAACATATTGAAACCGGGGTATTGAAACAGCCTCGGTGTGGTTAAGCTATAGGGTAGTTCACGATCTATTTTTGGCTCCAATACGACATAAGTCTTCGAAACTGTCGTTGACCTACATATTCATAAGTTTGGATTCTTTTCAAATTTAGGTTCCTTTATTCCATACTAATTTATTGAGCTATAATTTTAAACGAAACTTATTAAATATTTGATTGTTGGCTTAAAGGGGCGTAAAAGCCAAATTACTATGATCAATCTTTAATATTGAGGAATTATTCATATATCATCAATTTCAATTATTCCGGGTTATTTTTTAAATGACTCTAAAGTAAAACCTATAAAAAAATATTATTTTTATTTTTCTTACTTTAATAAATATTCTAATTGCGTTATTATTATCTTGTAATGCAGCTGTGAAGGATTGGCGGCGCATTTAATTGACTATATATTTTGACAGCATATATTCTTGTTGATGACACGCAGTCAAAAGTTAGATATAATTTAAATAAAACACCTATCCATTTAACTTGGTATTTCAATAGACTTGTTCGTGTACGTATTGCGTGAAACTTAAAAAAGTGTACAGAAATTCATATAATTCTAAAGCTCATGGATTTAATAACATTCGCTCGCTTTATACATAGAACAAAGTTATAAATCTAACGTAATTCTCAATACGAAAATTCTCTAAATTAATCAGTGACAAATGTATCGAGATCCCACAACACATCTTATAAGATACTTAAAACATTATTTTGTTTAACATTTTATTTTGTTATATTTTAAGTACGTTTGCGCTACAAAATAACTAAGTCGAGGATCGTCAATAAAAACTCGATTTAGTATATAGTATATATAATAATTTAACGAAAAACTGGAAAGGTTTCTACTTTACAGAGACAGTGAATATAAAAATAATTCCGCAATATAACGAAAAGTTGTGATGATTTATTGAGAAAGTATATGGATGTGAGTGACAGCTAAATATAAAATGTTTATAGCTTCTACGAAATTTCATGGCAATGTATCTACTTGATAGTTTCCTATAAGTATAAAAATTGTTGTAAAAGAGAACAAGAAAAGTAGTTACACATCAAAACGAAACGTCCAAAAATATTTACGAAAAGTGCGACGAATAAAACTATTTTCATAAATTCAAGCTTGTCGTGAATGATTATTTTTTGCTAGCTTTTAAATTATTGTTAAGTACAACCATAAACTGAAAAATATTTTAAAAATTGTACATATATTTTGAGAAATTGGTAACACGTTAAGTGTGGATATCAGTTGAAGAAACGCAGAAAAGGTAGTAATGAATTATCAATACTGAAAAAGGTATCAATTTTAGCGAAAATAATGAAAACATTATTTTGTATGCTGTAAAATTATTAATGAAACATAATACGTCTATATATATTGCATACTCAAAACGTTATATATGTATTTATTTAGGGTTATAGATTTACCAAATTTTAGGTTGAGCTAGATCGATTTAAAATATTGAAAATATTGATAGGGGTTGTGAAATATTGAACGAAATGTACCTGCATCAACAGTTAATTAATGTATAAATATTGATAAATCTAATTACATATTCATTGTAAATGTTTATTTAACACACTAAATCAATCTTGTTAATGTGTCACCATCAAAACTTAAATTATAATTATTCTCTAATGAGATACATTGAACTTTTTACAGTGATCATGAATATTTAATAAATATGGAGATTGACGGGGGTTTTAATCATGAATAAAAACGCATTACGATCACGTTAATTATTCAAGTCGACCATACATAGTAAGCGCAAATCCCTCCACGTATGCCTATCTATATGCCTACAAAGTATACACATAGTATACTAAACATAAATAAAATTTGGTAAAAAAAGCGCCTGCACGAGGAGCCGCTCGGAAATGCAAGAGAAAAAAGGAAGGATTCATCCTAGTATAAAAGTCAGAGCGCATAAAGCCACTAGAGGAAAGAAAAACTTCTTTCACCCAGGCGCCGCGCAGTTACACTTTTCCAACGTGCGGATCGTTCGATAGCACAGGACGCCCTGTCGGTACAAACTTACTCTCGTCTTTTATATGTATGTATATGTATATACATTGTTGGAAACAAGAATTGTACAACGTCCCTCTTCTCGCGAATCCTTGGCCTTGTTCATATCTGTACTATACAAAAGTGACGGGAACTTTTTTTTAATTTTCGCAAATTATTTTGAAAATTTCTTTAGTCTTGTTAATTTTTTCTTTAGCTTATACAAACATCCTTTACAATTTACTTTTCTTTTTTTTCGAAACATCGGTTTATTGACTTTTCTTTTATGAAAATCTTGTAATGAAATCTGTTGCTAAGTAAAAAATTACTTTTAATTTAGTAAAAGGTTTTTTTAAATGAATAATAATCATCCTGGTTAAAATATTTATGCCAGCGTATTATAAATTTCGGTTAAATGTGTAACATGTGAATTTTCGTACCATATAGCATTGATGGCAATTCGTTTTTAGTCTATATCGTTATTGCTTTATCAGTTAAACCGTAGTTCATGTTTTACATAGAGAGATCGGTGAGCGAAGTGAGCACAGAGGGGTATCCCATAGCATACACATACGTGGCTACGAGCGTATCGCACGTATCTGCTTGGCAAGTGCACTCGCAATTTGCTTATATGTATACGGGCAGACCCAACGACGTCGACCGTACATCGTCGATTCTCTGTCTACGCATATACACGTGGATGAGCGATGAGACCGCGCGAGAAGTAAATGGGTGCGATGTTGCGTTACCGACTGACCAATATTTCCCTCTATACGATCAACCATTTTATTTTGGCATTATTATGATCGAATGCTCCTCTTCTATGGTTATTCGACACTTCCAATCAGTGTCCTACGTACATTTTATTTTATATTCTGATATTTAGATGATTTTTAAGATATACTTATAAACTTTAATAGTATCGACAATTATTTAAAGAGTAAACGATTATATTTACGATTAAATACGGGAGAACAAAGTATCAATGATTTTATGCCGCTAAATTTTTTAAACATTTGAACGAAATTTTTATGTTAAGTTTTGATATTTTTCAATTCATGTAATATTATATAATTCATATATGTTTTGCACAAGTTTATGCATATTGAAACATTTAAAAAACTAATTAATTTATATATATACATTTTACTGACTGGTTAGGCGATTATTACTTAGAATTGATTTTAAAAGCACTAGTGCAGCTTAATTTCCGGTTTATAGAATGGAAAATTAACTGAAAACAAAATTTAAAAGGGTTTTTGATCTTATAACGGAAATTAGGAAAATGAGACGTAATAGAAGAAGTAAAGGAAAGAACGAACAAGTTTTCAAAATGAGTCTGCCATGTTCCATCTTGTTGGCCATGTGCGGTATAGTAATACATGTTATCATCGTCGCAGTCCAGTTCCATGCAAGAACAAGAAGTGGTAGGAGGGGCGAGAAGGTGGACAATGGAAGCTCCTGGTCCTGGTTAGGGCGCAAACATCCATCATACGCGCGTGGAGACGAGAGCCTTTTGTACCTGGAACCGTTGACATATATCATCCGACAGTGCGCATATTACGTTACGGACGACGTTACGACGGTACATTTGATATTTGTCGGGTGGTGCACTTTGTTAACGAACTCGAGTTATCTGGCTAATAGGAAACATTCTCCGGACCAAGGCCAATTATCTGCGTGTGTACGGGTATGCGTGTAAACTCGCGTTTCTTTTCTCACCTTATTTGTCAGTATGATGGAAGAAAACTAACGGTGATCTACTTACAACACCTTCACGTTTTGTTTTTTAGTCGATGTTGCTGAGCGAGGAAGAATCGTTTATCACGCTGCCTGTCTCGTGTCTAGTATCCCATTGAACATGATTTCTGACCAAATAATATCAAGCAAGTCAAGATTGGAAATAAAAAATATTGTACTACGTATACCATTTTCGAACGTAAGTAACAGCTTTGATAAAATGACGGGACAAACTACTTTTGGGTTTAATTTTATTTACGCATCCGATGATTACTGTCTATTGTGAAACTAATCGATAAAAAGAGAAAGAAATATACATCTTTCACTAACAGATTTATTACAAATTATTTTTTATACTTGCTGTTTCATTCTTTAAAACATTCGTTTTATATAAATCACACAAATAGATCGAAATACCGACAATGAAATACTTAAGTATCCAGTTTTATGAAGCTTTAGAACATCAGGTTTATAAAATTCAAAATTATGAATGTTTGGCTCATAAATCACAATAGCATATTTCGTATATATACGTGCTGTATAACGTTTGATGCATGCACAATTCATCGGCGTGACACCGCGTGGTGAAATACTCTACTAAAATGGAAGATTAAATAGAATATTGTTTGATTCAACAAATACAGATTTTTGATTAACGCTTATTACGTTCAACTATTCACAAAAATCATCAAAATTTTGTAATACAATCGCTATTATTTTATATTTTTTTCCTGTATTATTGAACGTGTAATCTATGTGTATATACAGATATACATATATACGAATAAAAGTTTTATTTTACCATTTAGTTAAACAAAATAGCGCAATAACATCAGATTAAAGATTAATCAAAATTATTAGGATCATATTGGATTTGTCAAATACAATCAATTCCATATTGTATTGTTGCGGTCATATATTCAGTCGTGACATAATTGAATTATTCTATTAATTGTAATTCCTTTCATAATATATATGATATATATGTACGCAGCATACATCGAGATATTACTAGCTATTAAATTTTTAATTAAATTTTATATGTAGTATTTGATTGATAATTTTAAAATTACGATTAATTCAATATTTAATTGAACATTTATTGTATGTCAAAGAGCTCGGCAATGAATATTTAAATAATCCGTTTATCGTTCACTACTAAAATCGTAATAAAAGTGTAAGAAAAATAAGACATAACAATGTCATCAAGCAGCAGGTAATTAATAATAGACAATCAGATATAGAAATCAAAATGACAGAAAGGAAAAAAAAAGAAAAGAAAGCGAATCCTCCCTGATCACGTTCTTATCCGGCAGCCCCGTGAAGATGATGTAATTGGAGGCGAAGCCCGAAGGGTGTCACGTCGCGTGCCGCACTCGTACAGTACTCGTTCGAACTTACGCAGAAAATCCCTTGGACGACACAGCCAACGCGTCAATCATGATTTTTGTGACCCTTCTGCCTTCCGTACGTGCACTTGTGCTCGAGACGAAAACGAAACAATGTGCTTCTCTACCTTTATAACGTGATTTTCAGCTCAAACTTCTTACTCACGTGTCACGTATAATTTCTGTTTGTTTAAAGGGGTAAAAATCATATCATATTGTACGACTTTTGTAGTAACAAAATTTTGTTCCAACGTTTTTAACATCCATTCGTATTTCTAGAAAACTTTAAAGATAATTCAAGTTTTATCATTCAACCTATATATTTTTACTAACATTTAATTCTTCTGTATTCGCGGCCATCCAATAAAGGTTCTAATTTTAATTAGTGTACTGGAATATGCGGTTTTCAATTTATATTTTACACTTCAGTTACACAGACGTGTAAGATAATTCAGTTGTTGTTATTTTCAACGGACCAGAACTAAATGTTTACATTGTTTTAAATTAGTAGTTGTTGTCTGGATTTCAACTCAAAAGTTTTTGTGAAACAATAGACGTAACCTTGTACTAGCAATTAAATAAATTGTACTCTATTCAATATGTTATACTAAACTTTCTGAAATTTTATTAACGTTACAATGCAAATGAAAAATATTATTCAAATTAATATAATATATATATAATAAAAGAGTATTACACAAGAAAGATTAGAATTACCAAAGAGCAAAAATTAAACGCTTTTGGTGAGTAGATGTTTGAATCTCAGCTTACTTTTATCGTATAACGCGTATTTAGATTCGATTGATGGATTCATTTATAATTCCAAAGGAACTATCTGACTAGAGTTACTTTGATTTCAAAGTGATAAAAATAGTGTAATGGCGATAACAAACTATATCGGTAATAAGAATTAATTTGAACTTTCTTGGAATAGTATTTAATTCTCATAAGTACAAGTAGATAAATGGGTGAAGATTGATATTTTTATGAACGAAATGCGCTTAATTGCAAATAATTATAATTACATTAATGTAATGAATATTATTGTAAGATTAAGCATCTAAAGATTAAATTATTAAATTTAATAAAAAATAATTAGGCATATAGTCAATGTTATACTTGTAATATAAAATCGGTCTTTCCCCTTTAAACCGTTTATATTGAATGACAAACTCATTGCCTCTAACTTAACCAACAACATTATTACTCTCAAAAACGAACAGTCTAAATTAACGAACGCCGTATTTCTTCAAAGTATAGAGAAGATGCGCAAATTGTTAGGGGAGAAGAAAGCGTAGCCAAGTACAAAGAGAGCGAGAAAATTGGCGCTGATTACGCTTAATAAATGGCAACTATTTCTCGCGATTACATGAGAAGAACGATGGAATAGATGGAGAGGGATTTAATTAGAGAGGAAGCTTAACATGGAAACATGAGAATTCACATTAGAGAAGGAAGATATATACCCTGAATGATTGAATTAAATAAAACAACTATTTTAGTTAATGAGAAATTAGTACGTTAATCATTATTTTTAATAAAATATTAACTACCCGTGAACTGTAATAATGATTATTTGAATTATTCACTTCTTACGAAATAACAACTAATGCGTAATTTTGCGGTTTCCATCTGTTATTACCAATAAATGCATTCCCAAATGTTAAATGTAATAATAAATAGGATTATTTCCTAAATGAATATTTCAATTTTAATTGAATTATGAGAAGTAACGTCAAAATTTCTGTAATTATCAATTAACTGTTAATGGTTAGCTCAACATAAATCGAAGAATTTCTTTCCAAACTAATAATTTATCGGTGAGTTCATGTATAAAATACATTCTTGTTAAGAGAACAAATCTTATAATTTGTAAACGGACATAAAATTCATAACTGAAGAGTTCGAGAAATAGATAGTACTAATATTTCCACGAAAGTACAAAATTGCTTTTTAATTTTCATTATTTAAAAACTGTATTTTTATTTATAAGACAATAGTTATTTTATTAAATATAAAATCTTTTTATATATAAAAATAAGTAAATAGCATCAATTAATGATACGTTAAAGATATTGCATTGCGAAAAATTGAATTCGTAACTGCTGAATAGAAGTTACTTTTACTTTTTTTGCAATTATAACCATTAAAAAATCATCAGGTATTTTTACAACACTTACTCAAATCAATATAACACTTACTTTAAACGTAATTTTAATATTCTTGAAAAATATTAATTGTATACATAATAATTTTGTTGATGTAAAATTTATAAAATAGTGCATAATAATATTCAAATACTAAACATTTTTCTATAAATGGTTAAAAGAAGACTATATAATCTGTCAGTTACATGAAAATCTTGAAAATAAATTGTCCTTTGAAAATACATGCTATTTGAAATCAAGAAATTTATTAGATATATCTAGCATAAAATACAGAACCAATTAAGTACAACGCATATAATATCTGCAGATTCTATCTGCATTGTTCAGTTTTCATTCACCCTCCTTTCTCCATTTTATTTCACACATCCTTGGCTATTGCTTCGATATTTAACGAGGTTTAATAATTTATGACTCTGTAAAAAGCTAAAAGTTAAAAGACGCTGTTTAATCATTTTGTGTAAATTGAATGAATAAATTTTACTGCTTTCGTAAAATTTTATTCCCAAATAATACAGATTGACAACTGTATATATTTGTTAAAAATTGAAAAAGTTATTAATATCAGAATATGTCTATTAATTATCATCTTAAATAATTTGCAGAGTTGCATATAACGAGGAACAATAATGGTTATTTCTTCAATTTTAAAACGTTGGTAGAAGAAACGTAATAGCCCTTCAAGCGAGTACAGGTTATAGGAACGTATAAGTATCGTAAACATTAGCTGACATTCTGCAGCGTACCGTAATTTGAAAACAAAACCCCAAACAGGTCAACAAGTAATTACTTGGTATTCCAAGAAGAATTCGGAGACTCAGTTCAATCATATACCTTTAGAATAAGTTATTGGGGCATTTATAATACGCTGACACCGGCCAATATTTACCTGTTTGCACACACAGGAACAATGCCGACTATAAAAGAGGGAAAAGGAACTCGTAAGGAGCCTTATATTGTCCAGTTTTGTTTCGAGATCGAGTGAAAAGTGATACTTGTCAGAATGAGAGATAGGATAATGAACAAGAGAGTTCAAGTTAATGTTGGAGCAATTTACATGACTAGAAGCAAGGATGCTGACTTTGCTCACACTAACGCTGAATAGTGCTTAGATAGGATCGGATCTTACATCATCAATTATATATCTGTCTTCGCTCGAACTACATTACTATTACTGTGCGTAGATGTCTCGACCAGCTACTTGATCCACGAAATTTAGAGTCCTAATAACAGCCGCCGGGCGGCGCCCCCCGCCGCCTCTCTCCCCAAATCCTCAGTTCTTTCTCGTGCGAGCTACGAGATACACGTTTTTTCGAGTCACCATCGAAATTCTTTCTATTAAACATGGGTAAGCATAAGAAGGATAAGGATAGGGAGAAGGAGTTGACCCCGCAAGAAGAACTAAAAAAGCTCATGAAGAAGATTAATAAAATAGTGTCGAGTGTTGACACACTACAGGCTAAAGTGGATAATCGCATCACCGAAGCACAGTCAGATTCGGACAAGGAAAATGGCGAACCCAATAAGGGGGATACAGGACAAGAGGTAGAGGAGCTTCCCGAGATTGGAGAGCAGGCAGATATCGAACAGGAGGATACCGAATGGCTTGCCATCGTGAGTATATATATGTATATATATATATATATACATGTATAGGTATCAAAACAAAAGCTATGCGTGCACGCTAGAGTATTCTCGAAATTTCTCGAAATTAAAAACAGACTGGTGGCGACATGTGCTCGTACGGGTTACGAGACGTTGTGTTTACGAGTTTTTTGTAAAACAAAATATGCCCAACATTATATTTTTTCGTGTTTGTGGGTGTTGCAAAACGAACCTTTTTAATTTATATATGTAGATTTTTACTCGAAGTGTATGCAGGAGTAGCATAACCTCAAATTTTTCCTTTTCTTATATACAAAGGTTTTTTCTTGTTTTTTCCTTTTTCGCATATATAGGTTGGAGAAGATCCTTCAGCCTCAAGTTCGATGACGACTAAGATTCGCCCTGAACTTATAAATATATGGAAATTTTATTGCCGTGAGGGTATGAAGAAGGAGGAAGAAAAGGCAATTTTAGAGGCATATGCGTGTGCGTCGGATTTCGAAACACCGAAGCTTAATCCACAAATCTCCGCTACGATGAAAGAGACGGCTAAGGCTCGCGATAACCATATGGTTAAAATTCAAGATATATGTGGTCTAATTTTAACTGTCACAGGATCGTTGATGACAAAAATTTATGAGAATCGAGAGGAAGGTTTGGACCTACCGGAGATCCTTGAGCCTCTAAAAATTATTGGAAAATTGTCTGCTTTATTGATAAATAAACAATCATGCAATCGAAAAGCCTTTGTAGAGCCAGGACTGAATAAGGAGACTGTAAATATATTAAAGGATACTAAGACTGATGAATTTCTATACGGCAAAGATTTAGGCTTAAAAATAAAGGAATCGAAGGCACTAACAAAAGAAGGCGAAAGTTTGTTGAAAATACAACAACCAAACAGTTCCAAGATTTCTCAACAGTCAAACTTCAATACCTCGTACAGGAATCGTCCTCGCGGTACGGGGTATACACAGTCCAGAGGACAGGGGAGACCAAGATTCTCTTTCAAAGGAAAGCAGCAATTCGTCAATCATCGGGCTCAAAATCCACGCGGCAGGACGAACCCGGGCCGTCAATCCCAGAAACCGAAGGAGAATTAGCTAGTGTAAGTTGTATAGCGGGTAGGTTACGCGATTTCCTAATAGCTTGGAAAGAAATTACAAACGATCGGTTTATCTTAGATATTGTATCAGGTTATAAGATTCTTTTCACTAAGACACCGGTAGGTACGGACGCAGGCTACAATTGTCGTCCGGGTGAGAAACAAGAAAATAGGTTAGATCTTGCAATAGAGGAGCTCATATGTAAGGGAGCAGTAGTTGAATGCGTTAAGGTCGAAGGTCAGGTGTTATCGCCTGTTTTTCTAGTAAAGAAACCTAACGGTAAAGATCGTTTCATTTTAAACTTAAAATATTTAAATCAGTTTGTCGTTAAAGAACACTTTAAGATGGAAGATTTGAGAACGGCGGTATCCTTGACTTTTCCAAATGATTTTATAGCATCAATTGATCTTGAAGACGCGTATTTCTTAATCGCGTTACATAAAGAAAGTAGAAAATATGTTAGATTTAAACATAAAGAAAAAATTTTTGAGTTCACTTGTCTACCGTTTGGCTTGAGTTCTGCACCGTATATTTTTACAAAACTACTTAGAGTACCTATTAAAGTTTTAAGAAGTAAAGGTTTTAAAAACATAATTTATCTAGATGATTATATGAGCGTGGATCACACCTTCGACCTTTGTAGTGAAAACATAAAAGAAACAATAAAATTGTTCACGTCTCTAGGTTTTATTATAAATCATAAAAAATCAAGGCTTATTCCTTCACAACAAGGCACATTTTTAGGTATGAATATTGATACGGTTAAATACTGCATTTCTTTACCAAATGAAAAAAGAGACAAACTTATTGAACTAATAAATAATTTCTTAATTATAAAAGTCTGTACAATTAGAAATTTTGCACAATTAATTGGCAAGCTGGTTGCAGCATGCCCAGCAGTCGAGTATGCGTGGTTATACACTAAGGTTTTAGAGAAAGAAAAAATTTTTCAACTAATTATGAATGATTATAATTTTAATAAAAGAATATCCTTGCCGGAACTGGTTCTTAATGATTTAAAATGGTGGAAGAAAAATTTGCCAAATAGAGTTCACTATATTAAAGACGGTTGCTACGATGTTACCATTTATACAGACGCATCCTCGACGGGCTGGGGCGCAACCGATGGCGTACGTAAGATTTTCGGTACCTGGTCAATAAAAGAAAAGAAATTGCACATCAATTATTTAGAATTACTTACTGTTAAAATTGCTCTAATTGAACTGGCCTCAGAACTTAAAAATGTAAAAATTCTTTTGCGCGTGGATAACACCACAGCATTATCATACATAAATAAAATGGGGGGTGTAAGAGTGGATACTCTAAGCGCCTTGGCTCGAGAAATTTGGCAATGGGCAGAGCAAAGAGAGGTAATTTTGTTTGCATCTTACATAGCGTCATCGGAGAATATTGTAGCAGACGAACTCTCGAGAATCAGTCAGGATGACATAGAATGGGAACTAAACGGTGATTGGTTTCAAATAATTATTGAAAATTTCGGTCATCCATCTATCGACCTCTTCGCATCGAATAAAAATAAAAAATGTGAAAGATTTGTGGCGTGGAAACCCCAAAAAGACGCGTATTGTATCGACGCTTTTACGTTTAATTGGTCTAAGGAATTTTTTTATGCTTTCCCGCCTTTTGCTTTAATACTTAAAATGTTTGCAAAAATAATACGAGAAAATGCTGTTGGTATTGTGGTTGTGCCCTTGTGGAAAAATCAGCCTTGGTTTCCTATTTTAGAACAAATAATTGTAGGAGATTCAATAATTTTTGAGCCAAATAATAATATGTTGCTATCTCCCTGCAGGGAGAAGACGCATCCACGGGCGCAACACCTGCGTTTAATTGTCGCCAAAGTGTGCGGGCAGCCTTCTTAGACAGAGGCTTACCCAAAAAGGCATTAACAATAATGCTAGCATCGTTAGCTGACTCCACTGTAAAGCAATATTCGTGTGCTCTAAAACAATGGGATGATTTTTGCAGGCAAGAAAATATTAATTTTACTGATGCAAGTGTAACTAACGTTCTTAAATTTTTAACAGAAAGATTTGAAAGGGGCGCAGCCTACGGTACTCTAAATTCTTTTAAAAGCGCGATTTCTTTAATATCGCATGATAAAATCGGCGAGCATCACGATATTGCTAGGTTTATGAAAGGAGTGTACAGGCTACGACCATCGAGACCAAAATATGCAGGGACATGGGATGTGGCAATCGTGTTAGACTTTCTTGAAGTATTTGATTGTGATAATCTAGTTAATTTAACATATAAAACTCTCATGTTACTAGCCTTAAGTACAGCGCAAAGAGCACAAACGTTGTCTCTGATTAAGATAGCTAATATTAAAGTAGTAAACAGAGGTCTAATAATTAAGATTCCGGAGTTATTAAAAACTTCAGCAGCAGGTAGAGAGCAGCCTCTGCTCCATTTACCAAAGTTTACAGAAAAGCCAAACTTATGCGTAGTGAGTTCAATCATTAAATATATAGAACTAACAAAGAATATAAGAAATGATACAGATAACTTATTTATAAGTCTGAGAGTTCCGTACAGGGCAGTAGGTGCAGACACGATAGGTAGGTGGCTAAAGAAGATTTTAAAACTAAGCGGTATTAATACGGATATTTTTACGGGCCATTCTACTCGGCACGCCGCAGGATCAAAAGCCGATGAAAGGGGTATCGACATCGATACTATTCGACGTACTGTCGGTTGGTCGCCAAGATCGCAGTGTTTTGCAAAATTTTATAAGCGTCCTATTTTGTCAGACGGTTTTGATTTTGCACGCAATATTGTTCAAAATAAATAAATTCAGTTCTTTTTTATATTATTGTTGTTGTTAAATTTTACCCCGCTAACTCTAAACAACTACGCACAGTAATAGTAATGTAGTTCGAGCGAAGACAGATATATAATTGTACGATCAAACGAACTTACCTGTACGTGAAGTTCGATCGTAATTATATGAGGTCTTCGCTCGAACTACATTACCCCCTCCCATTATTTACCCACCCAAAAAAAAAAAAAAAAAAAGAAAGAAAATAATTTTCATAGCGGGGTAAAATAACTAAGCACTCTGAAACCTGAGGATTTGGGGAGAGAGGCGGCGGGGGGCGCCGCCCGGCGGCTGTTATTAGGACTCTAAATTTCGTGGATCAAGTAGCTGGTCGAGACATCTACGCACAGTAATAGTAATGTAGTTCGAGCGAAGACCTCATATAATTACGATCGAACTTCACGTACAGGTAAGTTCGTTTGATCGTACAATTTTACGACAAAGTCAATTCTTACTTTTTCTCCTTAATCCCCATGTTTGCCTCTCGCGCATTCGTCTCATTCATATGATTTATACAGGTGAACCGACTATTTTTCTACACCCGGAAATACCGTCGATGGTTTTACGGTCAAAGAAACAGAAAACAGTTTATAATGATATTACTTAGGTGCAAAGTTTCACGGTAATAGCTTAGTTTACCTGCTGCTAAAGCGTGGCAACTCGCTTTACTATAAATGTTTTAACCGTGAACTTTACGGTTTTTTAAATACTTAGTGACTGCTTTATTTTTATTTAAGTTACATTTTTTCATATACTGCGTATTTAAATATAAAGATATAAAATCAAAACTACAAATAATTTTTAAGTAAAGTCAATATTTGTATATGATACAAGTAAAATATAAAGGAATAATTCCACACGTTGAAACGATCAAATTACAAATGTGTAGGCTATAAAAATAATATGTTGTTTCTTATTATGAAACTTAAATGAATATACAAGTTGAATGTAGAAAATGAACAAATGTACAAAATATTAAAATTTGTTTTTCTTGGTACATCCATCCAAGTAATATTATGCGCATACAAACTTGAAGTGCAAATTCAAATATACATACATAAAAACAATGATAATTGTTTTACCTGAACAATTTCGTGTTGTTCGTAGTATTTCGACAATAAATAGGAAAGAAGTCGCAAAGTAAGTTAATAAAAAAATGAAAAAGAAAAAAAGAAGGAGAAATGAAAAATTACACGTAATTACGTTTGAATCCAGTGACGGGAGAAAAAGGCGTGGGAGGATAGATGTAAAACGGTTCGGAGAATGATTGAATCGAATGGTGGTTGCAACGTAAAGCGCGTCCATATATGCAAATGCGGATTGAGCAATGCGTCAGCGACGTCGACGACGCCTGCGACGAACATTCGCTTCGCGTACTACTGCTTGGTTAAATTGCTCTCGCGGCCTTAACGAGACTCGAGCTATTTCGTCTTCGTAGACTGTCCTCTATAGCTTATTAATTACCTTACAACTTTTTACTCAATTTTTCAACTCTTAAATCAAGGAATAATATCTAGTAAACTTTGTTTTACAAAGTAATTAAATAGTAGTTTATTTAAAACTTTTGGCATCATCATTTTCATCACAACGATATATTAAACTCATAGTCAATTATAGTAAACTCGATCTTCTGTTTCGTATTATATAAACGAAAACAATAAAAAAATAATACGATAACGATACGTTAATAATACTATACATTTACAAGATACTTGATTGTTAGAACTGTCTCTTAGATAATTTGTTAATAAAAAACAATTGCCTCGAAATACCACCGGTGCAAATATTCACACAAGTTTAAACGAAATCTGTCTGTTTTAAATGTTAGTTTGAATGTCCTTAAACGTTGGTACTGCCTGAGCATACGCGGTTGTGCAAATCCAGCAACGGTCAAATTAGATTAAACCGTTGTGCGCGTCGCGCGAACTCTCAAATTGTCGCCCTATTCGTCCTTTTAGTCTTTTCTGGTCCTTCCCCTCCTTTCACACAAACGAGAGAAAAATAAGTATAAAGAAAGCAAGCGTATTAAACATGACAAAGATAAATATAGACGCTAAAAGACATCGAAAAAGGGGTGAAAATCTCTGAAACTAAAGGGTAGAGAAGATTCAGCTCACAACCTAAAGAGGGTTATGTTGAAATGAAAAAAAATATCAAGAATTAAAACTGAAAGAAAGATGAGAAGATGACGAAAATTAAGTATCTCGAATAAGAAAAACGTTAGATTTTCGTCGTTAAATTATTCGGTTAAAAATATTAAATACTTCTAAGTAATTTCTGGAATCTTTTTGTATAATTTAAAATATTGTAAAAAAGTTAATTTTACGTAATTTTATAAAGCTCACTAGAACAATATGCTGATTCGTTGTTTTTATCTTTTTTCATTCGTAGCAAAGAGAGTTGATGAATACGTACAATGATTTGCATTTAAATTTTAGATAAAGAACAAGAAAAATCGTTGTACATGTACTAAATATTTCCGCATAAGCCTTTATAGGTGAAAAAATGTTGTTTGTACTCCCGTGCAACAGCGCGAGAAATTTTTTCGCCGAGTATGCGCTTGTGCGCGCATGTGAGTAAAAAATCAAATGAGAGCTTGGTATCCAAATTAACCGTAGTGCTTTTAACCCGTCTGCGTATCTTTTGTTTAAAATTTGAGCATAAGGCTTTTCAAAAGTGAGAATCGAGTTTACGACTTTTTTTTTTATATTTCACGGTCCGCTACGCCCCTTTTACCAACTCCATTTTATTTATAATCTACCGCCTATTTTACTTTCCATATTATTTTAAATTTTCCTTCTACTTTATTACCTTAAATTGGCTTTGTAAATATTTTACTACACGCATCACTGTTGTAATATTTATTATTAACTTACTATTCGATGAAAATGACACGATTATATATTAATAAGTGGTTTCAATACTTGCGTCCATGTATCATCCCAGTGTTAAGCTATACCCAGAGTTTCAATTAAACATGTAAAGTATAAACCAAGTACGACTAACGTTGTTTTAGCCTTTCATCTAAGGTTCATTAAACTCATTTTCTCCATAGCACCTTTATTTTCTTCGTTTAAATATTAATAATACGCATTTACACTCATTAAAGTAAACGGATAACACAATATGATGAACAAAAAATATTGAGATACTTTCACGATTCAAAATCAAGGGCTGCAAATTTGTTTAACGCAAATTACAGATTTAATCTATACAACACTAATTGAGAAATTATAATTGATTCAACATTGTTAATCATACATTATTATGCTAATATTAATTAAAAAATATTTTTACGTTATTCCCGCATACAACGAACTGAATTAATTAAATTAATTAAAACGATACTTATCCTAAATAATATTGGATTAAATCAAATACACAATTACATGATATATCGTACTATTCCAGCAAATCTAAAATACTTTATCAGTAAATACAAAATGTATAAAGATTATATGTATAGTAAAATTTCCTTACAAATATTATGGCATAAGTAAAAATTTCATATATGTATATATGGATTACCGGTTGTTAAATGTTAATTGAAGTATTTTACATAAGTCCAATATTACATGATGTGATTTCTAAAGAATAATAACGGAAACATATAGATTTCAATAACAATATTTTCAGGCAAATTTTTATATCTGTGAGGACCATAGAATTCGAGTAAGATCTATGTACATTAGTAGGAATTCCATTTCCCATCGCAATAAAATTTAATCGTTCGAAAAAAGATAATTGCGCTTTAAAGTATTATTAAATAAAATGCAATAATTACGAATGAAATGATTTTATTATTTAAAAGTGCGATAACACATTTTATGCGTAACGGAAACTCGCAAGAGAGCCAAGAATATAGGCATGTAGATTAAGAAAGCAAAGAAATTTAGAAGGAAAGAAAACAAGAAAAAGAGAGATCTTGGTAACGAAAGAGAATTTCTCGGGCCGAATGGCTCGAGGAAAAATAGAGTAAAACAAAGATGATAAAAAAGAGCAGGAGGCAAGGAAATTCGTATAATTCGTTGATCTCGACTTCGCCAGGGCCGCGATATCTCGCCTTTAATAGCGCGGAAATGTCTTCGATATAATAGTGAGGGAGGAAAGAAAGAAAGAGTAGGAGGAGGAGGAGGAGGAGGAGGAGGAGGAGGAGAAAAAGGAAAAGTGGCCCGGACGATTGCATAAAGGTTAAAAGACGCGCTCAGTGATAATGCAATAACTATAAAGGAAAGCGGGCCGTGAGTTCAGGTATCGCGAAGCAAGTGCAGGGTGTTAATGACTTTTGGATTTAACGAGCCTAGTCGCGCTCTCCTTGCACTCCACATTCCTCCTATGCTCGCTTTTCGCCTTAATACTACAAGAGCAAAAGTGTCGAGGGAATCTCGGCGCAGTATTAGAACGAGTTTGCGAAAGATACTAAGAATTCCTAAATTATAAAATTATGCAAGATTCAAAACCTCGTTATGTTGCGGATCTATAAAATTGTTATAAAAGGGTTTATAATGTATGCTTAACTTTATGGAGTATACGGGAAATGTAAGCCAAAGACAAATATGATTGTTGCTCAAACAATTTATTCTCTCAAATTTATTGTGCATAAAGTTTAATGTTGTTAATCAATTATCAATGTTTAACTAGCTTGCAAATTAATTACGTCAAAGTCAATTTTCTTAATGGCCAAAAGAAGCAGTAACAAAGCTCTTGTATGACCACGTAAATCGAGAAAGTGTTTGAAAGTAATAATCCATTTCCCGTTGAAATTCGGTATTAAAGTGTAAGGAGCTTAAAAATCGTCGGGCAGATGGTTGCACCGAGAGAGAAAGGGAGGGAGAGAGAAAGAGAGAAAAGCTCAACAGGAGAGGTTCAAGAAGCGCCAAAAATCAAGTCCCGCAGCGTCACCAGTTCAACTTTAAGGTCCACGCGGTTCTGGACTCGACGAGCGTCATTACTTAAACTTGAAAGCTCGCCGGTACTCGAAAGCGTCGGGTACACCCACCTCCCAACGGCCAGCTTCCCTTGGCCATCCCCTTCGTCCTCCTTTGCAATAAGCTCGGGAGGAAGGTCTCGCCTAACCCTCCGTCGATAAGGCACTCGAAACGACACGAGCACCCTGAGCGCTTTCATAGGCTCACAAAGACCGCAGCGAGCCAGCGTGCACTTTGAAAGCTGGCCACGGTTATCGGGCCATTCGAGTACCGTCCGCCGTGGGGCTCGGCGCAACCTCGTTTACTCGCGCGTTAACGCGCCCGCACACGTACGGGAATACGTAGAAAGAGTGGCTCGATTTCACGGTATCCTGGTGCGCCGGGTTTCGCTATGGCTAACGCACGTACACACCGATACCTCTCTCGCTCGCCCTCTCTCTCTCTCTCTCCTTTCTCGGAATAAAGAGAGAGAGAGAGAGAGAGAGAGAGAGAGAGAGAGAGAGAGAGAGAGAGAGAGAGAGAGAGAGGAAGAGAGTGAGATTACCGTACCAACGAGCAAGAGAATCAAGAGATATAGCGAGAGTTAAAAAGAGCGAGGATCGACTCTGGGGAGCGAAACGAGAGGAATCGAGAAAGGGCTCTTATACCGCTCTGATCTCGGAAAATGCAAACGCGTCAATTTCTCGCAAACCACATTCTCCACTTTCCCTAGCTCTAACCCTCTTTATTCTTCATCCTCGTCTTTCCTTCCCTATTGCGCGGTTTGTTTCTCCCTCCCTCTCCAGTATTAAACCACGAAAATGCGGAGGGCTGTACAGAATGACGGTACAGAGGACGAAAATCTACTACAAAGGGCGGGTACACGGGAGACATTGACGAGTTTCGCGGTCGTAGGGTAAGATGTCACTGTTGCTGACATCGGTGCAGCACCAAATCGATGGGGATTCGAGCTTTTCGGAATTAAATTTTGTTACACCAAAAGAATCCGACAGGAAACAAATCAACTATGCTAAAATGTGTTCAAATAGTTTCTTGACGTTCCACGATATAGTGTTACGACACAAAATGTTGAAATATATTTACAATTTTTGAAATACATTTACAATTGATCAAAATGAAATCTGCAGTAGCGACAGTCAAAATTGCGGTAAGCAAATTTATTGTTACGCGATTTTTATATCAACTCTTAATTTTATAACTGGTATTACATAATGGAGTGTCCAGGATCCTGATTTATCTTTAATCAAAGATCGAATAATATTGATTTAAAAATAAAATTCGAATGATAGGAATTGATTCTATATATACTTGACACTTTTGTAAAGCAATATACCTCTATAAATTATAAAAATATTATTGAAACGTCAAATTTTCGAGAGGATAAAAATAAGTTTCGAGATGGAAGATGTTTAGAATGGATGCAACATTCTTGTTCTCAATTTATTCATTGTAGGGTAACAGAGGTAAACTCACGTTTCGCAACCTGGGCGTTCATTACGTAACACTCGAACCCTCGAACCCACGGGTAAACCCAACAATCAAGCACGAGCGCAAACAGTGCGCCATACCTTCGACGAACGAAAGAGCGCGGAAAAAGTCGCGTGGAAGAATCCACGGGTGGTGGTTGGTCGGTCACGGCATTGATATTCACAAAGGCGACCCGTAGTGCAAACGCTTTCGACCGGGCAAATTAAATTCGAGCTCGGAGCCGCGCGTCCGATTAGGACGGACTACGAAGCCGCTATTATGTGAGCGCAGCCGTTGCGGCGACGCCGCTGTTGCCTCCACCGCCACCCAGCCGCATTTTACCGTTAAAACGTTATGAGATGCTAATAAGCAGCGAGGGCGCGATGCTCATGCAAATGCCGGAGACGTATTACGTGGCTCGTCGGCCTTGCATTCATTAACCTTTCAATGGCCAGTTTCGTTGGCTGCTAGTGACCTTTTCTTTTTTACTATTATTTTCTCTCATTTCTCCTGCCTCTTTTTTACTGCCGATTATTTTCACATATGACTCTCGTGCTGCGTACTGTAACCTACAAATGATCGATCGCTATTTATATTAAATAGGTATAAAACATACATAATTTTCAAATCATGTACCGAGTAGCAGGTATTTCAATCTACGTATGTCTAATCGATTAATCCATTTAATCCAATATACATTTTTTATCTCAGTATAATTATTGATTTAATTTAAATATAAGTAAAATAATTAAAAATAGGTTCTCTTTCTCTAATTATATCTATTTTTTTATATAAATATCATCTATAGATGACATTTTTCATAAAAGTTTTATCGACTTTCTTTTTTCTTTCGTGTATTCTTAGCTTCGCCGAGATTAAAGCTTCTCTTAAAAGCATATCAATTACGCTTAAATGCTATTTGCATTCTATTTGGTTGACTTTTTCAGAATAGTAACTCTGACAGAAAGTTTTGAGATTTTATTACTTTAAGATCAAATCTGGATAATAATTATTATTATTTATTTTGTTCAAATCTAAAAATTACAACTTTCAGTCCAAATTTCGACATTACGATAGACAGATAAAACGTAGAATAAATCATGTTATTTAAATATATTATTTTATATACAACTAATGAAACACCGTAAATTAATACAAGGGTTGCAACATTTGATAACCGATATCAAATAAACTAATGAAAAATTAAAATTTATAAAAATAAATTGTTTAAACCTGCTACGAGAGAAACAGCATTAGACCGAAAACCGATTTAAACACAAAAATTCCCATCGGTCTCGTTTTCGAACTCACTTAAATTCTCTAGCATTGGTTAGTAATTTGTCTCTGGTGGCGTATACTGACAACTCGCGAATTCGCGATCGCTGCTACAGTGATCAGCATCTCCAATCCTCTCGCGACGCGTTCCCAAGTCTTTCTGATACCGTTTTTTGGCAAATTGCCCCCTAACGCCCAATCGCATTGTAATTTCTCGATTAATTTCGTGTTATCGGTACGTGAACTCGACGAGATGTGTAATGCAACGATTATCGCATAAGCTTTTATTACGATCCGAAATTTCACTTTTGATATTAATTTTTCGCACATTTTTCGATAAACCACAAGTTTGCGTCAAACTGCAGATTCATCAGGTACTTCGATAAATTTTTATTTCCGGTCAGTTTAAATTTACCGGCACAGTTTGAAAATCTCGTTCTGCACTATAATATATGTTAATATAGTTAATTTCATTGATTCTCACGATATATATGTATAATCTAGTTAAAAATCGAAATTTACTGATGTAATTCTATAAAATTCTTAAATTTCTTTAATCAAACTTTGGATTATTCCCTCGACTCTGAAAAAAAAATCAATGCCGCTTCTACCGCCTCAATACGGTGCAAATTTTCAAATCTGCTTTAAACAGAAAAATACACACGCGTAGAAAAAAATACGCACTCGGCATACGAGAAATGCCTTTTATTTGCCCAGTGACATCATACACGTCAGTGTAGGATACGCTCGTAGAACAGCCAGGAGCGATGTCCATTGCGACGTGGAAATACCAGTCTCAAAACGCTGACGACTGCTGCATATTTCGTGTATATATTTTATATATATATACATATATATAAAGGTGAGTTTGCTCTGCTATAACGATTTCATCCGCACGAAAATTCGAAAATTCACCCTATATACAACTGTGATCGTTGGAAAAAGTGCCGAATCACCATGTAGAAATGAAGTAACGAATTGCAATAACGTACTACCCGATGGTTCCGAGAAAATTTGTAAATAAACATTTTTTTATTGAGGGTACACTTTGCTCGATTAACAAATTTTTTACGCTATTGAAAACACTAAAATCTAGATTACTACGTCAACACGTAGCATTAAACTTCAACTCGAAATTTCCTAATATATTTTAATAAGATTAAATTTATAACATACTTATTCGCAATTAAAAAAATTAGGATTCTTTTTATATACGTGAAGGATAATATTATTTTATACTCTAAAGTAATACGCAAAATATTCCAAGTTTCTTAAGCAAATATTGATGTAGCTATGGCATGTATTGCAGTTATACCGATTAAAATGGAAGAAAAGCGAAAATCAATCAAGGCTAAATCGACAATTGGAATTAAAAATATAACGTTTCTTTAACATTCGCATAAATGTAAAGTTCGCAGACACGTTTATAACAATTACAGCAATTATAATGAAAAAAGTATAACTTGGTAAAACATGGAAATAACTTGTGCTGCAAGGCAGAGTAAAATTAATTTCCTCAAAATAACAAATTGCCGCTTCAATAATTATCCATTTAATTCCGAAATCCTATTAAAAAAGATCACACGGGCGGGATACTTTAACGACTGGGAAGCGCGAAATAAAAATGGATACATATGTATATACAGGTATAGAGAGGTGTATACGTATTCGGGTGGTTGTTATATACGTTCGCGAAACGAGATAGCCAAGCGCGCGAGACGGACGGCTCTGTCGGTTTGTTATCTATACGGATGCGCGCACATATACACATATAAAGGACGATCATAAACTGATCCTGAATTATGAAAACTTGCAACGAGGAGGGGAGGGAAAAGGGATGAGGAAGTCGACCTCAGCGCGGATAATGTAACGCGCTCGCATTATCAACGAGATAGAGAGTTGCGCTTGGCTCGCAGAAAGGGAGAGAGAAAGCCGCGAGAGCCGCGCGAAAATGTAATTATTCACATCCATAGTACCCGCACAAATTAGCGAACCTAATTAACGAGATCCGCTCCGTGTGACCTTAACGCAAGGCTCATATAACGCCTACATACTAGACTGGCTCACCCTCTTCCTCCTCCCCCACCCCCTCCACTACCCTACCTGCCTCACGCTCTCTCCCTCGTACGTAGTCTCTTCTCGCAAGAGCACACCTGACGTTATTCCCTTTTCTAACTTTATTTTACTTCTCTTATGCATTTTCGTTGTAGCTCTCGGTACCGAAGGTTCGGATACCATAAACCTTTTCAGACGTTAATCCACGCTATGTGTATTCTAATAATTATTGAGAAAAAGTACATGTTCGAGACTATGATTTTCATTTAACCTTTTTAAATTTCTACGAGTAAATACCATTTTTCTCGAGTCAAATAAATTCAATCACTCATTAAGATTTAAAAAGTATCTATAATTATCTCATTACGTTACATTAGTATAGTACAATAGTTGCAAGAATATATAGCTACGGCAGATGTTTTCGGCGAGAACATGTTTTTCATTGTGAAAATGATCAGTTAAGGAAATAACGAATAAAGATAATTTATTATGTGATCGTTTTTCCTATCCAACATTAGTTAAGAAGCATTGCTCGAATGATGTAAAAATTTTCAATTAATTTTTTTAGAAATTTGATGAAAGACTGGTTGCATCGATTGAGAATAATTATGATGCGATATCTTATGTTTAAACTATATACTACATAACCTTTTGTAGTAGAAATGTTAGACATATTTAAACAATTTTCAGTCAATTATGACGGTTTTCCTACGATTAAAATTTCTGCTAGTTTTATACACAAACTATATAACTTAGCGAATATAATTATTTTTATTAATGTTATCAAAAGTAAAGAAAAGAATCACATTGTTATAGGATTAACTCTTGTTACCAAGTACTAAACCTGAAGCAAGCAATAAAGATCTAAACTCAACGTTTCCTAACAAAACCTTATATTTGAGTTTGAGATTCCAAGTTACTCTCTCTTTCTCTCTCTCTCTCTCTCTCTCTCTCTCTCTCTCTCTCTCTCTCTCTCTCTCTCTCTCTCTCTCTCTCTCTCTCTCTCTCTCTCTCTCTCTCTCTCTCTCAATAGAATCGTGAATCCTCGATTTGCTCACGAGATTAGGCCGCGTCTGCTCTTGGGACGTTTAAGTGCGCCGGTATTATGCGAATTAGAATCATGCGCGAGGATCTCTCCATCCTCTATAAATCTGGATGTGCAGTATATAAATCCAGCAAATTGGCATAATACGCCTAGGACTGAGCTTCTTAAAATGGGAAATTGTCGCCGCGGCGATCGAGAGTAATGTGGTCGAGGAACTTCTCGGATCACGAATGAGAAATCTCGCAATTTCGGAGGGGAATACAATTCGAGTGGCTCGTTTCGGGTTAAGGAGGCCTTTTACGGAACATTCGACTTCTACGGAATGATCTTGGATTTTTCGGTAAAACTGCCATTCAAAGATTAATTCGCTTTTTTTCTTTAACTTCAAACCTATCGAACTGTGAATTTATAGTTCATTTTTAACTTTATGCTGAGTTTGGGTTCATTTACTTTCCAATAGAAATATTATTAATTTCGATCTTTAAGCAGAATTACTTGTATTAAATGAATGTTAAGAAATTAAATTAAGCACTATAAATCGTATTTCCGTTTTACTTATTAATCGTAACACGATCTAATCAATATTCTATTGATTTATTACCTTATATTATTCATTTATTTTTAGTAAAATTTACTATTATATTTAAATTAAATTCTAATGTTATTAATAAATCTTATTTTAAAAGTTTATTAATTAATTTAAGTAATATATTTGGTTCATGGTGTAATTAGGTTAGTTGCAACATTAATAATTCTACAGATACTTACCGCTGGGAAATTATATCAAATTAATCAATACATTACCGAATACATATTACAGCTGGAGTATTATTGCAATGACTATACATATACTAAGAGTAACAAGAAAATAAAGGCTATAACACTTTTGGTAGTAAAAAAATGCGACCGACATTGGCAAAGCCGATCGGAAGGACAATCTAACTTGAATCGCAGTCACCAAAATCGAATCACATTCTAACTAAGCTCGTGGACGATCGTCCGATCAACAGAATAGAAAAAGCGAAACGAACAATCGCGCGAAAAGTGCCGAATCGAATGGTAACCTGACCTTTTCATGTAAATCTAATCCAAATAGTAGTATTTTAATTTTTTAAAGCACTTTATCCATATTAATTTATTTTAATTTATATCAATTCGTAGTTAAACAATTGTGTATTACAATTGCTTATTATTTTACGACTGTCTAGTTCAACGATATAGTACACTTGAAAAAAATTAATACTTACAAATTATTTCCGAAAAATTATTGCCATAAACTATTAACCATTATATGTCAAAACTTTATATTTTGCTATAATATGATTGAATAAAAACTCCGAATTTTCGTTTTCCAGTAATATATTCAACAGCATATTTTGTTTGCTTTAGCTGACAACATTGTCATGTGTAGATTATTTCTTAGCGATTTTATTTAAAATATCAGTTGCGTATTGTAGTAATAATATTTTCTTCATAAGTCAACTATAGATTTTGCTATAGTTAGTCAATTTTTTGCAATGAATAATCGACCAAAGAAGAACTAACATATGTTATTTTATATTATTCAATGGTTGGCATAGTTAATTTTAGTTTATTTAACTTAAATATGCCTTTGAGCTTAATGGTTTAAATTCATTAATGTAATAAATTGCTTGGAACAATTAGCAAACGTTATATTATCCATAGCATCAAACAATCCGTGCATCAATAGCAATAATTTTTAATTACTATATATACTATATCATATAAAAAAGTGAACATTCGTGGAAATTAATTAAACGGAGCTTAGTTTAAAAGCACGATGTATTTGTCATTCCGACATAAATCCGGAAACTGTCTAAATAGTTATTTCGACACCTTTAACATCGACAAATACAACCGACAAACATAAAATGCTCACCCACGAGTAACGAGGACTTTGCCTGTTTGCACACGGATTATAACAGTATGGACCGTGAAGAAATAAAATACATGAAATTAAAAAAAAATCGCCCTCACGAGACATTGACGGGATTTGAAATGCTCTCGAGTAAAGTGATTAATGGGATAATGCGTATTTATTGTGGATCCCCGCGTTCATTTGGGAAGCACGACTTGGAAGTATCGACGATTTAATATTTCAATCTCAAGATAAGCTCAATATCCAGCGACTCTTTCATACATAAATGCGCAATGAACGTTTTCAACCGTAGCAAATGAAACGCAGTTCGTGTATTATTGTGGATATATTTAGATCATGTTTGACTAGTGATCGATGATAATACTTTTCACGCAGGTACTATTCAATAAGATTTTTTTAATTTAACTTACTTTTATAATTACTTTACAATTATGAGGCGGGGTTGATATTAATAAGCATTGTAAAGCTAATAGAGCTTAACACTACGTGCACAGAGAAGATGACAGCATTTTTTTTACCATTTGTTCTTTCAACCCGTGTACCTGCTAGGTTTCGTAGGTATTTACGGAACACCTGTACTACCTAAGTGTGGGATTGTATATATCCAGCACTTTCCCTTCCTGATTTTCCCTACCGTCTCCCATTTACCCGGGATTATGTCCATAAAGAAGGGAAATCAATAAATGGAAAACTTTTTTCGACCGACGGTTTATTAAAACATTCTTTTTAGGTGTGAAGGTCACATTGCATAGGCCCAAAAAATGAACCGAATGTCGCACCATGCTCGAATTGTATAGTATGAGAAAATACAATACCTAACTGAACCCAAAGGCCACTTGAGGATGGTCACCCATCCAAGCAATGCTACTTATTTTTTGTCATCGGATGAGATGCGCTTCCACTTTCACTCGGGAAAATGTGCAGTAATTATAAAATAAATTAAATATTCTCAATACGTGAAACTATCTTCTATTCAGTTTTACTTTACTCTCACATTAGTATTTATTAGTATAAATTTAAAATATATATATTATTTATATATTTTTTTGTTAGTCGCTACAATAACAAAATAGTGAAAAATAATTTAAGAAAGTGGAATAACCTCTCTTTCCACTATCGATTTTAAATTCAGCTCACAGATAGATTAATGTAATGCATAAATGTATCGACTAGAAAATCAGCCTCGTCGTGTGGTAAATGATTATGTCGATAAAACTTGAGATGCGATATTCGCGTTAGAAAATTATGTTTGCATTATTTTCTATTCAGGACGAAGAGTATACAAATAGTGAACCTTATCGGCTCTTGTAATTATATACGAAGCTGTAGTTTTTAAGAGCGAGAAAATTGAAATTCATAAATCAGCTCTGGTCTTTTAGTCTCAATTGATTCAGCCTGCGGCGCCAATAAAAAAAAGAGACAGGAGCGCCCGTGTATGGACGCAATTAAAATCGCAACTAAAGCTAATTAAGGGGTGAGAGTGCGCGTTACACCGTGAAGTAGGTAGGAAATTTTAGTGATGAGAGATGATTATTTGATGAAACGATTTTTACAGTACCTCTTCCACTATGGTTTTACCCGTTATTTTCAAATTTTTATTCCGTTACATATGAATTTTTAATTAATCGATTACAGAAGCGAACTTATTCGATAACGACCCTTTGGTTTATACAGTTTTAATTTATATAATCATTATATTGCCAGCATTATTATTATTATTAATATTGTATTATTATCATTTTGAAAATTAATCCGCATAACATTTATTTATTCTATAACTTTGCATCTGAATAACATTTATATACGTGTTTATTATGTATTGGTTTTTAGTTATACATACGACCATAGAAACTACAAGTCCCGCAACTTTACAAATCTATGTATGCAAGAAATTATAATATACCGAGTATTGAGGCGCACGCATCAAATTCAGTTGCTGTGTATGTTTTAATTATGGGATGCGTTTAATGTGATAAATGCGCGCAGGAGAAAAATACTGTGTTAAACATAAATGGTTCTTCAGACACAACATTGGTAATTACATTAAAATCTAGTTACATTAAGATTGATGAACATTTTAAGAGATTATAGTTAACAATGAAGTTCCGGAGTACATTAATTATAAGGTTATCGCATTGCTTAATGTTGCAGTAATTTACGTGTCAACCGCTACGATTCTAAACTTACCTACAATTCACATTTATATTCCTTACATACGCAAGAAAGACGTGTACATAAAATCGTTAATGAACATCGCAGTTAATCATTGACATTTAATAAAAGGTTTGAACGATATTCAATTAATTTGAAGAGTTTATTATTCACGAAAACAAACAATTATGCAAATTAAGTTTATTTTTGAGAAGTAACATTTTATACTTGTGATATCTATATGTAAGTTATGTTATCAGTGTTATGGAATCGAGTTACATTTGGGAAACAAAGTTTGAAAGTTTTAAACAAATATTCTTAATAGTTTTTACAACGTTATATATAAAATGAAATGTTTCTTAAAATTAATTATATTAAATTATATTACATTCTAATTATATTTACTCAATCGTTAAAAATATTACAATTCAAAGTATGCTTTTCACTTCTCAGAAAAGAATCGTTTCATGGAATGCATTAATATGAATCACTAATTAAATAACATAAAATATAAACGTTTTTAATAATAAATCTGGTTTATGTTACTATAAATTATTGTAATACATTTAAAATTAAATATTAGATAATTTCATTCACTAGACGCGTTGCATTTAATTTTGATAATTTAAACAATAATTTATATGATCTATATATAACGTAAAATTAAGAAAGGATTCGCATTTACAATCATTTACCATTAACTAATGACGGATCTGCGGAGAGAGTAACGAGTTTTTGCAAGCCGCAGACCGGCAACTTTCACTTCCGGAATTACACCATTTCCATGTGCCGAGCGACTCCAACGCCTCGTACACAAACTCACCACTCCATCAATTTCAATCGATCAATTCAGCACCTTTATCATCATCAACATCAACATCATTATCAATGCAACCGGCGGACGAATCACAACAATCGAATTTTGTGGCACCCCGAACGATAACGAGTGAATCCCTAGTATTGAATCTTAACTGGAATTTCACGATAGCTCAATGAAATGAGCCACGGGAATCACTGTTACGGAAGATGAAATATGCGAGCAATTGCACTGTCACACTTTCCACGTTACGTAATCGGCGCGAACGTAGGGCGTCGCGACGGGAATCGCACTGACTGTCGCGCGGCCGCGAACCAACGACCGACCCCTCTTTCTGTTTTCTCGCTCTCCCCCGTATGTCGCTTCTACCCCACGACGCCTGCGCGCCACGGTACGAGTGAGATGCGCGAAAATCGAGAGAGAACGATAACCCACCCCATCCTAATTCCCAGCTCTTGCTTCCTCTGCTTCGTCGCCGCGGATGACTTATTTTTTCGTTTTGCATTTTTGAATGATTTCCAAGCGACCTCTGGAAGGTTTTCCTTATTTTTCTCACATCGGCTGAGGAGCTTTTTTTTTAATTTTACTGCAGGAATTTAGTGGGTCGCGGCATTGCTTTAAGAAAAGTTGTCGAGTCGCGGAAAATTGGGTTAAGTATGCAAAAGAAGCAGAAGGTTTCACTTAGTCTCGGATCATGCGGTATCATGCAGTATTTTAAAAATTTCAACAATTCCTTCCACTCTCTGGCGGACAACACTCGCTCGTTATCGGTCAATAATGTCCACTAATCTCTTTGTAATTTTACTTTAAGAAACTCGATAAAAATTTTAAAGCAATCGTAAAGTACTTAGGAGCGTATAAAGCGTGTCCATCGAAAAACTTGCGAAATTAATACTTTTGCATCATAAATGTAAATCACGTAAAATCAAAAGTTTCGAATAAACGTCTCATTATTCTCTGTTTCTACTTCGTCTCGAATACTATGAAAACTCTTATTAAAAATGTTCGAATGCTAGGGAAAAAGGAAGAAGAAGGAGAAAACCGAGAAAGTAGCTCGACGTAACGTAACCGTACACTGCTGCGTCGTGGGACTGCAGACTATTTTCGGCTTTTTGTGCTCAGTCGAGCGAAAAGTCAAGCCGAAAATATATATGTATCTGCACGAAGCTATACAGTGGTAACTCCAAATGCTATTTGAAAATTAAGATTACCCCGGAGGTTTTCATTGCGTGCGCGATTTAAATATAGGTCGTGGAGTTACCTTTGCAAACTTTTTCTTTACCCAATATGCTTACCATCAAGTTAATACTTTTTCTTCTTACATCTTTCAGAACTATTATTAAATTTTTTTATTCTTCACAAATGTTGGTGTTTACAAATTTTTAGAGATTTCTATACTATATAATACACGAACTGAAAAGCATATCGACCGTTGGAAAAAGTTCTTCAATGTAGGAGATGGGTATAGTTCTACAAATTAAGTATAAACCATTTTTAGAAATTTCTACTGTTATTATTTTTATTTAGTGCCTTAATTACTTTGTTAATAACGGCAGTAGTTAATATCCAAACGTAACATTTAGAAAGGATACTCTTCTAACCCATTTTAGATATGCACATTTGACATTTCAACAGGTCCCTTTTATGGAGGGGGGGGGGAGGATCACACATTATTTTCTTTGTGTCATAGTAAAATTATGAGTAACCAAAAGTATTATACCACCATACCGACTGTACCGGATACCGATATGATGAAAGGATAACTGCTAATATATTGAGAAAAGTGAATATTTTTAACTTTTAATAATTATATATGTATAACTTCCATAAGAGAAAAATACATTGTACACGAAAAATATATGGTAATTTAATTCTATTAATTAAGAAATATTCATTTACCGCAATTTAAAAATAATGCTACAATGTGTAGCGATTAAATTCACCACCTTTATAACACAAATATATGTATAAATTGACATTAGTAAATATTTGTTTGCAACGTTAAATTTGCGAGTTTCGAGACCGTAGAGTCATTGGGTTCGAGAACACACATTTACGCATCGGGTCAATCTCGATTTTGCGACAAGGGACTGGCTCTTACTAGCCATAGGCGATAGGCTGCGGATTAAGCCACTGTTAATGGAAATAAGACCGCAAAGACAAAGCGCGGTGCGGCTGACGTGGCTGAAATCGCTAGGCATTAGAATTTGCTCGACGAAAGAAGACATAAGAGATTATTCGATTCCAATCTAAATTTCGGAACTTCATAAATGACAATCGTCTAACCAGGTACCTAGCAAAAAAAGAGGTTCTTGTTCCCGCCAATCATCGCCTAAAAATGTCACCCACAAGGCAAAGACGGGAAAGAACGTGTGAATTATGTCTAAGAGCGAAATGTGTTAAGTTTGTAACTACAATAAATCTTACTTTTTCACCTTAATTTTGTTACAAGTTTTTATAATTTACGTTGTATATGTAACTAATGATTAATTATGCCTTGAAAAAGAATGCAGTGTTAAATAGTCCAAAACGTCGGGTTTTTTATAATAGATCTTGAATTTGCACTTAAACTTTTTATTAATTTATCTTTTTTCTGTATTTAATCAATATAATTACAAATGTATTTACCATAGTAATGCTCTAAGCATGCGATTGATAGAATCGCGGTAGATTTAGAATATGTTTTACAATGCCTACAGGTTTGAAGTTAGTAAAAGATTTAAAGAAGCTAGTTCTTATAGTCCCACAAATACAATGTATTGGTTACATTTCTATTTATCGATATAACAGTTATTAAAAATATTTCCCTTTATGTGGTGTTACGAAGGTTCGTTAAGGCCTTCTTATATTATACATTTTAATAATTACTTTTCGAAAGAATATTGAAAATTTTCAGAAGCAATCAATGTGTTCATAATTTTTAATAAGTTCGAAAGATGTATTAGTTTAATAAGGAAAGATGAATAAAATAATGTTTCTGCAAATATTTAAGAAACTGTAACAATATAACAAAATAAAATATTGTCACGTACACAGCCGCGACTAAAGTTGTATGTAAGAAGGAATCGGGTGACCGGAAAAATAGAGAGTAGACGATTCTAAACGCTGTCAAAAATGCGCGGACAGTAGCCTAGTGGTCGAGGCACGGGTCTCGCAATTTGCCGTCGCGATCCGTAACGCGGGTTCGCGTTCCGTCGTCCGCCAGTTTCCATTTCTTTACTCATTGCTATCCTTCTCATATGCAACAATATATCGTCGGCTGAGTGGAAGAACAGTCTATCTCGGAACTTGCTTGGAAAACGCCCTATCTCGCGATCTGCTTGGAAAACGCCCTATCTCGGAACTTGCTTGGAAAACGCCCTATCTCGGAACTCGCTTGGAAAACGCCCTATCTCGGAACTCGCTTGGAAAACGCCCTATCTCGCGCCTCGGTTGAAAAACGCCCTATCTCAAATGAAATTTTTCGCTTTCAAATTTTGTAGTGGCACCTGCACTGCGTAACTTAAAAATACGGTCTTTCTAATTAAAATAAATTAATTAGTAAAGTGTTTAAAATTCGGAAAAAAATTGTTTAGGCGTCATCGGGACTCCTCAGAGAAAGAGAGACTTCTCTGACTTTATCTGTCTATCAGCGGCGATGTATCGAGTACTTATTATATCAGCCGACCTGTGTGCAATTTAAATAATGTTTTAAGTTAATAAAGGTTAAAAAAAAAGTTGAGAGAACGGAGATTTTTAAGCTTAGAATTTTTAAGTTGCGCAGTGGTGCCACTACAAAATTTGAAAGCGAAAAAATTTCATTTGAGATAGGGCGTTTTTCAACCGAGGCGCGAGATAGGGCGTTTTCCAAGCGAGTTCCGAGATAGGGCGTTTTTCAAGCAAGTTCCGAGATAGGGCGTTTTCCAAGCAAGTTCCGAGATAGGGCGTTTTCCAAGCAAATCGCGAGATAGGGCGTTTTCCAAGCAAGTTCCGAGATAGACTGTTCTTCCACTCAGCCGACGATATATTGTCTGAAGAGGAATATACATTCTGCAAGCCACGCAGCGATATTTTGGACAATTTAATCTTTTTTATCAAACAGCACTGCAATAATGTTATATTCTTATGCAAATCATATTTAAATCTTAAATGTAAAAGTTTAATCCACATTTCCAAAGCATAGTAATTTTTATCGTATGCCGAAATTTCTATTTCCGAAAAATTCTAACACATACAACTTTATGATATTTAATTGTAAAATAACAGCCTCGGCCCAGACTTGAATCGACAATTTTAGTTATTTTTTATTCTTTGACGTATCTATTAACACGTGATTGTTAATTTAAATGAATGATTGTTCACATTTATTCAGGATTATTTAAATTTCTAATTATATTTTGCTTTTTCTTTAAAATTCTCTCAATTTTGAAAATATCGAGCGAAAGCATGGTAACGAGTTATAAAAATAGAAGTTCAAATTATTAGTACAAACAATTAAAAAAAACTTGAAATTAATAAAGGGAAATATTGTTTTGTAGGTGATAGATCAATTAAAGAAAATGTGAAAATACATAAGACTGAAAACGAAGGAAATTGTAACATAGCTCCATAGCGATTTTCTCAAGCGCAAGGGATTTTACTAATGCTCTGGCTATGGTTGAGTTAAATGCGACGGTGAGTAAAAAATTATTCGCCCTTAGAGCTCGTAATCCCACCTCGATAATAAATAAATTTCAAGAAACGAGGAGAAAATTTGCTTTTTCTGCACTTTTGTATTTAAACAATGGTCGAATTATTTAACAGTAATAGTATATTTATTAAAAATAGTATAAATAAAATAAATGCGATAGCTACTTGTAAAAAATATATTTTATTCAAATCATATAATTTTTTATATAGAGAAATCCGATGTTACAGTTTTTAAAAAGCCTTTTTTTATTAAAATTAATGATACTGCGAAGAAATTCTACTATTACCCTAATACACACGAGCCTTGCTAAAAGTATATGTAAGCTGCAATTAATTTATCATTACAAAAATCGACTGGCTATAGTTTGTTGTATATATATAGACAGAAATCTATTTTATAATGTGTAATATTTTTATTATTTATATTTAATTATATAATTATATTTATATAATTAAATAAAGTTGCACATATTTTTTAGCTATATATTATAGTAAGTAAAATAATATATATTTTTAATAGATTATTGTAAATAATTTTAAGAAAAACATCTCCATTTGAATTTTTAAAAATAATTCTGTTTCTACAATTATATACCTCTATAAATAATGGCTACACGAGATTAATTATCTGCAAGTAGATAATTTTTAAGTAGTTTTAAATTATATAATTTTTAATTATCTTTCGTTACATAATTTCGTAAAAATGGCCTTTGTGTTATATCTTGCTAAATCATGTTTATGATCCTTTTTTTCGATTTCTTCTTAATAAGATAGATACTGAATATAATAAATTAAAAAAAATAGATCTGGTAAAAAGAATTGTGCATCAAGGTAGATGTGATTTTGTAAAATATCTCAATAAGCTTTAGAAATTCGTTTCTCCGAAAGTGCAGAAAAGTTTCGTAAATAAATAACTGTAAAATAATATTGCTATATTATATTCTTTTGATGAATCTCGTATGTGTGGTATTTTAGTAGTGGCAATAATTATACTTAATATTCTATCGACTTTTCTATCAATATAACATAAATATATTTTCACCCCGATGGTCTAAAAAGTGTACTTTATTGACCCCTTTCCAGGAAGTGAAAATTCATTTTATTCCCTAGGGACGTAAAGTACTTTATTGCCCGGTAAATTTACTTCATTCCCTCTAAATTCACTTTATTGCCCCCCAAATGTACTTTACTCCCTGTAAATTTCATTTTTTGTCGAAAAAATTTCTATTTTCTGGTCAAGGTAAAAGGTAGTAAAAGGCGATTGTCCCCTTGGATGAATTACTGTCCTCGCTAAATCTCGAGTAGAAAACTTTGCCCGTGAGAACAAAGACTAATTTTTCTCCCTTAGTGGATGAATAACTATTAAACTAAGAACATTCTTAATTTTTTCAAAATAATTTAATGATATTTGAATAGAAACATGTAAATAAAAATAAATTTAAAGAGTATAATTATTCAGTCTTTTGAAGATTTGACATTTGAAAATATGAGTTATTGGAACAGTGACCCGTAAATTAAGCAATAAAACTCAATTACAATATATTTTAATTCAAGCTTGAGAAAGAGTTCACTTAAATTTGTTATCATTTGAAAACCATAAATTAAAAAATCATAATAATTATTACATTGTCGAGTTGACATAAAAGGTGAAAAAATTATATAATTTGGTGTTTAAATAATCCTACCTAATATTGTCGATAAGTTTTAGTTTCATGAGGAAATTATAGGTCATAAGGTCGATGCTTGTTGCTAACGTAACATATATGCATTTGAAAATAGAAAAATATTAAAAAATATATCGATCGACTACTTATTTTCTTAAAAACTTTTGTCTTCCATTTGTAACAGCAAGTTGTTTTTGTCTTCTGAAACATATACTAGCGGGAATTTGACCTCGCATCGATTTGGTACATCGCATCGAAGCAACAACTGATTACTCTGAAATGTTGTCTAGTATTGAGCAGAACGGATAGTCTAAAATCGAACGAAAACGTTACACACTTAGGTAGTAGGCCCGTGAACTCCTTTAAATACTATATACACAACTAAATAGTTAAAAGTATAGAGTAAGAATGTAAAAAATAATTATTATAATGAAAATATTAGTAATTTTGTGCCAAAATAATGGTTTAAGTTACTGTCCAGTAAAAAATAGTAAATTTTTTTTATAGTTACAACCCTATTTTGCCTTAATTAAATATTGCTGAAAAATAAGTATACAAAATTTAGTAATTAGTACTAATAAAATAGCTCACAACGAGGATGAAATTTTTTCTTGAAAGTACGTAGCCTAAACCGACTTATCTGGTTGTGAAAACTCTCGAAGACTGAAAATTGAAATAAAGAAAGTAGTACGAAGAGAAAAAGTTCTTTAAAAAGAACTGTTAAAAAGGGACATTAGACAAAATGAACGTAAAAAGTGGTACGCGCGATTGTGAACGGACTCGCCGAAAAAAAAGGAGATGGCAAAACCAACAAAGAGAGAAAGGAAAAGAAAACGAATGGCTAATCGTGAACAAGGGATGGAAAATAGAATAGGCTTTGTTTGTTATGTGGTGTACATGGTGCGTTTCGTGCCTCGACTACTTGAGATCAGTTTACTCATTTCTCCCTTTGCTAGAGAGTTACAGGGGGAAATTGGAAAACTTAGACGCGCCAAAACTCGCACTGTCTTCTACCCCTTCACCTCTGTTCCTTTTTTTCTGCAGGCTGCAACTTTCTTTCTATCTTTTTCTTTACTTCAGTTGTCCTCTTTTTTACACTCCGTAGGAACGCCGGGCGCTTTCTTCGCTTTGGCGCCTCTATATTCTTCTCACTTTAAAGGCCTGGATTGATACTTATACTTCTAGGTTCGTACGGGCTAGGCTTCGAATGGATAATCGATACTTCAGCTCATGTGCGAGACAACGGCTTTTAATGGAAACAATTAGTTTGATAACTGAATGTGTGTTACGACGTTGCAATTCAAAACTGTTTTTGTATTCTACATTCACCGAAATTGGGTATTCTTTATAACAATGTTACGACGTATATATGTTTGAATGATTAAAATTATTAATATTATAGAGACGAAACCTTCTAGTGATTTCTAATGTATCAAGTGAAGATGAATAACATTCTTATCGAAGTGAGATGCCTTCAGCCGCATTTACTGTAATATCGGGACATTGTTTGAACTTATATTGGACTAATTAAAATTAAATACAATATACCGTTTAAAAGTTTGGGTTAATTAAACTAAAAATTGTTCCATCTTTATAGACTTGTACCTTTGCTCCAAATAAAAGTGATATATATATATATATATATATATATATATATATATATATATTGAAAATGAGGTTTAAAAATAGGAAAATAACATTTATCTCTAAATATCAATCTTATGTAATAAAATGATTAATAAAGAAAACAATCGCAATCTAATCCAAGATTTATAATGTTAGTCAAAATGAATAAAAAACAAATTGATTGTAAGACTAATAAAAATCAAACCAATTAAAAATTTGAATGGCTAATAATAAAATAATTTTTAAATTAAATACGATAATAACCCAATAATGTGTAAAAGTATAAAAGAGAAGAAGAGAGATGGTCGTAAATGCAGTGCAATCTACCTTGATGTGTGTGGAAATTCGATAAAGAACCTTGTCGAGAAGGAGAGGATATGACATCATTGGCCTCGATGTATGCGTTATACGGGGAAATAAATCGACGCAGTATGCTAAAAAGAAGGTAAATGCAGATAAGCATGTAAGAGTGCACGGGTAAAATAGTAGAATTCAGAAAGAATGATTATGTTATAGAATTGGTAAGTAGAGTCAAAAGCTATATTTATTACTCTGTTAACTGCAGGGGCGCTCATGTGTTTGCCATGTCTGGGAGAGACGTAAAACTACTTTCTACACCCTCGTAAAAGCCTTTTTTACCTCTTGGCATTAGCTCTTAAATTAGTTCTTGGTCTCTTATGCAATTATTTACGCTCTTTCAACTTTTTGCGGTCGATCTTGACTAACATCATTTTTTCTTTTTTCTCGATTCGAATCTAAGAGTGAATAATAAACATTTTCAGAAATAATAGGTATACGTATCTTAATAAGAAACGGTCGGTGACGTATCCAAAGTGAATTTACAATATTTTTTAATTAATAAAATTTATTTAATCTTCGATTCGACTATTACACCTATTATTTTTTAAAACTGTTAATATTAACTGTTAGATTCAAACTCTAGAAACTTCTATTATCTCTGAAAGTTTTTGTTCGCGTTTATGTGCGCTTCGAAAACTTGAGAAAATAAGTTATTGGGATAGGCTTCACGCAGTGCGATTGTAAAGGATGTATACAGGTACATTTGTATATATGTATAGAAGTACGCGTCGGTAGACAGTCGTTGTAGTACTCGCAAATCGCAGTTGTTACCATGGCGCAATAAACATTGATGCGGCAAAGTTGTAGAGGTGTTCCGGGAATTTCCGAATACCTGCAATAAAATGACACAGCGTCGACTGTCAAGCTGCGAGGCTCGATGCTTTTCGACCTGTTTAAACAAGTGTAAAAGGGAACAAAAGGTATGAACGGTAAAAATGACAATTGTAGTAACTCTACCCCCCACCCCTGTAGATCTGAAATCTTTTGGAGGGTCGACAGAAAGACGATTTTTGTCAGTCAGTCTCGAGACAGCACTTGGAATAGACGCTCTCCTACTCATTATATTATATATATATTCACACGCGGACGGTAGTATTCGATAGGTTCGAGAGAAAAGGACGATTTAATTTTACATACGAAAGGTACGGATAACTCGCGCGCTGACAAGCAAACCCGTGCTATAGTTTACCGAAATAGTGTATTAGTTGCATTCTTGTTGAAGGATTCTAGAGTTATTACTCGCGCAGTGGTTCTATAGTGTGATTATAATAGTGACAGAAAAAGGAGATATACCATAGCGGTATGCACGGCGACAGTTATATAAAATTGTTAATTATTCACGGATTGAGATGTCAACCTCATCACCAGCTTCTGCGATATTCTGAAGGAACCCGATGCCACGGACAGCCCCGGGTAGTCGACATTGGGTAGAGCCCTGAACTAAGGGCGACGCCGAGTTAGCGATCTACCCGGGCCCTTGTAAGTATATAGTATTTAAGTATATATATATATATATATTAAGGATAGATAATTCCCATTGAAATTGAGTTTCTGTATTTTATTCTGTAATTCGTTCGTAAAACCAAACTTTTTCCCTACTTTGACTGAGGTTCTTTAATACTGGTTTAATAAATATTAACTTCTTTCTTTATTAAATTCAGGATTACTTGTTATTTATCGATTCTAACTTACAAAATTGATTTGCTACTTTGATAGAAAAAAGTAGTTATATTTTACTCATCATAATAAAATATTTGTCGGAAAATTTGAAAAAGTGATAAAAAATAAGTTGAAAATAATTGAAATAATTAAAATTTTAAATAAACATCTGAAAATCTCATTAATATAAAGGACATCGAGGATTTCACACGTTTAAATTCTTTAGAGGTTTTCCATTAACATTAAAATTCCATTAAGAGTCAAAGTTAAGGCAATCTTCGATTTCTTTATCGGACATTCAGAGCTTTTCACTCGACGATAGGGAATCCAAATCTATGGAATCCAGTAGAAGAGTGTATATATACACACACTGAACGGAGAATTTCACACGACTTGAATTCTTCACAAAACGTCGTAGACTTCAAGGCACTTGGGTGTTTACAATCGTGTATGCAGAAAACGTATTGCAAAAATTGATCGAAGGTTCATCGATCCGTTAAGCGTATAAAGAGTACTCGTGATTGAGTTGGCTTTACGTAACACAAATTTTTATTTTTTGAAGTTTTTACGAATTATCGTGTTAAGTATACCTAATCATGTACATGCAATGCTTTTGAAGTTTGTGTCAATCGATGTCAAAAAATCAACGGCGATTATTTTCGATTAGATATTACACTGATTTCCCGATGGCATAATCAATTTAATTTTTTTATTTAAAACATGTGTTTGAATCAAAGTTTTAACGATACAAGAAAAAGATACGGGCGATATAAGACCATTTTTATGATTTAAATAAAAATCGATGCAATTGTCTAGATGTCTAAGAAACCTATAATAATTGATTCACATCTAAAGTGTCTAAGAAGCACAATTTATAAGAATCGAAGGATGTAAGTAGTTAGAAGTTGAGCATGAAAAATATTTTATTGGAATCAGCGTCAAATTGAAAAATTTACGACGCGCGAAGTGTATATCAGGTTCTATCGAACCGGACGAGGATATTTCGCGCGCCAAAACAATCGTATTCGGGAGCCGTGCTGCGGTTCGCTGGCGTCCAGTCTCTTTATCTTCATCCATTGCCGTTTCTCCGTTCTCTCGATGTTCTAAATACTCGGCGCTTCCATTCTCACTTCCAATAAGAGAGTTCCGGTGAACCGTAACCTGATTTATACGTGTGTTTTCCAACGTTTTAGCTCCTCCCTCCACCGCTTGAACCTCTTCCTTCTAAAAGTCCGACGCTCCTTACGCAAAGTTTCGAAGGATCCTCTCCGTATGTATACCTACGATGCGGCGACTTGCATTTCCAGTTATAAGTGCGATCCCGTGGGAGTGGGTTTCCTCGGATGCTGGGTCAGGTGCCCCACCTCCCTCGACTCCCAGCAGACACACAAGTTGTGCATTAGAGTGACTCGCCGTTAATTTACGCGACTTTGCACCATGCATGCTCACACACTGAACTACCTGTATTTCATCTGCGTTGATTCAATCATAGATAAAATGTACTTTTGTTTTTATTGACATTTCCTTCTTTGTAGGGGTGCATCACTGCAAAAATCACTGGTTTACCGTAATGTTAAACCTAAATATATTATTCCCACATTACTTCTTTTTATTAAGACATTAACGTAATTTTCAAATGCCATAGAATATTTTCTTTAAATTAAATAATCTTTCGTTAAATTAATTTATATCATTTTTTCGCGAGAATTTATCTGCTTGTAAAACTTTTTAATGATTTTTATTTTTAGTATAAAGTCCCGTATGATTTAACCCTATTATTCAGTGAGTTGATTCGTAAAGATATTCCCGACAATTAATTTGTAATTAAAAGGTTTTATTGGAGAGAAAAACAATTGGTTTTAATAATTTTGTTCCATAGAAATATACATAAATAATGTAAAATAAAACATATATTATAATTCGGTTTTAAACAATAAAATACGTATTAAGTGATCTTCCGGATATAAATAATCAGTTGCATTTGTCGTACATTGGACGCATTTTTTGTAAGAATCGTCACAAGATTCCGTTCAGAAGTTTTAAATATTAATTAACAAGAAAATAATTTCTGAGATGAAGATTGAATCGATTTTCTCCGAAGCCAATATTTCTACAAGTTTATTCGAATTCGACATTTATGTTGTAGAATGTCTGTTAACCAACAAAAGAATGATAGTCAATCTTGTTATCTCGTCATCAGGAACGTCAAAACGAACATCAAAGAACGAGGGGCATAGGAAACCGTAGTCGAAACCACAGGGTCAAAGCGCGTCGATATCTCCGAAACTGTGCCTACATTACTTTCAACGTTGCGGGTAACGCATAAAAAAACGAGGGTTGAGCCGAACCGGCACTCGGCCGCAAACAAACAAGCGTAGAGCATTTTCGGGGCGACGGGTTGACCCTATGGAGCAGTGATGCCGACCACGCGACATCAAATTTCAATCACCGATGCGCCGCTCCACCATCGACAAACGCGCTCGGCTACAGAGTTGTATAGTTCCGCAATAGACAAAGTTCGCTGACGAAACAATCAATGGTTGTGCCAAATGTGTGCTTTATTCCAGTTGTGCAAGTCATGTATCTAATGAAATGCGAAAAGTTACGTGCACAAGGGCTATTGTTTTTCAGGATATTCCATATTGATTCTTGTGGAAAGCAGATCGGTTTAAAAGGATTCTTGGCAGTTTGCGTTATTTATGGCCGGACTAAATAACGAATACCTGATATTGCACAGAATCAATTTCTTCTGATAAATAGATTTTACCAAAATAGAGGAAAACGTTCAAATATTCATTAAATTCCTGATTAAAAGGAACAATCATTGAGTCCTATAATCTAACATTTATTTTATCAAAATTATATTAGATATTCTCTCGGCTTCTTATACTTGAAGCATCTTACGTAAAAAGGAAAAAAAGTTCAATACGTGTGTTCTAATGGTAACGATATACATTATTTTTGTTGTTGAATATACATTTATTTTAATCAACACATTTTATTGCAACTACAATATATTTCTCTTAAATTTTGTGTAGAAATAACTTTTTTATAAACAAAGACGCAATTTTCTCCTATTTTTCAAATACTTAATGTTATATTTTATATATTATAATTTAATTCTTTATTTAGCTCTGTTGATAAGGTAGGGGGATTGACTCTAAATTAAAGTAGACTCTATCATCCTCTTAAGATAATGTACATAGTTTTTAAATTTAATTTTAACTAATTGAAAATTTTGTCAGTTGAAAGAGTTAAATGGCCACAGGTAAACTCCACATACGCAAGATTAAATGATTCTTCAAATAATAAATTCAATAAAGTGAAATTAATTCGATCTTTTAATGTTTTTAAATCAAACGCTCAGTAGTTACTTACCTTCTTTTGGGAAACTTGATAATTCTTTTTCTGCAGCTGAAAGTATTGGAATGGTTGTAAAAAAAGGAAACGTGAGAACCGAGTCTTAATAAAGTTCGAGGAGCGTAGCCGATCAATCCACGCCCTAAGTACGGGAGAATCTGCGAGACGCAGATGCAGTCGGTCTTCTCTCGAGAATCAAGGCCCAACGGCTGGTGAACATCAGCTACTAGGAACGATTCGGTATCCCTGAAGCATCTTCGCAGGAATAGAGAGGCTTGCGCGAATTCGCAGAAATAAATTACTGAGTCCGAGGCGAGGTAGACATTGACTTATGGCGGCTTCGACGGAGATATAAGCGAAACGCTCGCGTGCCGCCCACCCGGAAGTACGGAAGTATAACGCTAGAATTTCTTGAGGGATCCGATAGCCCTCCTAGGGTGGAAGTCTCGAACGTTTAAAGAATTGTTAAATCGAAGGAAATGAGAAACCGACATACGGGAATCGGCTAAATCTTGATTTTAGCTTCTACAGATAGACTCCAATATTTCATTTTTAAATTATTGCTTTGTTTAATAAGAAACTTTATACTACTAAAATAAGTGAACTTGTTATAAATATTTACGTTTACGGTATTTATATGAATTATTTATAATATCAATGTTTTTTAAATATTTTAAATAATCAACTATTTGCTAAATTTTTCTTCACATTTTTTCAAATTAGTAATCTAGAATTTTAAATACTACAGGATGCACTTGAAGTAGTAATTTTTGATACATGAAATTACACTTCACTGATATACATACAGGTTTATTAGTTTTATTAGAATATTATTAATTTTTCTTGAACACAACGATCACGTTTACTAATTTTATAATCAATTTAAAAATAAGTTTAAGAGGAAGGGTTTGTACAGAGATGTTTCTCTTCCACAGAATTTATTGTATTGTAATTTTCATTTCACGAGTTTGCACAGACTTGTGAGTAAGGACTTATTGATTTATCCGATTAAGAGAGCGCGGTAATTTAGTTTAACCGCGCGTGAGGGAGGAAAATCGAAAATTTATTAGCCGTACAGTATACATATAGGTGTACTGCAGCAGCTGGTTTCTTTACTTTCGCGATTTCTGTGGTATTATTGGTTTTTATTGCCAACGGGAAATTGAATATTTTCTTATTTAATGAAAACTTATACGATAATTGAAAATCTTTAATAGCAACATTTTATTAATTAAGATTACTTAATTTCATCTTTTGAAAATAAAAACACATTTTTGTACAATTCGTACTTTTTGTTCTATGTTCAGTTTCAAAAGCTTTCTATCGTATTTTAAAATCTATTATTAAATATACGTTATATTTCTTACGGTTCTGTAAATGGTATTATGTTAAAACAAACGTCGACACCTATTTGGTTATAACTTTTCGTACAATACCACTTATAAATTTTACTAAAAAACTGATAAAGAAATGTATTCTAAAAAAATATTCGACAAATAGACTCTTTTAGAGTAGACAGTATTTATGGATTTATGAATAAATGTATAAAGTAAAAAATAAATCATTCTTTAACAGGACACGTTAACCTTCGTGTTTAAAATTATTTTATTTTAAATATTCTTATAGAGATGTATATATCTATATATAGAGGCAAACCCCTACGCAGCGGATACCCCTCGAAATGACTTTCCATCCCCCGAGGTTGCTTGCGGAAGTATGGATATAGGCAATTAAAATTAAGTGACAACGACCTCGATAAAGCTGTATGAAAATCGAGAGAACGTCAACCCATTCTCGCTCGCTGTAGCTGCTTCATATTTTCTCGGTTCCAGCAACGTTTATGCTCTAAATAAATGCAAGCCGTATTTCAACATTTATTTTTCGGTTTTTTTAAATTTATTATTGATATGAAAATTAAAGTTTATTTGATTTTATTATTAATATAATTATTCAGACGTTAATACAATTTACACTTTATTAATTACAAAATCTGTCAAAAATTAATATTGATTATTAATTATAGATATTTAACTGAAATCTATAACAAAAGGGTATTTTTATTAAGTCCCATTAAATGTTCTTTTTATTTGAATGAAACAAATTTTGCCTGTCAAAAATCACTAAGTTTCAAGTTTTTCTTAAGTACCACAAAAATCAATTAAAAAACTATTTAATAATATTATTAAAAATAGACATACAAATGTTGAGGAACAAATTAATGTTGTTACTTAACATGAGTTTCCAATCGAGAAATTATTAATTTCTCATTGCCATGACCCAAAAATTGTTCGAATAAATGATGTTTTTATTATTATAACCATTAAACCAATAAATCTTAATTAAACTGAAAAGATCTAATGATTGTTAATATTGAAACCAAATGAAAATATGCTTAGTGGTAGCAAAAAAAAAAAAGAATTTAAAATACCGTCCTGGGAAATCCGCAGCTTATGAAATTATATGATTCGACGCTATAGAATCACGTAGTACAAAAGGTACGAAATAATTATTTAACGACTTGCGTGGTATTATTCGTCGGGAAAATCCCCGCAAAATTTACGACACCAACGTAGAAGCTCTCCGTGTGGATGAAAGGCGTTTGGCGGGGGTGGGAATTCGAAAGATAGAGAGGTAGAAAGAGAGAGAGAGAGAGAGAGAGAGAGAGAGAGAGAGGTGGGAGGGCTAGTGTGCATATGTGTCTGTGGGAATGAGAGGGAGAGAGAGGGAGAGAGAGAGAGAGAGAAAGCAAGTGCAGAGAAGGCGAGACGACAGGGGCGGGCTTTCGCCGCATATCAAACTGTCGACAGAGCCATTCGCGCTAATAAACGAGCAAGCGCACCGTTGAGCGCCACTGTCATCCTCCTTCTCTCCACCTCTTCCTCTTACATGATCACGGCAATAATCCATGACCCTCTCTCGGCGAATCTAAAGAGAAAGAGATAAAGAGAACGAGGAGAAGGAAAGAAAAATGTACACATAAAGACACAGTGATAGCAATAAAAAGAGGGAATTAGCTGTAGATGTGTAGCTAAGTGAACTGTGACGAAAGAGAGAACTATACAAATATTAGAATATGGAGTTCATTCTGTACAATAGATATGTTTCTCAAAGAAGAATAGTGTATCACAAGAAAATTAGGGATTTTTAAATATTGTTACATAAATCTTACGCAACGTTGCTACATGAGACGTTAGGATTAGCTTCACACTAGAAGCTTGTACACATTTTACACAGCATATTCTTCCTTATATTAACATGCTTAGATTAATTTGCTCAAATCGATTTAATATTAATTGTCTTCGAGATCATGGATCACGACCCTCAACGTCTTCATTGTAACCGTTTTCGTTGTAGTAGTTATAGTAGTCGTCATTATAATAGTTGTAGCTGCTACACTCGTTAGCGTATTTACTCGCTTAAGATAACGTAGACTAATAAGCAACGACGAAGACGGGTAAACTAAAGACGAATAAAACACTGATGTGCTTGTTGTAAACTTTTTAAAATAATGTACTAAATCATTTTTATGTATCACATGATAAATAATTAGTCTATTAATTTATTTGTCACTTTGAGAGCAACATTATCTAGCTCGATTTATATATACCTAATTATATAAATTGGAGAAATCGGCAGGTTAATCATCGAAAGAAAATGTGCTTCAACGATTTCATAGATGATCTCGTAAAAATTCAACAATGATTTCGTTTTAAATCGTTTGTTTAAACAAATACTGGTTATGAACATAATTAAAACTGACTCGAATAATCTAGGAAATAACATATTTGAAAATAATATAAAATTAAAATACATTATTCATTTTTAGTAATTCAGTTTTTAAAATTAAATAAATGCAATTACAATTTAAATTTTCAATCGATAGATTAAAGGTATCAAATTTGTTTTAAATTGATACGAGCATCACTGCAGAATTATCGCTTTGTAAGTACTTTACTTGCAAACATATCGTATTATTTTATTATTGATTTGTACGGGATTTAAAATATCAATAGAACAACGTTAAATGAGAGAAAAAAGTTAAATAGTTTATTTCCGCAATCATAATTTTTTACACAAAAAAGGTTTTGATATACCTCAATCGATTTAATAGTTTTTATGTCATAACAGTACTAAATTTTATCCGCGCTTTAGCCAACAATTTAATGTTATATAGGTATAGCTATAGGGATATGTTAAAATCTAATACCTTCAAATATTAAATCTTTGATATAGTTATTAACTCTAAATATTAGTAATTAATTACTTTTATTTGTAAATAAACATGTACAAATCTGGCTCTTAGTTTACTTGTTATAAAACTGATAACTGAATCTGTACCTCAAGTATAATGTTCTTGATTAAGTATACAATACAATATTTATCTATATTATTAAACGCATTTCGTCGTCGCCGCCACCGTTGTTTCAGAAATTTTTGAATTACGTGTATACGATAAAATGCCACGTGTAATCACCTAATTGCCAACTGATTGATACACATACAGTCGCATGCACGCACGCACGCACGCATAAACATTGCAATGGTAAGCACAATATATAAGTGCATTTTTTAAAAAGATGTGCCAGGGTTTTTTCGATGGCATATGTTGAATCCAAAGTCCCGATAAGTTTATAAATTATACAATATAAAATCCCCTTTTATCGGTTTATGGTTAAATAAAATATTAATTCAGCAGATAAGAATATTTAACATAATACAATAGGAAAAATTATGTTAATTATTCTTAACTAAAACATAAATCAAACAGAATAAAAAAATATTATACTTATTTAATTTGCTAATCCTTAATTAACTAATTATTTAATGCTATAACTTATATTAACGTTTTTATATAATTAAACTAAAGCGAGTTCTTAGTAAAAATTCCGAATTTTAGTAAAAATGAACAAAAAGTCTTAGTGAAAGGAGTCAAATATCCCTATTTTATCACATTGATATGCGTTGGTCAACCGTTTGTACAGGCATCTGCTTTATTTCAATTGATTTTATGATTTAAAGATGTGCATATCATTTTTCTTGGGTTTTTCCTAGCGTAAAATCATTTCATAAGTTTTTGAGAAAAATATCCAAAAACTGAAAAATTTTGATATTTACAAGACAACTTACTTGACGTAACATAGTCAAAACTGCAGCTTGCGCCAAGCTTAAATAGCATTTAATATTTCACCAGTATGCAAGCATCACAGTGAATATACATATAATAATTAAATATTCCTATCAATATATTGATAATTTATTTACCTAATTATATATTTTGTTTTAAAATTACGAATACAATAACTAACCAAGTGCAACTGAGATATACGGAAATTACAAGCTTAATCGTTTAATATGAACAGCGATTCAAATCGTCAAATAAATATTGAAAAATCAGACGTCATCTATCAAATTGTATTATTTGTTTTCTTGATGTTAAAATTTACAGTTTTGCTTTAATTATAAAATATTGCCTTCTACGTATAAAAATAACAAAATCATAACGAATAGCTGCAAATACTCGTGCAAAGCTCAAAATTTTCTGTACCCACATATTTTACATAATCTATTGAAAATATCGTAAATTCCGTAGTTTCTCAAAGTACAACGATAATTCATGATATATCACATTATTCTTGTATTTCTTTCAATTAAAAAAGGAAATGTAGGAAAGCATTCACTATTAATTAATTCGTCATTAATTGAAACATTAATTACCTGCAATCCTGGATAATCGTGGTGTCTGCTAAATTATCAAGCGCGCAAGCCGGAGATTACAGTCATCATCCGTCACTTTGGATTTCCACGGTGTACGCGTGGTTCACCGAACGAACGACGCCACAAGCGTACCGGAATGAAATCGTAGGGGCGCTAAATTCACCGGAATGAAGTCGCGTTTTGCGTGCCTGAAGTATGCACAGGTCATTATCGTCGTGCACTTAAATAATCTAATGGTTTCGATGTGTTTCTTCCAAAATATCATACTTATTTTTTCTCACAAGGTATGCGTGAAGGCTAAGCCGCATCTCTCTCCTATATTACAAATGTATTTTCTATATTATACAATAACATGTTTTTAAAGATTCAGAAGATGTGTTTGATCAAAGAATTGTCAGAAAAATAAGATAAAAAATTAATATAATAGTTTCTAAAAAAATGAACGTAAATTTGTATCTACATAAACAAATCAAGGTTCGAATAAAAGATCATGATACTAGCTTCCTTCTCGATTTTAGATAGTTATACCTAGATTAAGTAGAACTTGATTGTTATTTTGATTGGCGTAAAACTCTTTAGTAGATAAACTATAGGCATTCTGGATCATACGGATTCTGGCTCACCCCCCTCTCCGCCGCCAGTGAGCCGTACGGATTCTGGCTCACTACCTCTGTCGGTGATTCAGAATCCTAGGGAAAGGGAAAGCGTGCTCCCCTCTCCTTATGCCAGAATGCCTATAGCGTTTTCTACTTTTTCTTTATTTTTTTTATTTTTTTTATTCTTTATTTTTGAAATGCATGTGCTATTTTAGATAAGTTTTTTCACTGATTCTGATAGGATTATATTGAATGATGCGATCATGTAAGATCATGCAGTAAGCTGAAGTATTAGCTGGAAATTCAGCTTTAGATTCGAATTCTATTCGCACATCGACGGGTGCGCTCTTAATAGATTCGTTTTGGCGTGAACAATTAATAACAATAAGTGGTTCATATCTTATGAAATCTGATTTTGTCAGTAATCGCTGTGGATCCCTTCCATAGTAGGATTTTTGGAAATTAGCATACATATCATAGAGAATAGCGAACTGATATGGATAATATTGCGAATTCAAGAAAAGTTTCAGATTGCTGATTTGACAATGAACAAAGCGACTTGCATTAGCAAATCTTAAATATTTTTTCTTCGACTATAATCCAAGAATAACAAAACGTGGTTTCACCAATTGATTTGATGTTTTTTACCGTCCAAACATGTTTGTTTGTGGATGCAAGAAGAGGATATTCAAATAATTCCCAAGAACAATAATACATAGAAATAGGATTATTTTTACCAATAAAATTCAATATCTGAATTTTCTGTTTATCGGATGCAATAACACATGGCATCATCCATTCTATCTTTGTTATGTATAATTGATAATCCTCATAAGTAGTAACATTATTTGATAGGGTACCTTCCTGAATTGAAGTTTTAGTTATTTCTTGATTACCAAAACATCCTGCATTTTCTAACATGTTAGTTTGATTTGGATTAAACGATGTCCATCCTTTCATGAGACTGCTTAAACCCACATTTTTACTTTTATCTATCTCCACCGCATTAATTTCGTATCGAATTTCATCAAACAGATGACAAATGCCATTGTTAACGAAAGCAGTTTTAGTTAATGCTCCTCCGCCTGCTTTTTGCAATTTTCCACATACATATATTGTGCTGCGTGATGGCAGGAGACACAGATCTTGATGTTGAATAGAAATGCGAATTTCATCATTGTTATTAAAGTTTATAGATGAGTATGGCTGGTGTGCGTGAATTTCGTAATGAGCAATTGACTCATCGAAAACGACACCTGATTGAATGTTTAGCATTTCGTCCATTCTTCTGAAAGCAGCAGAGAATTATTCAACTGAATTTTTTCCACGAACTTTTAGTCCTAGATGTTTTAGGAAAAAAATGCTCTTCCGTGTTAACGGTTTGAGTTTCTTTGCTCGACTGGTGGCTGTTTGACATGTTAGTTGTCTTATATGGGAGGTAGAATTGAAAACAATACCCATTATACTGATTTGATGTGAAGTCGAATAGTAATTTCCTCTCCTCGGAAATTCACTAAATTTCCGTCTTGATCTACAATTCGAATTTGAAGGTGATCTATATACTTTACACTGAGTGGTAAATATATGACGTGAGATGGAACTTCTATAATTTTATATCCTGGCGGTACTCTAGGAAAGAACTCGTGAATTGTATGACCTTTTTTGTCGTTGATGTAGGCTCCTTAGTAATGTTGCACTCTACTCTGAGTGCATTGATTTTCAGTATTTTTACGGGTAAATCTGAGCTGTGTTGTATTTTTTCTTCGAGAATGCGAGGAGTAAACCCAAGAAGACGACCTATTGAGTCGTCTGGACTGAAATCTAGTGATTGACTGCAACTAACTTCACTTCTGAGAGTATTGTTGTTAGCTTTTACTGTAAATTCAATTTTTTCCGATTTTAAAGTTTCTTGTAAAAATTTATTAATATTATCTATTTCATAACTGCCTGTCGGGATAGAAATAATATCTCCGCTTTTTAAATAAAGTTTATTATTTGTATGATCGACATTAGGAATCGAGTTGAATGTTACAAGTTCAACTAAACCCAATGCAAAATTTTTGTTATGAGGTAGTTTAATTGAAGGAAAATATTGCGCTTTTAAAACAGATGATTTTCCAGAAAGACTCAAAGTGAAACTATCTTCGATGACTGGTTAGAAGAGAATGATCCTGTTCATCATCAATCCCTCTCTTTTATAGCATATGGGCTAAAAATTGGAGACAAAGATGACCGCAAATATATGTATCAAAATTTTGATATCTTGTATAATGTTAAATCTCGTTTAATAATCAAACGGGATTTATTTAACAAATATTTTATTTGTTAGTGGACCCGCTCTCGCATCTCATACGAGAAGAATGAAAATCCTTGCAGATAGGCCGATACTTGATGATTTTGATTTTATTATGCGATATATTTATGTTATTATTATTTAATTATTATAATCTTACCTTTTAGATTCTTTTTCTTGTAGAGCAAGTTGTACCTTTGTAGAAAATAATTGTTATGTGTCACGAATTTTTAGATAATAAGAAAAACAGTTAGTTAATCGTTTTTATTGATTTGTTTAAATATCAGTATATTATTAATGAAACTAATGAATATTATAACGATAAGTATATTGATAGACTATACGTGACCGGCCTTAACGGGCTCCAGAACGAGAGTCCACCCTGGCGTGGCTTGGTGACGCCACGCCAGCCTTGCGGGGGAGGGTAACGGTAAATTCCTTGCCTCCTCCGCCAAGCTGCAACTGCAATCACAGCAGTTTTCGAGCTTCAAGGCCGTTTGAATACACTGTTCGTTGAGTGTCGAATGTTTCAATTTAATGATTTGATTTGATTTCCGATTGTATTATAATAAAACGTTCATTACTCAACATCCTCCCCCTCTTAGAACACTGCCGTCCCTGGCAGTTAGCGGTAACCTATTAATTAATCTAGGGTCTGACTAGGGGTCCTGGGTCCAATAAGTATAAGATTAATTGATACATATTATATTTCAATTGTATTTATATAAGTACAACTTAAAGGTTGTTTACAATATTTACAAATAATTGATAATTTTGGTCCATTAATTTTCCTTTTGTTTTTGCGTGTAGTACGCTTTGGTCCTGACTTTAATATCTTGCATCAAGGATGCTAGTGATGTTGATTCCCACTCATCGAGATCTTCAGAACTGCTCGAATTCAAGTTTTTAACTTTACTGTTATATTGAAACTTGTGTATATTACAGTCAGTTGTGTGGGAGATCCAGTCGATTCCCTGTATGGACCTACCGCAGAAATAATGGAGGTGATAATCGAAAGGTTTATCTTGTATCCTTTCGATTATTGTTCGCAGTCTGAATGGCGCGGGTTTGTATTTCTCCCTACCTCTTGCTTTTTCTAAAAATTTTTCACATATGTCTATATGCGAGGCCGCTTCTTTTGCGGTTATATACATACCACATTCTAGGTGGTATTTTTTTGGTCTGGTATTAAGTCGGGGAGGTGCCAGTACTGCTTTGTAATTTTTATTGCAGTTTCTTAAAGCATTTTGGGCATCCTCCTTATAAAAGTACTTGAATATAATGCTTCCTCGCCAACTGGTCATACAATTCAGTTTGAGAACAATAAATATTTTCTATTAAAGGAAATTTGAAAATCTAGGAACCTTTAATTATTTACCATGGGGTATTATTATTTTATAAAAGGAAATTCATCCCTGGACAGTTAAATAGAATTGAGATAAGCATAACTAACCTAATTAGAAATATATACAGTATCGATATCTATATATATAGGGATCAGGTTTTTTGGCCATAAACTGGGATTTTATGGTTTTTTCCTGAATATAAAAATTTGTATTTATTAACTGGCTGGCGTTGAAACTTTTAAGCCTGGGTTTATTTAATTTGACCTTTAGTAAGGCTAGAAAAAAAATGTCAAAGTTTAGAGAACGAGTCAGGTTTTTTCGACTTGAGCATCTGACTATTTTAGTATTTAATGATTTGGGTGTTATGATTATAGATTAAGTATTTAAAAATCAGAAATAATTTGAGTAAAATATTACTTATTGATTAACCAATTTCAATGACTAATGTAGATATAAATTAATTAAATAGTTTTTTTGAAACTTGATATTGAATATTAAGAACCAACCTTGATTTTGTGAGTTAATTATAATTAACTTTAGCTTTCAAAAAATATTTATATATTTAATTTTTAATGTAACTAGACTATTTTAATTTGATTATAAGAAGTATAATTTAGGTTTAAATTAATTGTTATTTGCTAGGTATAAACTTACGTACCAGAAACAAAAAACTTGGTTGGCCACGATGGGGTCTGTTCGACTTTTAGAACACATTCAGCAATTAATAAACATATTCATAAATATTATATATGTTTATTATATATTATATTATATAATATTAACAAACATTGGATTAGAAAAGAATTTTAATCTATGTTTTCTGGGAAAAAACTGGCTGGCGCAAAAAGGCTTGCCTGGCATTTATGACAAGAGGGACTTTTGCTTAATTACAAGCAAAAATATTCTCATATATTATCATATACAGAGATTACACATACACATACACGACATATATATACATATATATATATAGATATATATATATCTCTTCTATGCACTTGATCACTTATACAAAAAGCTTATACTGTTATCAATTTTAAAAAATATCAAAAAGTAGACGTATAATAAATATATAAATTTATATGAAATAACGTAATCATCGATTCACAAAACAAAAGCCTTCCATCTCCTAAGCAAAGTTCAAAAGCAAGAAGGCGAATGAGATTTGACCGGTCGAGTTATGTAGTAAATGATGTAAATGATTCGAATTCTACACTAGATGATGATGATAATTTTTCAGAGTATGAAACTTTGGTTAATTCTACATTCAAGTCTATTCAAGAAGACAATGGAGATGATTTTTTATCATTATTGAATAAAAGTCGAAGCAAAATTGACAATATATATGGAGTAGGAAACGTTAATGGAGTGTATATGATTGGCGATGCAGAAATTCAATTTTTTGATAAATTTATAAAAGAAAATGATGCATCTTATCCTAAAAGTAGTGGACTAATGGAATTACTGTTTAAAAAGAACCAGATGATAATCTTTTAAGTTTAAATAAGAGAACATATTGTATACATTATTTAATCATATTTTATTTATCTAATATGTACAAATTAAAATATGAATAAATATACATGATTAAAATAATTATTGTCTTATTATTGATTAGCAAGAATCAAACTTAAAAGATGATCCGCCTTGATAAGTTACAAATAAGCTGAGTTTATTTGCTGTGTTAGCTAAATTGTAGAAAAATTCTTGATTTTTCAGCATGGTTGTTGAAATCTTTTCTGGTAAGAAAATTTGGAAGCTTTCATCAAGTTCGGCCACGACTTTGTCACCAAACCTGGTCTTCACCTCCTTCAATGCAGTCACCATGTACTGGTGACCTTTCTCCAAGTCTGTCACTTTTTTCCTTGGCAAGAAAACAGATTCAGCAACTTTATTTAAAGCTGATAGATCCATTCTGAAATCAAAATAAGAAAAAACATAAGTATTTATGTTAAAACAAAAATAGAAAGTATAATTTTTTTTTGGTAATAAATAAAAACAAAGCTTACTTTTAGGTTAGTTGAGTCTGGCTTTCTTTCTACAAGGTTGGCAGTTCTCTAGTTGTTCGATTGCTCGAATGTGCTCCTCAGTATCGTCTCTTCCTTCATATAAGCCATCCCCTCCTCGATTCCTGCCCCTACCATTGCCTCTTGCAATATATCCTTCCTTCAACTTTTTGAGAACCTTCCCTCTCCACTGATGACGACCAATCTTGCATGAACTCTCGATAAGATCATATTCAATCAGCATTTCATTGGCTGCTTCATCCCCCTTCTCCGTTTCATCATCCACCACCCTTTGGTATTTTTGGATGGATGTCAGATCTCCCTTCTCCATTTCTCTATCTACTTGTAAAGCTGCTTGCGCCCTCTGTTCTTTTATCTCATTGGCTACTTCAGTATTCACCTCTCTCAGGCTTTTGTGATTTGTTGTAGGATCTCCCTCTCCATTTCTCTCTCTACTTGCACAGCCGCTTGCGCCATCTGTTCTTCTACAACTCTGTAATGTCCCCAAGGTAGAGTGTCGGTACTTTGAGGCAATAAGTATCGTTTATCATCGTGAGGGCTAAGTGCAATTTTCAATTGTTTTTCAGTGTGTACTACATGTAATTTTGACCGAATGTTACACTGCTCACGTTTTATAATAACAAATCTTGAAGACATTTTTGTAATCTTCGAAAGTAATTGATTTTTTTACAACAGCAGATTTTATACCTTTTGCTTACTTGACTGTGTCTCCTCCTTCAACTAAAATACTATACATTTTACTTCGTAGACCGATAAATTCTGTCATAATCTTGCCAGAACATTCATCTTTCATTACTCCAAGAACTTTCTTATTTGCCAGAGGAATGTTAAATTGATTATTCGCGGGATCAAATCTCTGAATATCTTCTTATTATTTTATACATATCTATGTCTTTGATTTCATATATCAAACTGTCGGTATCGGTATAGAGAAGTTTACATTTTTCTCCTACACGATGCTTCATATATGAATAATGGAATTCATAAAGTAATGTCTTAGATAAATCAAGTATACAAAGACCAACATATATTGGTTTCTTGATTGTGATACTCGTTCTCTTCAGCTGAATAGATATCAAAATAGACGTATATAATTAATAAATATATGAAAATAAACGTAATAAATTAATATAAATTTATATAATAAGTATAATAAATCAGACGTAGTTACGTATTTGCAAAAAAAAATGTGCGCTAAAAAGGTAATCTGATATGGTTAACATATCACTTCCTTAATAAATTGCTGCTTGTTCCATGTGAAAGTATAATCTTTTTAATTATATCTATTTAATTATATTTAATTAAACGTAACAGTTTTATACCTTTTTATATGTGTATATGTGCTTATATATTTATACATTAAATAAATACAAAAAAAAATTACCAATGTTATATCAACCTAGCTGCATGGATCGAGAACAGAACCATGCTCTGCTACCATGTTAAATCTCGTTTAAAAATCAAACGGGATTTATTTAACAAATATTTTATTTGTTAGTGGACCCGCTCTCGCATCTCATACGAGAAGAATGAAAATCCTTGCAGATAGACCGATACTTGATGATTTTGATTTTATTATGCAATATATTTATGTTATTATTATTTAATTATTATTATAACGTTTGCAGAAGGCAAACGTCGGGGTTTTTATTATTATTTTTACCCGGGAGTTAAAGTTAATAATTGTTGTTAACGATACCGAGCGGCTAGTATCGTTAACTTGTGGGTTCTTGCCTGGTTTAACTATTAAAATAGACCCCTTCTATATGTATTAAACAAAACTCTTCTATTTATTTCTATTAACTCTACGTTTTTACTAATAATAAGCTACAATAAAAAAAGGTAATTATGGGGCCGAGACGCAATGGCCCTAGGGAGTACGATCGGCGGTGAGCGAGAAAGAGAGAGAAAGAGATGCGTGACAATAACAATAGAACGTGCTGAACAACAGCACTCTCCTATTATTTGTCTGAAAATTAGACGAGAAAACACAGAAAGGAGGCCTCAAAAGGTAATGCTGAACGGCAGCGCTACTCAATTGGGATTCTCAGTTAGACAAATGTTATATATGTATGTATATAACACTCGTCAAAACCAGGATTTGCTGAACAGCAGCGAATCCGGCTTTTTCTGCGTTAGAGAAATAGGAGAGGTGCAAAAATGGAACATAAGGGTTGACTTTGCAGAGCAGCTGCGAGATCCACGCTTTTGTCCAACCAAGGTATTTTTATATAAAAGAAAAAATTAAGGGGTTAGTTTTAATTATTACAATATTTATTTTACCTTATACAGTGAATAACCAGGTACGCTAAGTCCCCTTTCGCTTTGATGTTGATTTAATTCGCCGGAAAATATGAATAGTCGAATATATATATGTATATATTAGTTACTATTTCAACACGCGCCCGAGACTCTAAGTACGCAAAATGCAGCGAGAAACGTAATCAATCAAAAAAATAAAATGCCCTGTTGCCCGTAGGAGAGACAGTGGAAAACTGTCGAGCCTATGGACTTCAATTGTATTTATATAAGTACAACTTAAAGGTTGTTTACAATATTTACATATAATTGATAATTTATGTATCAAATAAGTATCAAATCTATGAATATCTTCTTTTATTATTTTATACATATCTATGTCTTTGATTTCATATATCAAACTGTCGGTATCGGTATAGAGAAGTTTACATTTTTCTCCTACACGATGCTTCATATATGAATAATAGATTTCATACACTAATGTCTTAGATAAGTCAAGTATACAAAGACCAACATATATTGGTTTCTTAATTGTGATACTCGTTCTCTTCAGCTGAATAGCAACCAAATTTTCATCAAAGATTGCACAACTGTAATAATTTGGTAACGCTATACGTGCTTCTGCTCCATATCTGCCTGTAAATTTATTTACTAGACGCACATCAATTCGAGATCTCTCTCTCTCTCTCTCTCTCTCTCTCTCTCTCTCTATACATTTTCCATATCCAGCATTAATTAGTAACTTATAAAAAAGTTTTTCAAACTCGTTCTTTGCCTGCTTTCTCTTTTCTGTATTTATTTCAACATAAGGTTTGAGTCATGCCTTTTGCTCAAAACTTAAGGCTCTATGGACCTTTTTCAATACAAGTCCATTATCTATTGCTTGTTCTAATACACGATAATGAATGACGTACCTTTTTTTATCCTCCAACGTCGTAAGTCGTAAGTTTTGTCTGTTTTGAACCAGGAGGTGAACGATGCTCTGCACAAAAAGGTAATGTCGATGATCATCGTGTATTTCTTCAGGATACTGCAAATCTACTTCAGCAAAGTAACCTGTATCAGCGTCTGGTGGTGCATTGAAAAAGTTTGGATTCGACTCATATTCAATCCACTTGAATTTACCGATCGGTAAATGATGCACCATTGCCCATCCGTATATATTATTTATATCAAAATAAAAGAGAGATTTTGTTGTTTGTTTCTCATCGTATGATGAACCCATATATGGATTGTTTGTTTATTCCTCCCCGAATGCCTGATTCAATAAACATTAACATATCAATATCTGTATGTAGCTCCAGTTCTACCTTTGTTATTTTAAGAGCTGCTGAAAATGTTAGTCCTGGAGTTGTGTAAAAGTGAGCTGGACACAAGCCGTATGTTTTCAGAGATGTCTCGCGAAAACTTTCAAAGACATCAGCCAACAATAATACATCCGTTTTTAAGTACAAGTCTGAATACTCTTTTAGATTTTTTACGTGAAACGCATCCCAGACTTGAACAGCATGTTTGTAATCTTCTTCAGCAATGTAGGAATCTGTCAGTTTATTGTAAAACTGTCTCTTCTTTGGTAGTCTTGTACTCATTAATTTATCTAATCCATCAACATAATCGTATGGAAATATACCTTTTTGTCTTAGAAGAGTAATTTGATCATGAGTAAATCCATCTGTTAAAAATTCACTCACTGCAATAGGCACATTTTCTAGATATGACGCTAGTTTTTGTAGTGTTGATGGAAGAAATCTCCATGAATCTATAAATCTGAAACTGATGTTGCAGCCATCTATATATTTTGAGAATATTTCTCTTTATTGTGCGGTATCAGAGAAACTCGTCCTTTTATTGTTGAGGAAGTGGCAATCTCTTTTAAAATAAAGTGTGTGTCATAATTGAGGTTATGAAAGATAACTGGAATGAATCTTGAATCTTTATATCCTAAATTACATGCATTATGAGCTGATCCTCTAAATCTGCAATAAAAAAATTCTTTTTTAACAATGATCACAATGATCTCTTACTGCTTGCTGTTCACCATGAATTGGCTTCCTACATATATGACAAATGCTTGATTTCCGAAAAATTAATTCTTCTTTATCTGTAAGTTTCATGGCTTTGGATTTTTATACAGTTGCTCAATCTTCTCAACAATTAACATTAATTCTCGAACAAACCACATTGCAGGTGTCTCTTCGTCTTCATTTTCTTGTCTATATGCGTTATAACTTGACAATTTGTCATCATAGCTACATTTTATATAGTAGCCTATGCTGTATGCTTCGTGAAGTTGAAAGACATTCTCATTTTCCGTAGGTTTCAGTAAACATTCAAAATCTGCATAAATGACAAATGGCACTTTTTCACTTTTACTATAGTCTTCAAATTTGAGAATATTATTTTCAGAGCTAGGCAAATTTATTCGACATTTATTTAAGTTTTTACAATCGTTTTCGTGAATATTCAGTCTTCCCGCATTATAAAAAATTTGTAAACAGCTTTCACAATGATAGGATTTTATATTCGTTTTTGAGATTTGTGAACCCAAAATACGAGATAAGTTTTTTATCCATACATAATGATATTTGGGCACGCTTTCATCATTTTCACAATTATTTTCTTCATGCTCATCTATGTAAAAATCTTGAATAATAAGATTTACATGTTGATTCTTTTTATCAGCGATAATATGACAAGGTGATACTTCATATCTGGAACCGTATTTTTTCAACATATACACATTTACGGAAATATTGTTAAGTTTTTCAAATTTTGACACATCTTTAAGTTTCACTGGAAATTGTATATCACCAAAGTTTTATTTATCTTCGTACATGCGATAGTGATTTATCCTGCAGGGATTACTTTCACTTGGATATAAGGCTGACAAAATAGCATATTTAAATCATCGAGTGTCATTATTTTTAACATTAACACAAGCTTTTTTCGACTGAATAAATTTGGGAAGTGGAATATAAGAACTTCCCTTGAGAGGAGAATATTTCTTCATATTTATACACAAACTGATAATACTTTTCAACGTCCATCCAGAATCTCTTTCTTGAAATTCTTCAATTTGTGTAAGAATGTCACTTTTTATGTTTTCATCAAACCATTCTTCTAAATTCGTTGACTGGAATACTGTATCACTTTTAGTTGTAAAGTATTTGATATCTGTTGCATCCTCTTCATTTTGTTGCATCGAAAATTGTGCAACAAAATCAGAATTCACTTTCACAGCATTGTAGTTTTCTAAACATACTTATCTGATTTTTAAAGAGCTTTATTGCATCATCTAGGAAACTCAGAATATCTATGTGACTGATGTTTACAATTACACCTGTCCTAATTCGGTTTTGAAAAGCTGATTTAACATCTCGCCATTCAACTCTTGCTTCTTTTGTTTCATGCGCCTGTAGACTTCCTCCCCGCTGAAGATGATGTTCAAATTCAACTTGAATGCAGGAAAGATGTATCATACAAGTTTGACACTTTTGTTTCTCCCCTCTTGTCAGATTAGTATCAGTCATTTTATTATTCAATTCCTTCAAAGTGGAATTACACATATTTAACCAATAATGTATATCATTATTGCTTAAATCACTTATATTGTGTAAAGCTTTACGAAGTAGCTGTACAATTCTTTCAAAAAAATTAAACGAAGCCATTTTCTTCAACTGAATATAATCTTTTGGCTTGTTTAACGGTAAGGATACTGTGCTAGAGGATTTAGGATGCACATCACTGAAGAAAATAATGAGTGAAAGGCAGTACGTCTGCTTCAATCACAATCTTTGTATGAGAAGAAAACCAACGTGGACTGTACAAAATGTAATTTCTATGCGAGCTTGGATGATTAATTTCTTAAATGCCAAATACAGTAAAGATGAAGTAGATGTGTAAATTATGTATTATAAAGTACATTGAAAATAAAATTAAGAATAAACATGTTAGTGTTATAATTTATTTCTCTTCATTAAAACTACTATAAAAAAATGATTAAATTATAGTAAGGAAGGGAGGGGGGGGGGTGAATTTAAAAAAATTAATTATTGTAAAAAATTATTTATTACCATTTTATTATTTTTTTAACATAATTTTTTTTACAAAAATAAAACTGATTTAAAATTATAATGTCTTAAATTATTCGAGGCAGATATTTTTTTTTACTTCTTCCCAGACCCTTGGTTGCACCTTATCTGAAATCAGAAAAAAAAATTTTTTTTATTAATATAAATGAAAAATTGAAACATATTATGTAAAATTAAGTCAAAATTTATTTACCTTTATTATTACCACTTTCTTCTATTGCATCTCCACGAAGGATAGTGATTCCGTCTTCTTAATTGTATTCTCTTGCGCTACACAATTAGATGGTTCCGAATTTGTCTTAATTTTTTAGGTATACAGCGGTAAATCCGCAACCCTTTTTCTTTTCGTAGACGAGCTCGATGAGGAGCTCGAAGAGGAGCTTGATGTGGAGCTCGATGCAGAGCTCGAACTACACCTCGATCGTGATCACGCTCTTGATTAGTACTGCTCCTTATCCCTTGCACCTCCGGTATCCTTGGCAGGCGACATAATAGAGCTCCTGCAGAGCTGAAGTTTGAGGTAAATTCGGCACTGAAAAAGAAATAAAAAATCACATGAATTTTACATATCAAATAATTAGAAAAAAATAAATTTAGCAAAAAATTTTTAAATAATTATTGTAAAAAATTATTATTACCATTTTATTATTTCTTTAACATAATTTTTTTTACAAAAATAAAACTGATTTAAAATTATAATGTCTTAAATTATTCGAGGCAGATATTTTTTTTTACTTCTTCCCAGACCCTGGTTGCACCTTATCTGAAATCAGAAAAAAAATTTTTTTTATTAATATAAATGAAAAATTGAACATATTATGTAAAATTAAGTCAAATTTATTTACCTTTATTATTACCACTTTCTTCTATTACATCTCCACGAAGATAGTGATTCCGTCTTCTTAATTGTATTCTCTTGCGCTACACAATTTGATGGTTCCGAATTTGTCTTAATTTTTTTAGGTATACGCGGTAAATCCGCAACCCTTTTTCTTTTCGTAGACGAGCTCGATGAGGAGCTCGAAGAGGAGCTTGATGTGGAGCTCGATGCAGAGCTCGAACTACACCTCGATCGTGATCACGCTCTTGATTAGTACTGCTTCCTTATCCCTTGCACCTCCGGTATCCTTGGAGGCGACAAATAGAGCTCCTGCAGAGCTGAAGTTTGAGGTAAATTCGGCACTGAAAAAGAAATAAAAATCACATTGAATTTTACATATCAAATAATTAGAAAAAAATAAATTTTAGCAAAAAAATTTTTTAAAATTTAAAAAAAATTTTTTAAAATTTACAAAAAATTTTTTTTTTTAATATAAATGAAAAATTTAAACATATTATGTAAAATTAAGTCAAAATTTTTTTACCTTTATTATTACCACTTTCTTCTATTGCATCTCCACGAAGGTAGTGATTCCGTCTTCTTAATTGTATTCTCTTGCACTACACAATTAGATGGTTCCGAATCTGTCTTAATTTTCTTAGACATACGCGGTAAATCCGCAACCCTTTTTCGTTTCGTAGACGAGCTCGATGAGGAGCTCGAAGAGGAGCTTGACGTGGAGCTCGATGAGTAGCTCGAAGAGGAGCTTGATGTGGAGCTCGATGCAGAGTTCGAACTACACCTCGTTAAAACGTCATCTTAAAAAAATTTTTACACAAATAAATTTCAAAAAAGTTTTAAAAAAAATTTTAAAATATCCTTTCAAAACATTTATAAAATTACAATTAAATTTAGAACAAAAAAAAGTTTTGAAAAATTTTGAAACAAAATTTTTAAAAAAAATTTTAAAAAAAATTTTGAAACAAATTTTAAAAGATTTTAAAAAAATTTAAAAAAAAAATTTAAAAATAATTTAAAAAAAAATTTTTTAAAAAATTCAAATACTTTACAAATATTTTTAAACAAATAAAATTGAAAAAAGTTTTATAATATCGTCTCAAAAAATTTATAAAATTTATAAAATGTATAAAATTTAGAACAAATTATTTACTAAAATGTCACTTTAAAAATTTACAAATACTTTTTTAACATAAATAGGAAAACATTTCAAAAAGTTTTAAAAAAAATTTTAAAATCACTTACTGTTTTGTACCACATCCATTGCCCATTGAATGTGATCTAGTATCATCAATATTGTTCGAGCGTTCTTGACTATCCATTTGACTCTCTCTTTGACCACAGCCAAGTTGGTTTTTGATGATTTGTCTTGTGCCATGTTACTGATTTTCTTCGTTTGCTCGACTGAACTCGAAGTGATGTAGCAAGCAAGTTCTCGGGTATTTATTTTTTTCAATAAATACGCCCTTCTTACCACAACTTTGGGGTAAAAACTCCTTATTGGTTAACTTATTTTCCTCCCTTCGTTAATTTTCCTCCCAAAATTTTTAAAGAAACGCCCCTGGGAAAATTATTAAAAAAACACGCCTACGCATTTTTTGCTCTACGCGTAAAAACAAAATTTACATAACAGGCGTTTCGTCCTCGATCTCCAGCTTGGACTCCTCAGTAAGGAACTGGAGATCTTACCTGAGACGCCTGTCGCAAGATGAACCGCGACGCCAGCTCGATGTTCTGCGGCTATATATATATATATATAGAAAAGAGACGACGATCTCTCCAACGACTGTAGAGAGATAGTCGTCTCCATCTGGTGGTGGAGAAAACCACCACCAAAACCGACTATCTCTCTACACTCGTTGGAGAGATCGTCGTCTCTTTTCTATATATATATAGCCGCAGAACATTGAGCTGGCGTCGCGGTTCATCTTGCGACAGGCTCTAAGGTAAGATCTCCAGTTCCTTACTGAGAGTCCAGCTGGAGATCGAGGACGAAACGCCTTTAATTATTTTAGAAGCTCTGGGATATTCACCAACCATAGTGGACAGAGTACGATAGGCCTGCTTTAATCTAAAATAAAGCATTTAGTTCGGAGAGACCGACATTATATAATTTACACATATAAATACACCGAACGATAAATTCATTTTATTTCAAATAAATTTAAAAAAAAATTTAAAATATCCTTTTCAAAACATTTATAAATTACTAATTAAATTTTAGAACAAAAAAAAGTTTTGAAAAAAATTTTGAAACAAAAATTTGAAAAAATTTGTAAAAAATTTAAAATAATTTTACAAAAAAATTTTCAAAAAAATTCAAATACTTTACAAATATTTTAAACAAATAAATCTGAAAAAAGTTTTATCATATCGTCTCAAAAATTATTAAAATTTATAAATGTATAAAATTTCGAACAAATTATTTACTAAAATGTCACTTAAAATTTACAAATACTTTTTTAACATAAATAGGAAAACATTCAAAAGTTTTAAAAAAAATTTTAAATCACTTACTGTTTTGTACCACACATCCATTGCCCCATTGAATGTGATCTAGTATCATCAATATGTTCGAGCGTTCTTGACTATCCATTGTGACTCTCTCTTTGACCACAGACAAGTTGGTTTTTGAGATTTGTCTTGTGCCATGTTACTGATTTTCTTCGTTTGCTCGACCTGAACTCGAAGTGATGTAGCAAGCAAGTTCTAGGGTATTTATTTTTTTCAATAAATACGCCCTTCTTACCACAACTTGGGTAAAAACTCCTTGTTGGTTAACTTATTTTCTCCCTTCGTTAATTTTCCTCCCAAAATTTTTTAAGAAACGCCCCTGGGAAAATTATTAAAAAACACGCCTACGCATTTTTTGCTCTACGCGTAAAAACAAAATTACATAACAGGCGTTTCGTCCTCGATCCTCCAGCTTGGGACTCTCAGTAAGGAACTGGAGATCTTACCTGAGACGCCTGTCGCAAGATGAACCGCGGACGCCAGCTCGATGTTCTGCGGCATATATATATTAATAGAAAAGAGACGACGATCTCTCCAACGACTGTAGAGAGATAGTCGTCTCCATCTGCGTGGTGGAAAAACCACCACCAAAAACGACTATCTCTCTACACTCGTGGAGCGGATCGTCGTCTCTTTTCTATATATATAGCCGCAGAACATTGAGCTGGCCGTCGCGGTCATCTTGCGACAGGCGTCTAAGGTAAGATCTCCCAGTTCCTACTGAGGAGTCCAAGCTGGAGATTCGAGGACGAAACGCCTTTAATTATTTTAGAAGGCTCTGGGATATTTCACCAACCACAGTGGACAAGAGTACGATAGGCCTGCTTTAATCTAAAATAAAGCATTTAGTTCGGAGAGACCGACATTATATAATTTACACATATAAATATCACCGAACGATAAATTCATTTTATTTCAAATAAATTTTAAAAAAATTTTAAAATATCCTTTCAAAACATTTATAAAATTACAATTAAATTTAGAACAAAAAAAAGTTTTGAAAAATTTTGAAACAAAATTTTTAAAAAATTTGTAAAATGTAATTTAAAAAAATTTACAAATACTTTTTAAACATAATTGAAAAATATTGCAAAAAGTTTCGAAAAATTTTTGAAAACACTTATTGTTTTGCACCATACCCATCGCCCATTGAATATGATCTTGTATCATTAATATTGTTGGTGAGTTCTCGACGATCCATCTCACCCTCTCTTTGACCACAGCCATACTGGTTTTCGAAGTTTTGTCTTGAGCCACGGCACTGATATTCTTCGTTTGATTCTTACCACGACTTTGGGGTAAAAACTCCTTATTGTTTAACTTATTTTACTCCTTTCGACAATTTTCCTCCAAAAATTTTTAAAGAAACGTCCTTGTTAAAATTATTAATAAAACAGGCCTACGCATTTTTTGCTCTACGCGTAAAAACAAAATTTATTGTTATGCGCGTTTTCGAGTTTCTGACAAGCCTTTATTCCATGCCCCACAAATAGATCTTTGGTTCCACGTACCTGCATCATTTCGGCAAGGGTTTATTGCTATGTACGTAAAAAAAATATTTTCCCGAGGTCCACGCGTTTCCAAGTTGTTTTACCGAGCATTTATTACCCGACTCATAAATAGTTTTTCGAGGGTTGTCAAATTTTTAGAAATTTTTTCTAGCTCCACGTATCTGCATCATTTTGGCATGACCTTTTTTTTACTTTCTCATGTCGGCAATTTCGCCGGGTATTTCTTACCTATTGGAGAATAGCGTACCTGAAATTTAATTCTTTTTAAGTTTCGAATTTCCTTGCTTTTAACCATGCCTTTTTTATTTTTAAAAATTCCCTCTCTTTTCAAAAATTCTGCATCTAGACAAGAGTAGGTAGGATGCCCTTTCCTTCTCTTTTAAAACGAAAATGCATCTTCTAAGTGGGAAAAGGGCTGTCCTTTCCCTCTCTCTTCTCAAATATATTAAGTAAATGCTACATCTAGGAAACATAAGGGACGTCCTTTTCCTATCTTTTTGAGAAATTCGATAAGTAGCATAAAACAGTTCCCAATTATTACTAGTTAATTCCTGTTCAAATATAGAAATTTGTTACTCAAAATTGAATACATATTTCATAGTTGATATCCAGTGTAAACAATGAAATTTACGAATGTTTTCCGCAACAAATAAGATACTTTTTGCTGGTATCAATCACAGTGTACGCAAAACATTGCGGTTTTGTTTTTGGGTTACACCTTAGATTTCGAGTCGTTAGTTTGCTGATGAAGTCAATAATGGAAAATTTTTAGATATAATCCAACTATACAATTGAAGAAAAATTTTAATATTGTACATACACTAAGATTTACCTTCCCACATTTGACCCATACTTATCAAGCCAATCATATATTGTCTTGAGCTCAATTGTTATACCTTCAATTTTCGAAGTCACACTTAAAGTATTTTATATATTTAAGTGACAATCTGCACTTTAATCATCAATCGAGTGAACGAGAAAGATGGAAGGAAATTAATTTGATCCGGTACTTGGGCGGTCGCTTAGAGAGACATTTGACAATGACGAGGGCATTTGGAAAGAGATAGAGGGATTGAGAGAGTGAGAGAGAGAGAAAGAGAGACAGCGAGAATACTGTAGAATGAGCGAGAGTGTGTCAATGTTCTCGAGCCCCGTGCACCAGACCCCACATGCACACGACCAATTTGGCAAATGCGAGCTCTATGCTCATATTACGTAGAGGCAACGAGTAAGCGAGAGATGGAGGAAGCGCGTATGTGCGGGTGAGCAAGAGAGAGAGGCAAGGTAATCAGTCGCCGGACATTAACGTGAGCCTAATTCGATTATCCGTAGGTGTTATGGGACTCGGGACGTATGTGCGTTCGCGCGGCCGAATGCAAATGCATAGAGGGAGAGCGGAATCGGCAAACGCATGTGTTCATTAATTATGCATTTAATTATCGTCGCGAACCGATATGCTCGAATCGTGACTCTGACCCCTTCCCATCGTCCCTCTTGCTGTCACACATCCAGTCCTCAAGTGTATCTGTTTACTTGCGATTTATATTAATAGAACTGCACTACGCTTTTCAAATTTTCGAATAACTTAACGATAATTTAAATGGGAATTACCATGTTAATTTTTGTGAATTTTTTGTTTTTCTTTAAATTATCATAACTTTTTGCAGAATTGAAGGCCATAAAATGCTACAAACTATTTGAAAGGTATTACTTCAGCTTTTTTTTAGATTTTTGAATAAAAAAATCAATTGTGGCGTACTTACACTTTTTTCAAGTTGAATATTGACATGTGGTTTATGTAACATTGACCTTAAGATTAGAAATGTTAACCCAGAAGAATAAATTCTAGACATAATTAGCAACGAATGTTACATATAATGTTCTATAGTAAAAGTTGATAGATTTTCAATTAAATAACGGTAAACCCAGCTGGTGTTGAACAAATTTGAAAAAAATTTACTTTTTGAGGTTAGAATAACTTTTGAGCAAATAAATTCCAGTACCTAAAAATTTTTTTCAATTTTCTGAAAAACATTTGCAATGTGTACCCAAAATTTGGTGCATTTTAAATTTTGAATGGACCACTTCACGTGGAATATTATATATATATATATATATTATCAATTATTATACCTGTACCTTTACACTAAAGGTCCTTGGTAATAAACAAACTGTACCCGAAAGTCATCGTTTGTTAATTATTGATATTGATTAGTATGAACATGCAATTAATGTGGATATATGTTTTAGGAATCAAATTTCCCTTTTATATGACTTACAGACGCATTGGTCAACATTTACCCGGGCATCTGTTTTCTTTCAATTGATTTTTTAGGAATTAAAGTTGTGTGCGTCGCCTTGCTTGAGGTTTTCCCAGTATAAAACAGTCCACTTGTGTAGTTTGATTTTATATTAAGGTTACAATTAAGAACTCGTTATACCTATATATTTTTGCAAATTATAGTATATATTGAATTTTAATATATTATAAATATATATATACAAGTTACTAGATGTAACAATATATCACATGTAAAGCGATACATTAAATTTGAGGAAGATACGTGTCAATGAATTCGTAGGGATTTTTATTACTATAAACGAGTAATAACTGGTAATGATATAACCTAAAATGTAAATAATAATAGAACTGCAAGAATTCAATCTGATTGGATAGCGACTACCGTACTTAACTTTTACCCTTTCTAGCTTATCGACATAAAATTTGACATAATTAAAATACAATATTAATTCCAAGAGTTCATTACAATTCCTTTACTAAAAACCAAGCTATGTACTGAATTTGAGATAGAAATTTACACTACTTTTTTAGATATTCCTTACCAAAAATTTTAAAATAAATTTCAAGTTATTGAATACAATTTTGTGCTATTACTACATATACGTGAACAGTCGAACCAAAGTTATATCCGTATCTTTCGGTCCTCGACAATAATCAAACTGTACCTTTCGGTTCTCACTTGATAACTACTCTCATAAAAACAATTACCACAATATTAATAATATATCTATATCAATCTTGTATTAGTTCAATTCGTTGCTTATCATGAAAGCAGTTATATTTGCTCAAAAGTTATTCTAACCTCAAAAAGTGAATTTTTTCTAGTTTTTTTCAACACCAGCTGGGTTTACCGCTATTTTACTCAAAATCTATCAACTTTTACTATAGAACATTATATGTAACATTCGTTGCTAATTATGTATAGAATTTATCCTTCTGCGTTAAAATTTCTAATCTCAAGGTCAATGTTACATAAACCTCATGTCGTGTATATTCAACTTTCGTAAAAGTGGCCATTGACAAGGAATAACTTGGCATTCTTCATATTTTTATATTACAAAAGACATACCAAAGTTAGGATAATATCCGTTTCCCGGATATCAAGTACTGACCTTGTAAGGGAAATAAAATCGATTACTATATCAGGTTTATAAAATTAATGTTGTCCATTAGAGAGTTACTTGTTAGCTAGATTGTTACATAAGGGCTTTATCAACATTTTGTTCCGTCGCAAATGAATAAATAGTAAACGACATTAATTTCGCCGGGATTTTGAAGAAAATATCAAAGGTTTACATACAGAAAATAAATAATTTTAATATACCGCTCAATCAAGTTAACAATAAGGGTTTCTACCTGTTGGAACGTGTATAACGGACGTGTTCGAGCCTGTTACGCTGCACATGAATAGACCGTGGTACACATGTCTTATATGACCGGGAAAACCCAGACGCCGTGATTTCTATTTAATAACATATGTAGTTGCCGACGGAAAATCCCAGAGTGCGATCGAGTGACCCTTGCTCCCTCTAAAAACCCTCCAAAAGGGACACAATGCAATTGCCGAACGGACGAGTAGTCAGTCTAACCTTGACACCTCGTGCAGCGCGAATCTCTTCTCGGCTTTGATCAGTTTGACGAGTTAGTATCGCCGTTGTGTACGATATTTTAAAGTATTCCCGATTTTCGCTACAGTTTACATGTACCGTGTTTAACGCGTATTTCGGTGATTACGTCGCGAATACAGATCTCTAGCGTGATCTCTTGCTGAATCAGCCTTGCTGCAATCAGCTAATAGTGTGACTGATCATCACATTATTGATTGCGCGTCCTCGCCAATCACAAGATCGAAGCCAGTCTTCTCCTATTCACGTTTAAGCTATCGGTAACACGTGGCCGGTTCACGGAGTCGAGTTCGCCTCCTCCTAACGTGAATTCACACGCAATCGATCCCTAGATCGATTCAACATTACACTCATACACACAAATACATACATATAACTCGCACCTTCACTTAACACATTAATCTAATTAACAGCTTGTAATTCAAGGGGTTTTTATGCCGTGAGGCTTTTCCCCTTTCGAGCCAAATAAATGAATGTTTAACGGCTCAATTGTATGTGTTTTAATTAATTCCTTTTCTCCTCCATTACATTTGACATATTTCAATTATTCATAAAAATTATAAATAAACAAATTTAAACTATAAAAATTATATCAAAAAATTACGTGTTCTGTTCATGTTGAAGAGAATACGACCTAACATTTGGTGCCTCCTGTGAGGTGCGAGTTTCACAACAATAAAAAAGTGTCAAGGTGTGAGTACCATATTGTGTACAGTGCAATATTGTGATTTTAATTATTTACAAGCTGACCGTCGCTTCCACAAGGACACTTTGGGACCAATCGCCATCTGCAGCTGCATTTCAACCAGATCGACGACATCGTAAAGCTAAGTCTAGTTAATTAAACAATATTATTTTGTTTTTATTATTTCGAATTTTCCGTTTTAATTAAATAATTCTTTAATAGTATTAAATAAATAAATAATCGTTTTAAATTTACTCAAGACTTAATTGTAACGTCGCGTGCACTTTATTGTTTTTTATCGGTTATAACTCGTGTTTCTAATATAATAATTCTGTAAACATTTCATACAATGGATTCCGAAAGGCGTATTGCTCAAATTAATCAAAAACGTACATCTTTAAGTCGCAAATTACTATTATAAGTACCGCGATTACACATAAAAAAATTAATCGGGTTAACGCGAAATTACGTCTTACTAAATTAACTGAATCGTTTAACGCTTTTGAGGAATTAAACGACGAACTTGCAATATTGGATCCGTCAAATGAAAAACTCGATGAATGGCCGATTATTCAAGATAAATATTATGAACTCGCGACTAAAATAGAGACAATGCAATCGGATGATGGAGAGATCGAAAACAGCGTTACCAGTCCCGCAGGAAATTTATCTTTTTCGGAGAAACAAAAGACGTTAAACCTACCGGTAGCCGAGTTACCTCATTTTTCGGGAGACCATGAACAGTGGTTATCTTTTAAAAATACCTTTTTAACTATGGTAGACTCACGCGCTGATATCGATGATTTAATTAAATTCTTATATTTAAAAACTGCTTAAAGGGAGACGCGTTAAATAAATTAGCGATTTTTGATACGAGCGCGGAGAATTACAAAAATGCGTGGAATTTGTTAGTAGACTCGTACGAAAAAAGGCGAATTTTAGTAACCAAACACATTGACGCGATTTTAGACATCCCCCCTTTAAACAAAGCTACGTCATCCAGTTTATCTAAACTTATCGATGAGGCTCGTCAACATTTGAATACGTTGAGTTCGTTGCGCGCGGATTCTTATGATAATTTAATTGGTCGCATACTCGAAAGAACGTTACCGGTTGATGTCCGTCAAAAATGGGAGGATTCACTAAATTTAGATGAACTCCCGGATTTAAAACAATTTTTTAACTTTATTAACGAGACATCGTTTAGACTTTCTACATTTGAGAAAAATACCGCGCGCAATGAAGTCAGCGGCAAGAATGCGTACAACGGAAAGCGTCGCGCTGACAGCGAAGCGCGAGGATCGAAATCGCGACGCAAGGAGTCCGGAGCGCGAGTTTTTGTTACCAATGTTTCGTCTGCATGTAACCATTGCGGAGGGAGTCATTTAATATATCGGTGTGCAAAATATATTGAATTGTCTCCTCAACAGCGCTGGAAGGTCGTGAAGGAAAAGGGGCTTTGTCGAAATTGCCTCCGTTTGCATAGCGGAAATTGTAAGGCATCGCGATGCAGAAAATGCAAAAGATTCCATCATACGTTGTTACATTCGACAGATTCGAAATTTACTACGACTGTTTCTACATCGTCGCAAATAGATAAGGGAGAGTCCGCTAAACCTCCACCAATGTGACTATCGCAGACCGTATTACACACGATATCACGCGTACCGCGGTCGGGTTTGATGATGAGCGCGATTGTGCGTATTAAAGATGGAAACGGGAGGTTTATAGAAGCGCGCGCTCTACTCGATACTTGTGCGACCGCTCATTTATAACTGAAAGTTTAGCTAATTCATTAAAATTACCTGTTCGTAAGTGTTCAATTCCCGTCGGTGCAATAAATGAAATGACTACAATAGCAAGGGGTTGCATTGAAATAACCTTTAAATCAATACACAATGAATTTCAAAAAACACTCACCTTTTTAACGGTTAATAAAATTGCCGAATTCGTACCTGACGAGATTTTTCCGCGAGAGCTGATTAATATTCCAAATAATGTTAAACTCGCGGATCCGCATTTTCACGTGCCACGATCGATAGATCTTTTAATTGGTTCCGGAGCCACTCTGTCATTACTTTCAATTGGACAAATTAATTTATCTCTTGACAAACACGACTTAATCTTACAAAAAACCCGACTTGGGTGGACCGTGGCAGGTGGAATAGGTGGCGAGAAAAATCGTGCCATTTCATGTAATCTGACCGAATTACGAGATCAACTCGCGAAATTTTGGACAATTGAGGAGTTAAATAGCGAATCTGGGAAATCACTCGAGGAATCAACGTGCGAAGCGTTTTATAACGAAAATACGGAACGCGGGAAGGATGGAAGATATAGAGTTAGATTACAATTCCGAACCGCTAGCCCGTCTTTAGGTAATTCGCGTACACAAGCACTTCGTCGTTTTTTCTCTCTGCAAAGGCGATTAAAGTCAAATCTTACACTTCGCACCGAATATTACAAGGTAATGGACGAATACATACGTCTCGGACACATGTTTAAGGTAACCGATGAATCTAGTCACGGATACTATATGCCACACCACGCGGTTGTAAAGGCGACGAGTGCTACAACAAAGGTTCGCGTAGTTTTCGACGCATCTGCAAAATCAGACAACGGTAATTCATTAAACGATTTACTTATGCCGGGACCAACAATACAAGATAAATTGTTTGAACATCTATTACGATTTCGGACTCACAAATATGTAATTACCGCGGATATAGAAAAAATGTACCGACAAGTGTTAATACATCCCGATGACCGAAAATACCAACGGATTTTTTGGTATGACGACAATAAAATACAAGTTTATGAGTTAAATACGGTAACTTTTGGAGTTTCATCCGCTCCATATCTTGCTATACGAACGGTACAACAACTCGCGAATGATGAGAGCAAAGATTTTCCGCGGGCGTGTAAAATTTTGAAACGCGATTTATATGTTGATGACCTTTTAACGGGTGCAGATACGTTAGAAGAAATATTACATATTCGTGACGAAGTAATCGAACTTCTTAGTCGTGGTGGTTTCAACATACGGCAATGGGCATCCAATCATTCACACGCGTTAGACAACATTGACGAAAGAGTATTTACTTCCGATTGTGCCATTGAGAAAAATTCTGTAGTAAAAACTTTAGGCATAGTATGGGATTCTCGTCAAGATCAGTTAACTTATACCGTAAAACCAATTGAATTATCTATTAAAGTGACTAAAAGAAATATTTTGTCGGAAATCGCGAAAATATACTCCCCATTAGGTTTATTAGGTCCAGTCATATTGACCGCGAAAGCACTTATGCAGAAATGCTGGAGCGCTAAAATTGACTGGGACGAATCCGTACCGCAAGAAATATACTCAACTTGGGCTTCATTGATCGAGCACTTGCATTTATTACGCGATTTACGTGTAAATCGTCGACTATTTATAGAAAACACGCAACGCGTAGAAATTCACGGTTTTTGCGACGCCAGTCAAATAGGATACGGAGCCTGTATATACATTCGATCGAGTAATCCAAACGGGGAAACTATCGTCCGTCTTGCATGCGCAAAATCTCGTGTTGCTCCATTAAAAACAACTACAATCCCGAGATTGGAACTTTGCGGAGCGGTCACGCTCGTGCGTCTTTACTGTGAGGCTCGCTCTGCATTTAATGTTTTAATTGATAGAATTGTGTTTTGGTCCGATTCGACAATCGTCTTGCATTGGTTGAAGAAAACACCTCAGATGTTGAAAACGTTCGAAGCGAATCGTGTCGCGGAAATTCAATCTATCCCAGACGCGATCGAATGGAGACATATAAGAACAAAGGATAATCCTGCCGATGCGTTATCTCGCGGACAATTGCCTCTCGAATTTATAAAAAATCGCATGTGGTTTGAAGGACCCCCTTGGCTCGCGCAACCGCAAGAATCGTGGCCAAAATCTATCGAAATCGATGTTACAGATTTGCCGGGCCTAAAGAAATCCGCCTGCATGACTTCGAGAATACTGAAATGCGAAATATTCGATCGGTTTTCATCATATTCCACTTTATTAAATTCTATTGCATATTGCATGCGATTTATTCACTATAAGAAAATAAACAAATGTAAAACCATAAATGTACAAGAAAGGATGGAAACCGAACGAAAAATACTACGTTTAATACAAAATGAACAATTTCATGATGATATTGAACGTATCAAGACAAATGGGAAGACAAGGGATAGTCGGCTTGCCTCGTTAAATCCATTTATCGATGAACACGGATTGCTTCGCGTCGGCGGTCGTCTGCGTAATGCAAAAATTACTAATGATCAAAAATACCCGATTATTTTGCCGTCCCGACATCACGTAACTGATCTAATAATTCGCGAGTTACATATCCGTACATATCATGCGGGTATACAGAGCACCTTATACGCTATTCGTCATCGATTTTGGTTATTTGATGGAAAAAACCAAGTACGCAAAATCGTGCGACGATGCGTTAACTGTATTCGACATCGACATACTCCATTACAAAGTCGTATGGGAAATTTACCTGCTTCCAGAGTTGAAGAAGCTGGTGCCTTCGTGAACACGGGAATAGATTTTTTTGGTCCCTTATTTATTAAAGAGAAAAAATACCGAAACCGTAATCGCGTGAAGGTGTACGGATGCGTTTTATATGTATGGCAACAAAAGCCGTGCATATCGAGATCGTAAGCGACTTGACCACTGAAGGTTTTTAGGCGCGTTTAGACGCTTCACAAGCCGCCGCGCAATACCAACACATGTTTTTTTCGGACAACGGAACTAACTTTGTCGGTGCCAACAATCAACTTCGCGAATTATACATATTATTAAATTCTGAACAATTTAAAGACCATATAAGCGAATACGCCGTTCGTCAAAATGTAACGTGGCATTTTAATCCTCCTTTGTCTCCACATTTCGGAGGTATCTGGGAGGCTGCCGTAAAATCGTTTAAACATCATTTAAAACGCGTAATCGGTAGTCACTACTTACATTCGAAGAGTTAAATACATTAGCAATCGAAATCGAAGCGATATTAAATTCTCGACCTCTTTGTTCAATTTCCGCCGATCCCAATGATCCGCTTGCGTTGACACCTGCACACCTTTTGGTTGGCCGTCCTTTAACCATGCTGCCCGAAAATATTTTTTCAAATTCCAGATAACCGCTTATCCGTGTGGAACTTTATATCCAAGGCCCGACAAGACTTTTGGCGTCGATGGCATATCGAGTATCTAGGAGAACTTCAAAAACGCCAAAAATGGCAGGAATCAAAGGGTGAAATTAAAATTGATTCAATTGTCTTGATAATAGACAAATTGCAATCATGTATGCAGTGGCGATTGGGCCGTGTAATCGATGTCCATCCAGGAAGCGACGGAATTATTCGTGTAGTTACGATCAAAACAGCCACTGGAACGTTCAAACGAAACATTACACAACTTTGCTTACTACCCGACAAAATTTAAAGAAATTTAAACGCGGTCTACGACATTGTATCGATTCAAATTTATGTATTCATCTACATAACATTCATATACACATTACATACACAAGTAAACATTTTACACATATTTTGCTCCACTTTCTCGCAACCCGGGGAGGATGTTCCGTCGCAAATGAATAAATAGTAAACGACATTAATTTCGCCGGGATTTTGAAGAAAATATCAAAGGTTTACATACAGAAAATAATAATTTTAATATACCGCTCAATCAAGTTAACAATAAGGGTTTCTACCTGTTGGAACGTGTATAACGGACGTGTTCGAGCCTGTTACGCTGCACATGAATAGACCGTGGTACACATGTCTTATATGACCGGGAAAACCCAGACGCCGTGATTTCTATTTAATAACATATGTAGTTGCCGACGGAAAATCCCAGAGTGCGATCGAGTGACCCTTGCTCCCTCTAAAAACCCTCCAAAAGGGACACAATGCAATTGCCGAACGGACGAGTAGTCAGTCTACCTTGACACCTCGTGCAGCGCGAATCTCTTCTCGGCTTTGATCAGTTTGACGAGTTAGTATCGCCGTTGTGTACGATATTTTAAAGTATTCCCGATTTTCGCTACAGTTTACATGTACCGTGTTTAACGCGTATTTCGGTGATTACGTCGCGAATACAGATCTCTAGCGTGATCTCTTGCTGAATCAGCCTTGCTGCAATCAGCTAATAGTGTGACTGATCATCACATTATTGATTGCGCGTCCTCGCCAATCACAAGGATCGAAGCCAGTCTTCTCCTATTCACGTTTTAAGCTATCGGTAACACGTGGCCGGTTCACGGAGTCGAGTTCGCCTCCTCCTAACGTGAATTCACACGCAATCGATCCCTAGATCGATTCAACATTACACTCATACACACAAATACATACATATAACTCGCACCTTCACTTAACACATTAATCTAATTAACAGCTTGTAATTCAAGGGGTTTTTATGCCGCGAGGCTTTTCCCCTTTCGAGCCAAATAAATGAATGTTTAACGGCTCAATTGTATGTGTTTTTAATTAATTCCTTTTCTCCTCCATTACATTTGACATATTTCAATTATTCATAAAAAATTATAAATAAAACAAATTTAAACTATAAAAATTATATCAAAAAATTACGTGTTCTGTTCATGTTGAAGAGAATACGACCTAACAATTTTCATAGAATTGACTTTGGATATATGTGCTTATATACCGTTCGCGCCTTGGGGTATGATCCGTCGACGGTACGGTTCACGTAGCGCATAATATTGTGACTAATGATAATGCGCTATAATTATAATTATTGATATATAATTTCTACACGTTCGTGGTTTCGATTTACCAAGATACAAGATTGTAATTCTATACCTCGACATAAGACTGCATCTAGATCGTTATAACGCTATTACGAATATAATTTTAATCTAATTAGACATATTTGTATTTGAAACTCGTAGATTTTGAAAAAGGTCAATACATATTTTTATAAAAATTATAAATTATTTCTTAAATTAGACGATGTTTATAGAGCTAATCGCACTCTAGTTCATACGCCAAGTTGACAAATCTATTACATTTTATATTAATAACTATTATAAATAAAAAATGCTTGAAAAATTTTTTTCTTCACACAACTAAATTGAAGTTTATTGACTTGTTGAAAAGCGAAAACGAAAAGTTTGGTTCGTTTTGGTAAAAATTTGATCTACCCAGTTTCGTCATTCAACTTTTCCCTCATTCTTTTTTTGGCTTGGCAACAACTAGAAGAGTCTAGTTCTCTTGACAATGTGTAATGAAAAATCTACGCACGTTTTCCGGAAAATCCATTTCCTCTTAAAAAGAGAGAGAGAGAGAGAGAGAGAGAGAGAGAGACAGAGTTGAATGTATAAGCGGTGAGGGTAATATCAGCCGCTGGATCGATCGCAGACTCGTTCAAGTCACATGTTTTCACAAAGGAATTGAAAGTTGGTTATATTTTTCTAAAATCACGCAAAATTTATGATTGTAGATATTTAAAAATAACCATAAATGTTTTTGAGGAGTACACCTAGTCAAACATTTTCTTCTTGTTAGTCAAAATATTTAATGGAAGAAATATATCTTCAACCTACAACATAAGTGTGCACGTTACTTGTTGCACAAGCTATTATACAAAAACATTTTTATCTCGGAATGGTACAAAATAATTAAAGAACTTACGTCTATTGTTGTTTACATCTTAATATTATTTAAAATCATAATTGTTCACGGATCTGTTTTAAGGGGATGTCGGAGCTATAGCCTCCATCAAAAGCCGCTCGATCTCTCGGTTTCGAATGGCGCTGTAGTCAGGTGTCGATTTCTACGATAAACGTACTTAAAATATAAATTATAAATTTTACAGCTACATAGAGCTGTTGAAAGATACTTTCCCCCCTAGCTATGACTAAACTTAAGGTAATTATAATATTACTCTTGGAAGCAAATGTTTATTTTTTTAAAGAAATGTGAAATACGTTGCGTGTAGCATTACGGCAGATATAGATTCATTGAATATGAGACGTATTTCACATTTCTTTAAAAAAATAAACATTTGCTTCCAAGAGTAATATTATAATTACCTTAAGTTTAGTCATAGCTAGGGGGGAAAGTATCTTTCAACAGCTCTATGTAGCTGTAAAATTTATAATTTATATTTTAAGTACGTTTATCGTAGAAATCGACACCTGACTACAGCGCCATTCGAAACCGAGAGATCGAGCGGCTTTTGATGGAGGCTATAGCTCCGACATCCCCTTAAAGAAGCTATTATCCACAAAGCGTATTCCTTAAACTTAATAAATACTATATTGATATGCTTGAATTGCAACGGATGCAGCTCATCAGTCAAAGTAACTCTGTAAGTTAATCGCACCATTCCAATTAGTAACACGAATGTGATTACGTTATAGAGAAGAGTCGTACCAATTCTGCTTAGTCTCACAAACCAGACGACAACCACTGAACGGACATGGGACAAAAAGCCATCATACCGCGTGAGGTTCTAGAATCAAAGGCGGCGATTTGATTCACTAGAGACTTGTAGTTATAGAGGGAAAGAGTGAGAAGTCGAACTAGCCAGAGAGAGAAAATCGGTAAAGGAAATTCAGTGATAGCATAGGAAACGTGTTTATCCCGTTGCAAAGTCGCACAAAAGTGACAGAAGATCCTTTAATTGCACAAATGAGAAATGTTGATAATCTAATAAACTGTATTGCGTGATTTTCATTAACATAATATTACAAATTCATGACTAATAAAGATAATTATTGCATGATACTTTGTATAGACACAAAATTAAAAAATGGAAAAAGTAATGTTTAATTTACTGTCTAGTTTTATTTTCTATATACATATGAAAAATAACTTTAAATGGTTACAACTTCAAATTACTTTAACATTTTGTAACTTTATAAATTGTATAAAAATAAATTGAATGTGAACCGGTAGACGTTATAAAACAAACATTCTTTTTAAACAAATGTACTGTTTCTAACATAAATTATTGCATTAAAGTAATAATCGCAAATATCATTCATAAGATCAAAAAGTTAATTTAAGAAAATTACAGCGCACAAAAATTAAAAGTATTTGTATTTGTGCTGCATTTTTTTTACTATTATTTAATTTTTTAATAACTGAATACATCACTACACACTCTAAAGTAATAAAAATTATTGAAAGTGTACGTATAATTTAAAAGTATTTTATAAATTTTTATTTTGGTATTTAACGCGGGACAGCCCGTACGTAAACGTGGTAGTATACACACGTAGGTTTTCGTTCTGGTGCTTGCCTCTTTCCAACTAATTGCGAGATCATGGCTTTTGCGAAGAGGCTGGCTGTGGCCGCTTGCAGACATTATATAGGCCGGTCGACGCGAACGTAGAGGTGAAATTAGGGATTACGGCGTTATAAGCCTCTTCGTGAATAACCGACTTAATTTAAGGCTGTCTCTTAATTGCCTTGGAATTCTGGAGACCAATAGTGAACTGGCGCTTGTACAAAAATTAAATCTGCAACTTTGCATGCGATAGAAATTTGAACTTGCTTGTTGCTGTATCGTTTCAATTACATAATTTTCGTTTTTTTAAACACTTCAAGAAAGAAATTTAATTTAAAATGAAAGTTTTATTTTTTTAAAGAAAAACAAATACGTTTTTTCATACTTTTAATTAGATTAAAACAGTGGCTACCTTTTAAATATACTAATACATTATATATACATCATTTTTTTAACGATGAAAAAAATCAATCGGTGAGAATGCCATCAAATTTCTTTATCCTCGATTGATTAACATAACTCAGCAACATAAAGCTTTTTAAAAATATTTTATCACATTTCATTAAGAAAATCTCTCTTCTAAATTCACGTATCTCATATTAATTTACTATGAATAATCCGATCGAAGATGAAAAAGAGAGTCAAAATCCTTTGGGAGAGACATCCTGCCTATCTAGCACATCCTTTGCCGATGCATTATGCAAGGAAGGCCTTGGTTAGAAAAGTGTCGACCTCGAAAACTTTGGAGAGAAGGAGAGATGGAGAGAAAAAAAGAAATGGGGAAAACGGAAATGGCTGGATACAGGGGATTTACATATTATTTTATAAATTCTGAACAATGTACGCTGCACTTGCATCCGCTGTGCGCTATATTCTTTTTCATTTTCCTTTTCCTATCATTTAAAAAGGTCAAGAGAAAGTTGTACAACAATTTTTTTAGTTGTTTCCTTTGGTTATGCTTCTTTTTACTTATCTCCTTCTCAACTAAAGCACATTTGTTTTAAATATTTTGGATAAATCAATATTCTTCAATGAAGTGGTATCTAAGTTTTTAAAAATTTGAGCTATTCGGAAAATAACTCGACTAAATGACCAATCGAGTAATAATTAGTGTTTTGTTTAAACGGGTAACAAGCAGAGAAATGAAAGAATCGTGTGATTTAAATTAATCGATCTTTATTATAACTTAAAATATGTGACGAGATTTACAAGCAACACCGAAGTAGTAATGTCCCGCTTGGTGTAGGATTTCAGACTCCTGCTCGGTCCCGTGGTATAGTAGGAGCTCCCTCTGGAGGGGTCGGTCCGGACAGAAGTAGATGCATCCTACCGGAGGAGGTTCCTGTCGGCAGGCAATGAGTTAAAATCCATGGAGGGGGCACTCAAGTGTGTTTATGGATCAAACAATTCGAGTAATAAAATAGGTAATTCAATTTGCATGAATATTTTTTATACGTTGTAATATATTAACTATAAAAGAATTTTTTTACATAAAGTAGCAAACAAACTCTATATTCTTTAAGTAAACGAAGGCCTCCCGCATGGAAAAAATTTAATAGGAAAATCAATCGAAAATATCCTTATAAAATTTTGATAAAATCGTGGCTAATGTTTTAAAGTCACGATTTTGCTAGGTTTCTACCATAAAATTATTAAAATTGTATTATGTCCAACATTTAAACCGCTTTTTAGCCAATAAATTAATGCTAGGGCTAGAGGCAGGTCAAACTATGTAACAATTTATCGTATACTAAATGTTTAATTGGGCTATTATAAATTTAATTTCTAAGTAAACTTAAACCAATATGGTTCTCAGTTTAATTGCTATAAATTTGATAATTTATTCTATTTTTAAGTACAAAATATTGAATTAATAAGTGTAAAAAATGTTAATAAAATATTACTTATGTCGACTGTAGTATAACTAAATTAATTAATATTTTTATCGCTTATTATTAATTGCTTTATTAATAATTTGTTTTTATGTTTAGTTAGTGTTTTTATTTTTTATATTTTATATTTTTTATTTTTATTTTTATAGATTCTTCGGGGGTGATTATAAGTAGGGGCAATCTGATTGCCCATATAATTGACTGTAAGACCGATAAAAATATTAATTAATTTAGTAAAAAATGTTTCTTATATCAACCTGTACCGAAAGTCCTCGGTTAAATAGTTGCTAATAATTTTGATAAATATGAGTATATATATATATATATATATTATCAGGGTTGGATAAGTAGTCGTCAAGTACCCATTTTCGAATACTTTTCCATTATTTGAATTTATACCTTAAAAAACATATAGACTTGCATAACAACATTGTATATGGTATATATATATATATATATATACACATTTATCAAATAACGCTAAATAAAAAGGATTCGAAAAAGTATTTGATTGAATACTGTTTCGTATACCGAATAGCATTTTTTAATATAATTAAATTTTATATAATGGTAACTTTCATTTTTATACATTTATATATATGTGGTTCTCTGTGAAATCGAAGATAAAAAAAATGAAAATTGATATAACTGTGGGAATATGTTTTAGAGGTGTCTAGTAGTTCTCCTGAATTTTTTCAGATTTTTTCGGGGCCGTTATTTTAATTTACAGAGAGTCAAAGTTGACATTTTAGCATTTCTTTGCATTATATTCTCATTTTCATTCATTTGTAGCTGCCAGGGGATACATTTTCAAAATTAGTATAAAATATAAACTATTAATAAAATTGTATTAGTTAAATTTTTTTTTTTATAATTAGTAAAAGACAACAAACATATGTAATGTAACTGTGCGTAAATTAAAAAAAAATTATCTTGCAGAGATTCGATCTTCCGATCTTTTACTCCGAAGTCCTTTGCTCTATCACTGAGCTATTTTTATTGTTAACGCCAATATGTTAAATTCAGATTAAATATAAAAAACAGTTGCAGCAAACTTTAATTCATTTTATAACCTGTAAGTAACATATTGATATTAACAATAAAAATGGCTCTGCATGATAATTATTTTCTTTTTTAATTCGTTATAAATACAATTTTTGCAATGAAAATAAGCAGTTTGTTAAATACAATTTTAATAATTTTTATGACAGAAACGCAGCACGCCTTTAACAAAATTTTGCAAGGAAATTTTTCAATGATCCACGTGGGTTATCCTAAAATAATTTTTAAAGTAGTATTATTATTTTATTACAAACGTTTCCAATCACTTTCTACTGAAATTAAGGTTACAAAATATAAAATCGCGTTAGTAAATAATAATTATAATGCTTACATAATAACAATTATCATGTTTAAATTTTACAAAGATTACCCTTATCCGAAAAACTAGATTGAGGATTTGTCGACAAAGATCTTTAAAACACCCAGGAAAAGAAAAGAAAGCATGGAAGAGGTAGTACCAACTTTAAAGTTAACAAAAGTGTACCGACAATGATAGCAAGGAAAAATAAAAAAAGAAATGGAAAGAAGAAAGAGGGTCAGACGCGCTCGTAATAACCAGCCAGCTCGAAACACAATGCCTTCTCCAGTTCTTTTTTCCGCCACATTATTCCACCTCGAACCATCTTCGCCTTATCCATCTTTCTTATTCTTCTACTTCCTTGCCGCAGTTTTCTCCTATTCCTCTTTTAATCGCCTTCAAAGCAGCGCTCAAACTTTTCATTGTTTTCAGAAACGCAAACTTCGTTAAGTGGGAAATCGAAGGAAATTGATTTTCTTATTTTAAAGGCTGACAAATGCGACTGCGCGGAACTAATATCATTAGCCAAAATAAAATCAAGTAACTTGAGTTTGATTCATGAATGATTTAACTGATACATCTTAAATATGTTGTTAACTAAAGCCGTCTTATAGGTATATGGGCGTAATAAATGAATAAATAATTTTATTATTTCAACATTATAAATTTAACAAACATCTTTTTCCTAAAATTTGAAAAAATGTTTTTCTATACATATTTTAATAGATCTAAATGTCGGTATAAGATTTTAGAAGCTAACATTTAATATTTTCGTGGATTTTCAAATTCAAAAATGATAATTAGACATTCTTTGAACTATATGTTAATACGATAAGTTAGAATTCAAAACTGAGTAACTAAATAAATAAAGAAAGAAAACAAAGCAAAGCATTCCGTTAAATCGAATGACTTCTATCATGAATCGTGAATAACCTCATTTTTAATATTAGAAATTTAATTAAAAATGAAGGGTGTTGGAGTATTAGCTTATACATATATGAGTCATTCCAATACATTTTGAACATCCGGGTGGGGGGAGGGGAGATCACGGATTTTGCTGCAAATTTTTATGTTATAGAACTATAATATAAAAATAAATATAAAATATAAACTATAACACATTAAAGTTGCTGCCGAATTCCCAATTTCAAATATTCATTAAAAAATCTGACACGGGTAAATTAGCATTGTATTACGCCTATTCGCGCTAATAAGCACTTGTTAAATTCGACAGGTATTAATCTGTTTATTAAATAGTTTACTTGAAAATAAGTAATATACCTACAAAAGGTATGAAAAGAGAGTTTCTAAATATTATCCATATACAATGAGACTCGAGATTTGAATTATTCGGTATATTAGGTCCGTAGGTGACGGTGAAAAGAGCGTAGTGGGTAACAGGGATCTCCGGGCTGGGAATCCGAAGAATTCGCTGTAGATGTGTGTGCTTGGGTTTGATCCAGACTTATCGAAGTCGATTCTGCGAAACTGCGTCCTTCTTGAACGGGATAGGTACAATGTACATTGCAGTTACGTCGCGGCTGTGACCTTCTACAAAGAGTCATTCGCACTCGGTATCCGAGGGTGGCTTCCTAACCGATTACGGTACATCCTCTAACGACCAGAATCATTGAACGAGATCGATAAGTTTTTCTGCACAAGGATGCGTCGCTGGTCAAGAATCTACCACGCGAGAACGAAGTTCGGTCCGGTGATGGCGAGACTGCTCAGCGCCTGCTAGCCCTCACCCTGGATGCACTTCTTTAGAAAGAGCATTTGTGTCACCGTCGTCGTCACCGTAACGACCGCCACCACCTATTTGTTTGATAATTTTCTATTCTGTTTCTGACGAGTGCTCTGCAACTTTAGATCCACATGGTCTCTCTTTTACTCTTAATTACACGTTCTCTCTACTTTTGTCAGCATAGTTAGTGCAATCCGATGCTTACGAATTTCTGTTTATCAAATTTTTATTCTGACCCATACTTACGCGTGAGGTTATTTGTTTCTGCTCTTTGCCACGCTTATGTCCCCGCTATACCCATTCTAGGTATTTACCGACTACCAATGTATATATATATATATAGAGTTATGTACAAAGATGTCAAATTTACTTGCAATTACGCGGAGATGCTGTATTTAGGAGAGAAAATGGCTAACTGCCTCTGTTTAAGGACAACAGATGAATAAACTCGACGCCGAATTTTCTCTAGGATTACAGATTTCTTTGGCCCGTTTGGGCATCAGTGACGAAAGTGATAGAAATAAAACTAGGAAATACATTCGACTACTACGTTAACATGTCCCATTGTATAGTTTTCGCGTATTTTAACTTATGAACTATTATAACTTATATAAATACTGATTTTTAACAATATTTTATTTAATGCTTAATATTTGTGTTTTTATTTTATTTTATATATATATATAAAATAATTAACTGTAATAAAAATTTGATTATTTACTTTTTTAAAGATGGTTACGATCATTTATATTACCGAAAATGCATACAAGTAAAGATATATATATATATATATATATATATTGTGACATATATCATTAATTAAATGAATTATATACAAAATATGTTACGGACTAACGATAAAAGGTACAATTATTGATAAGTTAGATATTTAAAGATTTATATAAGAGCGTCTAATCGTATGTATAACACAAATATAAAAATTTACAAGAATACCGTAAGCTGAAGTGACAGCTCTTAAAGTAATATTATTGAAAGATTACACCGAGAAGTAAGGAGAATTTACCGAACAATTTTGAAAAAACATACTGCACGAGGAAAAGAAATAGATTGTGTTAAAAAAATAATAAACGAAACCATACACAAAACGAAGGGATGCACACCAAGGGAACATTTTTTAAATAAAATTCCAACTCAATTATAGAATAAATATATAAATTACCAGATTAAAAATTAACGTACGAAAAAAATTAATGTACGAAAAAAATTAACGTACGAAAAAAATTATATAATGCAACCAAATATATGCACAAGTTTTTAATTAATAGACCAACAAATGATAATAAAAATAAGAAACATTACAAATTTATATTCAATGATTATGCATTAGTTAAAGCGTTAAATGTATCAGAAAATGAAAACAAAATCACTGAAAAATGTATGCCTGTTGCGCAGGGTCCATACATTATAACGAAAAAATTGTAATACGATACGTATTTATTAACTGATCCAATAATAAAAATAGATACAGGAAAATATAAATGAAAACTTATTATATACTATACTACATGAAAACTTAACAAGATTAGGTTAATTAACAAAAAAATAAATATATATGTAAAGTTAACAGTATCTTTGTGAATAAACCTAGGTTTTTTAAATAAACGTTCTAAGACATTAAGTGCTTGCATATCTATTGATTTTCATAAACTAAATAAAAACAATGATTTTTTGAGAATTCAGTACTACAACAAAAAACTTCCTAGAATTTTATACAAGTTAAAAGATACAAAGACTTGTAAAATGAGTATGAATAAGGTTAAATAAAACAAATAATCATTTAACATGGATAAGTACCCCCAGTGTTAAACTTTCGGTATTTGCACTACACAAGTTTAAACTGATGAAAGTGCCAAACGTTTTCCACTATGATTGCACTGGGTGTCGAAAAAATCCAAAAGGGAGGATGAATTTCGCCGGAAGAACGAGAGGTCTTTATCGTCCATGGATGTTAATCGAGACACCGAAATCAAACAAACATCTAAATGAATGCAGACGTGACCAAAACATAGATTGGACCAACGACTAAAAATCTTCATAGCTCCTCCGCTAAAGTCGACTCGCTTTAGCAAACCAACAGTGGAAGAATACGTTACAGCCAAAATACGTATGAAAAAAACGATATACATAGATTGAGACAGAGGTGTAGCATTCGATGTCTGTCAAATTATTTATAACAATACCAATAAAAATCAATATATTTTTGGACCAGGGGAAGAGCAAAAAATATATTAGGAGCAATTGCAGACCTAATACAAAAAAATAATCAAAATAGTGGAAGAAAATATTAAAAAAAAGAAATATGAGACAAAAAAATAAAACGAAAGATGAAATTAAAATGTAAAAATAAATAAAAGAAAAATAAAGAAATATAAAAAGCATCAGAATAAAATCAGTTTTCGTCTATTTAAAAACATTAGGTTCGCTTGAGCCAGCTGTCTAATGCGCGATAGCGGTCAAGTAACTGTCATAATATTCACAAAATTCATTAGGAAAGTGATGGAATAGTTGCAGTATATTAAATAATATTGAAATTTAAATATGGTAAAACAGAATGTTACCGACTAGGGGTAAAAAGTAAAATCATTGATAAGTTAGATATTTAAAGATTTATAGAAGATCCTCTAATAATGTATACAATACAAAGGTAAATATTCACAAGAATACTGTCGGCTAAAGTAACAAACAAGAAAATTTGTAGAATTACAACGCGTCACGAATTAAAATACAAATTTAGAATAATAATGTGCAAATCCATTTTATTTAAAAGTTCATATTTTCTTATTATGTAAATAATAAAATTACTTATAGAGTAATATTAGATAATAAACTCAACAAAATAATTTCAATTTTCAACTTTATGGCAAATAGATGAGTTAATTACAAAAATGTAAAATAAAATTAAATAAATTAACATATTTCTACGTTTGAAAATTATTAACATTATAATATTTTTAATTCTAATTACATAAAAAAGAAAATGAAAATTATTAGCAATATAAAAAATAATTGTAAATATAACAATTAATTAGTAATTATATTTAAATGTATAAATATGTAAATTTGAAGAATCTATTTAAATAATATGAAAATAATAATTAAAAAATTGCGTAAGATATAAAAATACACATGCAAATTCAATATAACAAGATACAAATATATGAACTACAGAAGAACATGTCATTTAAAATAAATAATCAATATACAACGAAGATAAAGGCGTACGCTATGATTCACTGCAACAGAAAAATTCATCAGTAATAAAAAAGAAATAAATATTAATAAGTGTAGATCCAGATACGGCTCAAAATAGAATAATAGTATAATATTAGATATTACAACTTATATTTGTACCAAGACCAAATGTAAGTTATAGAATAATCGACAACATTGTCGTATTTCTAATTATAACTATAATAAAATGATAATCTCATATCCGAAAATTATTAATAGTCTAGATAATATAATAAATAAAATAATAGATTCCTGAATACAAAAAATAGGAAACGAATAGCTAAATGACAAATATATAAAATTTATAAAGAAACAACTAATGCTTTAAAAGCAAAAACGGATTATAATACTAATAGATATAAACCAATAGAAATGATATTTGACGAAATTGATGAAATGGCGGAAGAAAATAACAAAGACAAGTAAAAAAGAGGCAATAATCGCACCTGGACAAGATATTAACATTTCAGTCAGACATAGGATGACATATGGAGATATTAACTACCTAGGTTCACACGAGGTGATTCTTTACTTTGATAGAGGAATGAGAGGAAAGCAAATATTCACAAACTCAATGCGTTCAATCAAAACTCAGTCATCTCACAAATCTTATTTATTGATAATATTGTTTTTCCTTCAAATTCTAAATGTGATTCAGCTAATCAGTACAACAAGATGTTTTCACATTACACAATTACCTGTGTAGTCGGACTTTCGTGCACGGCTAGGCTTAACTCATATGAATGAGTAGCGTATGAAAGAAATAAAAAAGCGACACCAGCAAGTTTTACGACATACTAGATCTATGCTAATAAACATGAATACAAAGATTCGATTGTAAAATGAAAATATAGATAAGATACAAATAGTGTACAAAAATATAAAATCTCACAGATAAGATAGAATTATAATATATAAAAATATTGAATCTCATCATTTATGAAATGTAATTCTTTTTGCACGAATTAATTTTACACCTAAAAATATAGAATCTCAAACATAATTTTAATTTTAGCTTATAATTTAATTAGTATAGTAACAAATACCCCTAATAGAAATCATTCTATTTTCTAGCCGGGACTAGTCGGTGACAGACTATGAAGTGCCATTATTAACATTTAGTGAGCTGTTGCTGGCTGGTTATCTGACTGGAGATTAGAATGATCTCTAACAGGGATGGGTTTAAATCGCGATTTATAACTGAGGATAATTAGAGTTGGAAGAAGAAAGTTAAAATCTTCGAAACTCAACCAAAGTATATATGAATGATGAACGTGTGAAGGCTAGTATGATCCGAGTATGGAAGTCCGACTTAGAGGCATGCTACCTTATAAATGAATGTTTTTTAAGATCATGAATATGGCTTAAGGTTTTGCTGTGACAATTACAGTATAACTAACCAGAATTTCGTTTTTATTATTATCCGGACCTGCAAACAGGAACTTCGTTTTCCTCTGCAGGATTTTCGACGTTATACTGTGTTATTGTAAAATTAATACCTTCTATGCATCGGCTTGCAATATTTATACGTAAATTTGTTATGTAATCTTGGAATAAATACATAAATAAATAAATAAATAAATGAAATTCAATATAAAAATATACATACAAATAATCAAATTTTGTTAAAAGGAACTTGCACAAACAGGCTAAGTTTAGTATGTAATGGACGGAAATTAACACATAATTTACGTATTCATTGATAAATAAGCCTTCGCAGCCTAAAGATCATATTTATGGCATTCGGAGCCTGTTTGTGCAAGTTCTTTTATTATGAAGACTTGTAATTAAATAAATAAATAAACGATATAAATATGTATATATATTTATTTGGTTTTGTACCCGATTTGTATGTATTCTCACATTGAGCAGCATTATAAAGAAAGAAATTTGTAAAGAAAGATAGGAATGTCACAATATATATATATGAATTAAATATATACGAATTAAAGAAATAATTATAAGTTTTCAAAAAAAAAGACAATTAATTTTTAAGATAAGCAAATAGATACTTATTGTTATTCAATTTTATTAGTTGATTAATCATTATTTAAATTTATTAATTAATAAACATATATATTAATATTGTAAAATAATTCCATTGATTAATTATTATAGTTAATTGTTTAATGTTAATTGTTTGTCAATATTTATGTTCATCAGTATTTATAAAAGAAAATAGTTATAATATTAAGCGCGTAGAATATTTTAGAATTTGAAGGCAATTCGTAATGGAAAAATTTCTAAAGTAAGAGGGTCTGGTAAATACGAAAATATTTTCTAAGCGACGATTTATTTAAATATTTAACGAAATATGTAATTAAATCGATCTTTCACTTTTGATTTTATATCTTAATTACCGATCAATAAACTTTTAAAGAAATTTTGACCTTTGCGTGAATTTAAAGTATTATCGGTAACTTTGTCTTTTACAATTTCAAAAATAAAATTTCTACATTTTTCAATTTCGGTGTTATAACGTTTGAGTCGTCGATAGCGTTCTTCTACACAAAAAATACTATCCTTTAATTCTTCGAAAGTTGATTTTTGCATAACTATAGCAGGTTGAAAACATTTTCTCTTCTTTTCTGTCTTGTTTCCGTTGGATAATTTTGACATTTTATTCAAAATAATAGATTTTCCTCCATACGGAGTAGCAAAAATTATTTCCAAATCGTTGATGTAGATTCTCGTTCGACTTTTATAAGATAAATCATTATCGTTCTTAAAATATTCAGATATTTCGTTGAGTTTATTTTGTAGTTCAACCCAAGTGTCCGAATCGATTACTAGACCTGACGAATAAGATTGATTTAACAGTTGAATAACGGGCTCCATTTTTTAATTATGAAAAACTTGTACACTAATTTATTATTTTTGTAGCCGATTATTTAACGAGTACGAAGTTTCGAGTAAATTTCGATGCAACGTATGTCCTTTATCTTCTAAATTTACAGACACTTTTCTCTCACCGTCCATTTGTTTGAAGGTTTCGTCTTCGGCAAAAATAAAATCAGTTTCTAACAATGCTTGAGCCATCTTTGAAATACTTTATGCCGCACAAATCTCGACGAGTTTACCGATTATAAGGACACTAGTTCACAGAAAAGATGCTGTAATACTGCATTCAGCGTGTGTCCTTTTTAAACCCTGACCGGTCCCACACAGAGGTCGCTCATAAAATAGGAGGGGGTCTATTTAGAGGGTTACACGTTTGCACAAGTAACGTTAAAGTCATATCTATTAAGAAAAAGATTTTTTACGTATTTTAGAAGCGAAAGGAAACGCGTAAAGATGCTTTTTTTAAACGAAAATGCATAACGCAAAAGACGACGGTGTCTCGATAAAACATTTTTGTTCGTACGAATTTCAAAATACTTTGTTTTTCACAATTTCACAAATAAAATTTTTATATTTTTCTGTTCTTCTACAGAAACAATACTATACTTCAAACTGTTAAAAGTTGATTTGTGTATATCTATAGACGTTTTATTATAGATTTTCCTCCATATGAAGTAGCAAAAATTATTTCCAAGCCGTTGATACAGATTCTCGCTCGACTTTTATATAATTCGTCTTCTTATTGATTCGGTAATTGTACTCAAGATTATTGAATTTTTGGTTTAGAACAGAATCTTCATATCCGAAAATTTCTATTATAGGGCTAATTTAGTTTTGTTTGTTATTTTATTATATATGGTCAATTCATAAAATAACTGCCATTTTGATTCTATTATACTTTGAGCATAAAGAATAATTAAAAAATAAAAATTAAAAATTTCTACATGTAGTTCGATACTTGCTTAAACAAAAATTCTTGTCAAAAAATGATCGTTAAAAGTAATTTAGAGTAAAAGAAAATTAATTAAATAGCTAAAATGTTCACTCCGTCGACTTCCACAGGCTTACTTGTAGATCAATTTTCTAAGATATGTTTCTATTAATGACCTTTATTTATTCTTGTTACACATAGAAATGTTTTATTTTACTACAAAATAAGTGTAGAAGGTACTACAAAGGTTGTTATTTGCGTTTTGAACTTTGCATGCACACTATCATCACGTTTTACCATCACGTGATTTTGTCGACGGAGTCTAAAACATCAACTTTCAAAGTAATTTTTATGAATGAAAAATATTTATTAATAAGAATGTTTTGATCCTAACAGATATCTTGAATGAAATATACTTTCGAAATCTCTTATGAGAATTATAAATTTGTTATGTTAAAACAAGAAGAAATTAAGAAGTATAAAAATGTACGTTGCGTATTTTAATACGCGTCTACTCCGTCGACAGTTGTTTCATAATCAGTGCATTAACAATTAATGGTTAAAATATACGGAATAACTTACAAAATATGTTATAATTATAATACAAATATAATAATAATAAAATATACATTGCACGCAGATAATTTAATGAAAAATTGAATATATCTCCACTCTGTCGACACGTATTTTTATCAATACATTAATTCTAACATCGATAAATGCTAATTATCACAGTAATGTGATAAATGACATTTCATATGATCACCTCAATTCTTTTAAAGGCACATTGGCTGTACGCCAATAGAGATGGTCAAATAAAACTGCAAACTTAATTTTATTAAACCTACGACATTATTAAAATTTTTAAAATCGATACCTACTCAATCGTTACATTGTTGACCAATATAAATTTTTGGATGGCCTAGTGGATATTTTCCGTACTTGTTAATGTACGGATACAGTGAACATACATCTAAATATTTAATTTTTTCGCTGTCTTTCGTCTCGTACATAATTACGGTATTACCTGTACGGCCACCGTAATGGACATCCCTCGGTTCTATTTTAATCCCTTGTAAAAGAGGATGTGATTTTAAAAAGTCATTTAAATCAGTATTATCTGATAAATATTCTTTAAAAACACACCCCCACATTTCTATTAAATATTCCGCGAAAATTCATGCACACCTTATATTTACGTCGTCTATACAATATTTAATTATTTCGCTACGTAAATTATATACATGATTTTTGTGAATATTATTATACCATTTATAGAACGTTTGTCGATCTTCGCTCGACATCGTTTCGGGAGGATAATATTTATCATCCGGAATCGAGCCTACATAATTTATATTTTCTTTTGTATTGAAGAGATGTGGAAAGTAACCTTTTTTTACATCAGTTGCAAGCCCAAATGCTTTGGGTAAATTTGCCAATTTCATTGGCATGTAATTGATACTATCAATAAATTTTGTGTGTTTTAATTGTAATTTTATAATATATCGACCGTTCATTATAACGGTTGGCGAAACATTTTCATTAAAATAAATTTTTGAAAAATCGATTAAATATCTTAAAATAAATTTAGAGTCGTAAGCCCGTGCGTTATGCGCAATACAAATAATATCATTGAAATTTGTTTTTCTTCTAATAACTAAATTTAAGAAATCACGTATCGAATTATCAACTTCAATACGTGTTGACGAACACCCCAAAATAAACACAAATTTTTAAATCGGTTTTTTTACAATCGTCGCAACATAATTAAGTGACACATAAAGTAACCCTATGTTTCATACATTTTTTTCCGTACATTTTATCTTGGCGGGTTTCAAAATCATAAAAAACAAATTGAGTAGTCGGATGATAATGATTTTGCCTCCTTACACGCGATTCTTGAATTGGCTCAATATTACACAATTTATTTATAGAATGTCTCGATCGAGATCTACTACAATATTTCTCATCGCAATTGTGCAATTTTTTTCCAAAATTATTTTCTTCAAAAATTATTAATTTTATATTTGTTTCAAGAAAATGATTTTGAAATAACCTGAATTCATCAGGACCACATTCGTTTTCTACAATTTTTATTTTTGCAAGAGTGCACAAGTTTTGTGCACACTCTGTTTCCCGAAAACGCATGTGGTGGGAAATAGCCTTCCATTCGGCGGGAGTGTCTATTTTCAGCAAGAGCGCTTTATTTATCTTTATTTTTTATTCTAAGGATTGATTTTTTGTAAAAATCAACCTCGTTGTTCTCAACACCTGAATTACCCTTACCGACGGGCATTTCAACGTAAATAACGTTGATATTCAACGATTCTTCTTCAGAATTTAATGCAAGGGTTTTATCGATGCGAGCAGCCTCGCGCATCGCGTCCACTTAGCAAACTCTGACCTCGACGACGTTTCTCTGATATACATTCCGCTTGACGAATTGTTGGTACGCGTATTTCTCTCTGAACCGCTATGTCGCCTAACTCACGACGTAATTGAGGAATACAGCTTTCCTCCGTTATAATTTCTAAAATTTATTCAAGATAAACAACTAAAAAAATTGTATAATTATTATTTTTATTTATATTTTTAAAACCGAAATAACTACCTGATCTTTCGTAATGTTTAAAAACTTCGTCGAATGAAATATGGTTTCTAAGACCGCGAGAAATTAATATATCGCCCGCGATCAACGTGGCAAACTCGTCGCCAAGTAAAAACATTTTATAAATTAAATTAAACTGTTTTACATTTAAAATTCGAATAATTCGATCATGCAATAGCGAGCCTGATTTAACGTCATGTTGCTGGTTAAGAATATAAAAAAATCGCGATTAAACGTTTCCGTTATTGACGGTATAAAAACCGACAAAAATCCAATAACGCGAGATAAAATTATTTTAAAGTTATTAAAAATTACTCCTTCCATTGAGAACACTTGTTTTATTTATCGTGGCGCGATTTCTATTTTTTAATAATTATTTTTCACTTGATTTAGTTTTGAACTTTCGTTTTTCACAGTTTTTAAATTTTTCCTGCGTTGATTCGTGAATATGTGCACTTTATTTTATTAACTGTCACTTGTTTTTAATACCTGTCGATTTGTGATATCTGTCCTAATGCGTAATCATTTAACGCATATTCTGACACTTATGATATTTTACACTTATCCAACCACTTTCCTTCTCGTCGTTACGGTATCCTCCTTTGCGACTGTAATTTAGGGCTGATTGGATAACCTCATCGTCATCTTCATCGTCCGAGAGATTTTTATTCCGGCTGGACATTTGAATTTCCATGCTCTCGATAGCTTCTTCAGAATTTCGTGCAAGGGTTTTATCGATGCGAGCAGCCTCGCGCATCGCGTCCACTTAGCAAACTCTGACCTCGACGACGTTTCTCTGATATACATTCCGCTTGACGAATTGTTGGTACGCGTATTTCTCTCTGAACCGCTATGTCGCCTAACTCACGACATAATTGAGGAATACAGCTTTCCTCCGTTATAATTTCTACAATTTATTCAAGATAAATAACTAAAAAAATTGTATAATTATTATTTTTATTTATATTTTTAAAACCGAAATAACTACCTGATCTTTCGTAATGTTTAAAAACTTCGTCCAATGAAATATGGTTTCTAAGACCGCGAGAAATTAATATATCACCCGCGATCAACGTGGCAAACTCGTCGCCAAGTAAAAACATTTTATAAATTAAATTAAACTGTTTTACATTTAAAATTCGAATAATTCGATCATGCAATAGCGAGCCTGATTTAACGTCATGTTGCTGGTTAAGAATATAAAAAATCGCGATTAAACGTTTCCGTTATTGACGGTATAAAAACCGACAAAAATCCAATAACGCGAGATAAAATTATTTTAAAGTTATTAAAAATTACTCCTACCATTGAGAACACTTGTTTTATTTATCGTGGCGCGATTTCTATTCTTTAATAATTATTTTTCACCTGATTTAGTTTTGAACTTTCGTTTTTCACAGTTTTTTAATTTTTTCTGCGTTGATTCGTGAATTTGTGCACGTTTTTTTATTAACTGTCACTTGTTTTCACTATATTCACAAATGCACTTTCACAGTTTTATAATATATAAATTTTTATAATATATAGTTTTTATAATAGTATAAACGAACACGAAATTATATTTTTGTGCACGCGTTAACATTCTTTCGCGTCGAAAGCAAGATTTGAACTAACAACGATCTCCAATCAGGGTTGCCAGATGGTGATTTTTTCTCTTCGTTGCTCTCGTATAATAAACATCAAAATACGTTAGAGAGAAAAGGAAAGAAAATCGCCAATTGGTTACTCTGTCTCCAATTTTTCCTAGCAAATTAACTTTTTCTGTGACAACCCCACTCTTACTTTTTTTTGTAAATTTCTAGACACAGCGAAAAACCTAAAAGACATTTAGAAAAATCTTTTGAAAAAGGTTACCTACGATTGATTGAAAAAGAAGGAAACATAAATCTTTTGCGTTTCGCGTTACTTTACCAACACCTTACATATTTTCCCATAATCGGCGAAATTTTACGATCAGGGTTTTCTTTTGAAATTCGAACGAACAAAAATTTTCTTTCGAGACACCGTCGTTTTTTGCCTTATGCATTTTCGTTTAGGAAAAGTATCTTAACGCGTTTTCTTTCTCTTCTAAAATACGTAAAAAAATCTTTTTATTAATAGATGTGACTTTGAAGTTACTTGTATAAACGTGTAACTTTCTAAATAGACCCCTCCTATTTTACGAGCGACCTCTGCGTGGGACCGGTCAGGGTTTAAAAAGGACACACCACTCACCCTGAATGTAGTATTGCAGCATCTTTTCTGTGAACTAGTGTTACTGTGAACTTCCTGTTACAACATGAAAATAAAAAGAAAATCTTTTTACGCATTTATTCTATTTTCTTAAATACACTCACCTTACGATAACTTATTGCTCTTCTTTCGTACTAACCGCAGTACTAACTATACCTATTAAGATAAATAGCTTCTCGGTAAGTCAAAATTCTCCGGTTATTCTCGCCTCTCTTGTTTGCACACCTGCACTTTTAGGCGCACGACCTTTTCTCACGACGCAACGACTTTTAACCTTTTTGAATACACCTACGACATTTATATTTTATAAAATAAACATACGTTCAAATTTTATTTCATTTTCGTTTGATTATTCAAACACGATGGTTCCAAACCAAAAAGCAGATCGAGTTCCTCTCATCGATAAAAAAAAACAATACTAAGGATAACAGTAATCATCATTCAATGTCATCGCAATGGAAAAAATACACAGAAAAAGTTTCAATAAATAATAAATCATTGCCACAGAAAGACGGTTATAAAAATTTGTAAATTTATATTTAATAAATAATAACTAATGGCCCTTTTTAGGGCCGCCAATAATAAACGTAAATAACATATTAGTTCCATATCTAAAATTTTCCTCAATCCTTTCCTCTCTCTTACAAATGCATACTCTATCTCTCTCTATCCCTCTCTCGATTAGACAAAGCAAGTGTTATCAATTTCGAGACGTGTGCATGGAGTTTTACATTCATTGCGTTATTGTAGGAAGACTCTGTCACGGTGGCTTAGAAAAAGCAGGCATTAATTTAATTTAATAAGTACCATTTCTAACGAAAAAATGATATCGATATTAACATTTCAGAAATTTAAGAAAATTCATACATATTTTTCAAATGAAATACAAGAGTGATGTTGCTAATTTTTTTAAACAATAACCCATTTTAGAGTTCAACCTTTTTAGAGTTCGACACCCCTGAATTAGTGGTTTTTATCACTAAATTCTCTCTTATTTATTTTTAAGATATTGGTAATAAAAGATATAGAATTAACATATTTTTATTGCATATCTTTATAATATGTCTACGACTCATTAGTTAATAAAATACATGATGTATATTTATTACAATAAAATCATATAGAATTTATACTGACTATCCTTATTTTATTTCAGTTTCATGTATTATTTTTAATTATTAATAAAATTAAAAATAATATTCACGTAAAATATTTTAACAAGGATTTTTCTCCGAATCACTTTTTTTAAAGATTTAATAATCTAAAATATGCTATTTTTTAAATGCGTCCTTTTTATCTGCTAATTAAATGCTTTAAAAAATCATTATAATTAAAAGTAGCTGTTAACTAACCTCCATAAACTAGTAAAATAGATAAATCAGTATGTGTCACCCAATAGCTTTACAACTTGTTTTTGCTAACTATGGAGAAAGCGATATCGGTTTAAGCTGATTGGTATTGTTTTCTTCATCTATTGATCTTACGAATCGGTCCAGAATTCCAAGAGGAAAAAGTCTTACAAAGAAAAGATTTCATCAGTTCCAAAGGTAAATACTAATATGTATTGAGAGAAAATGACCTGGACTGGGGTAGGGTAAGAGTAGAAACATGTGTCAGTTTCTGTCACGAATATAAGTCTTTAATATGAAGAAATAATTAAAAACAACACTTTTAGCGTAGAAAAATTTTTACATGTTGTCAATTTGCTTGGCGCATATTAGATCTTACCATAGTCGGGAAGATTGGTATCAACGATTCACCCTTGTAAAGGAGTACCAGGCGCTACTCAATGAGTGTCCAGGGATATTCGGACCGAAATCTGGCGTACACATCGGTGCGAACACTGGAAGTTTCGAGGTTGCGTCGGACTCTTAGGTTCTCAGGGGTGTGATTTTCCTCGCCTCGTATAATGTTCCATTTCTCTGGTGCAGGGAACACCCTAGCTACCCGTAATCTTCGGTTTTCCTTGGGTAACCATACGGCCACAACTTTCTTGCACGGTTGAGGGTTGTAATGTAGACCAACCCGACGCAATATATCTGTGACTTGATAATTTCAAGACTGGAATATTAATGGAATGCTTATGCGCTTGGTCACCTTTCATAATTACATCAATTAATACGTCACTGCATTATCAACCGTTTAATAAGTATACGTATCATTATTTCATTCTGCATAATATTTACACCTAAACTAATCATTCAATAGTTTAAAGAATATCGCTAAATACGCTTAGAAAAGTGTATATATTTTTTTTATTATTTTAACGTCGCTTTTTTATGCTACCATCTTGGTACTTATGAGCGTCAACGATCATACAATTTCTTCGAAAGCATTTATTGTAAATACATTCTCTACTGGTACTTATATCAATCAGTCGAATCAGTAAAACAAACCCGCGATTTCCGGACGCATGCCCACTACTTTACCGAACGAACCATCGTAGGCTCCTAAATAATGGTTTATATTAAAAAATACTATATTTTGTAGAATACTGATTTTCGTAAATGTTGTTCAGATTTAGAATAACTATTTAAATATATATATATATGAGGCCTGCTGTTATATACATCAAAGTTTTAAATTTAATAATAATTCTACTAGCAATAGAATTTTTAATTTGTCTAAATCCCATACAGGATTTCCAACGAAGCTCGCTGGCAATGGATGTTTTGAACAATTATCTCTATTATTTCTCTCTCTCTCTCTCTCTCTCTCTATCCGATATTTAAATTTTTCTGATTTTTCTTATTTATCTAATAGTTATTTAGATATTTCTTACCTTGAATCGGTTGGTTTTTGTCAAGATAAATTAATTAAATGGCAATTATAATTATGTATCCTTTAATCCGTTTTAAATTGGCTCCTTTTAAATTATTGTGCTTGGATTTGTTTGAAATATTTATTTATATAAATAAATTATAATCTGGTATAATATAATGTATGTTGATCCTTTATTTAAATGTAATACTTTGAATATAACTAAATAACTAATATGGCCTGTGATAATACAGTAAAAAAAATTAAACTAAGTAAAGAGAAAATTTTAAACGACTGCTTGCAACTAGTGCTAATGGCTGAGTGACCACGCTATCCACACACGCCACGCCGAAAAACGGCAACGGCGTGCTTGGGAATGTCCTCCCCCCGATTAGTTTGACGTCATAATTAGGGGGAGAGTGCATACCGCTTTTGACCTAAGATCTATTTAGATATATGTACTATATAAGCCCTTGTAGAAAAAAAAGTGTTTTTCCCTAGACGCCCAGGAGAAAGTTTGGGTGTTCTCCGAAAAGCTGTAAATTTGAAGTGTATATTATCTTCAGAAGGTACAATTTTTTTATACACACAGATGTGCAAGGGTCTGGGAAAGCGTCGCCCTTGCTTCCTATTGAAATTTTCTTAAGGTTTTACGGCTACGACAATTTTTCTAATGCGATGGTTCTCAATGCTTTAGTTTCTTACATTTATTTGTTTTCGTTCGAAAATTTATTTGTAACAGAATGTATGTGAGAATTAGTTTAATTTTTTTTGTTATAGTAAAAAGTAAAAAAATTACTAAGTTTATATCTAAATACGATAAAATTTAAATATTTGTAGTTAAATTATTGATGTTAATTAAATTATTGCAATAAAAATGAATCTATGTAAATTAGTGTTTAAAATTACGAATTATAAATTTTTGGATACAAAAAAATTAAAAATTTCACCTTTATAAAGTTATTCTCTCAATGAGTAACAATTATTTTTCTTTAAAAGCTTATTTAATATTCTTAAAATATAAATATAAATTGGCAGCATAAATAGAGCGACGTTAAATAACATAAAAAAAAAAAAAAAAAAATATTCTTAAAAAATCTTAAAATCAGATACTATTTATATATTTGAACATGTTAATTTCTTTTTGCATAAATAAAAAGTGTATATCTATATATATAGTAATAAACAGACGCACAAATGTTTATAAAAAGTGAAAAAGACACCTGAATATATGTTTAGACTTTCTAAGATAAATTTGGCAACGTAGAGAACATTAATATAAAAAATAATTTATTTAATAGTTTTATTGCTGTTTTATTTCAAGCAAGTAAAAACTCAGGTGTTTAAATGGTGCATTTAACAAGTGCATGACAATAGGTAAAAATTGGCAATCTCGGATTTTTGAGCAGTTGACCGACGCCAAGAGGCTGTCGTTTTATTGCTCTTATTGTTAATTAGAAGGATCATCGAGTGGTTCGTTCACCGACCCTCCCGAGTGTCGTATTTTTGGGTGGATTCTATATCATAAGATTAAAATTCACGTCAAATGAAAAAAATATAATAAGAAAAAAAATAAAAATATAATATATAACATAAGATTAAAATTCACGTCAAATGAAAAAAGTTTTCCAATAACGTTACAGAAATATGCTGTTGTATTAAAATCAAACATTTTATATTTTAAACGTAAATTCTTTATTTTCATTAAAGTTCAATTACAATAAATTCTTACTTAAGGGGAAAAGCCAGTGTTAAAAAAGCATGTAAAAAAATTGTTGGTTTTTGGACTACAGAATTTCATTGAAATATTATATATTTCTAGTATTTTGGGACATAAAAATACTTAAAAAAAAGCAGCATTTTAAGATGGATTAGACCTTGAATTTCTCAGTTTTACCTTAGTTATACGTACTTTACTCCCTACTTTACCCATTGTCGCACTCTATCTCCAGACCAGATCATCGGATTGAGATGTGTTGGGGCTTATTTTCAAGCTAATTAATTTACTTAGCTTCTAAGTTAAACAGAATTTAATAAATGTCAACACAAAAAAAAATTGACTCCAAAGGTATGTCAAAAATTTAAAAATTTTCATAAAAAACAGCTACATTGGAACCAATTTTTTTGTGTTGACATTTTTTAAATTGTGTTCGACTTAGACGATAAGTTATTTAATAAGCTTGAAAATGAGCCTCAACACTGATATCTAGAGATCACCATTAGATAATTCTATTAAAAAGTAAAAGTAAATATATTTGTACCATTATTCCATTGCTAAGGCTTGCAATAGGAGGGTTGGTAGGACGACTATGTGCGCAACCCGAAGGTCCCGAAATGTAAATAAAAATGTAATAATTTAGTGTAAGACAAATATTATTTATTATAAGACAATTAGTTTTTAATATAAATGCACAATTATGTACACGTGTTATTAGAGCACCTGTGCTTTTATATACCTATTTAGTTCAAATTACCTGAACAATAAAAAAACAATATACTTTTATTACTTAAATAATTATTTATATTTTTTAAATAATTATACGTGTTATAACAATATGTTTTCATTTGCTAATCGTTTAACTAGTTTAGGAAAAATATTGTCTTAAGAAATGTTGAATCTTTATTTAATTAAATATCTATTTAAAAGTAAAGTTATTTACGAGCATTAATTAAAAAAAAATTTAATTCTGATTTAAAGAAAATCTTTGGTTATTCAATTAAAAATGAACTTTCATGATAGGACAAGACTGTAAACACATTTCATTTAAAAAAATAAATAAAAAGTTTGCCGATTTCAGAAAATAGTTCTTCTTAATTTACAATTGATTAACTACCATTTCGTTGTCATAATCTCCGTCCATAATTTTCTTGATGAAAGGCACGTATGAAGCGATTTTTAAATATACGCTAGGTTGATTGACTGAACCACATTTCACTGCACCAAGGCTCAATACTCCTATAACTGTGTTTTGATATTCCAAAGGACTACCGCTATCACCCTACAATGTTAAATATGATGCATAATTCGATATTTTCTGCATACAGTCATTAAATACGTATCGCATAATAATTAATTCATCATGATATATTTTAATGATTCTACTAGCAGTATAAAAATTGGTTGATAATTATTTTAGAAAAAAACTTACACTACAAGTGCCATGAAGAAAATAATTATTGCGAGGTGCGTACACGCAAACATGAGTTTCATCAATAGTTAAGTTTCCATTGTAAATCGTGTTACACACATTATTATCCCAAACTTCAACTAAAAGTTTTCTCATTCTGGAAGGTTGATAAAAGTTACTGGTTCCGGGAACATTTGTGATTCCAAAACCTGTTGCCGTTGCGTATTGTCCTACATACGATATACTTCGATCAAATGGAGGTAATTCGATTTTTTTCACCTTTGGGTTACTATCAAGATCTAATTTTGTTTTTAACTGGAAATTTATAATTAGTTAATCATTTTTTATGAACTAAATAAACCTACCAACACTGACGATAATAATATCTCCTCTATAATCTAATAAATAAAAAGTAATTCTTCTAAATGTTAACCTTAAGAACAGCAAAGTCATAAATATAAAATCGAGTGGCGTTGTTCCAATAATATTTCGTAACGACAATTTCGGCCACCTCAGCAACTACTGGATCTTTCGCGAATAGCAGATCGTGAGTACCAGCAACGATTATTAATGGACCTCTAGTCGCTGCATCATACATATAATTTTGAGGTGGAAAAACAAAGCAGTGAGCAGCAGACAGTATGTGCCATTCGCTAATTATTGAGCCTCCACATACAGGGTAGTTTTGCGATTGTATGGAGACTTGATACGGAAATTCGCCTGGCCAGGCACTATCTCCTCCAGCGATTTTTGGTCGGCGTTGCCTTTTGGGGCCTTCAGCTGTTGTAAACAAAAGTAAGCGTGTCGATTTTTATATTCGATGGTTTGTCTACATACGTCGTACCGCGTGCAATGAGATTATTTCATTTTAATTTAGTAATTGAATAATGTGTAAATTTAACGAAATGCACTATACACTAAAATGATAATATATTTTCACGAAATAAAATAGAATATAAATTCAACTTAGGATCACTAATTCTATTAACTAAGTACGTACCATGGCAATGAAGAACGATAATCGATAAATTTAATAACAACAATGCACTACGAAATTTCATTTTGAAGTAAATTTAATTATCGTTAAAGTTACTTAAGCCTAACGAGTTTATATACTTACATTTGCAAAAGTTTAAATATATATATAATTTTTCAAATCACGCAAAGTGATAAAACAAGTGTGCACGAAACATTAACGTATATGAAAGCAAATAACATTTATTTCAAAACGGTTCTATGCATATTTTATATTTTTATGCAAAATACATGAAACTAACATTAAGTATCTGATTCTAATTGTGTAATTAATAAACAATTAAACTGTTAAAAGAGTTAAAGAAAAGTATGTGTATTAGTAATTTTTTTAAAGCTCAAATGTGAATTGTTATCTACCTGGAAACTACCTGAAAAGTTCACTTTATTGACATGAAACAAGGGGGTAAAATTGTACATCATTACCTAGGGAGAAAAAGTACTTATGTCTCCCGGCAGTCACTTTTCAGTTCAGAGACTCACTTTTACATCACATTTTTTGAGCAAATATCGCTAAACAATATAATAAAAACAGGAAAATTTAAATTGATATACAAAGAAAAACATTGAATTATCGTTGCTGTCAAATAAAGTGACATTTTTCAAAATAATTTGGGATTGAATTATTATGACCGCTAAAGCTCTATTTTACTCCCATAGTACCTAAATAAATATTAGTTATACCAGGAAGAGCAAGTCAAATGATGGCGCAAATTGTGATTTTTGGTATGATCGGAAAACATGCATTTACACGAACGAAAGCTAAGTAAAAGTTATTCAAGGAAAAATTCTAAAGTTGTTTTCATTAATCTTCATTTACATAAGTAATCACTAAGGTAGATCAATATATATATATACACTTTAGATAATACAAAAATATAATATAATAATATTTAAATTCAAGTTGAAATGTTTTGAACCGTAATTCGAGAATTGTAGCCTATAACCGCTATATAGAAAACACAAATATTATTAAATCGACAAGATTTATTAAGAATTTGAATTATATTTTACAGATTACTCAATTTTTTCGTTAATACAAAATAAATATTACTTTCCGAATAGACATATTTTGTAAACTTGATTAATACTAAATTCTACAATTTTTATACTTAAACATAGTGTCACGCGTAATGTATGAGCGTGACCGAATAAAAAACGCATCATGTGACGATATGAGGACGATCCGGTAAAGAAATGTGAGGCATTGGTAGCTCTATTGGACAGAGTACCCGTCGCGAAAACGCAAGGTCCCCGGGTTCGATTCTCGGCTTTTTTTCCATATCATTCTTCGCGAATTAATGGGTAATCGTAATTATTATGTATCAAAATCGCAACAATAGTATTATAGTACAAATTATAATTATTTTCCTTCTTCTTACCAGAAATTTGGATTGTCCTAAAAAATATTTAAAAATCAAAGTTATACGGTAATCTAATCCGTAAAAGATCAGAAATATATCAAATATTATACAGAAATAACAAATATTATAATATAATTACTATAGACAATCAAATAGGACTTATGTTTTAAGCCTTACGATGAATTTAACCTGAATTGTCTTTTAAAATAATATTCGTGTGTCTGACTTTAATGGCTGATTAGTCATACGCAATTAAAATGGTAGTAATTCTTTTTCAAAATTTTCTTTAACGACTAATAATTTGTGTTAAAATATTATACACAAAAAATAATAGAATTAATAAAATTACAATAAGTTTCGATTTCCGTAGTTGTGACATTTGTCTAGTGAGTAATAATATATGAAACTTAAAAAATTATTTAAATAACTAAATAATATCGACTTAAGAAATTACTTTCTGATACCTAATAGAAATAATGTTTTCGTAAGTCAAATGACAAAATATTAAATATCGAATAACATTAAATGAAATTAAAGTAAATATTAAAATTATTATTTTTAATTATTAAAAACGAAGATTGTTAAGATTATTTTTCGAAAATCGATAATGATACGTTACTATAGTTTAATATAGGTATATGTTACGAAAATATTTATGATCGGTCATTTCATGTACATCATCTGACCAACCGTTTTTGTTCAAGAAAATAGTTAAGCAGCCGGTGGAGCAGGACATGTACAATCGGCGAGTATGACACACTGTTCAAGGACGTGTCGAACTTCTCCAACAATAAGTTTATCTCTTTCAAGCACACAAACGAGCGTCGGACGTGTTGGTCCCGGGAGCTGCTCCCTCGTTTGTACGAACCCCGGCTTTCTCCCAGTCCTGTGTAAACCTCCGCGGGCACGCCGCCGGCCTCGATTCGTCTGGGCGAAAGTGTTTGGCGCGCGTATGTACCCATCATGGGAATCTAGTTAGCGAGAGAAAAAAAAACGTCGTGAAACTTGATAAAACAGATTACCCTGGAAGAGGGAGAGATGAAATTTGCGCCGAGTGGAAGAAATACAATTTATTTGCTTTAATGAGATTTTTCATCGAATTTCGTTAAGGTATAAGGATTTTCCTAGCTATGTTCCTACCAGGCTTCTAACCGTAACAAGGAAACATTATTTTTACTTTTTTCGATAATACTATTGGGTGCATTGAGTTGATAATGAAAATTATTATCCAAAAATTCTATACATGTGTAGAATATTAATCCTCTTATAAAATTATTGATTAGATATAGATCATATCACTCTAACTGTCTAGCCAACAAAAGTCGATGCTATTTTTATTATTGATTAGCATTATACAATTTATAGTCACTGTATATGGAGATTTTTAATAATAGAAATAGATTAGACAATTCTTTATAATTATTTACTATATCAATAAATTTTAAATTTACAATAAATCTATAATTAATTTTTTGATAAATCAATAAACACTTTACTCGGTAACATATTTTATATCAAAGTCATGTCGCGTAAGGCAATGTTTTTGTTATTTTTGCGTAAAATTGATATAATTCTGTAATTTTTCGTATGTTGTTATTTTAATTGTTTAGTATGTGATTTTTACAAAATTTTTACAGAATATATATATAAATTAGCTGTCTATAATGGCTCTCGCGCTATACTTGCGTCAGGCGCTATCGCGCCTTTTGATTTATAACGTTGATTATGTTATATGTTTGTCAATGAGTAACAAAGCAAAAGTTGAGAAAATATTATATCTAAGATTTAACGATTATCATTTTAGAAGTAATATACGAACAAGGAAAATATCAAGCAACTTATTAAAAGCGGTATTTTCATTATAATTAAAACTCTAATTCGACGTACTGTAAATTATTAGTGTTAAATTATATTGAGTAATTTTTGTATTCGCGTAGCTGAGCTTGGAAGACCGCAACCAAAATTTAGAATGCAAACGTTCATTTTAATATAAAATCAGTATTTAATACATTGAAGTTCCTTAGCTATTAAAGCTTACAGCAATCGGTTTCGATGCGTCGGTGTAACAAAACTTCCATCAGCAAAAGCCACAATCCGTCGCATCGCCGTAAACTTCGCGCAGATTACGCCTGGCATAATTCAAGAGCTCGCGCTTTTGGAGAATGTACATCACTGCGTCTAGTGCAAAGCAGCACCCGTAAAGCGCTAATACAATGGACTTGTGCACAGGAATTACAAACAAATTTACTAGCGTGGAAAGCAGCGTCTCCTTTCTAGGCAGGGACAAATTGCTCGACATCGCTTCCTCGGAAATCAAAGACCTTCGTAGCTTCATTTCGAAACTACTTGACACTCGAATTACAAAAATATGCATATGCGTGTATCGTTGAGATTCGACAACAACTACCTGAATTTTGTTTGATTCAACTTCTTTAGAGCGATATACACACAATTTCTTTATTTTCTATTGTGATATAAAGTAATTTTTTTCTTATTTATACTAATTTACAAAAATGTCAAAGGTATCGTGATTAGATTCATTTTATTTAATTCTAATACTATTCACAACACAGATTCTTTTCTTCATTTGCAATACTTAATAATTTTTTCAAGGTATTTTATCTAAAAAATATAAGTATTCAAATTATGTAATACTTATGAGAACCCAGGGTACAAGTCAAGGAAACATTCCATATTGATCTACGATATTAATAATTTTTTATATGATTGTATTGATATAGCAGTAATAATCTAGCAAAGCAAGATCATCGTTTATTTTTTATTTTTTAGAAATAACAGATTTTTAGAAACACGAATAGCGAGTGTAATACATATAGAAATTTTATAACAATTTCTTTAATCAAATTATTTCAAGACCCAAGTAACGTAATACAACTATAAATTCATTTTGTTTTCAATTCACATAAATTACTTTATCATAAATTGCGCCATAAAATTTGAAGGTAAATATTATTTTTTCCCATCAAGCGTACCTTAAATTACGCATAAAACTAAATCAAAAAGTCAATTTTAGAAGTTCAGTAACTAATTAGTAGATATGGATTATTTGGCATACGGTGCATTCAATGACGTCATCACTACGTTTACCGATAAATTTATGCTCATAAACGGCATAGCCTATGGTTTCTACGCCCGTTTATATATACCACGTATATACAGATTTGGACGGTTTGGCGTTGCGTTCATGACAAATTCATGATTTTATTGCAATCCTGCGCGAAACCGCTGACGTGGACAGCGGAAGCAAGAGGTGCGGGTGGGGTGTATAAAGCTTGATTTACAATCGGCATAAAATTAGCCATAAAAAGGGAAAATTCATACCTTAAAACGTGGTGATTGACGTCGTTACTCTCACATACATCTTTTCTTCCAGATTTTTTGAAAAATTTCAATTTATTTATCTTTAGTCGACCTTTTTAGATTACACAAAATTTTTATATTTTATATCGAGAGAAAAGGTCAATAAAAATTATCTAAATGTTCTTAGTAAAACACTGACTTTCTCTTGCAACGTTGTAAAACTTATACTTCAAATAACAATGGCTTAAAATAATGCGAGTGTCAAATTGCGTAAATGATTTGATTATTAGCAATGAATCGATCTTATATGCAAGTTAAGGATTTTTATAAACTGAAATATTATATTATTTCAATCTAACAAGGGGAGTACTTAACCTCCGGGAAAATGATCTTCTCCAAACTATGGTATATCTTTTGTAATGTAGAAATATGAAGAATGCCAAGGTATTACTTGCCAATGGCCACTTTTACGAAATTTATTCGACATCTAGTAATAATTTCAATAAAAATTACTTCTACTTTAATTGCTTATAACTCGGAAACGAATAGAAATAGACACAGACAAAAAAACAAAAAAAAGTTGAGTTTAAGTAGATATGGTTAAAAAAAAAAGAAGCTTAGATTACTTAATTTGAAGCAAAGTTATGAAGAAAATAAGACATTATTTATTACTATCCATATTCATATATATATATAATTATAAAAACATACAAACTTATATTAATATTTAGTAAATAAACGAGTGGAAAGTTTTATACTGGGTAAAATGTAGAAAGGAAAAATTCAAACGAAAGGAGTCAAATTTCCCTTTTTTATGACTTAAAGCTGTGTACGTCGCCTTACTTGGGCTTTTCCCAGGACAAAACTGTGCACTTGTATACTATAATTTTATATCGAATTTACAATTATAATTAATATATTAGTAAATTGGAGTATATATGTATTTAAATATACGTATACAAATTTATACTAGTTATCAGATGTAATATAATATTAGTGTGGAAAGAGCTTTTTCTGCCCACTATAATACTTGCAATGCCTCATAATCATATACTCTTAGCTTCTCAAATATTGATCAGGTTCGATTCCTGGCTAAGTGATAGGCATCCTTATTTGAGTTCAACTATGTGTATTTGGGACATAACACTCTTGTTTATACAATTTTATTGCTCTGAATTGTATATAATACTTGAGAATTTTCCCATACTCGAACTACAATATTTATTCAAAACATTTAAATATTTTTATAAAAAATATTCTCCATATATATACGAAAGCTCAGAGAAAGTAGGTGAAACAAAACTAAAAAGTCTTTATTAAGCCAAAAGATACTTAGAAAAGAAATTAAAAATATGGAGAATATTTCATTTTATTTTAGATATACAATTTTGTATAATCTTTATTTAGTATTAAAATTTAGTCTACACCTTGTCATAGATTTGCTTGTATTAGATCCACATATTTATCTATTCAATAATATGATTCTTCCATATACAAAGGTTCTGCTTTTAAGGAATCGTAACTTGGTGTATTAATAATTATATTTTATTAAAACTTTATTCTGAATAATCTCTTTTATCAGTGTAAATAAAGATATAACACTTTTCTTATTTTAAAGCGAAACTATAAATAAACTTCAATTTAAATGTCTGTATATATACTTTAATTATTAGAAGCGAATAGAATATACCCTTACTTGAGATTAAATTGAATTCATTTTTATCGTGCTTACTATTTTTAACAAAAAATATATTAATAATTTATATTAATAGATAACTGATATAAATATTTTATTGTTGTATAATTTAGATGATAAAGTGTAAGGGAATTTTGTCAAATTGCCTCTCACGGAATAGTAGTTAAGACAATATTTATCAGTAATTATTAGTTATAGGAATGATTGTTTGCTACTAAAGTGTCTCGTAAATCAAGGATGAAAATTTAGTTTCCGCGGTACAGTAAAATAGGGAATGAAAAAAGCAGCTATAAACGACAGAGGCATATCCACCACGTACTTAAACTCGACGAATCGTAAAATATCAATCGTAATCAAATGCATCGTGAGTTCCACGATCCTCCATGTTTCATGAAGTAGAAAGAGCTTGCGTTTAGTCGGCCACGCGTATACACGCGCCCCTGCTTTATTACGCGGAATCGTCCAAAAATCCATTATGTGGAATCGTGTGCATGCCTTGCACGACTATAATGTCCTGTTGCGTGTACGTTGCCGTATGATTTTCACCCCTATATTCGAATTATTCGCATATTGAACTGTAGAAAGAGTCCTTATACACATTTGCACGGCAATTATAATTTTTAAAGCTTACAAGAAAGCATTTTTTGATACAACTTTATCAAAAGTTCAGGCATGCTACTACATTTATATTAGTAGTAAGGGTACCTTATAGCGCGCCGGAATGGGCGTGGCCTAACAACAATGGGAACAATGGGATTGTCTAGCGCGAACAATGGGAACAATTGGAACAATGGTATTGTCTAGCGCGACAATGGGGTTGTCTAGCACGTACAATGGGGTTGTCTAGCGTGGACAATGGGGTGTCTACCCCGGTGGTGACGTCACGACGGGGGGCCCGCGCGTGCCAGAGAGGGAGTGAGAGGGAAAGAGGGAGAAAGCTTCGCTCTCTCTCTCTCTCTCTCTCTCTCTCGTACTTATGCTGACGTTACAGCGGGGCCGGAGGCCCGCGCGTGTATGTGTGAGAGAGAGAGCAAGAGAGGTTGCGCGCGCAGTGCGTCTCTTGCAGTAAGAAGAGTGACGCATGTAAGAGAGAGAGAGAGCACTACTGCGCGTACCCACGCTCTCTTCCTCTACCTCTCTCTCTCGCACTCACGCAGAGATACTGATGATGCGCTAGGCTATTCGGACGCCGTGTTATAATAGCTGACCCAGAGCGTCTATGTTGGTGTGTGTGAGAGAGAGAACGAGTATGCAGTATGCGTATAGACTTATATTTAACATGGTACGAATGGGAGTTGGAGGTGAGAGGGTTAAATAATTAAATGTACGTAATTTGTAGATAAATTCCCAGATGTTTATTCATGTATTATAATATAAAAGGAGAGAATGAGACATAGAATGAATAATTACGCACGCAGAGATATACATACATATAGATGATTATACAATACATAAAATTAAAACTAGATTTGACACTCGGTTAATATTAAGGATAAGAGTAGCTTAAGAATAGACGCAAAGACACTCACACACATTTTATTATACGAAACTTATAAATAGACAGTGATTCCGGTTGACCTGATAAAACTTATAATAAATTCACACACTTAGATATAGAGTAAATAAGAGTAAAATTATACGTGTTTTGCATTCGGTTAAATATATATTACGTTAATAATAGAAACTTACAACTAATGTACCTGTTTATATATTATAATTAAAATTATTATTATTATTATTATGTATTCTTTTACATGTTTGCAAATGAGTTATACAATGAACATTCTTCTTACAATTATTATTATAATGAAAATTATTGTTGATATTCTTATAAAATAATTTTAAATTTAATTTATCGTATGCAGTATCGTCGGTGAACAGTCTCCAAAAACTGTCCATGCAATGACCGTGAGACATGTGATGAATGAAATTAACGCAATACTGACCACACAGGATAGAAGCGAAATCTTGTAGCTGCTTAGGACTCCAGGTGTAAACCTTACAGTTTCTTCGGAGACATTGAATATGTTGTGGTACGGTGGGTGGTCAACCGAAACTGTCAAAGAAGTATCCGATTCCGCGTTTATCGATGTAGATGGCCAGCCAATGCTCACCGGGTTTTCGGTGGTCCTCATTGTTAACAACAATTGCAGTCGGCTTCGTCAGAATCTGAGGAATCTTGTCCGCAGGGTACACTCCCACTGTCTGCAGAGGCAAAATTTTTATTGCGTTGAGTATTTGCAACGTGTTCATGCTTCGCAGCGGCTTCCTCCTCCTCGCGTACTATGTCGTATAAATGATCGGCATCGATCATATCTTGGGAGATGGTGGAAATACTTGTGTTGCTAGCATCTATAGGAGTTGAGTATGCAGTACAAGTTACGGTTATCGGAGTGCTCTGTCTTGATTTGGTTGGTGTTGGCGTTTTTTGTCGTGGTTTCCCAGACGGAGTTCCTTGTCTCGAAGACGCAATAATTATATGTCGTCTTTTGTCCTTGTTGATGTCCTCTTTTTCCGTTTCCTTCTTTTTTTCTTTTAGATCGATGACTTTGCTGGTTGAAGGGCGATAGGCTAATGTTTTATGCAGCCAAATACGTAGTTTATATGCATATGTCAATGCACAACTCATGTACTCCCTTTTCCGTCCATGTAAAAAACAAAAGTGGTCGTTAACGCGTGGAAGGTTTCTAAACGACGGACAGTTGAACTCCTCCAAATTGATTATTTGTCTAGCAAGAAGGTTTTGTAGGAATAAATCTTTAGGTATTCCCCTAACGTAGATCCTCAAAGCGTTTCGTGCAACTTCTCGTAGACTGTTGTACACGTCGACACTGTTGGATTCACCGTCAAACCATTCTATGCCATGGTGATAGCACGTTAAGTAACTGTTTGTGGCTACGATACCCTTGGAGAGTTCTGTGTAGTCGTATGGAGCCTTGATCAGCCAGTGTGCTATGAAATTGCAATCTACGCCGAGAACAGCAATTTCTTTCGGTAGAAAGAGACCTTCCTTGTCGTGAAACGCTTGAATATCGATTATATAATCGAGCTTCTCCATGCCGTTTGAGTTGCGGAGAACTTGAGTCACTTGTACTACACCACTCAAGGTAACAAGCTGAACTGACAAAATGTTTTTCCTTGGCTCAGCAGAATACCTTTAAGACCTCCTTCTTCTCACTGAATTGAAAAGAAAAGTTTTTAAAGAAAATCCCTACCATTTTTTTTTGACTCCTCCTACTTTGAGTTTAAGAATGAAAATCTGTTACGACCTGTCTAACAGAGTCGATTTCAAGAACGTTGTCAAACTCGGCATAAACGATACAATTAATCGTTTTATTCAATGCACTTTGAAATTTAACTTCGTTTCTGAGACTTCCAGATTTTACTAAATTCCAATGAGAAAAACTATTTGCCGAAAAATCTGGTGTAAGATCGAAAGCGAATAGACAATAACCATTAGGGTAATTCTCTCTACTGATAGAATTTCCTTCGTTAAGAAAATGTATACCAGTACCTGAGAACAAGGTGTGATATGCGTCAACGTACATTGGTCTTGTATTCGAAAACGTAGGTTGTAAAGGTTTCGAAGGTACTTGTACACCATCTACGTAGAGAGACAAGTAATTTATACCGTAATTTTGAAAATTGAAAGGATTCAAAGTTTTGTTTCCATTGAAAGCCTTATTATCAACAAATCCCAGTATCACTCGGTCCTTGCAATCGAATTGAACTGCAATTTTATTTTATTTTTATCGTCATCGTTTCTATTATTAATAAGATTTACGATACTGTCAAAATTAATCTTTTTTGAATTCTCATAATTTAATTTTATTCCTTTAATTTTACAAATTTCAAATGTTTCATCTTTACTATTTCTTACCTTAAAAGCATAAAATTTTGGACCTCCTGAAACAAATTTTTCAATATATGAACCTTTACCGTAAATTTCCAATTCGCAGGTTAATTCGCCTAACATGGACCCTACCTTTGGTTCGTACGTATCACTCGGTTTACTTGTAAAAATAATTGAGTCGGTGTCGTAGTAAAGTACGCGTCTATCTAGTTTTTCTAAATACGAATACAATAACAAACGAGCCTGTGCTGTAGTGTAGGCGGCGATCGCTACGTTACTACACCCCGACCCAGTTTCTGTTTCTTTAATGTATTCTATAGAGACATAGAGTACCTTGTCGTTCGCTATAACGATTTGTTTCACATTTATCTCGGGGTCTGAAAAAAGTTTGAGCAAGCTTTGATAATCTTTGACGATTTCCGTTCTCGTAAGATTATCGCGTTGCCCAAACTTTCCCCAGAATGAATTTAAACATAATTTAGCTACCAAGCGTAAACCAGGGTTTTTTTTAATTAATTTCGGATCTAAATTTATTCCCTCTTTATTTTTATACTCTTCTATAAATTGTTTTTCTTTTATGTCGTCTGTACATTCACTGGGATACCCACTGGCCTCTTGCTTTAATTTTAAGAAAGTATTAATATATTCGTTAAAAAGACCGTCTGTATTGGCTGTATATTGACAAACACTATACTGCCAAATCGCGTGAATTTTTATTAATTTATAGCCGCGTTCTAAACTTTTTTTTATTTCATCAGATACCCATGTACCTGTAAAAATACGTTCTTCTTCTCGGTCGTGCGTGCACTCTTGCTCATTTAGCATTTCTGTGCAGGTACGACACAATGGAAAAAGTAATCTTTCGTGCATTTTTACCGGTAACACGGGATGAAATAAATTTCGCGGAGGTAAAATGTCGCATTTTACTAAACCTTCGACATTATTGAAATTGTTAAAATCGGTACCTGCTAATTCGTTACATTGTTGACCAATATAAATTTTTGGATGACCTAGTGGGTATTTTCCGTACTTGTTAATGTACGGATACAGCGAACATACATCTAAATATTTAATTTTTTCGCTGTCTTTCGTCTCGTACATAATTACGGTATTACCTGTACGACCACCGTAAAACGCATCCCTCGGTTCTATTTTAATTCCTTTTAAAAGAGGATGTGATTTTAAAAAGTTATTTAAATCGGTATTATCTGATAAATATTCTTTACAATCACACCCCCACATTTCTATTACAATATATCCGAAGCTTTCAATGTGTTTAGTTTTTAAAACGGTTTTTTCGTAACGACTGTTAAAAGTCGAACCGTCTGTTAAAATTTTATCACGACTCGACGAAAAACAGCGAGGACACCCGTGGTAAAAACAACCGTGATATTCATAAACGGTACCCTTATGGTTTACGCTCGGTAAAAAACCATCAACTCGGAAACCTTCGGTTAAAATATATTCTCGAGCGCGTGCGGCGTGTATAATTTCGCGACCGATTTTTTTTTCTTCACACAGAAGCCACGAAATAGCTTCTTGTGAATTTTCACCCGTTTGCGCATAGCCAGTTGACGGTATTATACCGATTGTATCTTTTTTTAAAAAATTTTTACGGTATAATATCGAACAGGCTGAAGCTATCGTTACAGCTTCTTCAAATGGGCATACGTTATATTTTTTAAATATTTCGCGAAAATTTATGCACGCCTCTCGCAATATATTTACGTCGTCTATACAATATTTTATTATTTCGTTGCGTAAATTATATACATCATTTTTGTCAATACTATTGTACCAATTATAGAACGTTTGTCGATCTTCGCTCGACATCGTTTCGGGGGAAAAATATTTATCATCCGGAATCGACCTTACATAATTTATATTTTCTTTTGTATTAAAGAGATGTGGAAAGTAACCTTTCTTTACATCAACTGAAAGCCCAAATGCTTTGGGTAAATTTGCCAATTTCATTGGCATGTAATTGATACTATCAATAAATTTTGTATTTTTTAATTGCAATTTTATAATATTTCGACCATTCATTATAACGGTTGGCGAGACATTTTCATTAAAATAAATTTTTAAAAAATCGATTAAATATTTTAAAATAAATTGAGAGTCGAAAGCCCGTGCATTATGCGCAATACAAATAATATCATTAAAATTCGTTTTTTTTCTAATTACTAAATTTAAAAAACCACGTATCGAATTATCACCTTCGAATACGTGTTGACGAACACCGCAAAACGAACACAAATATTTTAAATCGGTTTTTTTACAATCGTCGCAACATAATTGTGCGACACATAAATTAACGTTATGTTTCAAAGATTTTTCGCCGTAAATTTCATCTTGACGGGTCTCAAAATCATAAAAAACAAATTGAGTACACAATTTATTCATAGAATGTCTCGAACGACATTTACTACAATATTTTTCACCGCAATTGTGTAATTCTTTTCTTAAATCTACAATACGGTTACATGTAGAACAATATTTTAAACTATCACATACGCTTTTTACCGTTTTTTTTTGATGTTTTACAACTAATCGAGCCGGGTCGCTTGTGCATTTCAAAACACGCGTCATTATAAAATACGCGCTTACAATCAATACACGAAATTTCATTAACCTTTTCGCAATTGAAATTGTTCAAACATTGTGTACACTGTCTCGTACACTTGTGAGTTAAAATATTTTTATAAGCCAGATTGCAGTTTATGCAATACCGAAATTTTGACACGATCGCTAAAATGTTTAAGATTAAATCAAAATGTTTATTATTAAAATTGTACAATAAGTAAATTGTTTTCATATTTAAACTTTCGTTAGAAAAATACGATGTTCCGTCAAAAATTGGTTTTGCGCCTTTTCCAAAATTATTTTCTTCGAAAATTATTAATTTTATATTTTTTTCAAGATATAATTTTGAAATAACCTGAATTCGTCAGGACCACATTCGTTTTCTGGAATTTTTATGTTTGCAAGAGTGCACAAGTTTTGCGCACACTCTGTTTGCCGAAAACGCATGTGGTGGGAAATAGCCTTCCATTCGTTTCGCCATTCGGGAGTGTTTACTTTCCTCGAGTAGACTTCACAGCAAGCAAGAGTGCGGGGATGGCATAAATTATCTTTATTTTTTATTCTGAGGATTGATTTTTTGTGAAAATCAACCTCTTTGTTCTCAACACCTGAATTTCCCTTACCGACGGGCATTTCAACGTAAATAACGTTGATATTCAACGATTCATCAATTGAAAAATCGGAATTGCTTTGACAGATCTTGCCAAACAGTTCTCATATTTCTTTTGATTGAAAATCTTGTACACGTGTAAAACGCGACTCGGCACTACCTAACGCAAATTTGTCGGAACTTAAAGTTATTCCGATCATATCGCTGTTCGAGCGATCTTTTAACGTGTTATTTCTTGAAACGCATCTTCGACATATTTAACAGGATTTTCGCTTCCTGCGTAATCTATAATCTTAAACTTTATCTCGCGACCTAATGTACGAAGACGGGGCACATATCGCTCGCTATTTTCCTGAAGATGTACAAGTTGGAATTCCGTGGTACGGTCTCCACTTATTTGTTTTTCATACAGAGACGCTAAATAAAAATATATTATTATTATTATTAGTATATAATTCGCTTACTAATTTTTTATTGAATAAATTGTTAAATTTTATAAAAACTTAAAAGTTATTATTTTAATTATTTTTCAACGCGATGCCTCAATGAATCGAACACGCGTAAAATTGAATCGGCTGTTAGCGGATATACGTAAGGAGACATCTCACACTCCTCGCTTATCCATACTCCGACTATTCTTAAATTAATATTACTTTTGAATCTATATATGTTTACAATTATAGAATTATTTTAACACGTTTTATTATTATCATTATTTTAATTTTTAATTTTCAATACAGATTATTGTACTGTTGTATTGAACAAAAAGTGTTAAAATAATACTATAACTATTGTCAAATGTAATAAAAATGTTACTCACCGATTTGTGATATCTGTCCTAATGCGTAATCATTCAACGCATATTCTGACTTATGATATTTTACACTTATCCAACCACTTTCCTTCTCGTCGGTACGGTATCCTCCTTTGTGACTGTAATTTAGGGCTGATTGGATAACCTCATCGTCATCTCCATCGTCCGAGAGATTTTCATTCCGGCTGGACATTTGAATTTCTATGCTCTCGATAGCTTCTTCAGAATTTCGTGCAAGGGTTTTATCGATGCGAGCAGCCTCGCGCTCGAGTCCACTTAGCAAACTCTGACCTCGACGACGTATCTCTGAGATACGTTCCGCTTGACGAATTGTTGGTTCGCGTATTTCTCTCTGAACCGTTATGTCGCCTAACTCACGACGTAATTGAGAAATACAGCTTTCCTCCGATATAATTTCTAAAATTTATTCAAGATACAAAACTAAAAAAATTGTATAATTATTATTTTTATTTATATTTTTAAAACCGAAATAACTACCTGATCTTTCGTAATGTTTAAAAACTTCGTCCAATGAAATATGGTTTCTAAGACCGCGAGAAATTAATATATCACCCGCGATCAACGTGGCAAACTCGTCGCCAAGTAAAAACATTTTATAAATTAAATAAACTGTTTTACATTTAAAATTCGAATAACTTCGATCATGCAATCGCGACCCTGATTTAACGTCATGTTGCTGGACAAGAATATAAAAAAGTCGCGATCAAACGTTTCCGTTATTGACGGTATAAAAACCGACAAAAATCCAATAACGCGAGATAAAATTATAAAGTTATTTAAAATTACTCCTTCCATTGCAAACCCTTGTTTTATTTATCGTGGCGCGATTTCCTTTTTTTAATAATTATTTTTTCATTTGATTTAGTTTTGAACGTTCGTTTTTCACAGTTTTTAAATTTTGCCTGCGTTGATTCGTGAATATGTGCACTTTTTTTTATTAACTCTCACTTGTTTTCACTGTATTCACAAATGCACTTTCACAGTTTTATAATATATAAATTTTTATAATATATAGTTTTTATAATAGTATAAACGAACACGAAATTATATTTTTATGTATGCGTTAAGATTCTTTCGCGTCGAAAGCAAGATTTGAACTAACTACCATCTCCAATTTTTTCTAGCAAATTAACTTTTTCTATGACAACCCCACTCTTACTTTTTTTGTAAATTTCTAGACACAACGAAAAATCTCAAAGACATTTAGAAAAATGTTTTGAAACACGTTACCTACGGTTGGTTGAAAAAGATGGAAACATAAATTTTTTGCGTTTCGCGGTACTTTACCCACACCTTACAAATTTTCCCATAATCGGCGAAATTTTACGATCAGAGTTTTCTTTTGAAATTCAAACAAACAAGAATTTTTTTTTCGAGACACCGTTATCTTTTGCCTTATGCATTTTCATTTAAGAAAAGTATCTTAACGCGTTTTCTTTCTCTTCTGAAATACGTAAAAAAAAAGTTTTTATTAATACAGGTGACTTTGAAGTTACTTGTAACCAACAATAAAGTTTTAAAGAATCCTGACAAAGTGAAATAATTTTCATCCATGCAAACATTCAAAAATCTGTTTAAGCTTATCAAAAAAAATGTTTTTTGTATGAAACTCTTTTTGACCTCCCTAACGTTTCCTACAAAGAAAAAAATATCCTATTGAAAAAAAAAATTTTAATTATACATTATCTATTATACAATTATACTTAAATATCTTTTATAATTAAGAGACCATTAATTCAAATCTCAATAGCTCAATACTCAAATCAAATTGTTCCTGTGAAAAGAAATATCGAATAATTATAATATTACAGATGAATCGATCAATGATCAATGAAATCAATACCTGCTCACATCAAACGTTCTTAACTGTTACCGACGCATGTTTCTTACACTGATGCCTCTCTACCTTAACCTCTCCGATATCGAAGGGTAAATTCTACTTTACCAGCTCACATGGTAACACTGCATTCTCCCCAATCTTACCAATAGCTACCTACTATGATTCAATCACATCTCACTAGAAGACTTCTTAATTCACTTTTTTCGCCTTTTTTGCCACGCATGCATCATTTTTAACCTGAAATATAAAGATTGATATTCGTGTGTAAAACTGCTCTCTACAACTCAAAAAACTAGTTGACCTATATCGATATGTGAAACAAACGAAAAAAAAAGAAAAATCCATAGATATCTGAAACAGAGGTAAAATAAAATAAAGCGACATCTGAAACAAACAAACAAAAAAGAAAAATCCGTTGATATCTGAAACAGCGAAAAGAACACAAAAATCGTTGTACAGAAAAAAATTTCTTGATCCTTCTATGTCATTGCCCAGAAACAATAAAAAAATAGTAGGAAAGTATATCACCTTATTATTCACACCGCCGTAGCTCCTTCTCGTCGACCTTCTCGTCGACTATTGACCAGAACGTTGCGCAACTCGTATAAATAACATTCACCCCACTAACGGATACTTGCCGTGCAGCATGCGTGCGCAGATACTAACTCGCGGTGGGGAGCGAGTTCACTCGCGGTATATGCATCGGTGGGAGATGCGCGCGCACGCGTATTCATGGTGGGGCGCGCTCGCGAATACTCCCGCTGCTTACGCAATAGTGTGCGTGAGCATGCGTATTCGTAGTGGAGCGCGCTCGAGTATACTCCCGCTGCTTATGCAATAGTGTGCGCGCGCAAGGGTATTCGTGGTAGGGTTTATAATCCTTGTTACACTGTAGTATGATGCCCATGCATATCATATTAAAGTAGGGCTGATCCAGTCTGCGCGCGCATAATTAATTAATAAATGGCAGAGGAGGGCGCGCATGTGTACTAAGCATGATTGTGGGTATAAAAAGTGGGTTAAAAAACGTTGTACATCATTCGTCGATTACTTTTTGTACAATTTAAAAGCATTACTACATTAGTATAAAAATCGTAAGTATTACAGTATCTTTTTTTATCTACATTATTTCTAATTTAAACAAATTAAATGGTTTTTTAAAAATTTTTGTTACAGAATATGCAGTATTTTGATTCATAAATATGCAGTAAATTGTTTTCAAAGAAGTTGCGATTCTTGATCTAAACAACGACTATGCTACACCCAGTATATATCTATTTCAACCACCATGTGAATGGAGTTCACTACCAATGGAAGCACGTGATAAGCTTGATAATATTTATATTAAAATAGAGCAGCATTTACAACCTACGTTATATGTAAAAGGCTTGCAAAAAGTTGAATGGCTTAAACCGTACTTCTCAAGTGTAAAAAATTTGGAAGACTTCAATTGTCCACCTTTACGCCAACTGCTTACAAATATAAAAGTTCAATGCGATAACCATTACCCAAGTATGCAGAAAAATTGTGTAGTAAGAAATGTGTGTGCTTTAAAAGAGTGGCTTATAAGTAACTTTGGTCCCATGACCTCATCGAGCTATAGTACGTGTTCGGCAGACGATGAAGCTGATGATGGGGAAGGGGCACTTGATCTGACGATTAATAATAATAATAAGTTTATTTATTTATTCTAAAAGTAAATTATTTAGTTCGGTGTGACCGATAATACATATACATATAATAATAAGTTTAGTTATTTAAAAACTGTAAACTCGGTCGGGGAATCATCGAGAAATAGAGTGGGGTAATATCAGTCTGCTATAAAAGTGCGAGTTACTAGGCTTGAACATCATTTCCATACTACTGACAACTGATTAAAGATTGAATATAAGTAAAATATGGAGCAGTTAAATACAGCAGCCCGGTCATCATGCTACTTGCCTTCTCATAGACTTAAGATTTTAACTGTAGGAAAGAGATATCCTATAACATATGTGAAACGCGTTAAAACTTAATTTAGTGAGAAAGTAGTAGTGAAATTAAATAAAAGGTTTGATGTATTTATGCCGGCGCAAATAAATAAACATTTACTGGAAACTGAAAATGCGTTTAACTTTTTAAGCGATGAAATAAATAAGCGTGTTATATATCTCAAATATTTGGGAAATTGTAAAGTTGAATTTGTATGAATGTGTAAATGTGTATGCATGAGTGTTAAATCGTTTATATTCAATTAAGCTTGTAAAAATTTTGTAACAAAATTATTTCTTTTTTACAATATATGTATTACACCAATTTATAGTATTATAATTTTTAACCCATCTTCTTATCCTCTCTCCTTAAATACACTTAACATAATAATATCTAAATAAATTAATTTATTGAAAAAAATTCTTTTTAAACTGCTTTAAAAATTTACTATTTGTTTTATAAGAATATTGATTTATATTATAACAAGTAATTTTCCAATCAACTTAAACATACATGTTTTGAATTATTATTTTTCAATACTCAATAGTATAATTAACTACAATATTACTACTCTAACTTTAACCATCAACTCAGCGTTGGGTCGTATCCAGTATACAGAAGAAAAGCCTTTGATTAAAAAGAAGTCAATGGTAAGTTTATATCAACGATTGACGAAATCATTGATTGAATATTCACATGCAAAATTGTGCGATGAATGACAAGTTGTAAATGTTGTTTGCGAGAGAAAACTGAGGATTGCACTCGCATTAGCAAGATGGCGAGCGCGCGTGCCGATGGGGGACGCTCGCATCGATGCGCCATACCATCGTAAATTAGGTTAGATTCAGGGGGCGCTCGCATCGATATGTCATGATAAAGCAGGTTTTAATCGATATGCCATGGGAAAGCAAGTTCTTATCGATATGCCATGGAAAAGCAGGTTTTTATTGGAGGCGCGCGCATCGATATGCCAGGCCAGTAAGGTAGGCAACTTTTAGCACGGATCAAAACATGCTATGATGGTAAGTGGCTTAGAATCCTCTTTGCCCCAGCTACTTAGAATGAATAATTACGCACGCAGATACATACATCTAGATAATTATACAGTATATAAAATTAAAACTAGATCTGACACTCGATTAATATTAATTATAATATTACGTTAAAAATAGACACAAAGGCACACACACACACACATTTTATTATACGAAACTTATAATTACGAAGCTTACAAATAAATAGTGAATCCTCCGTGGTAAAAAATAAAGCATCAGTTATGGTCAGTTCATCATGTATTGACCATTTCAGGGTGGCCAGAAGATTAGACCAGAGTTTGACCATAGGTTGACCAGAATACGGACTACGCTCTTTAAATTTCTAATCTCAAAGGTTGCCTTAATATTTTGTCATTTAACTAAAATTTTAGCACTTTTGACTTTCTACGCGATTAAAGCATTAGAAATTAAACTATTTAAATTAAACTCACTAAACAAACAAGGAAACTATTCGCTGATAATCCTGAAATCTCTTATATTAGTGTTCGTATGCAAAAATATCAGTTCATTACTATATGCAGCTATTCATCGATGAAGCTCAAATTTCTTATATTAGTGTTTATATACAAAAATATCAGTTCATTACTATATGCAGCTATTCATCGATGAAACTCAAATCTCTTATATTAGTATTCGTATGCAAAAATATCAGTTTATTACTACTTATATGCTATTCATCGATGAAGCTGAAATAACTTTTGCTGTTATTCGCATGCAAAAATCTCATTTTTAGGGAAACTGTACTTTGAACATAAATATTCTTAAATTTATTAAATAAAGCTCAAATTACTTATTCTGGTATTCGTACACAAGATCAAGATTTCTGAAAAAAATTTTTTTTCAATTGTGACACTTTATTTTTACAATTTTTCGTTGAAAAATTATTTTAACAAAATAGTTTATTACGTCTATTTTTTTTAACAAACTGTAAATATTAAAAAAAAATTTATTCGTCAAACTTGAATACATAAATACATATATGCATATGAATATATATATATATTTTTATTTTTCTTTTATTTTTATGCACTTATTCTAGTAAATCCAAAAGAGGAAAAAAAATAAACATGAGGAAGGGAAGGCTGAAAGTAAGGAAGAAATCATTCATTTTGTTAATATTCTTGTCCAGCTGTCCTTGTTTGTCTTCTAAGGAGCTCGTATACTTCCTCCTTGCATGAATCGCAGACATGGAGTGATAAATCTCCATATTCCCAGGTGCACCAACAATTCGATCCTTGGTATCTGGGGATGTCAAATCGGCCAATGAATTCACATCGCGGGCAATAATGCCGCGTGTTTTTCACCCTTAAACCACATTCCACGTAACGAGCTGGTCGCTCGACTTCTTCCGTGCTGCCGTAATCCAGTAGGAATAATCCCTCTAGATTCAGATCGCTGTCCCAATGATTTGTTACTCCTGGCTTCAGTAATCTGTCCATTACATTTTCCAGAAAACTGCGGTATTTCTGCCGGTGGTACCGCACTATGTTTGGATCCAACTCATTGCAGATCCTCTCTCGTACGTGTTGCGTGTTCCACCAGTGGCTGGCTATTCTTTCGTCAGAAGTGTATGCTGGATAGTGGTGTCCGCTTATTCCTATTCGGGCACGAGTTGTCCGACGTTCTTGTCCGTCTCTCATCAGGTACACCCATAAAGTATTTTCTTAGAAGCTCCCACAGAACTATTATTTTTTTTAATACTCGTCGTTCCTTCATTCACCCCACTGACGACTCGAGTTCTATGTCTATGTCCCAGTTATCGTTGCTCATCTTGATGTATGGGGGTTGACGTGTGGCCGTGTTGTTGCTACAATTAAGAATAGATTGTCAAGCGTGAAACTCCCCTATTTATAGGCTGGTACTGTTGGATTTTATGTTTTCTCCGCCCCCGTGACTTAATTATGATTCAGGGAAAACCCTGGATTGGATAAAAAAGAAATAGGTAAAATCAAGTTTTTTTATAATATATATCCTATTCATATACATATATTTATGTATTGCGCAAGTTCGAAAGTTGTTATAATTTCTTTATAAACAAACATTTACATTTATATGATAAGCAAGCATATTGTTTACAATATATTTTTTTTATTATAATAAGTAATTATATACACCGTTCGAACGGTTCATACGTCTGGGTGTCGTCGTGGTGTTTTCGGAGTTGCATATACGTGTTCTCGAGGTAAGAAATTCCATTGCATTGTCGGATCAACTGGTCGCATTGGGACGTATTCTACTTTGTCTTTTCTTGATTTCTTAATACATTTTTGGAAAATATATCCATGTAAGTAAGCATCAGTTATTTGATTTTCAATTTTAACATTAATAGTTTTATCCGGTTTTAAATCGCTCGGAAGGTTTTTCCCTGCTCCGATCAACTGCATTGGTGGTAAATAGTACATGTCCTTTTCTCTCACCAGCAGCTCTGAAGCGTAGTAGATGTTATCGTGAAGCTTAAAGTGGCAGCCCGTTGAGAGGGAAATCATTCCTGCTTGTTGAAAGGTGTATGTCTCCTCGAATCCTGGGCAAAATACATTTACGGGTGTAGGCTTTGCGACTGAGTAAACATAGTGTCTTGGATGAGCAGTTTTAATGATGTATAAGTTATTGCATTGCATAAAATTAATTTTGCATGAACTAAAAGTTGCATAATCTTGTTCTAGAGAGCCGCGGTGGCTCATGGGTAGAGCTCCCGACTCTCACACCGAGGGTCGTGGGTTCGATCCCAGACGTATACCTCTGAAAATTTTTTCATGTACATTTTTCGAACACCGCGACTCAGTGGCTCGGCGTGTCACTGTAATGTGACGCCAGTTCAGGTGCGTGTGCGTTTCGTGCACTTGTCAGTGCATGAGAGGCACGGGCATCTGAAATATAGGGAACGTTAGGGACGCGAAGATGTAAAGAGGATCGCGGTGGTTCCATCGGGAGAACAGGAAACTGTAATTATTAGATTAATTACAGTGACCGATGATATCTTCCGATGGACACAAGCACCACTGTTTCAACTACATGTGCTTTGTTTACAGACACACCGTTCACCTCTGTCGCTGATTAGCCCTGGCAGCATAAATAGAGCGACGTTAAATAACAAAAAAAAAAAAAAAAAATCTTGTTCTAGCAATAATTGGTTTTCACACTCTCGTTGGAGATGCACAGAGTTTTCCCTTACGCATATATAATTCCTTTGTAATTTAATGCATCTCGACAGCTGCGTTGTACTTAAAAAGGTATGCTTTTCCCCGTTGGGGAGAGAGGCTATAAAATCATCCCTGGGTTGAATGTACGCTGCATTATGGATTAAATCCCCTTGTTGAAAAACTGGCACTGGAATCATTTTGTACAAGGTTTCCTTTTCTACCATTGGCATTATTATTTGCATAATTATGTGATCTTTATAAATTGTTAATTCTCTTGACAAAGCAAACTCGACAATTATAGCCGCATTTATTTGTTCAATTTTTACCGGATTCTTGGTCTCGGATACCTTTTCTATCATTTTTAAAATAATTCTTATTGAATTGCATGGTCCAGATTTGTGTAGATTTCCGGTTTACAAATGTATCTTTTGACTTAATTGCTAGATTTTCGCGTTGTAAGCATGAATCGGTTATTTCCCTACATTCTTCTTGTGCTATTTCTCCCAATGTTTTATAATCATGTAACGTTCTTTTCATTCGTGCGCCGAATTAGAAAGTGCTTTCGTTTCGTTTTTGCGATGCCCATGTAAGTTGAATTCTCAAACTAATCAAAGTACTTATAACATTATATCTTTGTACTTCTGCTAATGTATATATTTTTTTTCCATTTTACAATTTTTTTTTAAATTTTATAAATTAGTTATCAAATATAAATAGTTTCATTTCCAATGTAGAATTTATTGTGTCCAAAATCAATGTTTGGAATTGAGTTGAATGTTAATAGTTCAACGAGACCTAAAGCGTATGTCTTATCATGATCTAATTCAACAGGTGGAAAATAGTGAGTCTCCAATACTGAGGAGGTACCTGATAAGCTGAGAGTCAGAGATTCAATCATCTTGACTGTTCATCTATTACTAAAATCTTAACAGCAGCAACATTTATTTATAAAGATTATAATTGTCTCAATGGTTCAACAAATTTGCTAGAAATTTTAAGCAGAGGTGTCCACAAATAAAAGAATTAAATTCTTGATGTCTTTTATAATTATATTGAATTTTATTATTTTTTAAGTAATTAATAATATCTGTGGGTGGTCTCAAATCTCCAAAACTGTCGCAATAAGAAACGTTGTTACCATCTTTGCGATAAGCTACTCAATGATTACCAGGACCAGTTTTGTTATCGAGATTTACAATAGCTAAATCCTTATACCATGAACCACTGCGAGGTAATGAATCTCTCATCAACACTTCACGAAAATTTGATATTTTTAATTTCTGAACATATTTAAGTATATCGAGTTCATTCAGAGGTCGATGAGGAAGTATTATTTTGATAAAGTTTCTTTTTTCTTGGATATCTTTTTTTTCTTACATATTTTATTACTATTATTAACGACTATACCGAAACCTTTTTGATGTGGTTTCAAATATAAACCTTTTCCAAAAGCTAGTGATTCTATATGTAAGTTATGTCTTTTTTGCTCTACCAATTGTTTCTTACCAGCACTAGCTTTATTAACAACATTTGATATGCCAGCAGCGCCACCTGCCAAAGAACCAACGGCACTGAGACCTGCAAATATTGGAATGAGCGCTGGTAAGAAACCACCCATTTTTGGAATGGTTAGTATTCTTGATAATATTATTTTACGTTTACCTCCCACCTACTTTACGCCATCTCGTGCAGCTTTTAACGCTGATTTAATAACTACTTTTGAATCACAACTAGGTGTAATAAACTTTAATGTTTTATTAATTATTTTTTTTAATGAAAATTTTTTTTTCTGTTTATTTTTAAGTTTTTTTACTCCCATACCAAGTTTAGATTTCATTTTCATAACGTTTTTTATAGCATAAGCTGTAGCTTTTTCACCAAAATTAGCGTCCTTTGCAAACACACGATTCCACGCCTTCTCTGCTAAAACTCGATCGGCAGCGTTTCTAGCAGCAATATTTTCCCGGTTCTGTGAGTAAGCAATATCATGTTCCTTACAAGAAGCGTCCAATAAATTAATACCAGGATCTCCACGTTCTAACCTTTTTTTTAATTTAGTACCTGGTCCACAATATTGATAGCCTGGTACATGCAGTTCGAATGGTAATTTATTAATAAGTTTATTTAATGCACCTTTACCTTTGTGAACAATCATTTCACCCCAGAAGTTCAAGTATGAATGACTCTGAATCGTATAAATACTTCCTTTTATACTATTAGTCAACAGTTGTGATTGAAACTTTGAAAGCGATGGATTTCAAAAAACAGTCTCTCAAACTTCCAATCATAAGTTTTGATACTCTTACGGACGTAAAAGATAAAAATATTAAACGACATGGTGATTTGTTACCGAATACCATACGTGCTGTATTTTGTGGACCGTCAAACTGTAGAAAGACTAATGTGTTACTAGCGCTAATCACGCATCCTAATGGTTTAAAATTTGAGAATATTTACATATACTCGAAATCCTCGAGTGATTATATTGTCAAGTAATTTTAAATTACGTCAATTGGAAAATTTTTCTCATGACGTTACAAAGTGGTAAAGCCATAAATCGGTAAGATCTATAGATCGAAATTGAATATTGCTATTTGCAACATGTTTTGTGAAAGAGATGTAACGTTCCTTAGTCAATGGAAGCAAATCAAAGCGACCTGCAAAATTATTACAAACATCATAAATTATGAAATGTGCATCATAGCCACTGAGATTATGAAATACGACAGGTATCATTCTTGAGTCTTGATAATTAAGATTACAGCCAGCATGCGCAGGACCACTATATTTTTTCGTTAAATGATAGCGATCATGAATTTTAATTCGATTATCAAACGATTTTTCACAAATATGACAAACATTTGAATTTCTATGATAAGTAATTTTTTCTGAAGTCAGTGTTTCTATAGGCTCTGGATGTTTGTATACATGTTGAATAAAGCTAGCAATAAATTTTAATTCTTGAGCAAACCATTTGGCTGGAACTTGTCCACAATAGCAATTATATCTTGAAATATTTTCATCATAACTACATTTCAAATAGTATCCAATACTAAATATTTCATGCCTTTGAAATGCTACACTTTTCTTTATAATTTCATTGTCCTCCTTCTCTTGAACAATAGGTTTTAACAGATATTCACAGTCGGCATATATAATAAAAGGAATTTTTTCTTTACAATGAAAATTTTTAAATTTTATTACATTTTTGCCCTCTTTCGATAGAGTTATTTTACAATTATTCATTTCTTTACAACACAATTCATGTTCACGAGTTTTTATGTAGTATTAAAAAAATGTAAACATCTATCACATATGTATTGTTTACATTTTGTACTTGTAAAACTTTTCTTATTAATCTCAATAAGTCTTTGATATATACATAATGATATTTTATTTCATCATTACTGCAAACAGAATCTCTGATATCAAAAGAATTTGTAAATTTAAGTAGATTAATATGTTTATTTATTTTATTCTTTGTTAAATAAAGAGGTATAAAATTTTTGTTTTCGAAACCAAACACGTTTATTGATATGTCACTGTTTTTTTTCAAATCTGTGAATTTGACGTATAGATACTGGAAATGTGATACTTTTCATATTTAATTCATCGTTAAAAGGTAAATAATGTGTAACTCTATATGGATGATTTTTGTAAGAAACTCGATGCAAAGCGGATAGAATCGCCCATTTAAAACATTCTTCATCATAATTTTAGACATTTATACATGCTTTCTTTTTCTGTATGAACTCTGGTAACGGTATGTAAGATCCTGCAGCTCGTAGTGAATTATATCTATTTATATTAAGTTGAATATTTATAATTGAATCAAGTGTCCAACCAGAATCTCGCTCTTGAAATTCTTCTATATCTCTTAAAAGATAGTCTCGTACATGCTCACTAAACCATGATTTCAATAATGTATATGGAAAAATTTCAACGTTAGGTGTAGTAAAGTGTTTGGTACCGACTATTTCCTAAATATTATATTCAACATTATTTAAAATTTTTTTAAATTTGTATGATAATACAGTATTTATTTTATACGTTTTACCATTTTTTAATAGTTTTTTCACATTCTTTGTGAATAAAATTAAAACATCTTTTAAAAACGATGTTGAATCAATGTGCGTAATGTTTGCAATTACATTCTTTGCATGCGATTCTCAAAAGCACTATCCAATTGCATCCAACGAACTTGGTCACTTATATTTTTCTTTACTGATTCCTCCTCTTATTTTACTTTTGCAATTAACCGTACTTTCATGCATTCAACTTTAGAAATAGCATACAGTACCGCTTGTTTCTAAGATGTGGAAAGCAAATTATTATGAGAAACTTTTTGTAAAGTCTTGAGTGAAAAAGTACATTGGTTTATCCACCGATCTACATTTTCAGACTTAAATGTTGTTGTTGAAGAAATCAAATTTTCAGCTTCCTCCAAGTAACGTACATAAACTAGACACTCTGCTAAAATAATTTCCATTTTAGAGACGATGTGAAGCTCAAACTATTGAGAACAGAATGAAACCTCATTGTGGATACGTCTCATTATATACTCTTTATAAGAGAAATGGTGGGGGAAATATTGTGTGTAAAATGTTAATTAAAGATTTAAATGTGAGATAGCATGTACATGGAGAAAAAACTATGTGTGCAGTTCACATTCCCCGCGCTTTCGCTAGCGAGAGAGAGGACCTATATTGCAATGCGCCACCGCTCGAGTACGGAGAGAGACGCGAAGCTTTAACTCTCTGAGACGAGGGGGCGCAGCGACACCTCGAGTGGGGGAAGACGCCAAGCTTCGTCTACCGCGCCACCTCGAGTGACGCGTCACCGCGCGCGTGGGGGAAGAAGCCAAGCTTTGTCTGCCGCGCCACCTCGAGTGACGCGTCATCGCTAGCGTGGGGGCAGACGCCAAGCTTCGTCTCACACGCTAACTCGAGTGATGCGTCACCGCTCGAGTGGGAGGGTAGTTGACGCATGCGCAAAAGGAAGAAAGGTGTTAGGTAATTTTGTGTGTGTGTGTGTGTGTGTGTGTCTGTGTGTGCAGTTGGTTAGTTTAGATGCTGTATTAATAAATAAACTCAAATTATTTTTATAATATATATATATATATATATATATATATATTTAAACAAAATTATAGTGTACAAAACATTAAACTAACCTAATTAAAGTAATACTAATTATAAAAATAATGTTGTAAAAAATGTAGAAATTTATAAATAGACTTAAATCTAATAATATAAAAAACAATCTATAACTATAATTAAAAACTAAAAATGAAAATGTTAGGCTGTTTAAAAAAAACGTATAACATATAGATATAAAACAAATAATTCTAATAACTTAAGTAAAAAAACAAGTATAAAATTTTTTTTGGTAAAAAAGTAACTAAATTATTTTCTTTGGTCGCATTTTTCTTCTCTTTGTTGGTCCCGCTTCCTCCTCAATCGCTTCGTCTTTAATAAAATTGTCATAAAACTTTTGAAATTTTTTCCTCCGTACATTACTTTCAATGGGTAACGGGTTTTCCAACTGTAAAGAAAAAAAAATGGTGGTGGTGGTGTTGGTAGTGTTGGCGGTGGTGGTGTTGGTAATGCTGGTGGTGGTGGTGGTTAGGTGGATGCTGGGATGGGTTGAATATTAGGTGGGGGTGCAGGAGGCTTTTTGAAAGTGGGTGGTGAATGTATCGGTGATACAGGGTCTGGTGGGGTATTCATAGTACTGAAAATCCTATGCATCGGTGGTACCTCGTCCGCTTGTTCTTTGGTCTAACTTGTAAATAAATATAAAATATATGTTTATCTATAATTTACAAAAATAAATTTTGTATACTCACATGATCTTCCGCAGATTGTTGCGGGAGCTCGAGAATGCAATGCTCCGCTCGCTGTAAAAAGTTAATTAATTAAAAATTATGTAAAATTAAATTTTTATTTACAGACAAAAAAATTATATTAATGTACTTCCAACGGCAAATCTCGTTATCCACTCTGGAGAATGGATGTGCCAATTAGGCTAAAAAAATAATATAATTTATTTCAAACTAAGGTTTCTCGATCTTGGTGAATAAACCATACATTTAATTAGATGGCGACGTTTCGATGACTTTTCGTCATCTTCTTCAGGCTGTACTACTTGTCATTGAAATCTGTATTTAAGATAACATTTTAAATCGTAGTATCACTGAGTCGTCGCACTTTATCTCCTTAAAAGTTCCATAATTCCAGATTTCAATGACAAGTAGTATAGCCTGAAGAGGATGACGAAAAGTGATCGAAACTTCGCCATCTAATTAAATGTATGGTTTATTCACCAAGATCGAGAAACCTTAGTTTGAAATAAAATTTGCGTGGATGACAAAATATACGTCTACATATAATTTATTATTAATTTTTTATTCCAAAACACTAATATTAAAAATAACACTCACGTTTAACCTTTTACTCCATGGTGGTAGTGGCAGGTTTACAATAGGTCTTTTGACCCTCGCAAGTCGCGGATCATGCCGTTCATTGGTATTAATATGAATCGCTAATACCGATTATACACCGTCACTTTTTTCTACAACACTTCTTGCCACAATAACTGCTGGAGAAACCATGTTTCAACGATTAAGTTTTGAAAAATACTGGCAAAGTGAAATAATTTTCATCCTTGCAAACACTCAAAAATCTGTTTAAGCTTATCAAAAAAGTGTAGGATACATATTAAACATAAAGACTATTCTTTTTTGTATGAAACCCTTTTTGACCTCCCGAACGTTTCATACAAAGAATAAAATATCCTATTGAAAAAAAATAAAAATAAACTTATACATTAACTATTATACAAATGAAATTTCAATACCTTTTATCAATAAGAGACCATTAATTCAAATCTAATAACTCAATACTCAAATCAAATTGTACCTGTCAAAAAAAAATTTCAAATATTATTATATTACATAAGAATTGATCAATGGTAAAATCAATATCTACTCACATCAAAGGTTGTTAACTGTTACCGACGCATGTTTCACACATTGATGCCTCTCTACCTTACCCTCTCCGATATCAAAGGGTAAACTCTACTTTAGCAGCTCACATGGTAATACTGCATTCTCCCCGTCTTACCAACATCTACCTACTATGATTCAATCACATCTCGCTAGAGGGCTCCTCAATTCACTTTTTTCGCCTTCTTTGCCACGCATGCATTATTTTCAACCTGAAACATAAAGATTGATATTCTTATGTAAAACTGCTCTCTACAACTGAAAAAACTAGTTGACTTATATCAATATCTGAAACAAAAGAAAAAATCCTTTGACACCTGAAACAGAGAGAAGAAAAAAATACGGTGAGATCTGAAACAAACAAAAAAAGAAAATTCCATGGATATCTGAAACAGAGGTAAAATAAAAAAATACAGCGACATCTGAAACATACGAAAAAAAAAGAAAAATCCATGGATATCTGAAACAGAAGTAAAATAAAAAAATACAGCTACATCTGAAACAAACGAAAAAAAAGAAGAAACCTTGGATATCTGAAACAGAGGTAAAATAAAAAAAATACAGCTACATCTGAAACAAACGAAAAGAAGAAAAATCCATGGATATCTGAAACAAAGAAAAGAACACGAAGATCGTTGAACAGAAAAAAATTCCTTGATCCTTCTACATCATTACCCTGAAACACTAAAAAAAATAGTAAGAAAGAATATTACCTTATTATTCAGACCGCCGTAGCTCTTTCTCCTCGACCTTCTCGTCGCCTATTGATCGGAACGTTGCGCAAGTCGTATAAATAACATTCTCCCCACTAACGGATACTCGCGGTGCAGCATGTATGCGCAGATACTAACTCGCGGTGGGAGCGACTTTACTCGCGGTGTATGCATCAGTGAGAGTTGCGCGCGCACTCGTATTTGCGGTGGGAGATGCTCCCGCTGCTTACGCAATTGTGTGCGCGCGCACTCGTATTTGCGGTGGGGCGCGCTCGCAGTGGAAGATGCTCCCGCTGCTTGCGCAATTGTGTGCGCGCGCATGCGTATTCGCGGTGGGGTTTATAATTCTTGCTACGCTGTAGTATGATGCCCATGCATATTATATTAAAGTAGGGCTGATCCAGTCTGCACGCGCATAATTAATTAATAAATGGCAGAGGGGGCGCGCATGCGTACTAAGCATGATTGTGGGTTTAAATAGTGGGTTACAGAACGTCGTACATCATTCGACGATTACTTTTTGTACAATTTAAAAGCATTACTACATTAATTTAAAATTCGTAAGTATTACAGTATTTTTTTTTATATACATTATTTCTAATTTAATCATATTAAATGGTTTTTTAATAATTTTTGTTACAGAATATGCAGTATATTGTGGACTTGCAATGCTTCAAGAGCAGCAGAGATTTAGATTCTTGATCTAAACAACGACTATGCTATACCTCGTGTACATCTATTTCATCCACAATGTGAATGGGGTTCACTATCAATGGATGCACGTGATGAGAATATGTGGCTGACAAAATATAATCACGGTTTATTATGGTATTCTGGTGATACACCCTATTATAAGCTTGATAATATTTTTATTGAAATGGAGCAGCACTTACAACCTACGTTATATGTAAAAGGCTTGCAAAAGTTTCAATGGCTTAAACCATACTTCTCGAGTGTAAAAAATTTGGAAGACTTCAATTTTCCACCTTTACGCCAACTACTTACAAATGTAAAAGTTGAATGCGATAACCATTACCCAAGTGTGCAGAAAAATTGTGCAGTAAGAAATGTGTGTGCTTTAAAAGATTGGTTTATAAGTAACTTTGGACCCATGACCTTATCGACCTGTAGTACGTGTTCGGCAGACGATGAAGCTGATGATGGGGAAGGGGCACTTGATCTTACGATTAATAATAAGATTAATTATCTAAAAACTATACTCTCGGTGGGGGAAATATCGAGAAATAGAGTGGCTTGAGCATCATTCCATACTACTTACAACTGAGTAAAGACTGAATATAAGTAAAATATGGAGCAGTTAAACGCAGCAGTCCGATCGTCATGCTAGCTGTCATACTTGCCTTCTCGTAGACTTAAAGATTTAACTATAGGAGAGAGATACCCAATAACTTATGTTAAACGCGTTAAAACTAAATTTTGTGAGAAAGTAGTAGTGGAATTAAATAAAAGGTTTGATGTATTTATGCCGGCGCAAATAAATAAACATTTACTGGAAACTGAAAATGCGTTTAACTTTTTAAGCGATGAAATAAATAAGTGTATTTTATATCTCAAATACTTGGGAAATTGTAAAGTTGAATTTGTATGAATGTATGAATGTATATGCATGAGTGTTACATCGTTTATATTCAGTTAAGCTTGTAAAAATTTTGTAACAAAATAATTTTTTTTTACGATATATGTATTAAACCAATTTATAGTATTATAATTTTTAACCCATATTCTCATCCTCTCTCCTTAATTACACTTAACATAATAAAATCTAAATAAGTTAATTCATTGAAAAAAATTCATTTAAAAAAAAAATTCTTTTTAAACTGCTTTAAAAAATAATTATTTATTTTATAAGAATATTGATTTATATCATAAAAAGTAATTTTCCAATTAACTTTAACATACATTTTTTGATTTATTATTTCTTAATACTGAATATTACTACTCTAACATTAACCATCAACTCAGCGTTGGGTAGTGTCCAGTATACAGAAGAAAAGCCTTTGATTAAAAAGATGTAAGTGAATGGTAAGTTTATATCAACGGTCGACGAAATCATTGGTTGAATATTTACACGTAAAATTGTGAGATGAGTGACAAGTCGTAAATGTTGTTCGCAAACTGAGGATTGCACTCGCGTTGGCAAGATGGCGCGCGCGCGTGCCGATGGGGGATGCTCGCGTCAATACTGTCGTAAATTAGGTTAGTTTCAGGGGGCGCTCGCATCGATATGCCATGGTAAAGTAGGTTCCAATTGGGGGCGCGCGCATCGATATGCCATGGTAAAACAGCTTCTTATAGATATGCCATGGTAAAACAGGTTCTTATCGATAAAGCAGGTTCCTACTAGGGGGCGCGCATCGATATGCCAGGATTTGGTAAAGTAGGTTGCGTCGGTATTACCATCAATCGGTAAGGTAGGAAACTTTTTAGCACCGATTAGAACCTTGCTCTAATGGTAAGTGGCTTAGAATCCTCTTTGCCCCAGATATTTCTAATGTTTTCTAAATGCCAGCATTTCGGTGCCAGGTGGCCCTGTTTTATTGTTTCATTTAACTCTTCTACTTTATAGCATGCAAAATCTCTTTCAATTTCTATAGCTTCTGCAGTAGCTTCATCCAATTTACACACTTGCCCCATTCCTGCTTTAATTACCCAATACAAACCGCGAATAAAAAATTTTACTAAATCATTTTCTAAAGATTGATTGAAATTATTAGTTAACCTTTTTTATCTTCGAGTTGCTTCAGTTATTTCTTCGCCGATGGACCTAACCCTGTTTGAAAAAACTACGAAACTTTCTTCCCTTTTCTGTTTTACATTAGCTAATTTCACGTGTAATTGATGATAAGATTTCGCAGACCCAAAAATACTATCAAAAAATTTGCAATATCTTCAATCGATTCAAAATTTTTATTTGCTGCACTTTGCAATGCTTCTTCATATAATCTCACTTTAATTAATTTCGCTTGGTCCGGTTCATATTGTTCATGTATTATGTTGCACGCTTTCCTACATCCGTCAATAAATTGACTCAATGGAATATTTACCCCATTATATTTTGGAATTAACTCAAGAGCGTCTTTTATAGAAAGGGGCCTCACTTGTCCTAAGGTTTAGTTTGTTAAATACGAATTTAATCTTGGCAATCTCTCCGACACTAAATTAATATTATTACAGTTATTTTGTAAAATTGGTGTGCTTGTAGTGAATCGGACATTATTATTCCGTTTAACAATTTCAGGTTTCATTTGTTGTTCTGCAGTTTTTTCATTTTTATTTGTTGCATTTTCTGCCGAGAAGTAGGTTGTGTTATCGTCTGTTAGTTCGGGTTAAAACCTATCTCATTTACTTCTACTTTTGTTTTTGTTTCTAAATTTCCGATAATATAATCGATTATTAAATTTGGATTTACGCTTTTTTCTATAAAATCGCCTAAAGTCTCAATTAGATACTTATCTTCGCAAAATTCTATTATATCTTTTTTGTCTACGAATCCCTTTAATAAGTCAATTATTATAGGTATCTTTTTATCGAGCCCTACTGCTTCAGCTGACAAATGTATCCCGCTATCATGCCTATCTTTAAAAAATTTTAACAAACCAGCTAAAGATTTGTCCGAATTTTCAACACAAATATCTGGGTTTATTTTAAGCGCCTGCTTAAGCAAAATTGAAGCCGCGTCTTTATTTCGAGAATTCTCTTTTTCATTGGTGCCCGTGATCTATGCTAATAAGGAAGACAATTGCTCTAATCCTTCTTTAATTTTTAGGACGCGCCCCCACTTGTTACGTCCTAGGGTAGACGTAACGTAGAAAAATAAGATGGACTAAATTTAAATTAAAAATAGAGGTTCCCCGTTTTAGTACGCGTATAGCGTCAACGATGGGTGGCAATTCTCCTCGGTCTAGCACAGGTCATAGACTCTTCCGAAATTTACGTGCATGGGTAAGCCCGAGGTGCAACAATGAGCGAACGCGAGGTAAGGAAAACAACCAACTTTATCGGGCGAGAATGCGGAAATGTGCTGACCAGTGGCTGCAACTGCTCGGCTGTCTCTCTCGCTCTCGTTGAACTTCGATGCAAAGGCTCCCTTACAATAGAAATACGGTATAGACTAGTTGGAATTTAAAGGAATAGGAAAATGACTCGTATTTAAAGGTTTAAAGAGACTGAACAAATGACTTTCGATTTTCTTGCTTTATTTCGCGTTAAATTTTGGATACAGGATTTATCTTACTTAAAAAAAGACTAAAGAGCAAGAGCACCCACTCCTGGCGCGACATTCCTATTTATAGCAAGGGTTTGGGGTGGAGTTTTGGTTCGTCTTCACCAATCGGTATACTCTTTTTACTTGATTTTCACACGCAGACGCTGAATAAGAATAAACTATTATTATTACTTCATAACACGCTCTATTCAATTTAAACGTAAATTTAAATTTTATAAAAATTTTGAATTTTTATCCTCTTGATAGCTTCCTCAGAATGACGTACAAGACTTCTATCAAGGCGAACACCCTCATGTTCCAGTCTGACTCGATGTGTCCAAACCAAACTGCAGATTAAGTTCCTCTCATCGATGAAAAAATCAATAAAAAAAATAACAGTATTCATCATATAATGCCGACGCAATGGAAAAAATACTCGGAAAAAGTTTCAATAAATTATAACTCACTACCACAGAAGGACGGTAACAAGAAATTGTACATTTATATTTAGCAACTAATAACAAATGGCCCTTATAAGGGCCACCAATAATAAACGTAAAATAACATATTTGTTCAATATCTAAAATTTTCCTCTCTCTGTCTCTGTCTCTCTCTCTCTCTCTCTCTCTCTCTCTCTCTCTCTCTCTCTCCTCTCCTCTCCTCTCCTCTCCTCTCCTCTCCTCTCCTCTCCTTTCACAGCAAGCCATAATGCCATAAATGTTATTCTCCAAATTTCTAACACGCACACAGACGTGAAGAGATTTTGCAGAAGAAATCTGGAAGAGATCAACCTACATAGTATTGCCTCCACATTCTAGTTTAGGAGGTCATGCAGGAATAACAAAAACTTACAATAAAATTAAAACTATGTATTTGTGGGAAAATTTGAAAAAAGATATACAGAAGATATTTAAAATTTGCAGTGATTGTAATAGAAATAAATTAGAAAGAAAAAAAGTTAGACAACCTATGTTAATAACAGATACACCATTTAAATCTTTTGATAAAGTCGCTATAGACATTGTAAGACCAATGAATGTTACTAAAAATAATAATAAATATATCTTAACAATTCAGGACCAATTTTCAAAATATTTAATAGTTGTACCTTTACCAGATCAAACTGCAGGATCTGTAGCTAATGCATTTATAAAACGTTTTTTATGTGTGTTCGGGTGTCCAAAATTACAAAATAAAATTAAAATTAGTGATCTGATAGGGCTAGTAACTACACTGAGAAAATTATGAAAGCAATTGCACGAAGATTTAAGTTTTCAAAAATAGAAACCACCTCGTTTACACCATGGGCCAATGGTACTTTAGAAAAGGCACACGCTACCTTAATGGAATATTTAAGAAATTTTTCATCAAAGAAAATTGAATAGGATGAGTTAGTCGAACTAGCTCAATTTTATTATAATGTTAACATTCATACTAGTCATATGTACACACCTTTTCAAATTGTTTTTGGTTTTCCTCCAAGACTACCGTCACATGATCCTTTAAGGAAAAGTGAACTGTTACCCACTATTAAGGGTTATCTTGAAAAACTAGTTTTAAATATGGATCAAATTTTAAAATTAGCCCGAGAAAATTTAATATTATCTAAAGAAAAATAAAAAAAGTATTATGACAGATTTGTAGTAAAAGAATTTGAATTAAATTTGAAGTAAAAGATAAGGTTTGGTTCACTAAACAATCCAAACCAGGTAAATTAGAAAAAGATCATTATCTTGGACCTTTTGAAATTTTAAAAGTACATGAAAATGGAAACATAGTCATTGATTATAATGGAAAATCAAAAACAGTTAATCCTCATAAATTATTTTTACATGAAAAAAATAATAATTTATTGATAAAATTCTTCTGTTTTAGGTCTATCAATAATGATTAAGTAAATAATTATTTTTTCAACAATTTTGAAAAATTGGTCATGGGATTATTGGGTTTGATTGCGAAGCGACGATGCCAAACATACGACATTTTCATTACTTGATTCAGAAGAATGTGATTTCCATAATGCCCAAATTAATTCAAAAGAGGTTCCAATTGAATTACTACAAATAGTAGAATTTAAAAATACTAAAATTATTCAATGGAAAATAATTATACATAGAACAATTTTTAAATGTGTAATTTTCGGTCATTTGATTCCAACAGAAAATGCGGAACAAGAATATACTTATGACATAAGTCACGAAAAATGTAAATTTGTTCAAGAAACTGGAATTTTTAAGTATGATAATAAACACACTATAGTTGATTTAAAAATAAATTCGACTGCAACAAAAGGAAATGTATGTTCGGGAGAGTCATATACAGACAATTTTGGATCATGGAATAAAGTATTCGTACACGGTACAATCAAAATAACATTAATAGAAAATAATGCGCAAGTAAATTTAAATAATGATAAGTTAAGATTAAGTTCGGGTACTGTATGTAAATTTTCAGACAAACACTGTCTTGATATGGAAGGGGGTTATACTTTTTGGGTTATTTAATTTTTGGGAAATTTAATGATATGCTCTCAGCTCGGTACTGTCCCGACTACTGGAAAAGAGTACTCCTATTCCTATTGGCGAAGTCAGGCAGGATAGAATCGTGTTCGGATATGAGGCCGATTGCTAAACTTTGTGTACTCTCAAAAATTTTGGAAAGACTTAAACACAACCAGCTTTCTGGGTATCTAGAGGATAATCACATTTTAAGCTGTAGCCAAGCGTGGTTCCGAAAGGGACACAGTACCTAGACAGCTCTCCTAGGTGTTCTGGATGATGTTAGAAGAGCCATAGACCTCAAACAGATCACGATCCTTGTCCTCTTAGATTTCTCCACAGCCTTTGACACTGTCCCCCACGATAAACTTATGCACAAGCTGAGTGAAATTGGTTGCTCCGATACTGTTTTAAACTGGTTCTATCGATATCTTGTAGGCCGCATATAAGCTGTGGAAGATAGAGACTGGTGAGCTGTAGGACTGGCTCGGGATAAATGCAGGTGTGCCTCAGGGCAGTGTTCTTGGCTCAATACTTTTTTCGATCTTTATAAACGATCTGCCGAAAGTTCTTAAGTATAGCAACTGTATGTTATTTGCGGATGATGCCCAGGTCTATTATTCGTTTCTTCCGTCAGAAATCGAGTTAGGTGTGCAGCGTATAAGTTAAGATGCTAACGCAATAGCCTTATGGGCACGTATAATGAACTTAAACTCAATATCGGAAAGACGAAGGTTATGATCCTGGGTAGCCAGGCCTTTTTATCGCGTATCGATTTGAACATCGCCCCGAGGGTTAAGCTGGGTACGGATTTTTTGAGTTACGAAACTGAGATCAAATCGCTTGGGGTCTTAATCTCTCCCTCTCTTGACTGAGCAAAGCAAGTGTTATTAATTTCGAGACGTGTGCATGGGGTTTTACACTCACTACGTTATTATAGGAACAATCTGTCACGGAGGCTCACGAAAAGTCTGGTAGAAACGCTTGTCTTTCCCCATTTTGATTATGCGTGTGCGGTATACAACGATGTCGATCAAACCAGAAATCTGAAGCTTCAAAGGCTGTTGAATGCATGCGTTCGATTTGTATGGGGGGACATAGCGAGACGCGAAATTGTTACCCAGTTTAGGTTGGGCCTCAGGTGGTTATCGGTCGAGTCTAGGCATTCATACCTCATAGGCTCCCTGACATACAGTATCATTACTCATAATTCTCCCGTCTACCGTGCAAATCATTTCATCAAATTCGACACCCCTTACCTAAATCCTCGCACTTTCTCTCGTCATCCGCCAAAATCAACTACCTTCCCCCTCGTACTGAGGCGTTAAATAAGTGATTTATCATTACTTACTTAATAACCTGTTTGGACTCGACCAAACTGCCTGGTCTACCAGAGTGTTAAATGAGGGCATATCCGTACGGCCAATCCCTCACCTCGATCATGGAATTACGTAAAAGTGTTTTTTAAACTATAAATTGTTAAACATTTTATTTCTAAATTTTGAGTATTTGTTATCTTATTGGACATGGAGAAATGATCCGAATAGTCAGGCGAAAAAAGTTAAATATAAGAACTAGAACAAAATATTATGTAAAGTGATCAAGGAGGCTAAGATTAATTATGAGAAAAATAGGTTTATGATGAATAGTAGTAACCCCAGAAAACTTTGGAAGTTGATAAATTCTAAACTTGGTAAAAATGAAAGAAAAAACAATGTAGCAGAATATATACTGGATGAAAAGAATAAAAAGATAGACATTCCTGAACACATTACTAATTGTTTTAACGATTTCTTCTGTCAAATTGGACCGAAGATCAGCGATAATATTAAAATTCCGCAAGAAAGTAATACTTCAAAATTAAAATTTATCAACAAAACAATATTTTTGAGCCCTACATCACCTGCAGAAATACAAGAAATCATAATAAACATTAAGGATAAAACTGGAGGAGTTGACAATATTAATGTCAAAACATTGAAAGCAATATCAATTCGCATATTTGAACCTCTAAGTTATATTTTTAACCTATGTATCGAAAAAGCAACCTGGCCTGCAGCTTTGAAAAAAGCTGAAGTAATTCCAATACACAAGGCTGGAAGCAAATACAAACCTATTAATTATAGACCAATCTCACTGATCTCCAAAATAGCAAAAATACTAGAGAAAATTATTCACCAGAGATTATATTATTTCATACAAAATAATAATATATTAGCGGAAAACCAGTGTGGTTTCAGGAAGAATAAAGGAACTAAAGATGCAATACATCAACTGACCAGTAAAATTTATATCAAGTTGGATAAAAGTAAACCTACTATTGCTACGTTCCTTGATTTGGCTAAGGCTTTTGATATAGTTAATCATAGTATTTTGTTAAACAAATTGTACTCGTACGGGATAAGAGGTTGCGCATATAAACTACTAAAAAGCTATCTAACAAATCCTAAACAATTGGTAAAAATAAATAACATTAAGAGTGAAGAAAGTGCAATTACTACTGGTGTACCTCAAGGGACAATATTTGGTCCTTTGCTTTTTTTGTTATACATTAATGATCTATTAGAAACTCTACCTAAAGACATGATATTCTCTTATGCTGATGACACCGTAATCATAGTGGAAGGTAAAACTTGGAAAGAAGCTGAAGAGGATATGAACAAACAACTTAAAACAGTCGATATCTGGTTGGCAAGTAACAAATTATCTTTAAACATTAGTAAAACGGAATACATTACGTTTGGTAATTACAAGGATAGTGTTCCTAATAAAACGAATATTTACATAGATAATAAAGAAATAAAAAGAGTTGAACATTATAAATATCTCGGATTAGTTTTAGATTTTAACATAAAATGGGACAAACACTTCGAACTTATAATCAATAAAACTAAATACTTATTATATGTTTTTACTAGGTTTACAAGTTTCATGGACACGAATAATCTCTTAACTTTGTACTACGCCCTTTTTCATAGCATAGCAACATATGGCATACTGGCATGGGGAGGTGCTTATAAAAATAGTTTAAATTTAAAAAAGCAAACTTAAACAAGAATACTCAAAATAATTAGTAAAAATACATTTCTAACTTACAACTACCCATTAACTATTGAACAATCATTTTGCCTTGAAGCTGTTTTCTATCACTACTCAAATATGAGTATTATTTATACAGAAAGAAGTACTAAAACTAGGAATAAAAGCATTCCAATTCCTCAATTCACAAAAACAATTGGCAACAACAATAACTACGTTACAGCTGTCAGAATTTTTAATCAACTACCTAACGAATTAAAAGTAATAAAGAATAGAATTAGTCTAAAAAATAAATTGAAGCACTGGATTAAAACAAATATATAGGCACAACTATGAATAATGTTAAAAAAATTGATTGCCAACAAATAAAACAACTATTACAAGAGAAGAATTTAATAGGTATACATGATACAATACGTAAGTTAAATAATAAAATTATCAGGGAGGCATATCCTACATTGGAGGTCCATGAGGATTTTAATGCCTTACTTGATAAAATAATAATGGATATTAGAACTCTTACATGCGCAAAGGGAAATTGTATACTTCATTATAAACGATCGCATCGACGTATATCGGAATATAACTGGAAAAAAATGAAAAACTTACCGACAAAAATCAATCTGATAATTACTCACTTTGCAAATGTATTAATAAATCAAAGCGAAATGGAAAATCATAGTACACCTGGTATATTTGTTGGAAAAAACATAAATCTGCACGAAATTGTAGCGAATTGTGATTATTGTATTAATGCGCGCCTAAAAGGGCTCAAACACACACATTTTGTAAAAGGGAATAGTAATACACTGGAACATAAGAGTGAACCGGTAATAAACAAATATGCACCAATTGAGACTGTTTTCTCTAGGATTGATAACGTGGCTGAAAAGAATAATATTAAAGCAATGAATAGTAAAATAGTGGAAAATCCAAGAAGCGCAATAATGCAATCAAACAGTTATCGTATGACATATGGAGATCTTAATTATCTTGGATCGAATAAGGCAATATTTTATTTTTATAGAGGTATTCGTGGCACTCAAACTTTTACTAATTCCATGTATCCGTTAAAACAACAACCCAAACATAAGGACCTAGTAGTCATAGATGATATTGTCTTCACATCCTCGTGTAAATGTGATTCATCGAACCAGCATAAAGAAATGTTCCCACACTATAGAGTCACGTGCGCAGTTGGATTAACTTGTCCAGCCAGATTGAACAATATGGAAAGATTATTATACGCGAGAGACAGAAATGCGACTACACAGACCTTCACTACGGCAAGATCAATGCTTGTTAGATATTGGTAGAAATTTTAAAGTTATTCAATTCATATTTCAAATAAATGTAGTAAATTAAGGACTTGATCCTGTTATTTTAGTAACAGACTGATACAAGTCTAATTTAATTTTTATACGTTATTGTATTAAATATATACAGTTGTAAAATTTAAATTCTGTAAACGGTTATTTATTTTCATAATTTAGGTTAAGTTAGTTTATAGTAAAGAGTTGGTTTTTGATTGTCTCATTGACCAACTCTAACTTAGTTTTAGTTACTTTAGTTTTAAGTCCGGATCAGCGTACAGAAAAACATTTTTTTCTCTGCTGGATAATTGCGTACAGTTCATTGTACAAAATTATGTAATGTATATGTTACTCTGGATGAATAAATAAATAAATAAATAAATAAATAAAAACGATATGCATTCCTTCTAAAAAGTGTAATTTAGCAGACGGAAGAGTAAGAAAAAGTTTAGCTACGTAGTTTGAAAATCCTCCAGTAGGTGGTGATGCTAAGCGTTTCCAGCTTATTAATAGTACATTACGATACAAGTGCGGAAATAGGTGTTCTCGTTACGCTCAGGCGGCAAACGTCGCACGAGTGGGAACACTACTCCGCACGAGTATCGTATACGACTTTTCAACGCAAGTTACGGAAAGTTCAACAAAAAAATTTAAAGAGAGCAAGAGAATGGACGGAGAGAAAGAGACAGCGAGAGAGAAAAGACTCGCTAGGCTCGTGCCTGCAAATGTCGGCGGGCCCTGATCATCCATATTAGAAAAAATATTATGTAATTATAATAAGAAATAATAACACACAATAATTTGAGTACACACAATTATTTATTACTTCATTTGAAAACAAAAAGAAGTACCTGTGTATGCACAAACAAACAGTACAATTATATTTTCTAATTAGAAAATTTACATACGTCTTAAAAAAAATAATCGTGAAATTATAATAATGAACGAATCAATTAATCTTTAGTTTTAGGTACTCATATTTATTGTAACAATATAGATAATTGTGTCGCCGGCGACTTTCAATACATCGCGTGCAAAAACGAATCTTATTTCAAAACACGAACGGGATTGTTTATTTTCAAAACATCCTACACGCTTCGAAAAATGAACTTTCCGCACGCCAGTGTTGAAATAGTACATTACGATACAAGTGCGCAAAATAGGTGATTCCCACACGAGTCGGATTTGCCGCTCGAGCGAAGCGAGGGTGGCAAAAAGACGAGTGTGGAAGTCACCTATGCGCACGTGTATCGTATACTATTTTTCCTAACGAATTGCGCAAAGATTTCATTTTGTGCTGACATTTGAGCGAGCGAGATAGTACATTGCTGCAATAGTGGGTAAAATAAAATTTTCCTGCAACAGTACTCACAATTATAAGAGAAAAAATTATTTCACTCCGAACCGATGTTTGCGCCCGAGCAAAGCGAGGGTGAAAAGGTGGTACGAGGTCGAAATCACTTTGTCTCTGATAATTTTGAGCACTATTGCAGGAAAAGTTTATTTTGCGCACTAGTGCGGGAATGTACTATTTTGCGCACGGAGTTAAGAAAAATATGTTTTATTTCATTCGTGGTGGAATAGGCGACGGATTCTATAGGAGGTGCGTGCACGATCGGGCCGTTTGCCGCACGCACATCGTACTTACAAATACATTGTACTATACCGACACTGAATGTTGGGTGCATTATTTGTTTAATTCCAATTACTTAACATAATGACAGCTACAAAACGGGATAGAGGTACATTTTTAATACAGATTTAAAGTAAATTACAAGTACAAAAGTTGAATTTATGTTTATATATCGTTAATATTTGAAAAATACGAATTGAAACATAACCTCTCTATGTCAACAGGCAACAACGTTTTAATTTAATTTTGTAAAAACTGGACTGTGTCCTAAGATATGCAGTGCAGATGCATAAGTTCACGATATTAGTAAAAGTTGGAATACTAAAAAAGCAGACAAAAGTGCACGACAAAAAATTAAAAGAAAATACATAAAAAATACTTTTTTTCGGATGGTTGTCTTTCAGTTCTCGATGAATATCTACGAGGCGAAACAATCTGAGTACACACTGTCACACAATCTAAACGACGCGCCGAGTGTCTCACCTCGCAGGTTCTACACGACAATAATAAATCGCCGCAGCCTTCCGAGAAACAGTATTTTTGTGTATATATGACTAAAAATAATTTTCGGTTCACCTACACAAACACTCTATAATAAAAATATATAATTTGTTACAATAACAGTGCGTTCACAGTAACTGTAAAACCAGTGTTTTTAGGTTAGATTTTCTCGTCCGAGTAACTCTAGATTAGAAACCAAATTGTACGTGCGGACTAATGTTATTATTTAACTTTGTTGATAATCTAGACAGATGCAACACTTTTGCAGCAGATGAAAGCACTGCAATGAACGTTTCAGTTGTGAAAAATTTTATCGACTATTGCTTGCTTGTATAATCTTGAACTGCTTAAAAAATTGATGTGCGAGTAAACCCTAAGTTTAAGGTAGTAGCCTGCGTTTTCTCAATATAGAGAAGTATAAAAATTAAAGTTTATTTCTTTGTTGTGAACACGCGGCAAACGGAGTACGATTTCAAGTTGCAATTCCATTAGGTTATGTACTAACCATGTATTATATATTATTAGTTATTCAACAGTACCATAGTAAATATCCATTTTATAATCTACATATGTATTTAGTAGAATTAAACATATTTCCAACAGCATTAATTATAATGTATAAAAGTTAGCATAAATAAACTTAATGAAACAATCAAAATTGTATATAAAGATAAAATCACATGTGTTCCTTCATCAACGGTCTCCATAGAAGTAAGTTTACTTGTTGTTTACCAATAACTGTTATGCTCATTGCTTAATTTAGTAGTGATTAAAAAATTCATTTAAACCTATTAATTAGTTGATAAAATTATGGAGATTATTCAGAAATACTTAGTTTATTAATATTACAAGTTGTAGAAAACTTAGTTTATTAATATTACAACTTAATTTTAAAAAGCAGACGCTAGTACCATTCAGAAAGTTTATTATTATAAAGATCTTATTAAGTTAAAGTAATGGGGTACATATTTTTTTTTATCTGGAATGAAGGGTACTAAAACTCTATAAAGTATATGAGTTAAACGGCGGTAATGAAAATTGAACTGGATTAAAAATTTAACTATACAATAATAGATCATTTTTTCATTTCATTGAAAATCATAATGTACGTAACACTGATAAGAAAACCGTAATTTTAGTAAACGAATATGCGTAACTTTTGCTATAATTAATTATAAATCAACATTTACAATTAAATTGCAATACAAATCAAAGTGAAAATTGAAAAGTACAATACCGACTGACATTTGGTTACCATAAGGTGTACGTGCAGTACACGTTACCATAAAGTGTACGCACAGATCATGTTACCATAAAGTGTACGTACAGTACACGGTACCATATCAAAAGGCGCGATAGCGCCTGGACGCAAGTATGCAGGCGCGTAAGCCCTTATTATACAGCTAATAAACTATACGTAGTATATAGTGTAAAGTGTACGCAAAGTGCAGAGTTAATACATACATGCTATAACTTTAATTTTTAGAATTAATATTACACATGTATAATATAAGAATAATTTGCAAATATAATTTGCCATTTCTTCAGATAATCGGATAAACCAATTAGATACGTTTATAAGTTTTGCAGTAACCTATTCATTTACTTTCACAGTAATTTTATATTTTTTTACAATCAATTTCGTAATTACTTTTACTAGCGTTGTGTTCTATATCTTATATTACGTTAACGCTTGTTAGCGCCATCTATGGGCATGTAACTAAATATGTATTAGTATATAATACAGAGGGCGCCACAGATGATTTCTGTTAAGTTAATTTTATATAGGGTATCGATAAAACAGAAAGCGCGGACCTGCACAACAATGTTCTGTCGGGTATTACATCCCCTTTAGGTGTAAAAATGAGGCTCAAAAAAGCTTATTCTCGGAATTTTCATCACGGATTCTGAAAGATCTTGAAAACATCTATCGGAAACCTTAGTTTTCATAAGCGCCTTAGTCCGATTTGATTCTGTTATACAGCGATGAAAGAGGTTGAAAAAGAAAGAGAAATTCCTTTCCTTTCCAGTAACCTCCTTCTTATGCTTATCTCATCCATCTTACCTACTTTTGACTCACTCGCACCTTCGAAACTCATTACCATCAATGATTCAAATAAAGCATGGATTACACCGTCCATAAAACTGAGTATCAAGTATAATCTCCGTAAGGACAAAATTAAAACAATATTTAAAAAAAAAATATTTTTGTAAAATTGTTTAGTGCATATAGCCTATAGGTACACGGAAAAAAACTGAAGTAAAAATTACTTGAGTCGCTCGAGCAAAATCTTCTGTTTTAAAAGTTGAGTAACTATTGCCTAAGTGGTTCAGTAAAATTTACTGGAGTAACTCAAGTAAAATATCTAGAATATGTAATTTAGTAATATTTACCTAAGTAATAAATGAATTTAAATTATAAATATTACAAAAAAGGTAAACAGTAATGATCTAGTTTGCAAGTATCTATTCCTCTATGTGCGATTTACCAAATCACCACCAATATAAATGTGTGTAAAAAAATAGTACATTAGTACTATTTTTTAACACGCTGTGAGCGAAACACGTGTAGATAAACCAATTAAAAAGCAGCGCGAGTTGACTTTGTCGGTAAACAGACGAACTAATAAATAAACAAAAAATTAACTATAAATTAAAAAATAAATATAATAAATACAGTATTAAACAAGCATTGAATTTTATTCGAAACAAATATTACAATAACTCAAAACAATGTATTATTAATATAAATTATGTAGAAATGATCATTTGAATATATTTGGAATATATATTATTTTCATAAACTAGGTGTTCTCAAATTACTTGTTTATGACTAAATTAATCGTTGAACAATTATTAAATTGATATATAACTTGTTTATCTTCCAAAAGATTAGTTTCTTGAATTGGTGCATTTGATGGAGAATTCTCTTCTTTAAAAAATTTTGTTGTATCAATTGTATTAGATGAAGTTAACTTTTCTGCAGTAGGATCTACGGATGGAATATCAGACGTTATTTTCATACGCTTCGGCTTTGGCTCTTCATTTTCTTTTACTATTGTAGAAGATGACGGTTTAGAAATTGTAATTGAATCAGTAATATGTTCTCCTACTTTTCTTTTATGAGATATAGAAGCTTCAATGTAGCCCTCCGCAACTGTAGTCGATTTCCATCTGCCTAGTTTTTTGACAGCAGTAATATCACCACCAGCTTCAACCAGCAAGGTTGCTGATGTACGACGAAAGCAATGCCCAGTGTACAAATTTGTATCTGGCATTTGCATAAATGATGCTATCATACTTGGTACACTACCGATTTTGTTAATCCTAACTGGCTGATTTAAGTATTTGCCGTCTCGACAGTTTAGAAAAAATCAAATATATTTGCATTCTTTGGGTCGTAAATCTATGTATTGTTTACAGATCATGTAAAACTGCCCGACTACTGTAAACGAACGCTGAAGTCCAGTCTTTGTTTTTGGGATGTTAATAAGTAAAATTTTTCTATCGATGATTGTGAAGTCATTTGTAGTTATATTTGTAAGTCCCTCCCTTCTGCATGCGCCAGATATAGCTATTACAAGAACAGTCTGAAAACAAAATTCGAAATGAAATCAACATAAATCTTGTTTTTTAGTATAAATAATTGATCATAATATAAACAAGCTGTGAATAATTAAATGTTATGGTTGATTTATTAATATTATAATTAAATATATAATTATTATATTTGTTTTAATTATTTCTCAACTACAAATATTGTATTCATGACAACTTGCAGTATATATTCAATTTATAAAATATATAAATATGATTTCTGTGTAATTCTATATTTATTTTTGAAATTAACTTATATTTTGAAAAGTTTATTATTATTATTATTATTTAATTATTTAAAAGTTTATTATTTGATTAGTTTATATTTTACAAGAAAAAATAGCAAAATTATATACGATATTTTTTTGTACATTTTTTAATTTAAATCTATATTTTAAAATTATATACTTTTATAACTATTTAATTATCAGTGTTTATTTTTTAAATTTACATGCAATTTCTATTTTGATACACGACCTTTTTGAGTTTAGGTAAATTGAAAATTGTTATTTTAATCAAACTATTGAAATTATTCTATATATTACACCAGCCCGGTTGAAAAAGCCACATAAAAACTTATAAAAAAAATATTCAATAATATTTTATGTGGTATCTGCAGCCTAGATATCCTATAAAAAATTATACAAAATATGATTTATAAAAAGTTATCAGTTACTTCGTATAGAGATTTAATATTTTTATAAAATTTTATATGCTAAATCTAATACAATGTTTATAAGTTTCTATGTGAATTATTTTTTCTATAAGATTTTATAAGAAACGGCACAATCGTTAAAAATGGAAAAACGTTGAAATAAAAATTCTATAAGATTTTATAAAATTTATCTGGAGAAAATGAATAAATAAAATATTTTATAAAATTTTATGGGATATATCATATTGAAATTTATTTTAAATAATTTACCTATATGTTTCTATACTAATAAGATTAACAAAGAGTTTACCATTTTTTATACTGAATAATAAATAAATAAAAAATTTTATTCTATACAATCTTATAATCAATTACGAATGTACGTCTAATTACGTTTTATCAATTCATATAGGATCATGCACATAAAATATTACAAAGTTTTTATACATTTTTATACGCGATTTACAAATCAGCTCCACTAATTACCCACTACTTCTTATAGGTTTTTATGAGATTTGTACTATTGAACTGTTTTAAAGTAATCGATTTTTATATTGTAAACCGTATACAATATAAGACATATTTGATCAATTTTATCATTTTCTATATGCGAATAACGGTTGCTCTAATATGTACCTATCGGATTTTATAAGATATCAAGTATAGCTTATAGGTTAATAAAATATTACTTATGTCGACTGTAGTATAACTAAATTAATTAATATTTTTATCGGTCTTACAGTTAATTATATGGGCAATCAGATTGCCCCTACTTATAATCACCCCCGAAGAATCTATAAAAATAAAAATAAAAAATATAAAATATAAAAAATAAAAACACTAACTAAACATAAAAACAAATTATTAATAAAGCAATCTGACTGCCCCCCTGCACCAAAAATCTACTAACCCCAAATATGATGTCCGACGTTTCGAGCTCGCTGCTGCTCCTCATCAGGGACTGAAATGAAAATCTATTCTACACGATATTTAAACCCTCAAAAAAAAAAAGCCTCCTCACTCCAAGGACCCACCCTAAATAAATTCACACCAATAAACTAAGCTAAGTTAAGATAGGATGATAAATCTTATTTAATTTACTTGACTCTAACATTAAATTAACATTCTTATCAGTCTTAAATATATGAATATTCTCAAGACTTTCTCTTTTAAATTTATTCATAATATTTTGTTCTAAAATTTCTACATTTTTAAAATCAAATGAATGAACTAAATCTAAACAATGCTCCTTCAAACCTGATGTGACAGATACACTCCTCAAACTATATTTATGTTCATAAATTCTCTTTTTCAAATATCTACTAGTTTGACCAATGTAACATTTATCACAATCAATACAATTTATTTTATAAACAACTCCAGATTTATCATCCTTTCTATCTATATTCTTACAATTATTAAACAAAAAACTTAAATTATTAATATTTCTAAAGAAAACTTGAATATCTAGTTTTTTAAATTCTTTTCTTATTCTTTCAGATAAACCTCTAACATACGGTATACCAACAAATGAGTTTTGAACCAATGATTTTTAGTAGATTTGTTGATGACATCTTTACGATAGTACCTGAATGTTTTGTTGATGAAATGGTTGATGTTTTTAATTCAATTCATGATAGAATTAAAATTACAGTAGAGGTTGAGATTGATAAAGAATTAAATTTTTTAGATATTAAAGTTATTAGAGATGATAAAAATAAAGTTAAATTAAATTGGTATAGAAAGCCTACTTGGTCGGGTAGATTTTTAAATTTCCATTCTCATCACCAGTTCAGTGACAAGATTGGTGCGTTGAAAGGTGTTATTGACCGTGCCGTTGGACTGTCACACGGTGATTTTAGAAAAGTAAATTTAGATTTAGTTAAAAAACTTTTGTTAATAATAATTATCCGATAGATTTGATTAATAGAGTGATTGAAGAGAGAGTGAATCAAATTTATAATAGTAAATTAAAAGTTAGAGTAGATATTAAAATTGATGCATTTGTTGTTATACCGTATGTTAGAGGTTTATCTGAAAGAATAAGAAAAGAATTTAAAAAACTAGATATTCAAGTTTTCTTTAGAAATATTAATAATTTAAGTTTTTTGTTTAATAATTGTAAGGATATAGATAGAAAGGATGATAAATCTGGAGTTGTTTATAAAATAAATTGTATTGATTGTGATAAATGTTACATTGGTCAAACTAGTAGATATTTGAAAAAGAGAATTTATGAACATAAATATAGTTTGAGGAGTGTATCTGTCACATCAGGTTTGAAGGAGCATTGTTTAGATTTTGTTCATTCATTTGATTTTAAAAATGTAGAAATTTTAGAACAAAATATTATGAATAAATTTAAAAGAGAAAGTCTTGAGAATATTCATATATTTAAGAATGATAAGAATGTTAATTTAATGTTAGAGTCAAGTAAATTAAATAAGATTTATCATCCTATTTTAACTTAGCTTAGTTTATTGGTGTGAATTTATTTAGGGTGGGTCCTTGGAGTGGGGAGGCTTTTTTTTTTTGAGGGTTTAAATATCGTGTAGAATAGATTTTCATTTCAGTCCCTGATGAGGAGCAGCAGCGAGCTCGAAACGTCGGACATCATATTTGGGGTTAGTAGATTTTTGGTGCAGGGGGGCAGTCAGATTGCTTTATTAATAATTTGTTTTTATGTTTAGTTAGTGTTTTTATTTTTTATATTTTATATTTTTTATTTTTATTTTTATAGATTCTTCGGGGGTGATTATAAGTAGGGGCAATCTGATTGGCCATATAATTGACTGTAAGACCGATAAAAATATTAATTAATATAGCTTATAGGTATTTTTATACTATTTTATCGGGATAGACAAAACGACTCCAGTACTTACCCATTTCTTCTTATAGGTTTTTATGAGATTTGTACGTATTGAACTGCGGTAAAGCAATTGATTTTTATATCGTAAACCGTATACAATATAAGACATATTTGATCAATTTTATCATTTTCTATACGGGAACAATGTTTGGTCTAATGTGTGCTTATGGAATTTTATAAGATATCAAGTATAGCTTATAGGAATGTTTATACTAGTTTATCGGAATTTACAAATCAGCTCCAGTAATTACCCGCCAGTACTTCTTATAGGTTTTTATGAGATTTGTACGTATTGAACTGTGCTAAAGCAATTGGTTTTTTTTTTTTTTTTTTTTTTGTTATTTAACGTCGCTCTATTTATGCTGCCAGGGCTAATCAGCGACGGAGGTGAACGGTGTGTCTGTAAACAAAACACATTTAGTTGAAACAGTGGTGCTTGAGTCCATCGGAAGATATCATCGGTCACTGTAATTAGTCTAATAATTACAGTTTCCTGTCCTCCCGATGGAAAGAACCACCGCGATCCTCTTTACATCTTCGCGTCCCTAACGTTCCCTATAGTTCAGATGCCCGTGCCTCTCATGCAATTGGTTTTTATATCGTAAACCGTATACAATATAAGACATATTTGATCATTTTTATCCTAATACTTGCTTATCGGATTTATTAAGTTATCAAGTATACCGTTTGGGCATTTTTATACAACGTTGTTATATTTATCGATTTTTAACGCTCTAAAATGCTAGACAAAGACTCATCAGAATTTTATATGCGCTAAAGTCAATATTATTGATACCTTTTAATTTTAGTAATAAGTGGGAAACGCTTACAGGTATATGTATACGGGTACTAATGTGATAGTCAAATCAAACAACTTTGTAATCCAAAGTTTAAAATAATCTTTATAAAACTCAAACATAAATCTTTAAATATTAATTTGGTACGTTTCGTAGTTTATTCTTGTATGACAAGTGTTCGCAATACTGTTTTCATTATTATATTTTATAAGTTTCGGAAATCAAAAATTAACTACTTAATCTAATTATTATAAGCTGTAGTAAACAATGAAATATCTTAGTAAATACTTTAACCTACAATTTTTGTGTAGGAATAAATATGTAAGTGCAATGGTATGTGCACTACGTACGCGCGGATGCATCTTCCTTTGCATAAATATTCAATTTAAAATTTAAATATCCAAAACCAATCTTTTTTCTACATTTACATAATAATTGTACAGAGCATTGTACTAAACGCAACAATATTGACAGAAGACCTGAGATGGTATACATGATTTTGGTATACCTTAATTTGTAGCAATACTGGTAAAATTCTACTATAATTTTTCTATAATTCCTTCAGTAGTAATTAATACTTTATAATAACTAAAGTTTTTAAAACTAAGATTTATCATCTTCTTCATCAGAATTTATTTCTGTATCATATTCCTGGCCATCGTCTTCATTAAAATCTTTTTCACTAACTATTTTATCGATATCACTTTCTTCGTCATTATCTACTTTGTCATCATTTTGTTCGAGATCAAGTTGTTTGTCATCATCTTGTTCGAGATCAACTCGTTTATCATCATTTTGTTCGAGATCAACTTGTTTGCCATTTTCTTGTTCGAGTTCATCTTGTTTATCATCATCGTTTTCGACATCATCTTGTTCATCATCATCGTTTTCGACATCATCTTGTGCATCATCATCGTTTTCGACATCATCTTGTTTATCATCATCTTTTTCAGCATCATCTTGTTTATCATCATCTTGTTCGACATCATCTTGTTCATCATCATCTTATTCGACAACATCTTGTTCATAACAACTGTCTTCGACATGATCTTGTTCATCATCAGTTTTTCCGGCATCATCTTTTCTCACATTACTGTAATGTTGCTCTTTAGATTTATTAGTATTTAGGTTCCTCTTTTGCTTCGCTAACCTTGAAGTGATACCCTGAATTTTGGATGCGATGTATGACCCAACCTGTTTTGTCTCTATTGCGATTTCAACATCGTTGCATTGTTTTTCGGTTCTTAAATAGTGTTCAAATATTCCTGTAAGTAAGAAAATAATTGAAATTATTAATTATATGCAGTTGATAATGCAAATAATGTTACAAGCTTTTAGAGATACAAATTTAAATTAATAATGTAAAGAAAGATAAGCTTAAATAGTTTCCATTTAGAATGGTCTGCTTTTTAGAGCTAAAATAGATAATTATTATTTTTTCTAAAAATTGGCAGTAAATTCTACTTATGCTTCTCTATTTTTGTAAATTTAAGCGCTTGAAATACTAATTAATTGACGTAAACAGAAATTCAAATAGTATTTATTTATTAATTTGTTATATTCAACATTTGATCCGTTTGTAAATAACAAACATGATTCAAAATCTACATTCTTAACAATCAATTGTTTCAACTATATTTTGGTAACACAAATTTTTTATCCTGACTAACGTAACAAATTTTTTCAATATTTTTTACCGAGAAAATTTAAAAGATTTACGTTAAAAAGTTGGCTTTTTATACATAGGCTTTTATCAGAACTCGCGAATAACCGTGATTGACTTTAAATTGCAAATGATAAAAAATGCTAATTCATTCATTATAATCATGGACATAATGGTGGAAACATCCAAAATGGCGGCTTAAACACGCAAAAATCACCGAAATATTCAGGGATTATTGGTAGGAAAATGTGAGGCTTTTCGAATAAATATTGCTGAACAAACAGTTCTTAGAATTGATCAAAGAATACGGTGGATTTTTTTTTCAGAATGTTTTGACGACATTTACAATTTTTCAAAATCCCAAAATTTAAAAAAATTGTAGGTCGTTAAAACGTTGTCGAGAAGTTCCACTGTATGCTCTGATCAGTTCTACAAACTCTTTATTCAGCAACATTTTTCGAAAAGTCTGTCATTTTTATATAAAAAATTAATAAATATTTTGAAAAAGAGGATTTTAAAAATTTTTTATATTCATGATTATAATTAACGAATTTTAAAGTTCAAGTTTCGAGGACGCGATTTCTTTACTCACAACAGGAATTCTTAAATCCATGTTTTTTTTTGGAAAAAATCGTGTACAGCTCTTCGCGGTTTCATTTTTTCAAAAATCTCATGGAAAATTCTGAAACTTCAGTTAATTTTACATTAAATTTGCTTGTTGAGGATTATTTTATAACTTATTTTAGCAGAAAATACATCCTCGAAAATTGCAGAAAGAAAACGTTCAGTTGGGACTTAATGGATTAAACTTTTAGAACAAAAAAATGATTTGGTGAATATTTTGTAGGTAATGTTTACAAATCATATTACTTTCGATTCATATCGATTCTCAAGCAGTGCTTCAACTTCGACACTGGCCAGCTGATTTTAATTGGAGGTTAGTCCGCTTAGCAGTTTCACTGCTTTTTTTCTACTAGGGAGTACACAAAATTTAAAATTGCCGCCGCAGCGCTAATGCGCACTGTGACGGAGCAAATAATAATTACATGCAACTAGTCTGCACTAGTGTTTCTTTCTTCTTTTTCCATAATAAAATGATGATAACTCACTTGCAGTCTTGATAGTAAATATAAACTTCTAACCTACTTATACGCAAAATAGAATAGAAGCAGACTGCCGAAAATACACAGGCAGACAGGCTTGTTGTCTCGGTAAAGCAGGAAGCAATGTAACCAGTTGATTTTAACTCCTTCAATTTCATACATTTATCATAATTATTTACATGCTATAATTTATTAATTATTTCATATAATAACTTTAATTAATAATTAATAAATTAACAAAACTAATTAATTAAATTTTTTTTATATATTATTTAATTTATTAAAAATAATTAATTAATAAATTTAGAAAACATTTTCTATGTGTATGCATATAAATATGAAATGTAGAGTTTGAACTGATCTCCATGTATCAGTCAACGATTTTCTCCCTGGACAATTTTCGCATTTTGTTCTTAACATAGATGATTTTTTAACTGTCCTAACATTTTGAAAGCAATAATTACATTTTTTGTCGCAGACGCTCCACTTCTCCACGTAACTATCAATTGAGTCATGTATATGTAATACACATAATATAATCAAATTTTTCTAAACTTAATATGTGAATCTCTTTTCAGTCGACAAGTTGAATGAAATGAAAGCATTTTCTATGCATATGTATATAAATTTGAAATCTAAAGTTTGAACTGAATCCAATTTGGCTACAAGGAAATTAATTAAGTACTTTTTATCTACATATTTGAAAAGTTCTTTATATATTTTCTTTATCACAAATTAGACGAAATCTAAGCCAATTTTGCATGGGGTACAAATTCTTTAAACTTGTGACGTTGTAAAATACAACGCACAAGTACATGCACATGGCTTGTATTTACAAGTCATGTGCATGCATAATTGTTACATTACGATAGCTCGCAATCGCGTCGCAATTAGCGAATCCCTCGCTGGCGGACCGAAGTGCACCGATGCACTTTTAAAAATAAGCACTGATACCCACGGTATGGATATGTTTTAGCGATCGATACCCGACGGTATTACGCGGACCACGACCCAGACCACGGCCGAGAGGTATCGTGAGCCAAGGACCGAGCCCAGGTCGTCTCACGATACCTGGCGTATCCGCTGCTGATGTCAACAAGACGGGAGGTTAGGCGGCGTCCTAACCTCAACCGTCACACGTGCTCAGCAGACGACGACGGCTGAGATGGCACATGGGTGCGCGCACGCCCGAACTCCGTACGAATAGTCGGGAGAGCCAGGGTGCTCCCCCACCTTACACCCGTATACCGGGGAACGCGGCACCGACGGCGACGATCGTGCGGTACTAGGCGAGGTGCACGGGAAGGGGGGGAATCACTCGAGCAGCGAGAGTGTTGCGCGCGCGAAGAGCTCGAGTGAGCAACCGTGAGTGGGATCATGGGTGGGAGCGCGCGGAGTGAGGGGAGTGCGTGAGTAGAGTAGGAGTCGCGGTATACCTAATGTATGCGTGCGAAGGTATACCGCGGCATAATAGAATATATATATATATATAGATATAGACGGTGCGCGCACACCTATGTGTTGGTGTATACTCTTGTATATAGCGCGCACAAGTATATTATATAATTAATTATTTTAGTTAGTAGCGTCGTTAATTTTAAATAACAATTATGTAGATCCGTCGGTAGAGTTTGGGGCGTTTTGTATTAATTTTATAAATTTGTATATAGTTGTAAATAGTGCGGAAATTAAATTTTAATTATTGTATGAGTGAGTCGGATAGTTAGTATGAATTACATAGCCGGTAGGCACGGGGCGGCAGCACCGACTGGGTTACCGATCTGGTAATTATCTATTTGTAATGCGCGCCTTCCGAGTGTCGGGGATGATTGGTTGCGTGATCGACCCAATAATGAACAGGTTGGTGGTGACGTAAACCACTATTATTGGATAATTGGCCTTGACGGAAATAAGATCAAGGCAGACTACGCGTATCGATCACGCAATCAACCACCCTAATCAACGCCGGTAGATAAGGTGTAGAGTAAGTTAGAGAAGGATAGCGATAGGGTGGGGAGGAAAATCCTTAATTTTGGGGATCAAGCCACGCCGCGAGCCGGATGAAGAAGCCGGTCTCGAGGATTCGCTACCTGACCGTCCGAGGAGATAGACGTCCTTTAGTGTTGTAGGGTAGTATTTTTGAGGCGAAGTAGCCATTTTGTATAGTAGAGTTGAGTATTTTTGAGATAGAGTTGTTAGTCGAGGTGTGAGTCGAATTGGTTGGAGCCGTGAGGAGATTGATTAGGCGAGTAAGATTTACGGTTAGCCCGACGGGCGGCCGAATTATTAATTATTAATATTATATTTTTATATACCGCCGGACGAAGTTGCGTGAGTGTGTGCACGTGTGTGAGAGTCGGTCGCGAATCGCGTAAATAATTGTATCGGTGCCGGAGTTTGTAATATCTTTTATTAGAAATTTCCAATAAATTAAGTTGAGTTTGATTATTGAATCGCGAGTGTGTTATTTGATTTTTCCTTTACTCTAAAAGCCGCCGGTTCCGAGGTGGCTAGCCGTCGGGATTCCCTCTGTGACGAGGAGTCGAGGTGAGGATTTGCCGGGTTGCCGAGTAGTGTTGTAAAGTAATTATTCTTTTTAATTTAAATATCGCCAGGCGCCCAATCAAATACAAATCGGCGATATCTAGCCATTTTCAACGTCGCTACGACGGAACCTCCGTCGGCCTTTAATTTAATCTAATTAAATTCTTCCCGACGAAAAGTAGCGTCGCAAACTACATTAGATTTTCAAAAGTACTTACGATACGTGCAGAAGGAAGAATGACGTAAACGTTATATGCAATGGTACCTATTGCAAATTGAATCCCGTGAAATAATGCATCATTGGTATTTGCAGTATAAACGCCACGTGGTTTGTAGGTTATGCAGTGTCTGAAAAAAATTGTTTATTAAAATAAGATATATATAATTAACGAAATGTAAAAATATACTGAATAAAGTATTTTATTGAATATACTTACCATTATTTTTAACCTTAACTGGAGAAATAGTAAATCTGTCGATTGGCAAACAAACTTTGTTGCTATCAATAACCGCCACCATAAGCATGTACCGACGGTCGCCGCGGATATGGATTCTTGATTCTCTTTTATTCTCTCTTCGCTCTTGCTCTAGCTGTAGTACTGAAGTCAGCTACACTGATCCGTACTTTACTGCAGAGTTTATAGAAGCGCGCATTTTCGAAATATTAGAATTCGAAAATTTCAAATTAATAGGATTATTACCAGGATAAATTTAATAATTAAAAACATATATTTAAATATACATTTAATATACATATGCATTTTAATATATTCGCATTTTCTATGCATTTATGCAAAAAATTAATTTTAACGGGATGTCAGTAGACTCAAATTATAGGTATCTGTCAAAATAAAAATTGAATTAAATACGGGTAGATTAAAACCGTTTTTATTAATAATAATTGAAAAAAAAACAAATTTTGGTCGGTAATTATTAGTTAAAAAGGCATAAAATTTTAACTCAAACATCATAACTTAATTATCGATTTAAATATCTGGAAAAATTTGGGTACATCGTTTAGAACAAAAATTAATTCTATTACTTATTATTTCTAAGTTACATGAATTTTTATGCTGTTATTTATAAAAATATTAATTGTTAATTGTAGAAATATTAATTATAAAAATAATTGTTTTTATTATAATAAAGCAATACTTTTTTGGAAATTTTTATAAAAAAAGTCGCCATTTTTCACTTAAAAATCGTGCTCATTTAAATAATTGAAAATTCTTAAAAATCATAATCAAAAATGATGAATTAAAAACCGGAAACATAAATTGCTTTATATTTTTAATTTATTATTTTAGCTCTTAGACGGCCAAAATTTTGTTTTCTATTTTTATAGACATTATTTAATATTTAAAACATGTCCTAATAACTGCGCTGATTTTTTCATATATTATAGATTTGGATGTTTTTTTTTTTCAAAAAAAGGATCAATTTTTGAATACAAAAAAATGCAGAAAATGTCGCTATTTTGTTTAAATTAATTTTTTTTTGCATATCGTAAAATGTATTGAGATTGTTTTGACCATGAACAAAATTGGCAATTTGTTCGTGTATTTACATTGAAATTAAAATTTTTGACTATACGATAATAAAATACAAAAATTATAGGATAAATTTTATGCATTTTTGTTTATGAACGAAACGATTTAAATACATTTTATGATCCAAAAAAAAAAATAATTAAAAAAGAGTGAAATTGAAAAATCATAACTTTATTTAAAAAGGGTTAGGTCAATTTTACCGAAGACATTCGACAGGAAACATTAAAGCTATAATTAAAACAATAAGCAGTGTTATAGAGTGTGATTTAAAAATTAAATAATAACTATAAAAAAATAAAAAATTTATGGCCGCATTTAATGTAATTAACATTTAAATGTCATAAAGATACCAATTATAATATAAATAAAACATAAAACATACATTTTTTATGTATTTCACATATTTTTTTAACTGTTAAATTTGTGTCATTTTAGTATCTAATGATTACTGGAAAAGGTAAATTATGTTAATAAAAATTAAATTCATTAATCGGATTCACATACAATTTTTATGAGTCTAAACTTATAGAGATTCATACAAGCATATCATTGTGAATTTCGTATAGAAAAAGATAAATTTGTTATTGCGACAATTTGTCTCTTATAGAAATGTATACATACCTTATAAGATATTAACTATAGAGACCTATACATGTTATTCTACAACAATCCTCATAAAAAAATATTAATCAATTCATGATACAATTTTACAGAATAGAATCGTGTACAATTTTTATGAGTCTAATCTTATAGAGTTTAATACAAGCAAATCATTGTGAAATTCGTATAGAAAATAATAAATTTCTTAATTGCGACAATTTATCTCTTACAGAAATGTATAAATACCTTATAAGATATTAACTATAGAGACCTATACATGTTATTCTCCAACTATCCTCATAAAAAAATATTAATCAATTCATGATACAATTTTACAGGATAGAATCGTATACAATTTTTATTAGTCTAAACTTATAGAGTTTCATACAAGCAAATCATTGTGAAATTCGTATAGAAAATAATAAATTTCTTAATTGCGACAATTTATCTCTTACAGAAATGTATAAATACCTTATAAGATATTAACTATAGAGACCTATACATGTTATTCTCCAACTATCCTCATAAAAAAATATTAATCAATTCATGATACAATTTTACAGGATAGAATCGTATACAATTTTTATTAGTCTAAACTTATAGAGTTTCATACAAGCAAATCATTGTGAAATTCGTATAGAAAATAATAAATTTGTAAATTGTAACAATTTATTTTACACGATTAAAAGCATATAAACCTATAAAATATAACAATTAATATTTTGATACCGTTATGTGATTTTTCGTATAAAATACCGTAAGATGACGCATTTTACATTTAGACAAAAAAAGTTTTCGTATATTTTTCTTCACATAAATTACTATAAACTAGTAATTTTATACGTTTTTATGTGGTATCTGCACCCTGGTTTTATTATAGATACGTATAGAGTAATGAAATTTATACATAAAAAAAAAAAATTAATCCTTTATCGTACATGTCTCATTAAAACTAATAAATATGGTATAAATTATTACTTATAAAAATACATTCGTTTTCTTAATTGGTAATTCTGATAGAAAATTATAAATATTTTATACAGATTTTCGAATAAATCACGATACGTTGAATTATTAGAAATTCCTTATAGAATTGCATAATGTTTTTATCATTTTAATCTTATAAATTCTTATTAAGTTTATTTATCTTAAATGTCACATAAAAAGGTACAAAAGACGAATAATAAATGTAATATAAAATAATATAAAACAATCTTCTTATAAACTTTGATAAACTCTTTATATGTATAATATTATACATTCTTATAAACTTATTTTTAATTTTTTTTCTATGTAATTTTTTCTTATAGAAATGTATAAATTGCTTGCAAGGATAAAAACCTATAGAATTTCTGTAAGTTATCTTATAGAAGTTATAATATTTCTATAAGATTCTATGGGGCTTTTTCAACCGGGATTCCTACTTGAAGTGTAATTTATGACTGATCGTTCTTTTAAATATCTTTGTTATAACGTAGAGGTCAAATTTATTGATAATTAGAAATGTAAGAGCAGGACGTATTCAAAATAAAAGCTGACCTTGCAGCATAAACAAATGCATATGATTAAATTAAACCGTGAATGAACCAAAGCGATTCGCATACCGCATGTGCGAAGAAAATTGCTTCACGCTAATTCAAGAGTGCGTGAATCAGGTGCTTCGCACATGCAAAACAAGCATTAGAAACCGTGTTTCGCGCACGGAGTGTTAAAAAATATATACATATATATATTTATATAAGGAAAAAACGCGTATAGAGTAGTGCAAACACTTCAAACCATCGATTACATACGATTACGGATCGATTAAATGTTATTTTTTTAATTATTATCAGTATTAGTATTAAGTATGGCTGATGAAACACTGTCCAAAATTCTTAAAAAATGGTGATTAGAAGTTTTGAACGACACATTTAAAGGTAAGTTAAAATTATCATTGAAAGTAATAGGTTAGGTACCAATAACTCAATATCCCAAGAAAAGAAGTTTCATTGAAAAATATTTTCTTCTATTATAACTTAAAACTACAAAGTTTTTTCCATGAACTAGGTAAAAAGAAATCAAATAATTATAATATACATAAAGATTAAAAAAACAACTATTTCTCGTTAAAATTATTAAGTTAAAGCATTACATGTGCTACCAATTTTTCAAATCACTTATTAAACTTCAATTATGTTTTTCATTTATGGCATATAAGTACATTTAAGTATAAAGAAGTATGCAAAATTTCAATGGTCTAACTGTTATAGTTAAAAAGCAATGGCAGAACATATGCTCACTCCGTAATTGATATTTTTGAACTTTCTCAGTTTTTAACGAAGAATAGCACTGTTTAATCAAAATCAAAACCATTAATTAAATTTTATTTTAAGTCAGAATAAGTTTTACAATTTTCATTTTGTACTAACATTACTGCATGCTGGAATTTTCTTTTCTTTGCATACATTTTATTTTTGTATTATGTGGCTTTTTGTTTTTGCTTTGTGTGTTTTTAATTTTTAAATGAATTAATAATATGGTTTATTTTATGCATAATATATTTATATCCCGAAGATTGAATGTGAATTGAAATAATATTTTTTGTAGTCTAAGTAATAAACATTTTTGATTACTTAAGATTGTTTTATGTGATTTTTAATATTTTTGTGCATTTTAATCATTTTCTGAAATGTTTATTATTTGTATTACAATTAAATGGAGCAAAGAGGACTATATAACAATTTCTTATTCAGTAGGTATTTGCTTATAAATTCTTAGTTATTTGCTTTAAGGAGATGTTGGACCCAAATTACAGGGATCTAGACCTTCCAACCCAAGAATTATATCTATAATTTCTATTTAAAAATCTGAAAAAATTCATAAGGATAGCTTAAAACATAAGAGAGGGCCTGATCGATCGATTTTTTATGAAACAATAATTTTGTTAATAATAATCGAATAAACAATTTTAGGTCGGTAATTATTAGTTAAAAAAGGCATAATTTTTCAACCCAAACATCGTCATTATTTATCGATTTAAAAATCTGCAAAAATTTGGATATATTGTTGAAAACATGCCCGAGAGCCTGATGGACAGGATTTTTTCAAAAATTCATTACTTTGTTTATAAAAAAATATTAAAAATGACCATTTCTGAGTCCGACATCTCCTTAAAATCCTTATTCATACTAAATTTTCGTTAAAATTTTATCTAATTCTTATTTTTTCCATAACTTTTGTCCAAATTGAGATATTTGAGCTTCCTTTTTTTTGAAACTATATCTACTTGATCTCAACTTTTTAATGGATTCCAGTTTGAGTATCTGCGTACATTTCTTTCCGAGTTATTGGCGATTAAGCTTAAACATATTTTTTTCACAATTTTTCATTAACTGCGTATAACTTTCGTCAAACAGCCTATGAGATTGAATTTCATATGAATTATTTCATATTTGGGTACCAGAAAACAGTTCTCAAACTTACAATAAAATCTGTTTCCCGGAAGGTGGAACCCCTCCTTGTTAGTGATCTAACACCTGACAGTATTGTGAATTTAGAAATAATAAGTGATAGTGATATGCCAGTAGTCTCTACCTCAGGAATCAATCAAATAATTCAAATACCTTCGTCTTCTGCTCTATCCATTGCTATCATTGCTTCTGCACCTCAGGGTTATTTTTATTTTATTATATTCTTTAATTCTTTTTGTCATTATTCATAAAAACTTCTTTTTACTTTAAAAGTACGTTTAAAAAAGTTTGTTTTAGACTAACTAAGAAAGGTCTAACCTTCGCATTTTAACCAAATTTTAGGATATGTTTTGTTATATACAAATATGAAGAAATCTAGGTTTAGACTTTAGCACTCAAAAAATTTATTTCTACTTTAATTGTATGTAACTCATTAACAACTGTAGATAGATACTCAAATTATAATCCGAAAAAAAGATGAAATCCAGGAATTTGCCTCAAAGTTATTGAAAAAATAAGAAATTGCGAAGTGATTTTAACCAAAACTTTGTAGTAATGATTTATTCATTTTTTGGCCAAAATTCATTTCTTTTTTCCATAATTTTCAGGCAAATTAACCGACCTTAGCTTACTGTTTTCTGAATTATATCTACTTTATATCAGCTTTATTATAAATTTGGTCTCAGGATCTATTTTTATTTGTTTCCAAGTTATAAGCAATTAAAGTGGAAGTAATGTTTCTTTAATAATTTTTTTAGCAGCCCATAACTTTCGTAAATTTAAATGTTAAAGTCTAAAAAAATGTATTTCTTCATATTTTTGTATAACAAAACATATCCTAAAGTTTGGTTAAGATCCGTTAACCGAAGGTCGGACACTGTCCAAGTAAGAAAAAAAATCAACTAGTCTTGAGTGCAGATTTATCATTTTCAAATTTATGCACAATATGTGAATTTTAAACTTAAAAAGAAGTGCTTCATGTGTCATGTAAGTTTGTATTTTGCATATTGCACGATGTTTCAATCTTTGACATTTTGTAGAAAACTGCTCTAATTTTTCGGGTCGAGTTGCGCTTGCTTTGCATGCAAAATCAGAAGAAATAAACGTTGGTTTAATAGTTGATTCTGTAATTAAGCATGAAATTTTATTACAGAGCGATTATAAGTAAGTTGCAATCTTTGATATGCTCGTATGTTTATTTTGGTCTGACATGTATATGTATAACATTTTTAACACTAATAATAATGTGTGTCGTTTTTGCTTCAGATAATAAATTTGTCAATAGAATAATTAATGTATATCCAAAACACTTATTCTGAACAATTACTTTTTCTTTGTATGTTGCTATATTCTTATAGTTATCTCAAATAATTTAATATCATCAATCACATGTTTTTTTAAGCTGATTAAAAGTATATAGTAGAGTAATTAAGAAAATTAAATTCGGTATATTTGAAATTTGTGTTACTATTTTTTCAGAATAAAGGAAGCTCGTTTGGTTTATTTAGCGAAAAATCTTGCTACTTGCTTTCCCAAATAGAAGGAATCGTTTTGGTATTGCTGTATTAATAACGGCAAGGGGGATGTAAAACTTAGTGGTGCCCTTTACAATCATTATTTATATTGTAGACGGTTATTAAATAACTCTGGGTTATTATTAAAAGCAGTGGATAAAAGAACCTCACAAGGTAAAATATTATTTGAAAATTTTTTTATAGGATTATAGAGATACTTTCATAAAAAATATATTTGAAAATATATTTTAAATTTCTAGATACACCTTCCATGTGTACGGTGTGTACGGTGTGTACGGTGAGCATAAGCTTAAATGGCTAGAAGATAATTTGGGTTCCGAGAATGAAATTGTACAAATTTGGAGTGAGTCTTATACTGCTCGAAGTTTTTTAATTAAACTTACAGTTCATGAATATCTTCAAAAATACAAATTCTTACAGACAAGTAGAGGATATTTATTAGTAAGTAATTATTACTATTTAAAGTGTTCGAAATTTTAGAAATATATCCCCTAATTAATTTTTTACATTTTCATGTACAGTTAAGATCCGACTTTGACCGAAATTACCCAGAGAGTAAGAATAATTTTATTGAATCCTGGCCACATATTGCCAAATTTTTAATTGATGCGGCAAAAAATAGAAAAGATCGTGATATTAAAAACTTTTTACAGGCGAACGAGTTGTTACTCGATAAAGGTAAAATTTTAATTCTATTTCTGTATCTATTAATAAATCTTATAATAATTAATTATCAAGACCTATGCTAAATTAAATTTCATATAATCTAACATTTTCAGTAATACTCTTATTGCTATTTAACTTTGTGATACATATTTTTATTTTCTTTAGTTATATCGCATCATAAGTTTTTTCCTTTTAGTTTTTCTTTGTTCATGTTATTTTTGAGAATTTGAATATTTTCGTACTCGTTGACTCAGTGCGTCTTTTCGAATATTTTTAAATTATTTTTAATAACATAATAAACACTATCCTATTTAAAAACATGTTTCATCTATACAGGCCACGATAATATCATAGCATTATTGCTGTTACCATTACGTTTGGGTACTGTAAATTGTAAAGTACAGAAAAGAGGTCAACACTGGAAACCTTCAAAAGCAGCAGTAAAAGACGGATTTCTTTTGCACATTAAGGTAAGATCTAGTAATAAAATTATTAAGTTCTTTAATCGGTTAATTTTATGTTTTTATAATTGTTACTTATTGCAGACATATGAAGAATTAAAACCTTATCAAGAGGCGAGGAAAAGTACCTATAAGATATACGGTCAATCGAACCAGCCATACCCAATGATATGTGGCCCACTAGATTGTATAGAAGCCCATAGCATTTTTATCAATGACATAACTTACGTTTTGCCTGACATCTTAAATTTAATTAATTCCTGTTTTAAAATCTATTTCGTTTTAAATGCGTCGTACCCACCAGAATGTCGACATGTTTGGACTTTTTTACAACAAGTTGTATATAAAGTGGAATTACAAACTAAACAACAATTTGCTTATGTCGATAATTTGATTCGTGAAGTAGGTGTTAGCAATACATAAGTTTTTCTTTTTTCTATAATTTTATTTTACTAATATAGATAATTTACGATTTTACTCGCATTGTAATATTACTCGAAACTTGTTTTCGAATATACCAGACTGTCGATATGTCTGGTTTGTTTTACACCTCCAATATAAAAAACAATTTAAAAAAGTAACAATTTATTTGTATACATTTTAATTCGTAAAACGGATTTTAATAATAAATAACTTCTTTTTATCAATAATCTATTGTTTAATTCAGCCTTTCTTCTGCATGATAATAAGTTATTACTTAATTGCTTTAAAATGGATTATACATGTAAAGGTTATATAGAAAAGGAAATGATAAGTTTTATATTAAATTTGTACAGCAATCCATTAGTTCCTAGAAATGATCATTGAGCAATTGCATACACTTATTGGAACAATTTACGTTCCATTGTTCAAAGAGCATTTTAAAAAACATTTTTGATGCAGTAGGCGCAAAATGCGTATTTTGCGCTTTATTTTGCGGGCACAAAATGCTCATTTCTCGGTCACGGATGCACAATAAAAATTATTTAAATTATAAATTTATAGTTTTTAAATACAAAATTTGGACAAAGATAATTAATTTTTTAAGGGACTTCGACCCCTGCACCCCCACCGGGCCTGCGGCCCTGGACCCGCTTCCTCCCCCCGCTCAATCCTTTTCATTCCCTATCCATACATATAATTATATCTGTATATGTATATGTATAGGTAAGTAAATATCGACTTTTATTTTGCACCTACTGAATCAAAAAATATTGTTTGGATCTCGGGCGCAAATTTCGCGTTTTCGTTGTGATAGTTCAGCTGTTAGCTGCTATCACCGCTCAAGGCGCGAAATTTCAATTTGCGCCCTTGATGCAAAAAGTACTATTAAAGAATGTACCGCGGATGCAGACATTTGTAAGCGTATAAATTACATTCTTGAAAATTTGGAAAATCCTTTTGAAGATTATTTAAGTGAACATTTGCAATTGAAAAAGTTGGAAGCAGCTGGTTTATACATCCCACCTGAAACTAAAAAAATTGGCGAAACAGTTGTTGAAACAAAACAGAAATCATTAATAATTCCTGTACCAGCTAGCTTTACTCTTCAATATATTCCATTAACATTAAAAGCATTTTTTAAATTACCTAATGTATTTGTACGGCTGCATACTTATATGATTGAATTATACAGCGAAAAAAAGACAATTTCAAATTTCATTCAGGGTGAATTTTGTTCTCATCAAAGAATTCAAGAACACGGTAATCGCTTTTTCATACCTCTCTTTCTATATTACGATGATTTTGAATGCGGAAATCCTTTAGGCAGTCACGCTGGGAACAATAAGCTAGGAGGAACATACGTATCTATACCATGCTTACCAGCACATTTTAATTCGCAGTTGCTATTTTCTTATCAAGCTCTGACAAAAGAAATTGCACGAATAAATGTATTTTTTAATTTGTAGTAAGCGAAAGTAATTTTTTGAAAGAAAACGGCATAACTTTATCAATTAACGGAAAACTAATTCAAATTTATTTTGAAATGTGTTTAATTTTGGGCGATAACCTTGGATTAAACAGTGTGCTTGGATTTACAGAAAGTTTCTCTGCAAATTTTTCTTCTCGCTTATGCCTTGTCGATTATACGAATTCAAAATCATTATTTCAAGAGGACAAAACCAAAATTAGGACTAGAGAAAATTACGCAGTATTTTTAGATAAAAAAGATCAGTCCACAACTGGTATCAAAGAAGAGTGTGCTTTTCATAAAATCAAAGGATTTCACGTTGCTATTAACATATCTGTCGATATCATGCACGATATATTTGAAGGTACTGCAAATTATACTTCTGTTAATATTTTGCATGACTTTATTTACAATAAAACAAAAAAGAAATTTTCTTTATCTATTTTAAATGATCGAATTGAATTATGTGACTGCGGTTCTTTAGAACATTCAAATAAAATCCCCCTTATTTCCGCTGAAATAATAAAAAATAAGAAAAAAATTAAAATGAGTGCATCGGAGATGTGTTGTTTTTCACGCTATTTTGGACTGTTGATAGGTGATTCAATACCAGAGGGCGATGAAACGTGGCAATTATACATACTCTTAAGAAGAATCAAAAGTGGTTAAGTAATGGTTACTTTAGTGCTCCAGATACAGCACTTGAGTAAATTTTACTTAAGTCTTCAGTAATTTTTACTTGAGTTTTTTTTCCGTGTACCTATAGGTGAAAAAATCACCTACTAGCGCGGATATCGCAGAGATTGTGTGTACGTTGCTAGCTCTCTGTTTCTAATAGGAGAGCAGAGTGACTACAATGGGGTTACGAAAGGCTCTTCGGTCTAGACGATCTATCACGCAATTCCCAAGCAGTGTCAAAGCTATTATTTGAAAGAGAGACTTGGCGCCAGCATATGAATCCAGGTCTTCTTTATTGCAAATAACAATTACAACAAAACAAAACTTTGGCAACAAAATAACAAAAAAAATTAAAGAAGCTTCTATTTTGAATTTAGGTTTTATTATTGAATATTAGGAAATTACTTATAATAACAATCAAAGTTGAGCGAGAGAGAAAGATATCGATGATCTTTGTTGAATCCAATGGAGAATTGTTGTCGTCGTGAGTGGAACTCTTCGTTGAATCTGGTTGACGTGCTTTGTGATTATGAGGTCGTAAAAACTCGTGTGAACCGAACTGATAAAGTAATTTAATGAAAAATACAAGTCCGAAGTTTTCGGTGTGACTCTGGAGCGAGGGCAGAGGGCTGCTTTTAAGGCCATCGTCAGGGCGGTGCTTTTCCTTCCCTCTCTGCCGGAAAATTGATCAAGGTTGCCGATCGATACGAAGCTGTATGCTCGAACGTAATAGGTTCAGAAGGTCAACGCCCGCTCTTAAGACGAGGGTGGAGTCTTTTTGACAACGTGTCATTGGATCGTTGAAAACTTTGGTACACGCGTAGGTGGGGGTATTCTGTCCTCTTCTAAATGCATACTGTTTCTTTCTCATAGTCTGTCTTTGGCTACTGTTGCTCTCTCTTTCTCTCTTGCTCTTGCAGAGTATATGGTAAAATTATATCCCATAACTTAAATTTACTTGAAAATATATAAATTTTTATTGTCACGAAGAGAGATTATATAAAACAATATAAATATACAAACTACTTAATTTTATAACGCATAACTCTTAAATTTTTTAAGTATTTTTAATAATAAATGTTAGATGGTTAAAATTAAGGTAATTTAAAATTTCTTCGTTAGTAATTGCAATGTTATAAAAAAAATGATTTTTAGGTAAGTTAGATAAATATTTATTTTTATCAATCTCGTGTATAATAAAGATCTACTGTGAAATTAAGAATTGTAAAATTGTTATGTTTATTCATTAAAAATAAAAAGAGTATAACTTTATTTGCGGTAAAATTGTCGCTAAATCGTATAGAAAGAATTATTCAATCGTGAATATCTTACTATTACTTGCACATTTTTGTAAAAATAATGTACTATAAGTATAGTTTTATACGTGCTAGTCGTAGGAAACACTAATAAAAAGTTTATTAGCTAAAAAGGTTATATTACATAGAACTATATACTGAATTGATTTATTAATATATTTATATATTATAATAAGCTAAAAGAAATTTAAAGTTTAAAGGATTGCAGCTATAATTCAAAATAAATTTTATTTTATTTTAAATGTATATTCCCTTTTTGTTTTAATGAATTTTAAAACTTTAAAGCTTAACGCATAAAAGTTACTTATAATTATTAGCTTAGGAATAGTACATATATATAATAATGTCGCATATTGCTGAGCGATCAACAAGCAAAATAACATCTATGTAGATTGTCTATTACTAAAATTCAAAGGGTGAATAAAGAATCGACTTTTATACGTAAAGAAAAACATATAATTAGTTATTTATGTCAAAGTTAATTTAATTGTCGTTCCAATGTAAAATCGAAATGATTTAATTCAGTATGTGTTCACGCTTATTAGCGTTTTTTTCTTTTTTTTTTAATTAAGCTTTATTAACTTGTCTAAGTTATTTAGCTACATAATAAAAATAATAAACATAAAATATGATAATTTTATAGTATATTGACTCTGGTGATAGTAAAATAAGTTGATTAATTTGAGATTCTGGTTGTTGTACTATCAATTTTTGTTTATTCGTCAAATTTTTTTACAAAAACGACGTTTCGGTCATCTTGTCAATTACACCATGACCCTCTTCAGGTTCACTGTTATTCGAAATATATGAATAGTTACAAAACAAAATTAATGTAACAATAATTGTATCGTAGTAAAATAAAGAGAAATTTATAAAAACTTACAAAATTAGTTCTAATGAACACGGATAACGATAATTTGCACATTATCTTACAAATATCTACTTCTCAAGGTGACAACCGTCAAATTGAGTCGAAATCTCAAATTTAGGTCCGAAAATAAGTCGAAATATAAGAGAGAGGTAATTTTACTATACTATAAACATACGTATATCATAACCAACACAAAGTGTATAATTTTACATACTATGAAACCATCTCTATGTTAAGGTTTATATATACAGTATTTTAAATCATCTATAAAAACTTTATAACAATTTTTCAAATTATTTGTATCCAACATACGATTTACTGTACAAGGAGTAGCATGAATATGTAACATTTCTGAAAAAAGTCGTTTTTTCCTATTACATTCTACGTCTAAAATTTTTACATTGTTAAAATCGAAAGAATGATTCGAATCATTAATGTGTGACACTAAGGCTGATTTATCATTTTTATTTTTTCAATTTCTTTTATGTTCATTAACTCTAATCTTTAGAGGTCTAGATGATTGTCCAACATAAGATATTTCACAATCCAAACAATTAATTTTATAAACAATATTGCTTTTTTCAGTCATGTTAATTTTATCTTTACCAAGTCTAATAATAGTATAATATTTATTGCATGTTTTTTGAACAATTTTAATATTATAATTATTTAATGTGTATTTTAATTTATCTGAAAAATGTTTTATGAAGGGTATAATTAATAAAGTTTTCTTTTCATTGATTATAATATTGGATTGAGCTGAAGCATTATTACAATTTTTATTTATTTTATTAATTCTTTTCTTCATATGTTTATTAATTAATGTAAGTGGATAGTTATTATTGATTAAAAAATTCCTAATAAGATTTAAATTGTTTTGGTGAAAAACCGGATCTGAAAGTTTAATACTATAATCAACCAAAGTGTAAACAATAGCCGCCTTCTGCAACTTAGGATGGTGGGAATTGAAATTAAGATATCTGCCTGAAAAAGTTGGTTTTCTGTACCAATTAGTAATCATATAATTATTGTCTAATTTAATAATTGATATGTCTAAAAAGTTTATACGATTATCAATAGATCTTTCAACAGTAAACTGTAAATTTGAGTTATAGCTATTAAAAATATTTAAAGTATAATCAATATAACAATCAGGTACACAAATTAAAATATCATCCACATATCTGACATAAAGCGGGACTTCAAAACAAAGTTTTTTAAAACAAGTATTTTCTAGATTTTGCATCACTAAGTCACATAAAATTGGGCTAATTGGACTACCCATTGCTGAGCCAAAAATTTGTTTGTATATTTTACCATTAAATTGAAAATATGTTGAATTCAATACAAATTGAGGAGCTGGATGCAAGAACACGCCGAGCGCGGCGAATGGATAGCGGAGGCGGAGAGAAATTAAGAAATTGACGTCACCGTGACCAAATTTTTTAATTTGCCGAATTTAATTTAAAAAAATACTGTTGTATGCAGAATTAAAAGACGCAACTTTTTTCTATTTAATGTTTTTCTGTACGATGTGCAGATCAGATGAAAAAAATTAAGAACTGGAAATTTAGAAAACGGATTTTTAATCCATTTTTCAAAATTGAATCGCCGTAACTTTGACAAATTTGAATGAAATTCCCTGATTTTTCGTACAGATACTTAATATAGTCTAACGATAAATATAAACCTGTGAAAAATTCTACTTTAAACAAATTTTATACAACAATTGAACTTAACGTAAATAACAAGCTTTTAATACGGTTTCAGTATTCAGTAGTCGAAAATGTGTTGTCAAGTCTTAGATTTTGCAAACTTCCAGCGAGAGATTTGTTCGTTTATATTTGAAGATAATTTCTTAAAAATTTCAGCTTATTTGGATAAAAAATGATAGAGTGATTTAAAGAAAACTAACTAAATACTTAACTAAATTACATAAAAATAAAGATATTTTATAGCATCAAAAAGCAGTTATTATTTAAACCATTTTTATGCTGTAGTTTGATACAATATTACGCAATGCGATTTTCAATAAACAATAAAGACGCCCACTGATTTAAGCCGCGAAGCAGATGACCATTACGGCGACGAAGTCGATGTTCATTTGTTTACAATTTCGTTGTTTATATTGATGAGTGTACGCGAAATTTTTTATCCAAATAACCTGAAATTTTTAAGAAATTATCTTCAAATATTAAGTATCTGTACGAAAAATCAGGGAATTTCTTAATTTTTTTCATCTGATCTGCACATCGTACAGAAAAACATTAAATAGAAAAAAGTTGCGTCTTTTAATTCTGCATACAACAGTATTTTTTTAAATTAAATTCGGCAAATTAAAAAATTTGGTCACGGTGACGTCAATTTCTTAATTTCTCTCCGCCTCCTCTATCCATTCGCCGCGCTCGGCGTGTTCTTGCATCCAGCTCCTCAATTGTAAAGCATCCGAAAATTCTTTACAAGATAAGCAAATATAACTTTTAATAAACTTCCAATTATCTATTACAGCTTTCATTATTAAACTACTATCAGTATTCGTAAACAAACTGGCAACATCTAGACTAATCAAGTTATATCCTGCAGGAATTTTTTTATCATAAATTATGTTCTTTAGATGTAAGCTATTTTTTTCATAAGAAGGAGGTTTCGGAATACTAACATTAAGAATATTCGATAAAAATTTTGCTAAATTGTATGTTGGAGAATTTATGGCAGAAACAATAATTCGTATAGGAAAATTTTCTTTTATTTTTGTAATTAATAAATTATAATATAATTTGAAAATATTATTTACGAATTTAATAATACTTCGCTATACAATTTATACATATTCGGTAGTTATAGTCGTTATGAACATTTTTCTAAGAAATTATAAATAATTTGTAACGTTTCTATTTCGCATAAGTATAATAGGTTTTTAACATCAAATGGAGGATATTTCATTATACCTTTTAACTTTTTAAGTAATACAATTCTACTTTCATCATATTTACTACACTGCCAAATAACATGGTTTAAGTCCTGTACTTCGTGACCGCATTCGTGACAAAAAAATAGATTATTCATTAAAGAGAAATAAAAAACACACATCTTATAATAATGTCTCTAAACATGATTGGGTTAAAAATCTTACACCGACAGAGATTCCACAAGATGTTTTAGATATGGTTTCTTTAGGATCTAAATACAATATTAATTCTATTATTGAAAAAAACGATATCATCAGTTGTATAAAAAATATTGAGCATAGTTTAGAAAATCTAGAAATAAACAATGACACCTAAAAGTGAAATAAGAGAAATTATAGTTCACAATTTAAAAAATGAAAACAAAAAATCAACACATCATTCAAAAAAAGATAAGATTTTTGCCAAAAAGTTTGAAAGTACAAAAACGTTTTTAAAAAGAAATCCAAATCTTTTTTACACAGCAGATAAGGGGAATTTAACAGTGTGTATGGAAAAACAAGATTATGTAGATAAAATGTACAATTTACTGAATGATGAAAGTGTGTATAAAAAAATAGCTAAAAAATATGGTTTGCCAAAAATTCATAAAGAAAACATTCCACTTAGACCGATTATTTCTATAGTTTCGCGTCCGACACACTTTTTGGCTAAAATTTTGTATGATGAATTAAAACTTGTTATTCCGAAGCCTAAATTACATATATATAATAGCTATGATTTAAAATCTAAACTTTCCAAACTTATTTTACCATATGACTATGTATTATTATCGCTTGACGTATCTTCCTTGTTTACAAATATATCTATATCAGCTGTGATTGACAGTTTAAATCGACGATGTAACCATATTATTAGTAAATGTAAAATCCCGTTCGCTGAAATTTGTGAGACAGTTACTTTTCTGTTCGAAAATACTTTTTTTACTTTTAATAATCACACCTATCAACAGATTTGTGGTAGTCCAATGGGTTCCCCTATTTCACCATTATTTGCTGATATGGTGATGGACGATCTTGAAACGTTTTGCCTTAACCTTTTGGCTGCGGGAAAATTTTAGTACTAAACGACCTTTTATAAAATGCAAAATGTATACATGAGATCATTGGATATTTCAGGTAGAGTCCCCACCCTGACTGCTGGTCGATAAATCGACCACCCCCGCAGGCAACGTAAAGTACAATGTAAAATTTTTTTTTCATTTTCCAGGAAAACTCTAGAGGGTATTTCTATGTAATTTCTCGCGCTGAACATGAAAAAAATAGTAAAAAAATCTTAGAGATACTCTTGACCTTGAAAATCTATTTTTCAAGGTCAAATTTTTTTTCTAGCATAGATAGAATTTTTTTAAGATTTTCGTACATAGTGTCATGGACTGAATAAAAAAAAATTATGAAAAAATAGCTGAGGTATCATTGATCTTAAAAATTTACATTCAAGGTCGCATTCACTTCTAAAACAAGTGCAACAAACATCTGCTACATTTGTCATGATGTCAAGAAATATTCTGACATTCGCTCTTACCATAACCCAGGATCAACGGTGTGGACGTGGCGAAAAGGTGATCCCATTGGGGTGCTTGATTTTCATGAGTCCCCTTGCGTCTCACGTTTCGAGGTGTTTGATTTCCGTCAGTCCCCTTGCCTCTCACGTAGGAATGATTGGCTCTACGGTAATGTCTCTTTTGTGTGGTACTCTTTAAAGCATGGTGCTGCGCATAGAGGAGTTTCACAACTAGGGCAAATGTATGTCGTTCTACATGGAGTCTTACGCAAAGAGCACAAGTGACATCTTCGACTTGTACCTTGCCTCGGGAAATGGCGGCCAACTAATCGAATGGGAGAGTCATTGTAAGGAGAGATGCTTGCAGAAGGATCAAGTTTTAGTAATGATCTAGCAACCTGTAATCTAAATGAAGGAAATGATACAGCTTTCACGGTTCTCATTTTATACAACGCATGAGCATAGACAAAGATCAATAAGATGTCCAGACCAATTGTCCATGTATACAACATGATCCTTATAAAAATAAGATCGCCAGTAACACCCAAATCAAACTTTTGATAATCAATATCTGCGCCAGTATAAACAATAAAACCCAACACGAATCCCGTCTCGCAGTCTACAATCATGAATAGCTTGATGCCAAAGCGAGTTCTCTTCGAAAGGAATGTACTGCTTGAATCGAAGCCTACCTTTCCATAATAATAGACTTTCATCTATGCACAGATTTTTTCCTGGAGTAAGAACTGCTGAAAATTTGCTTTGCACGTGTTCTATTACTGGCTTTATTTTCACTAAAGGATGATTTTCGATTTCTTCATTATTATGAAAATGCAAACATCGTAGGATGTGAATATATCTAACGCGAGGAATTATTTGGCCAAAAATTGGAGTGTGTAGCAAAAGATCTGTGGACCAATAACTTTGTAAATCGCCTTTACAGACATGGCCCATTAGAATGGAAAGGCCTAGAAAAGTTTCCAATTCTGTTTTTGTGACAGGGGACCAAGCTTTCATGTGGGAAGAACGAGTTATGGGATTTTGAGTAATTGAAACAATCAATTGGTGTATTTCCTGAAAAAGAGATATTCGAATTTATTTCGGAGCTACCTTGAAAATCTTTGATTGATGGATAAAAATACGCGTCCTCAGACAATTCAGTTTCCTTATAAGAAAAGTCTTCCAAATTGACTTCCCCGATGTCTTCATTTTCTGCTCCATTGTCTAAAACCTCGTTTTTTATACTTCATTTTCTGGTTCGGACTCGCCACTACTCCAAGCTTCATGTTCAGCCATTTTATAGAAGATAGAATATTACACTATTCAATAGTGTAATATTCGAAAAGTGAAAATAGTAAAAATTATATACTGTGCAAATCCTGGAGACTAATAAGTTATGCATGAGAAGTACCAATCTGCATCGTATTATAAATTTATAAATATGATTGAATAAAAAATAAATTAATTTTTTGAGATTAAAATATTTTTGAAGATTAGACGAGTTTCTGCAATAAGTGATGGCATTTATTTCGTACCCAGTTGACGAATAACAAAGATATACCAACTCCCAGACCGAAATAGTAAAAAACAGATTTTGTGTTTACGTCATTGATTTTAGATCATGCTGAAAATGTATGCCGCAGCATTTTATGTAACCTTCAAAAATAAGGTTGAAGCTCGATATTTTGTTTTGGAAACTAAAATTTCATCGCAAAATAGACATTTTCATGAACAAAGATAATTTTAGGATTTTTTTACTTTTTTCCCCGTTTTGACCTCATCAATAACGCTAGAAAGCTAGATCGAACTCAAGGTTAAGGATACCACAGTGATTTTTTAAAGTATTTTTTATAAACAGTATATAAAATTACGAAAGAAATCACTTTAAAATTCTCGCTTCTACTAGGGATGAAATTTGACCTTGAAATACCTATTTTCAAGGTGAATAATATTTTGAGGAATTATAAAACTATTTTATATACATTCAAAACATCAAAATTGATCTAAAAACATTAAATTTGTTGTGTATTTTAAGTGGTCGATATATCGACCACCCCCGCAGTCAAAATGTTAATAAACTAAAAGAAACCTATAAATGCATTACTCTGTTTTATTATAGATACGTTTATGATACCATTGTGTGTATCCATAAAAATTATATAAATACAGTTATTAATGTTTTTAACGACTTTGACATAAATTTACAATTTACGCATGAATTGGAAAATAATAATTCTATTAACTTTTTGGACTTAACTGTAATGAAAAAAGAAGAGAAAATTATCACAAATTGGTATAGAAAACCGTCAAACTAAAATCGAGTTCTCAACTATTTTTCTAATCATACTTTGAAACAGAAATGCAACTTAATTTTCAATTTGACTGATAGAGCGATACTACTATCTCACATAGATTTTCATGAAGATAATTTAAATATTATTGGACACATTTTGACAGAAAATGACTATCCATCAAAATTTTGTTAATAAAAATATTAATACTAGGCTACGAAAAATAAACAATGTTGTAGTACCAAAAGATATTTCTGCCGATAAAAAATTTAGCTATTTTTCTCTTCCGTACTTCAAAAATTTCTATGAAAAATGTTCTAGCATGTTAAAAAAATTCAATTTTGGTACAGTTCCTAATATTAATAAATAACTTGAAAATGTCATAACATTAGGTAAAGATACGACAAAAAAGTTGGATTTATGTAACGTTGTTTATAAGTTTAATTGTAATGAGTGCAATTCTTCTTATATTGGGCAAACAAAACGTGCATTAAAAGATAGAATTAGAGAACACAAAAATATGTATAATAGTGATTCTGTTGCCACCCTACATATGCTACAGAATAATCATACATTCAACTTTGACAATGTTTGTGTTTTAGACAAAAAATCCTCATATAAAAAATGCATTATTTCAGAGATGCTGCATATTAATATTTGCAAATGTACCATAAATAAGAAGGAAGACACTCATATGCTCAGTGATATTTACAAAAGGATTTTGTAACAGTTTGTTTTGCTTGGAGTATTGATGTATTTTAATTATCTGTAATTTTCACACGTATGTATATATAGTCGAGTTAACTGACTTATAATTCACTTTGACGTTATCGTACAATGTAGTAGAATTAAAACCTATACATCTTTTTCACGAAGGTATTTAATTTTTATTTGTGTTGTAAAGTGTGTGGTTGAAGTTTTGTTTATTTATATATTCTGATGTAAATTCTGTTGTTTTTCGTTGTTAATAAACAGTGCCTGAAAAGGTCTGCAAACCAGCGGACGAAATGTTGCATGATTGAGAATAAGAGTTTTTTATTTCTTGTTCAACTTGGTTGGACCGTCAAAGATCGACATTTCCTTCTTTTCTTAACCTACAATGGAGGGTGTACAAAATTTACTATCTATTTTTTTATTCGTGTGAATCAATGCAATGTCCAACGCATCTGCAATTGCCATACACTCAGCAGTAAATATAGTAGTTTTGTTAATAAAACTTCTGGTTTTACTGATATTTAATTTCGGGCATATGCACGCAGTGCCTACCGATAAACCGTTTTGATTTTTACTTCCGTCTATGAATATTTGTATGGCTTCATCTGAATTAAATAGGTCATCAAATAGTTCTTTAGGGTTGTTGATTAGTTGTATCTTTTTTCCAATTTCATCGTTAATATGTAGAGATGTTTTAAATATTTCAAAGTCAAAATTATACAACGTCGGCAATTCCTCTTTCTGTATTGTATGTATAATACCAACTATACTCTTTATGCTTTCATTCAATACATTATTCTTTTTTTTTCTATTTCTAATAATTTTAGGTATATATTTGCTAATTGTTTGGTTTGCAGTTGATCGCTTAACTATCATAGCTCTTAGTAAAAAATTTTTATATAAAATTTTTGTTCTGTGTTGTAGAGTTATAAGATTTGCTTCCGCTAACAATACATTAGTAGGAGTGCTGATTCTCATCTCTAATGATATTCTAATTGCAGAGTATTGTATTTTCTCCATTTTATTTTTTTTAACTTGTGTAGGGTAATATATAAAAGACCCGTAGTCGATTAAACTTCTTATATAGCTTTTATAGAATGTCATGAGAGTATCAGGATGAGCTCCCCAATTACAGCCTCTTAAAACTTTAATAATATTTAGAGAACGATTACATTTTTCCAATACGTATTGTATATGTCTATCAAAATTTAGTCTATAATCAAAATAAAGTCCAAGAAACTTTGTGTCATGAAAAGATGTAACAGTTTCATTGCAAATAGTTATTTCAGATTCCCCTGGATAAATTCCATTTTTATTAAAATTAATGTATTTAGTCTTTTTCGATGCTACATCTAATCCAATTAGTCTGAGTTTATTGACGATTTTATCCAGCGTTTTTTCTAATATCACTCTTTCGGTCAAGTAATCAATTGTTCTATAATAGATTACTACATCATCGGCAAATTGCAATATATTAATATTATTTTCTACATCGTTAAATATGTCAGCTACATAAATTAAGTATAACAACGGACTTAGGACTCCTCCTTGAGGTACTCCTTTATTTTATATTCTAGGATTATCTACATTAATTTCGGAATATACATATCTTTGATGTACGAGGAAATTAATAAATTTTAGAACTTTAGAAGAGCAGCCTATTTTAGCAAGTTTCGATATTAATTATTTTGTATATTATTAAAAGCATTACTAATATCAAGAAATACCGCAAGTACTTGTTCATTTTTTCGATAGCATCTTTTATATCCAATTTAAGAGTAGTTAAGTTATCAATGCAAGATAATCCTTTCCGGAATCCAGTTTGACTGGTGGGTATTACATTATTACGTTCCAACCACCATCTAATCCTATTTGCTAACATTAATTCAAATATTTTGCATACGCACTAGGTTAAGGCTAAAGGTCTTAAATCTTTACTATTAGGTTTTTCTACGAAATGTATGTACGTATTAAGCCAAGATTTCGGATAAATATCTTTAGTATACATTTCATTGAGAATATCAAGTAATATCAATGTGTATTTAATAGGAATATTTTTTATTATTTCATAATTACTCCATCCATTCCCGGTGCAGATTTATTACCTCTAGAGTTTATAGCACTATTTATTTCGGAGAAGCTAAATATTTCATCAAAAAAATGTTGTAGCTCGATTCTAATCTAATATCTGAAATTTAAAATTTTTATCTTTAAAATTTTAATTTTTATCTAATATCTGAAATTTAAAATAATTTATCTTTAAATTATTTAAAGACGTAGTAATTTTTTCGTTTTTTTGATTGTGTTCATCACAGCTTAATGTGTTAATTTTGATCCACTTATTTTTTAAGATTTTTGCTGTATTTCAAGTGTATTTAGAATTAATATGAAAGTTAATTGTAGAAGCAAATTTATAATAGTTTTCCATTTTCTTTTATTTAATTATCTTTTTAGTTAATGCTCTTTTCTTTTTATATTCTATAAAATCATTGATATTACCAATATATTCCCATCTTTTGAAAGCAGCCTGTCTGAGTCGTTTTATTCTATTACAATCATTGTCCCTTTACTGCACTGGATTCCGGTGTATCTTTCGGCTAACATATTTTCTTTTAGGTGTGTTATTAATTACAGCATCTTTAACTATTTTCATGAATAATTCATATTTTTCAATAGTGTTCAATTCATCGTAATCGTTTTCTAAAAATTTATAATACTCATTATTAAGTGTTTCTTGGACCTCCTTCCAATTGATAAATTTAGATTGTACTTTAAATGTTTTTTTACAATAAATTTCTTTGTGTGTGTTGTAATTAATCCTATTAGGGAAGTGATCCGATCTAATGGAATCATCACTAACGTTAACATTTATATAAAATGCTATATTCATAGTAGACATAACAAGATCTATGTTTGTTTTAGTATTCGTGTGTTGATTCCATCGTGTGAATGTATTAGAATTATGTAAAAATAAGTTATGTCTTTCAATTTGATCTAATAAATATTTACTATTTGTGACTGTATTTCTATATTTCCATACTTCATAATGTGAATTAAAATCACCCAAGAATAAGCAGTTAGTCTTATCTTTAGTATTATTAACAATAGTTTCCCACTCTACTTCATTTAAAGTAACTTCAGGAGGTTTATAAGTTATTATATGTAAGGGTTCTTTTAAATTCGTGATTTCAACAGCACATAATTCAGTATGCTTATTAATTAAATGTATGATTTTATTTAATTTATAATTAAGCCTGTGATGTCGGTTTTACCATCACTCTTATTTACTATTTAAGCCTAGACTTTCGTCCAATAGCTTAGGTTCAATTGTACTTAATAAATTGTTGGATTGGGAAATGTGAAAATGAGTTTATTTAAAAGTCAAAGGATTCAAAAATTATTCTCTCAACAGTGTGAGAGCTAATTAACTTTTGAAATAGGGAAATAGGTTTAATAAAGAGCAATTTTTCAATTAATGAAAACTGCTTACTCTTTATGGAAGGAGAAAAACAAATAGTGCAGTAATAAGAAAGAATATGAAGAAAAAGAAATGAAGAAAAATCAGTAAAGAAGAAAAAAGAAATAATTACAAAATACTCACTTATATTTGTTGCACACTGTTTTTTATTTATTTATATATATTTTTTTTTATTAAATATATATTTAAACTTTTGCATAAAAATAAAGTTTTTTTTTTTTATGTTATTTAACGTCGCTCTATTTATGCTGCCAGGGCTAATCAGCGAATAAAAATAAAGTTTAAATATATATATGTATATATAATTATTTAAACGCACACGTATAATTTCAAAAATAAAAGATAGTGTTGAACTCGGAGGTATGAAAAAATTTTTGTAGAGTAAAATAGAAAGCAGAGGGGTAAATTAGAACTGCCCTTTTGAACAATTTTCCTTCAGCTCATCACCTCGGTGACGCTAAGTTTTTCTCCCTCTACGTGCGTGGGAGGAAAATAGAGATGAGAGGAAAAAGGTGGAGGTGCGACGCAAGTTTTAATTGGTCGAAACAAGGCCCTAGGGCGTCTTGATGCACTCGGAGGGCAGGTTTTTGGGTCTCTCTGCCAGTGTTAGCATTTCGTGCTGTACCTAAAAGATGGAGTTGTATGTCTCAAAAGTGCATACAATTTCATCTTTTAATTATTATATTCTTTTTAACATTATTTTTAACTTCTATTAGATATTATTCATTAATAGATGTATGTGAATTTCAAATCTCTACTTAAAAGTGAGCAAAATTAAAGATATATTTATTTATATAGTTCGTTTATTGATAAAAGTCTGTTTCATATAAACCCCTAAATCTTTATAAGAATTAAAGTAATAATAATGTTAAAAAAAAATGTAATTTACTTATGTTTTACGCATATCTGAAGATTATTTATAGTATAACAAAATAATTTTCAAAATTATGTAAACATTGGTACAATAATTAATCTTTTAATGTTGTTTTTAAACAATCTTATATGTATTAAATAATTAAAAATATTGATTAATATAAAGGTATAATAATTGTAAGAGAGAAATAGAATAATTAGTATAATTATTAATTATTTCAAACAGTAAAAAAAATATAACGTTGTTTAAAAGATAACCTTTCTAACATAAATTATAAACTAAGTTCTAAAAACATACTTATACTTAAATATTCAAAAATTGTATATAAATAATCTTGATCTTCATCTGGAAAACATAAAAGTGCAGCTGCATCATATACATAGATGTTCAAGCATGAACCTTTTTTTTTTATGCATGTCCAGACTCGGGTAAGTTTCCATTAGAAAATTCGTTGCTCTTCAATTTTATTACTTTTTGGCGACAGAATTTCCGTTGGAGACTTTTTCCCATGCATAGACACGATTAGGCGGCTGCGCTGAGACGGTATAGACCCCTTTTTTTTACTTTTTATGACTTTTCGGAGAAAAGTGGTCGAGTTGCCCACTTTCACTTTCCAAAGAAAATCATAAATTTTAAACTGATGAGGAAGAAAAAATTTATTTTTTTCTTTAAATTTAAATAAGGCATATTTTTCGGCCGACGTTACACCCCCACCGAAAAACAGTTACTAATGGTGTGAACGACAGTAGTAAACGTCCTTTTATAGATTGATGGATAAGTATGGTTTATGTTCAGTTTCTTTGACTACTTGTAAAGGTGGATAAACGGTAGTAGGATTAGGAGCAGTTGGATTTACGTCAGAAATATTGGCTTTTAAGTCAGACATTTTTATTGGTTGGTACTCAGATGAGGGATTTGGTCTTTGATTGATGTTATTGGTGTAATTTAAATGAATTAAGAAATTCGTTAATCCGCTCCACAGCGCACTCAATAAATGAGTGGACCATCCAAAAATTGAATGTAAAGTATAACCTCGAATAGCGACATTAATTACAGTCTTAACAAACTGTATTACCAGAAGTATGCTAATAAAGCCGGCACTAACAGTACCAAAAGTCATGAATTTAGACCATACTCGGTCCCAAGCTGATTCAGCAAACTTTGACATAGCATTTTCATTCATTAACTTGATCAGAGTACCCTCTTGATCAGCTAACGGATTTCCATTCATTTCCCTAGCCAGATCATTTAAAATGGCTGGTCTTTCGACAGGAAACATAATACGTTCCCTTAACTCATTTAAGTCTTTTTCCGAGTATATACCAGCTGTGGCTAACTCAGCGGGATTAGTGTATTTCCAAGTTGCTTGTGTTAAAGGTTTAATAATGTGAGGTGGTCTAGTTTCAGAAACTGTGGGAAGTATCTTATACCAAGAGTTTCCTACTTGATAATAAGATGGTAGTAAAGTATTACAAGCAACTTGCGTTCCTTTAGCTTTAAGGATGTGAGTTCTAGGAGTTAGGAAAAAGGTGTTATTTCCTCTTTCAACTTGCAATTCAGCATAGCAATACTCTCCTGATTTGATTTTAACTTCAACAGGAATGCATTTAATCACATGAACAACTTCACCACTCAACACAGCCATGTAACCGGGTCCCTGCATGAGATTGTAAGCAAATTCATCAGGTGACTGAGTTTCTATTGACAAAGCATTTTTTAACGTTTGGCGCTCCAAATTACAACGTTGTACTAAAACATCGCGATACAATTGTTTAATCTGGGTACGAATATGTTTTTCAACATAAACAAATTTAGAATTTACATAAGCGAATATATCCAGATTCGAAACTGATACCTTTTTATTAAGAGCAAAAGTCTCTCCTTTTGTAGTTTCAAAAATAACTAGTTTAGGATGCTCAGTACGAACTACGGAATAACCGCAGACTGAGTCATGAGACTTTGCAGATAATGCAAAGGTGATATCACTTGTAATTAGAGAATACACAGTTTGGAGTGTATCCAGTTGATGATCAATCATTTTATTGGCAAATCCTTCATATAGGACGCCATATTGTTTAAAATTGCAATTGTCCTCTGGAATAGGTTTCCAAAATGTGTAACCTCCTTCTACATCTAAACATGTGCCTTCAGTTAATGTGCACGTTGTGCCGGAGCGCAAGTGAATTTGGTTACTATTTAGGTTTACTCTGGCTGTGTAAGCAGTAAGGGTTACTCTTAGAGTACCTTGAACAACGACGGATTCCCAGGTACCATAGGGATCTGAAAAACTAGCTCCGCCACAACGGCCATCAGAATTCAAAAAACCGGCAAATGTGAGACTGTGTGTAATAGTATGATTTACACGCAACCCCTGGATTACATGCGCATCTCCAAATTTCATTATACCAGTTTTATGAATTTCATTACACGCTTGTTGCCCTATTTCGTAAATATATTCTGCTTCTCCATGTTTTACAACGGAAACATGGGAATGCATTCCGCAATAATACACAGTCCTATGGACTTCTAATTTACATTGAATAATCATTGTTTCAAAGTATTCATTTATATGTAATAATTGTAAATATTGTCTGGTTACGGTGATGTTTTCATCGGGAATATCGCAGTCTCCAACTTCTGTTAGGGAGAGGGTTGTAACATTCATATGCCTTGACCCACAATCATACCCAATGAGACCTTGTGTAAGAGGGAGCAAAAGTACTAATAGTATATATTTATCCATTCTGTAAAATAGAAACAATATTATTATCTAAATAGTCATTATTTTTATACCTTATTTATTCACTATCACTATTTTTCACTTTCCTATTATGTTTCCTAAATTTTCTAATATTTTCATTATTAATATAAGATATCCTTAGCCTATTAGCATGAACAACTTTAGAACTATTTTTAATTTGAATTCGAACATTATGATGCTTGAGTATTTCAAGTATTCTGTGAGGACCTGAATAATGATTTTTAAATTTAGTGGGTTTAGTACCCGATGCTAGGTATATATAATCTCCTACTTTAAAATTTTTAGGATTAATGGATCTATCAAAATATTTTTTTGATTTATATTTAGAAGCAACTAAATTGTCATAAGCTAATTTATGAATACCCGTTAACCTAGTAACTAAATCTATTAAATAACCTTTATAAGTAGGGAGCAAATCACCTTCTCTTAAGGGGTTATTGGAAGGGAGTCTAGCTAAACGGCCAAACAAGATTTCGTAGGGTGTGTGCTTAGTGCTTTCCTGAACACAGGTGTTATAGTTAAGCATAGCTACTTCCACCCAATTATCCCATTCATCATCATGTACAGTATACTGCTTCAGAAATTCAGACAATGCATGATGCGATCTTTCTAAACTACCATTAGATTGGGGATGGAATGCAGTAGTACGTATTTTCTTTATTCTGAATCTTTTTGCAACTCTATTCATTAGGCTACTAAGGAAGTTTTTACCTTGATCTGTCAGAATAACTTTAGGAGAACCGAAAACACAGATGAATCTTTTAATAAAAGCATCAGCAATGGTAGAGGATAATGTATTTGGCAAAGGTACAGCCATACAAAATTTTGAAAATTGGTCTTGTAAGGTAAGAATGTACTCATTGCCTTGTTGAGTAGGTGTAAGAGGTCCTACAATATCTAAAGCAACTTTTTCTAATGGAGCACCAGGTGTATCGGTAATTACCATAGGCTGTTTGGTCTTTAACCGTACTAATTTTTTCAACTGACACTCTAAACATTGTTGAATTCTACGCTGAATGTCATCTTTCAAATTCTCCCAATAATATTTACGTCTAATTCTATTAAAAGTTTTAGAAACACCTCTATGTCCACCTATAGGTGATTTATGTAATTCGAAAAATATTTGATCTCTTTTCTCTAAAGGTACATAAATTAACTCACTTTTGCAAACTATTATTTTTATTGGAGATTCATCAAAAACTTCATCTAATATATTCAATATTTCTGACCATTCCAAGTTTTCTATATATTTGCTCTTAGCAATATTAACTTCCGTTTGTCCTGATTTCATTAGTAATTCTTTTAAAACGGTTAGAGTAAATATTCTTTTTAATTTGAGTTAATGATTCAGAGTTTGTACCTTTGATACAAAGAGCAAATAACTGTTCGTTGCTTCGTTTGTGTATTTGTTTTACTTCACAAACTTCCATATTAAAAGAAGAATCAATTCTCTTAAATTTCAAAAGTTGTTTAGCACCGTTATCACATGGACTACCATCATTACTAACAAAGAAAATAATATTTCCTGGTCAATGTGATAAAGGTTCTTTTGTTTCTACAATTTTTTGATTAATTATTTTATTCGAAATAATGGTACTTTTGTCAAAAGATTTTTCGGAACAATCATCTGAAGAATCGATTGATTTATCCCAATCTTCATAAATTTGGGGTTGTATCAAAACTTTTGATTTAACAGTTTTAAATGAGGTTGTAGGCTCCATTTCAAAGTCGTCTTCAGATTGTATGTCACTTTCATAGTAATCAACTTGTTTAACATTACGTCTCTGTTTATTATTAGTTTTATTATCAGTATTACTATTACTATTATTATTTCTACTTACAATTTGTTTTTTCTTAACCTTAGAATATTCATTATTTACATTTTTATTTTCAACTGGTTTCTCAAATTGTTTCTTTTGAGCCCTAGTAATTGCATTGACATTAATAGATTCAATCGGATTTCTTGATAAAGCATCTGCATTGGAATTCAATTTACCGGGTTTATATATAATAATATAATCATATTCCGATAATTTAAATCTCCATTTCTGAACTCTGGTGTTGAGATCAGCTGTCTTAAACCAAATTAACGGTTGATGATCAGTTATTATGGTCAGTTTAGTATTATAAACATAACTTCTAAAAGTCTCAACACTATGCACAATAGCAAGAGCTTCTTTTTCATAAACCTCATAATTTAATTCTGAGTTACGAAGTACTCTAGAAGTATAGGCTATTGGAAGATCTTTTCCAATGGTTCCTTGGGATAGAACACCACCTATAGCGTAACCAGATGCATCGGTTGTAATATTATAAGGTTTAGTTAAGTCTGGAAATTGCAGCAATGGAGCATGACATAACATATGTCGTAGTGTTTGGAAAGCAGTTTCTGTTTTATCATCCCAATTAAAGGGAACATCTTTCTGTAATAGTTTTGTAAGAGGTTTAGCTATTAAAGCAAAATTCTTTATAAATCGCCGATAATAACCAGCGAATCCTACAAACTGACGAACATTTTTAATATTTTTAGGTGTTGAATATAATTTAACGGCTTCTATCTTTTTAGGGTCGGGTTTGAGTCCTTCTTGACTTAACTCATGTCCTAAATAAATTACTTTTTCTTTTAAAAATTCACACTTATCAGCTTGAAGTTTCAAACCAGCATCTCTGAGTCGACTCATTAACAATTTAATTTTCTTATCATGTTCCTCTATGGAATTAGCGTATATTACAATATCATCTAAATAAACAAATAATATTTTGCCTTGCAAACCAAGTAAAACATCATTCATTAACTCCGTGCCTCAATGTACTCATAAAAAATTGTGATTTTCTACCAATAAACCGCATGATCAATAAATTTAGCAATATTATAAAATTAGGCAAGGATAAAAATGAAAAACATGAGATGTGCAATATTGTTTATAAAATACCTTGTAAAGACTGCACAGCGCAATACATTGACACGAGTAAACGTAAATTAAAATCACGAATTCGAGAGCATAAGAATGATGTACGCAATGAAAGTGAAAGATCTGCATTAGCGGTCCATAAGAGAAATGAGCAAATCCACAGAACCTTTAATTTTGGGGAAGCGGGTAATATAGTAGTAAATAAGCAGACTTAGCAACATTATAACAACGGTTTCTGGTAGAAAAAGTAATTCGATGAAGGGTCCTTATCATTTTTTAAAGTTGTTTTCATTAGCTTTTTGTTAGAGGCTTCATAAAGTTGCATTTTTGCAAATTTGACGATGGAAGTAGTACTCATCTTCTATTTTTTAAGCTTATAGAAATTATAATTCTTCACCAAATGTTACAGAAATTTTTTTTGACAACCTACACCATCTACTCTATTAAACTAAAAGTGTTAGAATAGTGTGCCTTCATGATACAGAAAAATAAAAATCGCAACTCTTGAGGAAGTCAGTTTTTGTAAATTTAGGAAATTTTAGAATTTTGATATTATACAAAGATAAGTTTTGTTTATAGCTATTGTGACTAATATTGCTTTTTTCGATTTGCAATAAGGATTCTTATTCTTTTTGTGCTTAGCTGTGCCTCTTTTTCTTTACTAGCAATTCTACCTTAAACTTTTCAAAATCTCGGGCCCCTAGTCTTCCAAATTTTCATTTTCGCATGGCACACTCGACATTCACAAAAAAAGCATATATAAACTATATCTCTTTACTTTTTAGTAGATTATTGAGTCATCTACGTAAAACCTCAATTGAATTTTTTGTTAATTTAGATAATATAAGCTGTATAAAAGTATAAAATTTTATACCTTTGAACTGAAGTTCAAATTGACTATACGAAATAGGTTATTTCAACAGAAAAGCTAATATAAATACGCACACACACACACACACACACACACACACACACACCACACACACACACACACACCCGCGCGCGCACACACATACACACATATCATTCAGTCAGCCTTACGCAAGTAGTTTGTTTACCATTAAAGAGAAGTATGCGAAAAGAAAATTATTTATCATGTAATGTATTTTTCCAAATAAATCGTTTCTGCATAAAATCCGCAGTCTAGTTATGAGACTTTGCAGAAATGCAAAGGTGATATCATGTAATTAGAGAATACACAGTTTGGAGTGTATCCAGTTGATGATCAATCTTTATTGGCAAATCCTTCATATAGGACGCCATATTGTTTAAAATTGCAATTGTCCTCTGGAATAGGTTTCCAAAATGTGTAACCTCCTTCTACATCTAAACATGTGCCTTCAGTTAATGTGCACGTTGTGCCGGAGCGCAAGTGAATTTGGTTACTATTTAGGTTTACTCTGGCTGTGTAAGCAGTAAGGGTTACTCTTAGAGTACCTTGAACAACGACGGATTCCCAGGTACCATAGGGATCTGAAAAACTAGCTCCGCCACAACGGCCATCAGAATTCAAAAACCGGCAAATGTGAGACTGTGTGTAATAGTATGATTTACACGCAACCCCTGGATTACATGCGCATCTCCAAATTTCATTATACCAGTTTTATGAATTTCATTACACGCTTGTTGCCCTATTTCGTAAATATATTCTGCTTCTCCATGTTTTACAACGGAAACATGGGAATGCATTCCGCAATAATACACAGTCCTATGGACTTCTAATTTACATTGAATAATCATTGTTTCAAAGTATTCATTTATATGTAATAATTGTAAATATTGTCTGGTTACGGTGATGTTTTCATCGGGAATATCGCAGTCTCCAACTTCTGTTAGGGAGAGGGTTGTAACATTCATATGCCTTGACCCACAATCATACCCAATGAGACCTTGTGTAAGAGGGAGCAAAAGTACTAATAGTATATATTTATCCATTCTGTAAAATAGAAACAATATTATTATCTAAATAGTCATTATTTTTATACCTTATTTATTCACTATCACTATTTTTCACTTTCCTATTATGTTTCCTAAATTTTCTAATATTTTCATTATTAATATAAGATATCCTTAGCCTATTAGCATGAACAACTTTAGAACTATTTTTAATTTGAATTCGAACATTATGATGCTTGAGTATTTCAAGTATTCTGTGAGGACCTGAATAATGATTTTTAAATTTAGTGGGTTTAGTACCCGATGCTAGGTATATATAATCTCCTACTTTAAAATTTTTAGGATTAATGGATCTATCAAAATATTTTTTTGATTTATATTTAGAAGCAACTAAATTGTCATAAGCTAATTTATGAATACCCGTTAACCTAGTAACTAAATCTATTAAATAACCTTTATAAGTAGGGAGCAAATCACCTTCTCTTAAGGGGTTATTGGAAGGGAGTCTAGCTAAACGGCCAAACAAGATTTCGTAGGGTGTGTGCTTAGTGCTTTCCTGAACACAGGTGTTATAGTTAAGCATAGCTACTTCCACCCAATTATCCCATTCATCATCATGTACAGTATACTGCTTCAGAAATTCAGACAATGCATGATGCGATCTTTCTAAACTACCATTAGATTGGGGATGGAATGCAGTAGTACGTATTTTCTTTATTCTGAATCTTTTTGCAACTCTATTCATTAGGCTACTAAGGAAGTTTTTACCTTGATCTGTCAGAATAACTTTAGGAGAACCGAAAACACAGATGAATCTTTTAATAAAAGCATCAGCAATGGTAGAGGATAATGTATTTGGCAAAGGTACAGCCATACAAAATTTTGAAAATTGGTCTTGTAAGGTAAGAATGTACTCATTGCCTTGTTGAGTAGGTGTAAGAGGTCCTACAATATCTAAAGCAACTTTTTCTAATGGAGCACCAGGTGTATCGGTAATTACCATAGGCTGTTTGGTCTTTAACCGTACTAATTTTTTCAACTGACACTCTAAACATTGTTGAATTCTACGCTGAATGTCATCTTTCAAATTCTCCCAATAATATTTACGTCTAATTCTATTAAAAGTTTTAGAAACACCTCTATGTCCACCTATAGGTGATTTATGTAATTCGAAAAATATTTGATCTCTTTTCTCTAAAGGTACATAAATTAACTCACTTTTGCAAACTATTATTTTTATTGGAGATTCATCAAAAACTTCATCTAATATATTCAATATTTCTGACCATTCCAAGTTTTCTATATATTTGCTCTTAGCAATATTAACTTCCGTTTGTCCTGATTTCATTAGTAATTCTTTTAAAACGGTTAGAGTAAATATTCTTTTTAATTTGAGTTAATGATTCAGAGTTTGTACCTTTGATACAAAGAGCAAATAACTGTTCGTTGCTTCGTTTGTGTATTTGTTTTACTTCACAAACTTCCATATTAAAAGAAGAATCAATTCTCTTAAATTTCAAAAGTTGTTTAGCACCGTTATCACATGGACTACCATCATTACTAACAAAGAAAATAATATTTCCTGGTCAATGTGATAAAGGTTCTTTTGTTTCTACAATTTTTTGATTAATTATTTTATTCGAAATAATGGTACTTTTGTCAAAAGATTTTTCGGAACAATCATCTGAAGAATCGATTGATTTATCCCAATCTTCATAAATTTGGGGTTGTATCAAAACTTTTGATTTAACAGTTTTAAATGAGGTTGTAGGCTCCATTTCAAAGTCGTCTTCAGATTGTATGTCACTTTCATAGTAATCAACTTGTTTAACATTACGTCTCTGTTTATTATTAGTTTTATTATCAGTATTACTATTACTATTATTATTTCTACTTACAATTTGTTTTTTCTTAACCTTAGAATATTCATTATTTACATTTTTATTTTCAACTGGTTTCTCAAATTGTTTCTTTTGAGCCCTAGTAATTGCATTGACATTAATAGATTCAATCGGATTTCTTGATAAAGCATCTGCATTGGAATTCAATTTACCGGGTTTATATATAATAATATAATCATATTCCGATAATTTAAATCTCCATTTCTGAACTCGAGTGTTGAGATCAGCAGTTTTAAACCAAATTAACGGTTGATGATCAGTTATTATGGTCAGTTTAGTATTATAAACGTAACTTCTAAAAGTCTCAACACTATGCACAATAGCAAGAGCTTCTTTTTCATAAACCTCATAATTTAATTCTGAGTTACGAAGTACTCTAGAAGTATAGGCTATTGGAAGATCTTTTCCAATGGTTCCTTGGGATAGAACACCACCTATAGCGTAACCAGATGCATCGGTTGTAATATTATAAGGTTTAGTTAAGTCTGGAAATTGCAGCAATGGAGCATGACATAACATATGTCGTAGTGTTTGGAAAACAGTTTCTGTTTTATCATCCCAATTAAAGGGAACATCTTTCTGTAATAGTTTTGTAAGAGGTTTAGCTATTAAAGCAAAATTCTTTATAAATCGCCGATAATAACTAGCGAATCCTACAAACTGACGAACATTTTTAATATTTTTAGGTGTTGGATATAATTTAACGGCTTCTATCTTTTTAGGGTCGGGTTTGAGTCCTTCTTGACTTAACTCATGTCCTAAATAAATTACTTTTTCTTTTAAAAATTCACACTTATCAGCTTGAAGTTTCAAACCAGCATCTCTGAGTCGACTCATTAACAATTTAATTTTCTTATCATGTTCCTCTATGGAATTAGCGTATATTACAATATCATCTAAATAAACAAATAATATTTTGCCTTGCAAACCAAGTAAAACATCATTCATTAACTCCGTGCCTCAATGTACTCATAAAAAATTGTGATTTTCTACCAATAAACCGCATGATCAATAAATTTAGCAATATTATAAAATTAGGCAAGGATAAAAATGAAAACATGAGATGTGCAATATTGTTTATAAAATACCTTGTAAAGACTGCACAGCGCAATACATTGACACGAGTAAACGTAAATTAAAATCACGAATTCGAGAGCATAAGAATGATGTACGCAATGAAAGTGAAAGATCTGCATTAGCGGTCCATAAGAGAAATGAGCAAATCCACAGAACCTTTAATTTTGGGGAAGCGGGTAATATAGTAGTAAATAAGCAGACTTAGCAACATTATAACAACGGTTTCTGGTAGAAAAAGTAATTCGATGAAGGGTCCTTATCATTTTTTTAAAGTTGTTTTCATTAGCTTTTTGTTAGAGGCTTCATAAAGTTGCATTTTTGCAAATTTGACGATGGAAGTAGTACTCATCTTCTATTTTTTAAGCTTATAGAAATTATAATTCTTCACCAAATGTTACAGAAATTTTTTTTGACAACCTACACCATCTACTCTATTAAACTAAAAGTGTTAGAATAGTGTGCCTTCATGATACAGAAAAATAAAAATCGCAACTCTTGAGGAAGTCAGTTTTTGTAAATTTAGGAAATTTTAGAATTTTGATATTATACAAAGATAAGTTTTGTTTATAGCTATTGTGACTAATATTGCTTTTTTCGATTTGCAATAAGGATTCTTATTCTTTTTTGTGCTTAGCTGTGCCTCTTTTTCTTTACTAGCAATTCTACCTTAAACTTTTCAAAATCTCGGGCCCCTAGTCTTCCAAATTTTCATTTTCGCATGGCACACTCGACATTCACAAAAAAAGCATATATAAACTATATCTCTTTACTTTTTAGTAGATTATTGAGTCATCTACGTAAAACCTCAATTGAATTTTTTGTTAATTTAGATAATATAAGCTGTATAAAAGTATAAAATTTTATACCTTTGAACTGAAGTTCAAATTGACTATACGAAATAGGTTATTTCAACAGAAAAGCTAATATAAATACGCACACACACACACACACACACACACACACACACACACACACACACACACACCCGCGCGCGCACACACATACACACATATCATTCAGTCAGCCTTACGCAAGTAGTTTGTTTACCATTAAAGAGAAGTATGCGAAAAGAAAATTATTTATCATGTAATGAATGTTTCAAATAATTTGCCATGTACTCATTACCAATTGAAACCTTCAAGTTGGAAGATTTATGGAGCAAAAAATGAAATTCCTGTTACAAGTACTCAAACAAAAAAACCATTGTTACTAGGAAAAGAAAATTACAGTACTGTAACGGCACTTGAAAACATCCTTTTATATGAAAAATTGTTGTTAGATATTTCAATTTTTGTTAAATAAGAGACTTAATTATGTTGTTATATTCATAAATTATAGAATAAAAAATGTTCTGTTTATTTACGAAGTGATTTTTTATAATTTACCCTATGATACCCCTCATTAATATTTTAATCGTTAATTTCTTAGATAAGTCTTGAAAAGAAATAGGGGCCCTCATATTTTCCTACTATTTAACCTCTAAAGAAGTAGAAATCTCCATTAAAATCAATGTGCCTCCCAAAAAAAAAAAAAAAATTTTTCAAATGAAAATCAAAGGTTCCGTGGATTTGCTCAAATACTAGCCACAGCATTGATTTTAATAAGGTTTCTATCATTGATATTGAAAGTAATACGAAAAAACGAATGTTTTCGGAGATGCTGAATATTTATACACACGATAACACACTTAACCGTATAGAAGATGTGAATTTTTTGAAGAATATGTATAAAGAAGCGTTAAATACTGTGAAACTATATTGTAATTAATATTGTTTATTTGTTATAAATGTTTTTATACTCTGCATTGCGTTGTTGGCTTGAGAACAACTGCCTCTCGGTATTAGCGTACTATGTGTGGTGAGGAGGTTGGGCGACTCGCGTTAAGTATCGGAGCGCTCCGGGGAATCCCGGCTGTATTAAGATTGACGCGGCGTGCCACTTCTCCGCGGCGCATGTTCGCCTGATACGCGGGAGCACTCGACTCGACTTAGCCTCGTAATACAGAATGTTCCCCTCCTTCTTTGGATAGATTTATTGATGTATGGGGCGAATATATGTATGTATGTATGTATATGTATGTATATATATATATATATGTGTGTATATGTATGTGTATATTGTAAATTGTATTGGTAGGGGGTTAGGCACGGGTCTGTGGACTTTATGAAGTTTAATTGTGACTTAGGACTCCCTTCGGGGAGGTCCTATGTACATATATATATATATATATATATTTTAAACAATTTGTTCTGGAGACGACAGCGTGGGTGGTAAAAATTAGTTAAAAGGTTTTTTTTTTTTCTTTAAATTGTATTTTTAAATTGTATTACTAAAAATTATTGTTTTTAATGTGAGAATTAAACGTGATGTGTTGAATTTTTATAGAATTGATATGTAATAATGGGAGAGTGGCTTTTGCGAGATCACACGAGTGATATGTTGTTTGTTTGAGTTTTGTTTGAATTTGGTGAGTTATGAATTGTTTTGTGACATCGATTTAAATGTTTCACTACTTGTATTAATCTATATATATTGTAAATTACTAATTTTTTAGCCTTGAAAAGTGATGGTGAAAAAACGTCCGAAACGTCGGCATATATGTAACTTAACTTAACATCTGTTAACACCATTGGTTCGTGATGATCAATAAAGGACACTTTTTTATTGAAGAAAACATCTTCATTTTCTTTAATCAGCTTTAATACATAGTCTTTTTCTTCAGCTTCCAAATGATCAGTCCTGATTAATTTAGTGATATCAGCTGGTTGTATATGCATAATGTTATGAATAGGTTTACGATTATCTTTAATGCTATAAATATTTTGTCTAAAATCGTTTTCCGAAGATTTTAAATTTAAATCTTCTAATGTTTTAACTTAAGTAATAGAAAATTGGTGTTTGCATATATCAAAATCTTCATCTTCTAATAACTCTGCAATGTCTGTAACGGAATCTGCATGACCGTATAATGAACAATCTAACAGATCATCTCCAATTTCAATATTATTTATTTCTTCATATGGTTTAATTATTTCTATAGCGGTTATATTTGAATTAATTTGGCAAGACAAATTACTATAGTCTATAATTGTACCGGAATTATTTAAAAAATCTGATCCTAATATACCTTGTCCTATTATGTCAGTTTCACTTGATACTATATAAAAAATAGCTGAATGTCCAAATAGTGAAATTTTTACAGCACCAAGGATTGGAATTAATTCTGAACTTATACCTTTTAAAACTACTCCGGATACTTCTAATAATGTCATTTCTTTTGATAATAAATTTTCTTTTATAATATTAACCTCAGAACCAGTATCAATGAGAAAATGTTCTATAGAATCAATCGGTGGATTCTTAACTTTTATAAACGGTAAACCACTTTTGTTTGTAGTTCTGAAAATATTTGCTATACCGAAAAATTGATCGCAGAAAAGTGGTTCATAATAGTAAGAAAGTTTTACTTTACTTTCCCCTATTACTAATGCTTGATTTATTAAATCAATTTTTGTTTGTACTTGCAAAAAGAATTTGGAACCTAAAAGACCATCATATATTATAGGGAATGAATTTGGTACTACTACAAATTCAATATCCAATCCCATTATTCTAATTTTTGTAGTTCCTAAAGATTCTATTCTGCTGGATCCAATACCTTTTAGCTTCACTTCTGAAGAATTTTTGAAGTATTTTTCATCTGATAGTGCGTATATTTTTATTAAATTAGCTTCTGTTCCGGTATCTAACATGAAAGTATAATTTGGAGTGTTATAATCTAGTTTAATATTAACATGTGGGATTCCCTTATTTAATGTCTCTTCATTTATGGATCGATTAGTTCTTCAATCATATTGTCGAAATCCTGAGGGCTCAGTGAGCACGCTTGTGATTCTATAGAGGTCACCCTTGCTGTGCTCTGCCCTGGGCGACCTTGATCGTTTTTTGCATGCTCCTTAAATTTTAATTTCTTGCAATCTGAAATACTATGTCCAGGATTTTTACAATAACTGCATTGAATTATTGATCTAGTATTATCCTGTTGAAATCTGATATTATTCTGGTTTTTATTGCCTCTGCAGCAGTATGTCCATTAGTGTTACACAATTGACAAGTAAGCCTATTTCTTGCCTCTATTGATTGATTAAATTGTTTGTTATTCTTCAATTGATAACAATTAGTAGCAATAAATCCAATCTTATTACACAATTCACATTTCTCATTGACCACTATAGTGTTAACATTTCTTGAGCATTTGTTAGCACTATGTCCAGTTATGTTACAAATTTGACATTTTTGTATTGAAAAACAATTTGATGCAACATGTCCTGTTCGATTGCACAGTTGACACTTTTGTTGATCCTTTGCGTATTTAAAACATTGTGATTTTTCATGATCTGGTTTGCTACAATAGGAGCAAATTTTCCTTTTGCAAGTCGCTTCCTCGTGGCCTTCTTCTTTACAATTTTTACAAATTATTAAAGTCCTTTTAACTTTGAAAGTTGCATTTTTATCTCCATTCCTTCTTAATGCTTTTTGAGCTTCCAGATCTCTTTCTATTTCATTTGCTTTTTTAACTATATCATTTATTTGGGCGTTGAACTCAATTCTTTGTTCGATTTCTGGTTTTAAGCCTCTTTTAAAGCAGTTTATGACGCCTTCATTTGTACTTTTCTTGAAAGCATCAGTTACTTCACTCGACGCTAATTTTTTTGCTTCCAAAATTCTTCGACCTATTTCTCGAATGCGATTGGCGAAAGAAATCGTCGTTTCGTTGTCACCTTGAAATTGACTCCCTAATTCACCTAATAGTTCTTCGACTGTTTTGGCTGGTAAATATATTTCTTTTAAATAATCTTTAAGAACTTCGATGTTATCAAAAGTTTGACCGGTAATTGTTTGTCTTGCTTCACCAGTAATTTTTGATCTCAAAAATTTAGTGAAATTTGCTTCAGAAGCAGCATCGATCATTGCCCTTGCTTCATCACACCCTTCTAAAAATAAATTTAACGGTATGTTTTTACCATCAAACTCAGGCACAATTCTGAGGGTATCTTTGAGGGACACTACTTGGGCTGGGCCCGTTGCATTTCCTTGTGTAGTCATTGTAGTATTATTTGTAATTCAAGTCTGATCAATAATAGTTGCATTTAAAGAAACTTCTTCAATAGTTTGATTCTCTAACGTTAAATTATCATCTATTGTTTGATTTAATTCCTCTAAAGCTTCTTTATAAGATTCTGATTCGCTACTAGTTGATGGTGGATCATTTAAGTTTTGAGGTTGTTGAAAAGGATTAAAATTATTAACTTCAATCTCTAAATCAGGGTCATTTTTCGCTTGAGATCGAGTGATCATACTAGTCATGAGCTAAAATACTACGAAATACCAATTTAAAGTCCGAAAGTACAAAACAATTAAGTTATTTAACTAAATATTTAAATTTATTTTATTATTTTACAAACGATTATAAAAAGAATTAAGTACAGGAAATTGATAATATTATTATTTGTTTTTTTTTATGTAATTATGTATTAAATTGATTTACATTACTTATTTGGTTATCAAAATAAACAATTAAGACTATAATGTTGTACTATATTACATTATATTTATTAACGGGATGTCGGACCCGAATTACAGGGATCTACCCTTTCCAACCCAAAAATTATAATGAAAAAAGTAAAATAAAAATTTGAAAAAATTTGTAATCATTATTCAAAACTTTTTTGAGATCCTGGAGCTCCGATTTTTCAAGATTATTTCGTTTTTCATGAATTATGCAGAAAAATACGAAACGTCGGTAACGTAAATTTCGAAAAATAGGTACATTTTCCAACCCAAAAAAGTTGTTGCTATTATTAATAGAAAAATGGTAAAAAAATCACGAATAATCCTGAAAGCAAACTGAAGGACCTGGAGCTCTGCTTTTTTCGATAAATTAAATTCCTAACCATTAAAACTAATTAATAAACTTGCTATTTTTAGGGTCCGACATCCCCTTAAAGATTAAATCAAACTTCTCTTTTTTTTTACTATATTATTATTAAGCTAAATTATGTTATTATATACAAATTCTTATAATATTTATTTTTAGTTAAAGAATCTCTAAAAGCTTTTATTTGTTTATTTTTATCTATAGTACGAATTTGTTTTATTTTTGAAGGAGACAAATAACTTTGCATGAAATTATCTTTGCATAATCTGCAAAGATTTTTATCACTGTCATGAGAGCACAACCCTAAAATGTACTGTATCCTCTCTTCTAATGGGAGAAGATTTTCCGGAGGTGGTGGAGGAAGTACTTCAGGGGGTGGAAGTGGGGGATTCCTCCTTAATTCCTCAGCTTCTTTGGCAAGTCTTTCTTGCTCCTGCTGAAAGCCTCTTCGCTTCAGCTTTTTGGGCTTCATACACCGCTTTCGGTAACCAAACGGTGCCTTCCCTCCTAGCTTGTTTCCGTCTAAACGCTAACCTTGAATGTTTAGCGTAATTTCTTTTGACGCTTTTATATTGGGTTGGATTTTCAATTGGTTCCGACACTATTGAAATAACGAACAAACAAATTTTATTTTTTTAAAATGGCTAAATTGTTATTCAACCTTTTATTTAAAATTACCTATTAATCCCTATATATTTCCACATATATACCTAAAATTCTTCTTTCGACTCTATATCAATTTAATGTAAGCTTTTTTTTTAAAGCCTTTTAAATTTTTAAAAGAAATTTTCAATATCAATATTATCAAAAGATTTTTCTTTAAATAAATTTAAACTAGCTTTGGTTATACTAGTTAGTAAATCTCCTAAAATATTCACCTTTTTTTTTATTTTATCTACTTCGGAATGAGCATCTAATGCAATTCCGCCCAGAACTCTCTTTGCATTTCCCAACTGTTCAATAGAAATTTTTCTATATTGTAAAATTTGAGAATGATTATATAAAATTCTATTATTCTGCGCGATCTTTTTTTCTAGAATGTTAACTTCATTTAATATATCATTATTTTCAAAACTATAAATTTCTAAAATGGGACTCATTAATTAAAATTTTGAAATAACAATATAGTTAAGTACTAATATTACTAATAAGTTTTAAAACAGTTTTACTATAAAAACTCTAAATAAACCCTTCATTCAAAGATCTCCCAAAAAAAAAATCGTATAATTGTACAAAAAGTTATAATATTATATAATGTTTCTTTTAATATTTAAATTTGGCAATTAACAGATAATAAGTAATACATAGTTATAAACCGGCTCAATAGTACATCTAATGATTTTATTGTTTGTATTCTATCATTTACGTTTGACAATTTTAATTTATTTGAATATATATATAGTTACATGAAATATAACAATTAACGAAATTAAATATTAAATTTATGTAACCAATTTAAAATTTGAAAATAAAAATTTGTGGCATTATTTAAAAGGAATAAAAATATTTAATATAATCTCTAATATTTAAAATACATACAAATAAATTTAAAGAAAACAATGAAGTCCGTTTTATTTATAAAGATTCCACACTAAATAATTTTAAAATAAGAATAAAGATATGTTTCAGTATAATAAACCAAATTGTGCAATAAAACAATAAATTGAGGATTTTATAAAGTATATAAAGGTGATACAATAAAAATGATAGTATTAAATAATATCTGTTTCACTACAATTATTCTTTTTAGATCAACTTCTGAAAATTTGTAATTAATTAATTTCCCTTTCTTATTAAACAATAATAAAATATTTATTATAACAATATAGAGAGAAAAAAATACTACGAATTAAATATTGAAAGAAAATTGGTTTTATAACTATATGAAAATTTTTCTATTTATGTATAAATAAGAAAAAGAAAGATAAAACAAAATATTACTTGATTTTTATAGAAGAAACATATTACCAAAATTTTACTTGTTTAAACTTTTTAAAGTTTTAATGAATAATATAGTACTGCAAATTATTATTTTATGCGTTTAATTAATTTACTAAAACCAAGATTTTAAGTTAAAATACATTATATGTTCAATGATCCAATTGCATAAACATTTATACAAAAAATTGTTTTCAATAGATTAGTAATAGATAAGGAGCAATAGTGAGAAAAGCTTTTCTTTAAAATATAATTTATAAATTATATATTAAATGAAATCAATAAACATTCCATAAAAGAAGATTGCTTTAAACATAGCAAAAATGAATATTTCAATTATTATTTAAAAGTGTCTAAGAATATTTATTCATTATATTATAAGTAAGAAAAACAACTAGGATAAGAAAATAAGTGTTTAAAAATTTATTAAAATTTTCAATTTCTTCTTTTAAATAAATACTAGCCAAAAACGCTCGCTTCGCTCGCGATTAAAACAAGGTTTGGGCGAAATATTGAAACAAAATACAATATCGAAAAAAAATGTAATAGAAGAATCTCAAAATTATAAAGTAGAATTAAAAACAAAGATACTGTAAAAATAAGTATTGACAGAAAACGAAAACAAGAAATAGACAACAAAAATAATATTGAAGACAAAAATATTAATTTATTAAACAAGGTTTTAAAATAAAAAATATCCAGGAAATCCCGTAATTAGTGGAGCCTATTAGAAATATTTCAGCAATTCCCAAAATTTCCAGGAAATCCCGTAATTAGTAGCATCATCCCGAAATACCTTATAAATTCCCGAAATATCCTGGAAATTCCACAATTAGTGAAGTCATTCCAAAATATCTCAGAAATTTCCGAAATATCCTGGAAATCCCGTAATTAAAAGAGTTATCCAGAAATACCTCAGAAATTCCCGAAAGATGCAGGCAATCCCGTAATTGGTAGAGTCATCGCGAATTTCCTCAGAAATTCCCGAAATATCCAGGAAATCCCTTATTTAGTAGAGTTATCCAGAAATAACTCAGAAATTCCCGAAATATCCAGGAAATCCTGTAATTTGTTTAGTCATCCCGAAATACCTCAGCAATTCCCGAAATATCCAGGAAATCCCGAAATTGGTAGAATCATCACGAATTTCCTCAGATATTCCCGAAATATCCTGGAAATCCCGTAATTAGTAGAGTTATCCAGAATACCTCAGAAATTCCCGAAAGTTCCAGGAAATCCCGTAATTAGTAGCATCATCCCGAAATACCTCAGCAATTCCCGAAATATCCAGGAAATCCCGTAATTGGTAGAATCATCCCGAAATACCTCAGAAATTCCCGATAGATCCAGGAAATCCCGTAGTTGGTAGAGTCATCACGAATTTCCTCCGAAATTCCCGAAATATCCAGGAAATCCCATAATTTGTATAGTCATCCCGAAATAGCTCAAAAATTCCCGAAAGATCCAGGAAATCCCGTAATTGGTAGATTCATCCAAAATTTCCTCAGATATTCCCGAAATATCCAGGAAATACCATAATTAGTGGAGTCTTTCTGAAATATTTCAGAAATTCCCGAAATATCCAGGAAACCCTTATTTAGTAGAGTTATCCAGAAATACCTCAGAAATTCCAGAAATATCCAGATAATTCCGTTATTATTGGTGTTATTCCGAATTTCCTCAGAAATTCCCGAAAGGTCCAGGAAATCCCGTAATTGGTAGAGTCATCACGAATTTCCTCAGAAATTCCCGAAATATCCAGGAAATCCCGTAATTTGTATAGTCATCCCGAAATAGCTCAAAAATTCCCGAAAGATCCTGGAAATCCCGTAATTATTAGTCGTCCCGAATTTTTTCAGAAATTCCCGAAATATCCAGAAAATCCCGTTGTTATTGGTGTTATCCCCAATTTCCTCAGAAATTCCCGAAATATCCAGGAAATTCCGTAATTTGTATAGTCATCCCGAATTTCCTCAGAAATTCCCGAAATATCCAGGAAATCCCGTAATTTGTATAGTCATCCCGAAATAGCTCAAAAATTCCCGAAAGATCCTGGAAATCCCGTAATTATTAGTCGTCCCGAATTTTTTCAGAAATTCCCGAAATATCCAGAAAATCCCGTTGTTATTGGTGTTATCCCCAATTTCCTCAGAAATTCTCGAAATATCCAGGAAATTCCATAATTGGTAGAATCATCCCGAAATAGCTCAAAAATTCCAGAAAGATCCTGGAAATCCCGTAATTATTAGTCGTTCCGAATTTTTTCAGAAATTCCCGAAATATCCTGGAAATCCCGTAATTAGTAGAGTTATCCCGAATTTCCTCCGAAATTCCCGAAAGATCTAGGAACTGGTTGTCATAATTCCAGGGACACATAAAGTCTAAAAAAGATAATGTTTATTTATATAATTATTTACAGTAAAATGGAAATTCACAGAAAAATGCTTATTTTAGATATATTTCTAAATATAATTTGTTATTAATATTACAAATAATATATATTAATTATAATTTTTGAATACATACAGTTTATACCTGGCACCACGACAATTAATTGTTGACAACAAAATTAATTATCGGTTGTGCAATTGTAATAATTAATGGTAAAATGCATGTATAAAAAGTTGTACGTACGGACGTACGTACGTACGCGGACTACTGAAACTTCCAAGCCAAAAAACTAATAAAAAACGACTCTTTAAAAAATTTGTAATAGTGGTAAATTTACCCTCGTATCAATGCGATCACAATGGACTCATAAAAAATGACATTCACTAAATATTTTTTACAGTATAAGGGGTTTTTTACAGAAAAATTCACAATTTCACTTATAAAATTTTAATATTATGTAGATTTTGTATGTACTAGTACTAATTACTACAGAATTTGATCCACAAAAAGAGAAAATAGAAAAATACAAGAAATGAGTTTATTTATATTTAGTGCAATTATATCTATTTAATTTAATATTTCAGTATATATCAAATTTATGCAATTAACATATATACATATACATATTTCAATAGAAGTATATTCTTCAGAAAATTAGAAAAATTAATATTGAGTCAAAAAAAAATATCTTAAACAAACATGATAATATACTATTCAATACTTTATGTATTCTTATGAATATTTTTTTAATGAAAGAAAATTGTATTTTTTATACGTGCATAACTAGAAGAAAATATAATTTCACTGTGAAAATCTAGATTTATACATAATATATTATTAATGAAAATTACTTAGATAATTGTACACGAAAGTCTTATTCTTTAAAATTTAAAAAAAATACGAATAGCTTCGATTCTTCTTATAAAGTTTATTTTGAAAAGAAAAGAAAAGAAAGGAATCAACCAAATTTACCAAGTACAACTTTATCCTCAACGGGGCCTCCAGAAAGATTTTTGTCTGTGATGTCGATTTTACCATCACTCTTATTTACTATTTAAGCCTAGACTTTCGTCCAATATCTTAGGTTCAATTGTACTTAATAAATTATTGGATTGGGAAATGTAAAAATGAGTTTATTTAAAAGTAAAAGGATTAAAAAATTATTCTCTCAACAGTGTGAGAGCTAATTAACTTTTGAAATAGGGAAATAGGTTTAATAAAGAGCAATTTTTCAATTAATGAAAACTGCTTACTCTTTATGGAAGGAGAAAAACAAATAGTGCAGTAATAAGAAAGAATATGAAGAAAAAGAAATGAAGAAAAATCAGTAAAGAAGAAAAAAGAAATAATTACAAAATACTCACTTATATTTGTTGCACACTGTTTTTTATTTATTTGTATATATATATTTTTTTTATTAAATATATATTCAAACTTTTACATAAAAATAAAGTTTAAATATATATATTTATATATAATTATTTAAACGCACACGTATAATTTCAAAAATAAAAGATAGTGTTGAACTCGGAGGTATACAAATTTTTTTAAAGTAAAATAGAAAGCAGAGGGTAAATTAGAACTGCCCTTTTGAACAATTTTCCTTCAGCTCATCACCTCGGTGACGCTAAGTTTTTCTCCCTCTACGTGCGTGGGAGGAAAATAGAGATGAGAGGAAAAAGGTGGAGGCGCTACGCAAGTTTTAATTGGTCGAAACAAGGCCCTAGGGCTTCTTGATGCACTCGGAGGGCGGGTTTTTGGGTCTCTCTGCCAGTGTTAGCATTTCGTGCTGTACCTAAAAGATGGAGTTGTATGTCTCAAAAGTGCATACAATTTCATCTTTTAATTATTATATTCTTTTTAACATTATTTTTAACTTTTATTAGATATTATTCATTAATAGATGTATGTGAATTTCAAATCTCTACTTAAAAGTGAGCAAAATTAAAGATATATTTATTTATATAGTTCGTTTATTGATAAAAGTCTGTTTCAAATAAACCCCTAAATGTTTATAAGAATTAAAGTAATAATAATGTTAAAAAAAAATGTAATTTACTTATGTTTTACACATATCTGAAGATTATTTATTGTACAACAAAATAATTTTCAAAATTATGTAAACATTGGTACAATAATTAGTCTTTTAATGTTGTTTTTAAATAATCTTATATGTATTAAATAATTAAAAATATTGATTAATATAAAGGTATAATAATTATAAGAGAGAAATAGAATAATTAGTATAATTATTAATTATTTCAAACAGTAAAAAAAAAATATAACATTGTTTAACCCCCTGGCGCAGTATCCCGAGATATCTCGTCCAAACAAGGTTGTTACCGTAGCCAGTAGGACGAGATATCTCGTCCAGATGTTTTTGGCTATAACTTTTAACTGATACATTTTTAGAGTACGTACGACCCCGCAAAATAAAGCTGAGGACTTTCTCTTTAAGATTAGCTGAATTAAACTTTCGATTATATCCAATAACTGTTTCCAAAATTCCTCAAAAAAATGTAATAATTTACCAAAAAATTCCATTTTTATTGCAATTTTTTATGTGTCATTCGAGTCGCGAAAATCCTTCAAATCAGTCTCAAAATTCTCACTCGGGGGTTTTTGGGATCGCTGAGTCCAAATACAAAGTCAGAATTTCAAAATTCAAAATGGCGGACTCAAAATGGCGGCTTTGATGGCTATATTTGTGTGTAATAGTGATGAATGTCAAGATTCTGTTTTGAAAATTATAATCTGGAAGTTTTTGGGATTAGTGAGTCCGAATTCAAAGTCAGAATGCTAAAATTCGAAATGGTAGGACCAATATGGCGGCTTTAAATATCTATCTTAGTGATGTGAAATACTATGGGATTTTAGTATGGAATATTTTAGGATCTATAACAGTTACATAATCACGTGTGGTAAAATATCAATCGAGTTGAGAAATTGAAGTTTCTAATGTATGACAGCGAATGTGATACTCTAACTGTAGGAATTACGACTGGGATTAGCTCTACTTTGTTGAAGAAAAATTAAACCCAGGATGTGCCACGTGGAGGCTCCGCAGTTCAATTTGACATCCCTTATGTTTTTTTTGTAATTTTTGTATTTTTGTATTTTTTTTGTAATTTTTTAAATTTTTAAATTTTTTTGAATTTTTTTCGTTTATATTTTTTTGTATTTTTACATATTTTACGTACTCATTTCTGATTATTTTTGTATTCTCTCAGTCTTCATTCTTTTAGTTCGTTCATGTGATGCAGTACTGTGATATGGTACTGTGATGTATTTTTTGGTCTACGATCTCAACATTTTTCCTTTAAAATTCTTCTTTTGTATGGTAAATCTCGAAGCAAGGGTCCAGTCACAAGCCGACGTCACATTCTTTGCAGTAATAAGAAGATTCCTTCCTCACTGCTTGTTTTGTCAACAAGTTGTTAAGCGTGACGTATTTTTATAGATAATAAAAATCGATATAGATAGATAATAAGAAAAACAGTAAGTTAATTGTTTGATAGATTTGTATCAATATAAGTTTATTATTAATGAAACTGATGAATATTATTGGAACGATAAGTCTATTGTTTGACAGTACGCGACCGGCTTTAACGGGCTCCAGAACGAGAGTGGCCTGGCGTAGTTTGTTTACGCCACCCCAGCCTTGCGGGGGAGGGTAACGGTAAATTCCTTGCCTACTCCGCTAAGCTGCAAGTGCAGTCCCAGCAGTTTTCGGGCTTCAAGGCCGTTTGAATGCACCTTCGAAACTCTTGCAGTTTCGTTGAGTGTCGAATGCTTTATATATATTTTCTTTGATTTAATTATAATAAAAACGTTCGTCACTTAACATCCTCCCCCTCTTAGAACACTGCCGTCCCCGGCAGTTAGCGGTAACCTATTAATTAATCTAGGGTCTGACTAGGGGTCCTCGGTCCAATAAGTATAAAATTAATTGATACATATTGTATTTCAACTGTATTTATATAGGTACAACTTAAAACTTGTTTACAATATATATATATATTTACATATAATTGATAATTTTGGTCCATTAATTTTCCTTTTGTTTTTGCGTGTAGTACGCTTTGGTCCTGATATTGATATCTTGCATCAAGGATGCTAGTGATGCTGATTCCCACTCATCGAGATCTTCAGAACTGTTCGAATTCAAGTTTTGAACTTTACTATTATATTGAAATTTGTGTAGATTACAGTCGGTTGTGTGAGAAATCCAGTCGATTCCCTGTATGGACCTACCGCAGAAATAGTGAAGGTAATAATCGAAAGGTTTATCTTGTATCCTTTCGATTATTGTTCGCAGTCTGAATGACGCGGGTTTTCCCTCCATACCTCCTGATTTTTCTAAAAATTTTTCGCATATGTCTATATGCGAAGACGCTTCTTCTGCGGTTATATACATACCACATTCTGTATGATATTTTTTGGTCCGGTTTTAAGTCGTGAAGGTGCCAGTACTGCTTTGTAATTTTTATTACAATTTCTTAAAGCATTTTTGGCATCCTCTTTATCAAAGTACTTGATGAAGCCGTTCCTGAGTTTAATTGGTCTTGAATCATCATGTATTTTATGAATGATGTAATCGATAGGGCCAAATTGAAGAAATTCCTCATGATATTCTTTCTTTGTTGTGTTTTTTGGTATTTGAACGAACAATCTATCCTCATCGGAAGTTAACAGGTTTTTGTTGCTAATATGTGCAGGGTCCTGAGCATATTGTTCGGTCAGCATAGCTTTTAGTCTATTAAGTGCGATGTTTGTTATGTTAACATTAAGGTAAATGACCCATTATATGACCATTTAAGGCATGCACTGACAAACATTGATCGTTTTCTTGTATATTTAACAAAAACCAAAAAATGTAAGGTATCATCTTGTTGTTATATTACCTTAATTGTGAAAAAATCAATAAAAGAAAACATTTTTGTTAGTTTTATTTATATATGGATTAAAATATATTTTTTAAGCATTTATACCAATACATGACCACAAAAAAAGATCTGGTCTTATTTTCATGTCCCAATACCTAGCCATAACGTTTTTAAGATATAAATAAAATTATTTTGAGTACATTAAGCACACAATATTAACGTATTTACTTAGTAGAAAATAATTTTTATTAATTCCAAATATGTATTGAATAATTTAATATATTAAAACACTCTGAGTCATGATCTAAATATGGAATAGATTATTAGAATATAAATTATTTAAACAAATCATTTGGTAAGTACGAAATCACAGATAGAAATAATAATTTATACGTATCAGTTTGTTTAAAACATTACATTCCATAGCTTTGGAACAAAAAGGTGATAAGCCACATATTCGAAAAGAATTTGTTATGATTTCAGATAAATTAGTCATATTATCTATTGCTCTTTTTAACACTTTCAGGGCTAATAATGTATATGGAATTATTTTCCTAAATGCCAATTACAATATCTTTTACTAATGGATGAATATAAAAAATCTAATGATGTACTGTAATTGTATTTTTGTAACTATAATATAATTTGCTGCAAAATTAGTACAGTCCACCGGTGGGCTGCATCGAAAAGGCGCCTTTATTGACATTTATACTTGCTCATTAGAAACATTGGGTTTGCATCAAAATAATGCATGAATTCAAACATATATCTCTATATTTTATATCTAATTTACAATTATATCAAGTATTTATCAAATTATAAAGTTTTATGGGTTTTATTAAAACATTCTAAACAAAAATATGATTCGCAGTTTTTACAAGTTGTGAAAACTTTTTTAGCATTATTAGTTGCTTTAGTAGAACGTAATCCGAGGGCCTTTAATACTTTATAGCAGTTTACACATCGACGACGAATTTCTGTAGTTTCCAACCTATGCCGATAAAGTTTAGGCGTTCTTTCTTCCAACACTTCATCATTGTCTATTAATTCCCTGGCTGCACTTTCTCGGAATTGCAAAAGTGTTATTGCACTGTCATTAAATTGTTTATAAATTAACAATGAATTGACCATTACTGTGTCTGTGATGATTTCTATTGCAACTTTTCTATACCATTTTACTCCTTTGCGAAGACTACTGTAATAAGAGGATAGTTGATCTGAAACATCAACTCCTTTTTTTGCACGATTATAATCCAGTACACATGATGGTTTCTGAATAATTTCATTGTTTCGCCCTTTTTTATTTGTTGCAGTTAAATTACATTCATAATCGCTTCTTGTGGTAATCATTAATACATCCCTCTTGTCTTTCTACTTATAAATTTGTACATTACTAGAATTTTTCATACGTGTTTTTACTTAATAAATCTTCGGCAAGTTGTATACTATTATAAAAATTATCGCAATATAATATTCTTTCTGAATATAAATAATCATTCATTAATTCTAAAACGACTTGATGTGCGTGACCCACATGTTTGTCTGAACTTTTATTCACTGTCGCAGCTCCAGTATAAATTATTATTCTAAGTATGTAACCATCTATAGTGCATAACTTAAATAATTTTACTCCATATTTGTGCCTCTTATTTTTTATATATTGTTTGAAATTTAATCTGCCTCGCCAAGGGATCATACTTTCATCAATAACCACTTCTGTTCCAGGTTCTAAAAGCTGCTCACAATTTTTGCATTTATTATTTATGCAAACATATCTACAAGTTTCCTTATTTTATAAAGCCTAGCTGTTTTTGATTCAACATCAGAATTGTCACAAAAATGCAAAAATTTTAATATTAACAAAAATCGACATAGTTTTTTTTATTAATTCATTCCTATAAAAACCATCTGTCCTCCAGTAGTGCTTTACTAAAGGCATATTTATAAGTCCCATTAAAATAACTATCCCAAGGAACTGTTTTAGTTCGACCAAATTGATATCTCTCCAGTGTTTTATTCTAGAGGTTTTTTTAAGAGTAGTTTCTGCTATAAATTTAGTGGCATAATTATTTGTCTCAGAAACGATTAATTGTAAAGTATTTTCTGTAATTAAATTTTGATATATTCTAGCAGGGGATACATTCGACAAATCCTTAGAAACTTTATAATCTGTAACAGCGTGTTCTCGTCCTTTTGTGATGTTTGTCCATTCAGCCATAGCAGATGTAACTGTTTCACATTGTTCATCGTCAGAGTCAATTTCATTATTACTAAAATCATCATCTAATTCATCTATTTCATCTTCAGTATAGTCTAAATCACAAGACTAAGTCAGATTCACTTGAAGGAACATAATCGTCATCGATTTTTCCCTTCTCTTCATCTGTACTGGAATAATTTTCACTGGCTTGCGAAATTTCTGTGATTTCACTAATAATAGGTATTTCATCACATTTTGAATCTTTTGTATTTTTTACTGATAAATTATTTATTAATTCATTAATAATTTGTAAATTTTGATTATTTTGCTCTATTGCTTCAGTATCAAAACCTTTACAAACACTTCCCCTCTGAATTATTTTGCTAAAATAATAATATAACTTTTACGTACCTATTAAATCTTTATTTATTCGCAGAAAAAAATTTATTGAGTGCAAAAAATTTAGTTGAAAAAATAAAATTTAATAAAAATAAATAAACTTTATTTAGAGCAAACAAAAATTTTTTAAATCTACAATAGTATACTGCGAAACCTGTACGAGAAAGTAGATTTTCATCTCGCGTGACGCTTACGTCCGCGAGCGAAACGATATTTTTTGTACGGAAGCGCCTAACCGCCACCTACCGCGCATACTGAGAGAGTCGATTTTAACGATTCGCAATCATCTTGCGAGTTGTGCGCTGCTTATACTTTTTTCATTTTGGATTTCTACGGTTGCCAATTAATAAATTTGAAAAGAAAATATATAGTTTTTATATATTTTCGGCGAGTATGCAAAGGTAAATTCAATATTACTTTCGTAATCATCTTGCGAGTTGAGCGTTTTGTATTTTTTTGTATTTTGGCGTTTTCTACTGTTGCCAATTAATAATTTTTAAAAAAGACAGATTATTGACGACGATTGTGCACAAAGGTAAATTTCAATATTAATTTCTATAAAATTGTAAGTTTACATTATTGCTTAGTGCATATAGGTGATAGTATTTAAGGTTATTTCAGTTTTTAATATTTATACAAATACAATTATTTGTATGTTTAGATGGAAGTGCGTATACTTTACAATGGTCAAAATTTAATTTTCCTTGTAAAAAGTAACACTTTGAGTATCAAGGCAATTCAAAAATATTTTCCATCTGCGACTGGTCTTACGTACCAAAAAGATAAAGACATTATTGCTGTACCTTTCATTGATGATGAGTTAATGGAGATTTCTTTTGATTCTGTCTACAGTGTTTACATTTCTGATGGTGAATGTCTAATTTGTATAATAATTTGAAAAATCTTTATAACTATACTCATTGTATTAAATCTGTCTTATAATGTTTTAGATACTTCACAAGAAAATTCCGGAACGAACGATACTCTCAATGCGACAATATTTGGTTATTTTAATGCAAATTATAGTTACAAACAAATTTGTGATTTACTTCTAACGAAGCATGGGCTTAAAATATCTTTGCGGACTTTGGAAAGAATTCTTAGAGATAATGGTTTGAAGCGTAAAAATTTTGAAGAGAGCCCTATTGAAGAAATAACTGCTGCTATTTATATCGAATTGGAAAATAGTGGTCAGAACTTAGGATACCGATTTTTATGGAAACGACTTCAAAATCAATACAACATTAGAGTTCGGCAAAAAACAGTGATGAATCTTTTACAAATATTAGATAATGAAGGAGTTGCTCAGAGGAAACTGCGAAGGCTTAAAAGAAGGATGTACAATGTCCCTGGTCCAAATTATCTCTGGCATGTAGATGGTTACGACAAAATTAAAAGGTTTGGTTTTGCAATTCACGGCTGTATAGACGGATATTCAAAAAAACTGCTTTGGCTAGAGGTTGCAAATACTAATAATGACCCAGAGGTAATAGCGTTCTATTTTCTAAGTGCAGTAAAGAAATTGAAGTATGTGCCTACCCTTATGCGTTCAGATAAAGGGACAGAAAATTCTTACATTGAAAATTTGCAACAGTGCTTACGATATTCGCATAATGATGACCACGCAGGAGAAAGAAGTTTTATCGTTGGAAAAAGCACAGCAAATCAACGTATAGAAAGCTTTTGGTGCCAACTAAGAAAACATGTTTGTGGCTTTTTTATAGATTTATTTAAAAGTATGGAAGACAAAGAAATTTTGAACCTCAGCAATACCTTGCATATTGAAACATTGCGATATTGTTTTGGTGACATCATTAAACATGATTTAGCCAATTATAAAAGAGAATGGAATCAACACCTTATTCGCAAGCAAAATGGTAGAGCAATTCTCGGAGGAAAACCGAACATAAAATATAACCTTGCTAAAAACTATGGTGGACACGACTGCAAAAAATTAATAGACACTAATGACGTCGATATTTTATTAAAAAGATTCACAAACGAGCCTATTTTGTGTAATCCGGAATTCGCATCTTTTGTACAAGAGGAATTAAAGTTGGATGCAAAACCTTGCACAGCTGAAGAAGCCGTTGTATTATACACAGAAATTTTAAAAATGTGTGAAAATGAATAATAATTTATTTGTATAAATTGTATATAAATTTGTAAATATAAAATGAACTATAAAATTTTAATTCTTTATAAGTATTTAAACTTTATTTGTCAAGTAACAATTAATGTATATCACATAAAATACATATTGAACATTGCAATAATAACAGTGTTTTACTATTATCAACAAGAACGCATTTTTTTTAATTATACAGTCTCACAAGTTTAATCGTTAAAAAAGGTATGTTTATTTATTTTTATTTTTTGGTTGTAATTTAACGATTTTTTTTAATAAAAACCAATTTATAGATTTAACTTAAACATACAATAAATATATTTAAAAGAATTAAAGCGTTTGCTTAACATCACCTTTATAAGCTTTTAAACTTACAATAATTCGTTAATTTACATTTAACGTGGAGTGTCTTACCTTCGGGTAACGGTTCTAAACCAAACTCTGGGATATGTTTTATAATACAAAAATATGTAGAAACCCATATTTTTAGACTCTAATGCTCTGATTTATGAAAGTTATAGGCCACTAAAACAAATTTGAAGAAAAATGACTTTCACTTTATACGCTTATAATTCAAAAACAAATTGAGATACACAATTAAACTTAAAACCATAAGAAAATTGAGATCAAGTAGATGCGGTTTAGAAAAAATAAGCTCAAACCGTATCTACTTGATCTCAGTTTTCTTATAGTTTTAAGTTTAAGTGTAATCTCTATTTGCTATCGAATTATAAGCGATAAAAGTGTAAGTAATTTTTCTTCAAAATTTACTTTAGTGGCCTACAACTTTCATAAATCAAAAGAGTTTCAAAATTTGGATTTCTTCATGTCTTTATACTACAAAACATATCCCAGTATTTGGTTAAGATACGTTATCCGAAAATGAGACACGCTCGTAATAAGTAAATAATATACTTTAAATAGTAAAAAATTTGTCTTTAAATATTTGTTTTTCGTGTCTGTACGTATCTAGTAATAATTTCATGTTGGCACGTTTTAGTGGATCATATGAAAAACATTGTTTAATAGCATTTTTTAAGAAAGTTGGAACTTTTTCCAAACTAGGTAAAGACTTTTTTTCTAACAAAGTTTTTAATGATTGCGATGCAAAAAAGCCATTTATGTCCCACACACATTTTTGATTATACAATTCTGTCAAAGTACATCCAACAGACCAAACATCACTACTTTCTGTTGGTGGCTTTTGTGATAAAAGTATTTCTGGAGACATATATAATAATGTCCCTCTTATGACCCCATCCCTAGATGTTTTCAAATGATCATCCATTTCTTTACATTTTGATAAACCTAAATCGCAGACTTTGACATAATACATCTTATTTAGCAATATATTACAGGGTTTGATATCCCTATGTATAATTGGATTTTTTTGTGCATGTATAAAGTTAATAGCAATACATATTTGCAATCCGATACAATTTTTTTTGGAAATATCCAGACTATAATTTGACTCGCAGTCTTCATCAAAAAGCATATCATACAATGATCTTCCATCAAAATATTCCATAATTATATGGTGTTTAGTTGGCGATAAACATACAGCCATTATATTTATAAAATTCTCATGGCGTATTTTTTCCATTAACATTAACTCCCTCAACACTAGTTTTTTATTTTTTAAACTTTTTAAAGTTTTAACTGCAACTACTGTTCCAGCCCATATTGCTTTTGTTACTGTTGCTTGACCACCTGATCCTAAAATAGTATTTGAAAATGTAATGTCCTTTTCATCAATGTAAGGTAAATGAAGATTAGGTAATTCGTTATCTTTATGCAATAATTTTTGCGGTAGTGATGGTACTTTAAAATTTTCTTTGCATACATTATCATCTTTTATTAAGTTTTCACTGACTTTTTTTCTCAAAACAGTGATATTAGAAAACGAGGGAGATGGAATAGATTCTGAAACGTCACCGTTACCAGATGAGCTGGTAGCTGCTATTTTATCACTGTCAAGTTTTTTATAAGAGATTCTCTTATTTTGAATTAGTGAAGAGCAAGTTGGTAGTTTTGACACACTCAAAGAACTGGAATTCGCAGCAATAGGTGGACTTAATTCGTTTTCGCTGATTGACGTCTTTGTTAAACTGATAACATTATCAGAACAACTTTTCTTTTCTTCATAGTTGTTGGATCTACTATCTTTGCTATATCCACAAACTGGCGTGCTGCTGTTATTATTTACTCCAATTAAATTTTCGATTGAAGTCAATGCTACTTTGGAAGACTTACTCTTATCAATTAACGTTGTTAAGATTAGTATGTTTAAACGATTTCCATTATCTCTAATTTCGTTTTCTTCTATGAATTTCCAAAACGAACAAGGTTGTTTATCTTCATCGCGGAACTCGTATAAAATATAGTCCTTTCCATAGCCAAGCTGAATATTTGAATTTCCAAAGAAATATTTAATTTTTTTATTAACATACGCTTCAGTTAATAAAACTTTTAAATCGTCATACGAATAATTCCGATTATAATTTAAATCGATTTTAATTTTTGGCGATAACGATGAGTACCGAACAAACGGATCAATAATTGACTCTCTATGCTTCCACATTACATAAATAACTCTTTTGATGTTTTTAGCATTTTCGCATTTGTTTTTTGATGACAACGTAAGTGAATTAGCAGCATCCTGTTAATTAAAAATACAAATAAAATTAGATAAAATATTAACCAGAAATAAAATTTATAGTTTTTGATACAAATTGGAAAGTGTCGATTTTCAAACCAGTTCAAGCCTTTTGTCCAAACAAAGCGAAGGTAGTGCTTGCTCGAGTCGAAAATCATATCTTTCGTATGTGCATCGAACAATATTTTTTTGCATAGTATGCATGCATGGCATTTAAGGGGACAAGCCTGGGTTAAAATAAAGAATAATTTATTATCAATAATTCATAATTTATTATACAACTAGTTAAAACATTTACTACTCTAATTTATTTACCACATAACTGTGTTAATTAATTTATGGCTCCGCGTACTATGATCTTTTACCATAATGCACTTACACCGTAGAATATCACAGAAACTTTTTCAACGAATAGGCTTAAATGTTAACAACAACTATTAAACATCATTCTACTCCACTTGAATCGAACAGAATTTAAAAATATTGCAATCAAACAAATTAATTTGCAAAATTATTGCAAAAAATTAAAAAATTATGTAAAAATCAGATAATTTATTTTTTGAATAAATATTTTGAGTCCTTTTAGTAATTCTGCTTCATTAAACTGGATTAGAATGACGTTCAACAGTTACTGTTAAAATTTCAGCTTATTCGATGAAAAAGTTGATGAATTATCCTGCGGCAAGTACACTGTGGTAAAAATCATAGTACGGAGAGCCACAAATTGATTAATAAATAAATTGATCAATAAATTAGCTAAAAATTTTTAATGAAAGTTAATAATAATTCAATTTAATAAAAAAATTAGGAAATGTTTTAGCTTATCACATAATAAATTATTAATTATTAGTAATACATTATTTTTTCTAATTTGAATCCTGGCTTATTCCCTTAAAGAATATGAAAAATGTGTAGTGTCATTTTACGTACACTATATCAAAATCAATATTTTTAATACATATATGTGATTATAAATACCTCTGCTTTTGATTTTTTCGACATCTTTTTATTAATTCCAATACTATCGAGCATCTCTTGCAATCGTCTCTTTTTAGCCTCACCAACACTGCTAGTAGATGATGTACCTTACAAAAAAGTAATTATATTACTTATCATAATATTTATCCATAAAATGTTGAACGATTATGAATCTAAAAATTTCAAAATATTCATACTTGATGTTTAAATGATATACAAGAAGCTTGCAAAGTGATTTTTTAATAATCAATTTCAAATGAATTAATAATTAATAATTACTTTTTTCCATAATGATTCGGTATAAGATTTTAATCATTTAATAATAAAAATTTTGAAAAAATGCACCCATAACATCAAAAGCAAGCAGAAGAGCGTTAAGAGAGATTTTTAAAATCAACATATTCTTATTTAAATAATATATACATACACTAATATATATTTTAAATATTTACCATCCGGAATGTAAACACTGTAGATAGTGTCAAAAGATATAATTTCCATCAACTCATCATCGATGAAAGGTACAGCAACAGTGTCCTTATCTTTTTGGTACGTAAGACCGGTTGCAGATGGAAAATATTTTTGAATTGCCTTGATGCTTAAAGTGTTACTTTTTATAGGTAAATTAAATTTTTACCATTATGCAGTATTCGCACTTCCATCTAAACATAACAATAATTGTATTTGTATAAATATTAAAAACTGAAATAACCTTAAAATCTATCATTTATATGCACTAAGCAATAATGTAAACTTACAATTTTATAGAAAGTAATATTGAATTTACCTTTGCATACTCGCCGAAAATATATAAAAACTATATATTTTCTTTTCAAATTTATTAATTGGCAACCGTAGAAATCCAAAATGAAAAAAGTATAAGCAGCGCACAACTCGCAAGATGATTGCGAATCGTTAAAATCGACTCTCTCAGTATGCGCGATAGATGGCGGTTAGGCGCTTCCGTATTTTTGATACTTACAACGTGTGAGAAGCTCGATTTTGAGCACGCATGTTTTGTTAATCGTGCGAGAAGTCTTCTCGCGCGGAATGTCTAAAAATATTTACTTATTTTCCGCGCAGTGCAGCGCAATATCGTTAAAAGTTGTATATATGCTCCACGAGAGTAAAGTAGGCTTCAATCGGGCGTCAGTAACACACAGTGCCCACTTTGCTCCCTTAGTAAAGTACATAGTGTTCTATATTTCGTTTAATATATTTTTTCTGCGAATTTCACAATAAAAAAATAAGCTTATCTTACTTCGAATTCAAATTTAGTAGAATTAATAGCTTTTAAATTTATGGGCACTTTTAGCTTTTTAATCGATATGATTCGTGGCTTTCCTTTCTCTTTTGAAGTACTTGCTTCAGTATGGAAATTATTTTTACAAAGAATATCAGATTTTGCAATTTTCTTTACACTAGCTAAATTCAAATAGTCATCATTTGAAGATCCTTCGTTTAAACATTACTTTTTTCAAATTAAAATAACATTAACCTGATTCAAAGCTTTTTTTATTATTTGTGCATTTTGCCGATTGCTTTTCATTTAAATGCGTTTTGAGTAACTTTCTTTTACTTCTTCGCATTATATTTTATACTATTACTTGTTTTAGTGAAAAAATAAATTAAAATGTTAAAGACTTTGTTTCTACCCACTAGATATCCTTTTCTTTACAAAATTTAGAGAGTGATAATGTCATATGCGATACATGACCATCCATATATAGAATAATTGGAAATTCAATTTGGTGTTCAACTAACCAAGGATAAAATTGTGTTGTTATGTAATCATAAAAACAATCAGCTGTCATCCAGTCTTTGTCTGTGTTTCCGACAAGCCATTTAGAAGGTAAATTATTCATTATACTACCAGGCATCCTCTCATACCAATATAATATTAAGGGCGGTAACGGCACACCATTTGCACTTACTGTAAACAATACAGTTAATGATTCTTTATCATCACCGTGAACAACTTTGTATACAACAGTAGATCCTCTTCTTGCTAAAACTCTTTCTCCTTTGCGAATTAAAAAAAGGCACTTTCATCCAAATTAAAGAATCTCGATGAATCAATGTCAACTAAATTTTTCTTCTGTATGTAGTCTTTAACATCACTGTGCCATTTTTGTAATACAGTCTCAGTAGCTGATGCTCGACTCATACTCAAATTTTGACATAGCCTTTCAGATATTTCAGGATGTCTTTTACAAAAAGCCTCGTACCAGTGTCTTCCAGGTTTGTCATTTGTAAAAGGTGTATTTCTTCCTAATTCTAATATTAATTTGTGAACGGACTCAAGCAGTTGACATTTAGTAATGGGAAAACCTTTTTCACAGCATTCAAATATCCATGAAACTAACATTTCTTCTTCCGTGTAGTTAAAACTGTACTAGGACCCTTTTTAGCTTGTACAGGAATTACTTTGTTACATTTGGCGTACAATATACTTCTAGGCACTTTGTAAAGAGCTGCAGCTTTTCTTGTTAACATACCATTTTTAATAGCATCCAATGCTTTCTCAACATCATTATGACTATAAGAATTGTTTTGTTTATTTATTCTAACTCTCTTCTTTTCTTCTTTGCCCATTATCCAATTATATGTAATAAAAAGTTCGCACATTATTGAAAATAAATTTACAGATTTAAGGTTAAAATATTAATGTACATGTTTTGTAATATATTTTTATATATCAGTACAATTACTTATGTTAATAACGACATTAAATGTTGAAAATTATTATACTTACATTATTTTGAAGTTGATGCTTCAAAATGTCAATATAATTAATAAAAACAACACGTTTACTTTGCGCTTACTCGGTAACTAATCAGTGGTTAATGACTGGTCAAGTACAATTTTTTTGTCCCATTACATAACCGCGCGATTTAAAAAGAAATAATAATTTTTGTAAGCTATAATTCACAACAAAAATAATATTTCTAGCATAAATATATATTGTAAATATTGTATAAGTTTTAATAATTATTATTTTGTTTCCGCACGTCTTAATAAATACTATTATTTTTGAAAGTGGTCATGTACTCGGTCATGGCTATTTACTGGGCCATTTACCTTATTGTAGTTTGCTAAAACTACGTGTCTTTCTACCAATTTACTAATATTCATCTTGAATTTTAAAGTTTCAGAGCCAAAGTTTGTTAGTACTGCGCCTGCAGCTTCGATTGGTCCCTCAAATATTAATATGATTTCGCTTTCCTCACTGAAAATGCTTTGGTACATCGGTTGTACCAAAAAATGCAATTGCTACCTTTACGATAGTGAATCCGATGTACTTTTAATTAGCACGGATAGAACGCCACTTTTGGTGCAATTATTGTACCTTACGGGTCATTTGTTACGCCGAAAGCAGCGTACAACCGCGCTCCCTCGACTAGTGAGTAACGATTGAACCTTTACTCGTTGACTCGACAGTACCGGCTTAGACCTTAGAGTAAGAGTTTTAATATATTTATGTACATTATGGAAGCTTGAAATGGACGAGTTTTTCACAAGATACACCTTAGAACATCTAAAACATTTGTTTGAATGTAAGTAAAATGTTATTACTTCGAGTAATATCTTTATTGCATGATTATACAACATAACCTCACATAACATGCATGCATTGCGTTTGTGTAACATTGTTTTTAAATCGTTTAGCCCACGAAATAGATCGCAATAGTTAATTTGCAATTAATAATGCAGCAATTAAAAAAATTCTAAAAGATAATTCAGATGACATTATTAACTTTGTGGCAAAATATAATTTTCATAAAGCCATACTAGCATCAAGTTTTATTAGTATGGAAAAAGTAGATGTAATTGATGTCTCTATGGTGATGGATGCTACTTCAGAAAATGTAAATAGTGAAAATGAAATGTATGTTGACGAAGTAAATGAATCCAGTTCATCTATAAACACAATTTATGCAGATAATGAAAAACAATTTGGTAACGTTCTATGCATTTAATAAATTTTATTTATACAATAAAAGATTTTATTATTTTTCTGTCAAGTATTTGAATCACTTTATGCAAACATTATTATAAAAATAATTATTTACATTGATAAATGTTACAATGTTGCTTATAATTTATCTAATAGGACTATATCAAAGACATTTGTAATTAATTATTATGAAATATGAGTAATTTTATATAAATTTAAGATGGATAAGTCTAATTTAAATTTGATGCTTTAAGTGAGTAAAAGACTGTCAATTTAAATATTATAAAGCTTAATTATGTCTGTCCGTTGATTTCATGTGACTATCAGTGCTCATAATTCTTAAAATGGCTTTGGCGTACAATTGTAAAGTGAGTTTTTTATGGATTTAACAGACATTGGTTTGTTTAAATCTTTTTTTGAATCTTTATTAACCAGTCTAAATATAAATACAAAAAAAATTAGCACCTTTTTTTATTACACATGAATGATGAAATCATCAATCAGTTCAGTAAATTGAAAAAAAGCCTTCGAATAAGCAAAAGATTTGCTCAAATCCATTAAGAACTCACTTTGCAATCCTGCCGCAATGTCATTTTGGGTATTTTGGGACCGATGAGATTATATAGTTTATACATGGACATAATATGAGTTTTCTAATGCTTAAATTGAAGGTTTTTTCAATTTTAAAGTAAACAAAGATATAAATTTATATATTTAAAAACAAACTTGTAAGTAGTTAACCATTTCATATATATCATTATTGCAGTTTTAACTCAATCCTTTAATTGGTCATAATAATATGAATATAAAAAATGACTAATTGAAAACACTCTTTATTTAATGTTTGACTTATTGCTTTTATGTGAATTTTGCAGCTTTCTTGTGAATCGTGACTTATTATATTAACGTATACAATAAAATATACTTTGGCGAGTTTTATTTAATTAATCTAATACTTTTTGTAAATAAATTAAGATTTGAAGACAATGAATTATTTCAATTTCTTAGTGCAGAAGATAATATTGATGGCAATATTGTGTTGGCTAAATACAAAAACAAAAATATACATGATTATAGTAGATTATTTGATGTTATACTCAAAAGTAAGATGAGTAAAAGAAACAAATATGTGTAAGTTCTATAGTATCCTTAAACTAGTATTGTTTTAAACTTACAGTTTGTGTACATATTTATTATATGCTTAGTCATTCATCATATAGTATTTTTTATTTTATATTATTCATATTTCTTTTCAATACTAAAATATAGTAAACTTAAAATTTTAATATCAATTATACTGCATTTATATGTGTCCACAACAAATACAAATTTTATTTCGGGTATCCTTCGAAGAATGCTAAATGCTTCTTGGGCTAATGTGCAGGTTACACTTTTGACCGATAAACCAATTTTGGCTTAATTTCTCACTTTTTTTGCTGGGACTTGTTATTTTCTTCTAAAGCTAAACTGATTTAAATTTTTTTAAAATATTTTGAATTTTAAAATTAAAAGCATTTGAAGCAATATTATGCAAGTGAATAAGCCTATGAAATAAAAATTGTAATTTTAATAAATTAAATAGTTATTTTTGGACAGGTAGTTAGTACTGGGCTCAAAAACAATATTATAGTGTTTTCATAACTTTTACATCTAAAATTGATTTTAAACATTTTAAGTGTATTACCCTTTAATTATCTTAAATGACCATATTTTCAAAAAGGATTCTTTATATTTTATATTTTATAAATATTTTAAGTATTGTAACTATTAATTTATGTAATCTTATTTTTTATACAGATTGAAAACTTCATACTTTGAAACTGTAAGGGACCAAATAGTCGAATTGTTTCCAACGGAAGATCCTGATACCATTTATGTACCATACACTTCTGATCCAGTTACGAAGAGTTCAGTAAGTGCTCGTGGAAGTATTTATAACCATTACAAATATATTCGAGCACTTCTAAGATCAAGTGGACTTTTAACTGATTTCAAAGAAAATTTTGATGTTACAGTAGTTGAAAAAGGTAAAAATAAAATAAAATTTATTTTCATTTTTGATATTTGAAATAATTTAAGTATTTTTTTAATATATTTTCTAGAAACTTCATTTCAAAGGAGTTGTCTAATCGACATAGATCAAGAAAATTATTCACACATTGAAATCATTTAAGTATGGGAGGAGTGCTACACTGAGCGTAGATCAAAACTTGTAGTTGCTGAGTCGAAAAAGAAAGAAGCCGTATCAACATATTTAAAGAGCTTTCTTTGTTTGCATTTTCCACTTGGGATTTCATTAGTAAGTATCTAGAAATCCGTATTAACAGTAATTGAAATTTATACTAAATTAAATATATATAAAACTATTTTTACAGTTAGAATCCGATTTTATTAAAGTAATTGCTGAGCGGGTACAAACGAAAAATATTAATAAAGATTTGTCCACGAATTCATCGTTATTCACACAACGATGGACAACAATTGCTTCTAAAATTATACAGTATTGCAAACAAGCAAAAATACAAAGAAATAAAGAAATGAAAAATTTTCTACATAAATATAAAAATATCCTTGATGGAGGTAAAATAAATAAACATTTTATACAAAATTAAATGTATTTATCGATTCGTAATTAATCATAAATTTATCTTAATTGTAGGTACACACAACGAATTATTAGCTTTATTATTGTTGCCTTTATGTTTAACGGTTGCAAAGACATACAATTTGAAAAGAAAATCCACAGACGTCCTAGCTGATATTACTAATATTGGAAGTTCTACAACAGAAAGTACAAGTGTACAAAAACTAGATGTTGCAAAAGCATTTATCTATCATATTGAGGTAAATATTGAAAGTGAAACAATTATAATTGAGACAAATATAATATTTTCAGGATCCTACTGAAGTCGACAATCTGATAAGAAAATTTGAGAAGTGGTTAGATATCCTTGAACAAAACGTCTTTCCTTATGTAGCAATTTGCGGCAGCGTAGAAAACATTACTGAGTCGTACGTTGTTTTAAAATCCGAAAAATACAGTTATGCAAATCCATTAAAAGCTACTGAAGCTTGTTTCAAGTGTATAATAGCTTTGCGAGCGTGCCCGTATTTATGCGATTATGTTTGGGAGTTGATTGCTAAACTAGTGTACTTTTTCTCAGTAAAATATTCTACTACAGTATCAAAAGTTGTTACTGCGATAAATAATTTATGAATCGTTATATTAGTCTTTATCAATATTAATCAATTACTACGCTCTAAGTATGAGAATTTATTAAATATTTAGTTTTTGTGGATTAGTTTGTATACTTATACTTAAAGAAGTTTATATCTGAACAACATTGTATTTATGTAAAAAAAGCGTTTTTATTGATAATAAATCCAAGATGTTCACTGAACTTATATTTTTTCTTTTGACTTTGTACGGTAATTCAAGGCTTCCAAGAAAAGTAGTTCAGATTGTTATTACTTTAATGCATAATTTTATTTCTAATATTTTAATTTCAAATTTGAAAAAAGATATTTTACATATACTAAAAAAAGAAAATATTTCTGAAATTACTTTGAGTGAAATAAGAAATAAGTTTAACGATTATGGTTCCATATTTAAAGATTTATTAACCGAAGAAAATATGTTACGTTACATCATTAAATATAACATAAACGTATATATTCCGTTAAACGATGGAGGTCATTTTCCCGCATTACCGGTTAAACCTAAAACCCAAACACCAATTAACATACCAATAATTAAATCATTACAAAACAAACACAAAAATGAAAATAACATTAATAAGAATAAAAAACCCGTCAACTCGGAAGACGCAACCGCACTGATAGAAATACTGCGGGAGGCCACCAACCTCTCTATCAGTATCTCCACCGGATCAATCTCAATAAACGACGCGTATATCCAAGTCGCGGTAATAACTCAAAAACTTCTAAACTCGGCCCTCGCGGTTGCATCCAATAAACAAAAAACCGGACCATGAATAATACACCAAATAAACAACTAACCATTTGTGCTTGGAACGCCAACGGACGACTAACACACAAAAAACTCGAACTAGAGACACTATTACACACAAAAAACATTGACATTTGCCTACTTGACGAAACACTTTTAAAAAACAACAGTACATTTAAACTACGAAACTACACTGTCTATAAAAATAACATAAACCGGGGCACCGCGGTAATAGTTAAAAACAGCCTAAAGCATTATAATATACCCTTAAATACCGATAACTTAGAAGCAACGGCAATTAAAATCAAAACCCGCGGAACCGACGTCGCGATAATACCTACTTATAACTCACCTACTGCTAAATTCAACAAAAACGACTACGATAAAATCTTTAAAACAGCGACACAGTAATAGCCGCCGGTGACTTTAACGCTAAACATACGCGCTGGGGGAGTCGCACTATAAACGCACTCGGTAGCCAACTCAGTAAATATTGCATTAATAAACAACTTTACATTCACGCCCCAACGAGCTTCACTCACTATCCTTACAACAAAAAATGCAAACCCGATATAATAGATTTCATGATCTCTAAAAACTTAAATTTTTCTTCTAATATCTGCACTCTCCCAGATTCCGAATTAGACTCAGACCATTGCCCCGTATACATAACTATCAACTTAACAACAATTTACAATCCGATAAAAATCAAATACAACTTTGCAAAAACTAACTGGCAGACATTTAACAATTACTTTGACGAAAACATCACTACACTACAAGACATAGACAGAAAAGACGAAATAGACACTGCTATCACTGACTTTACACAAACCGTCCACAAAGCAATAGACATTTCCACACCATTAAACGAAAATAAAACCGGCAACCTTCCGTTACCGGACGAAATAATTAAATCAATAAAACATAGAAACGTATTAATCCGCAAAAACCGTAAACGATATAATCCAATACTTAAAAACCATATTAATTCAATTAGACGCTTAATAGACAACCAAATTAAAAACTTTAAATGCGAATCGTGGAATAACAAAGTAAAATCCTTAAACATTAAAGACAATAGTTTGTGGAGAATGACCAAAGCCTTTACGCGACCTCACACTAACATTCCACCGTTAAAAGATTCAAATAATCAACTTAAATATTTTTCACCGGACGATAAAGCTAACCAATTAGCCGAAAACTTCGCGAAAACGTTCACACCGCATAAAATGCCTCATAACAATTCCAATTTTACTGCAGAAACGGATAATTTAATCTTAAATTTTTTAAACAATTCTAACAATAACCCTAATACAATTCCACCGATAATTCCGTTCGAACTTAAAAAATATCTTAAACGCCCGAAAAACAATAAAGCACCCGGCCCGGATACAATAAGTACCTTCATTTTGAAAAAATTACCTATAAAAGCATTAACCCACTTAACCGACATACTCAACGCGTGCATTAAACATAAATATTTCCCAGACGTCTGGAAAACGGCGACCGTCTTGGTGTTTCCCAAAGCAGGTAAAGACCCGACCCTCCCGACTAGCTACAGACCAATTAGCCTCCTAAACACAATGAGCAAGGCATTCGAGCACTTGCTCATCAATAGATTTCGGGACGATATGACTGACCGCCTAACGATCAGACAGGAACAATTCGGGTTTAGACAGGCTCATTCTACACAACACCAAATACTTACACTAACCGAAGACATTACTCGGACCTTAAGTGGAAACGAAACACCGGGGCGGTACTTCTCGACGTCGAGAAAACCTTTGACAGCGTCTGGATAAACGGTCTCCTTCGCAAACTAATCGAAAATAAAATAAACTCTAATCTAATTCACATTTTAGCTTCCTATCTAAACAACCAAAAATTTAAAGTTAAACTAAACGACGCAGAATCTCGCGAATTTCCTATAAAAGCGGGAGTCCCTCAGGGCAGCCTGCTGGGACCTCTGCTCTTTTTAATTTACATCAACGACCTACCCTCGACCGACAACGTAAATATCGGGATCTACGCGGACGACACGGTAATATACGCGACCTCGCGAAGTAACGAAAAAATTGTAAAATTACTTAACAACGCACTAAACGACATTCATCAATTCTGCAGTAAATGGAAAATTAAAATCAACGCGACTAAATCCGAAGCAATAATGTTCTCTAAAAAGAGAGCGCCAACCGCAAACCTAAATCCTCCTAACTTCGATAAAACACCAATAGAATGGAAACCCGCGGTAAAATATCTCGGCGTAACACTCGATCGTAAACTCACCTACACACAACACACTACTAACGTTCGTAACAAAGCCATCGGGGTCTTAACTAAACTAAATCCGCTTTTAAGAAATCACAAACTTCGACCGAAAAATTCTACGAAAACTCCGCGAAATCAAAATACGCTCTAATAAACAACCTCGGTAAATACGAAGTCGATCCCAAAAACAAACATTCGCGACCAAAGGACTTTCTGTCCGCCCCGTAGGAACATCTATTCGTCATTCAAAAATAAAATCTATTTAATTGACATTGATGAGATGGGGAGGAAACATATGCAGGGTGGATGGCTGCTTCTCGTAGGCATTTCGCCGGAAGAACCAGCCGGAGGTATGTAGAATGGCCCTGCTCGGCTCATCAATGCACCCCATCACATAGTCTATTTATTTCTCTTTCTTTTTCCACTCAACCTCATATCCATTCCACCTTTCATCTCATTTTTCATTCTTTCAACTATCACATTACTACAAGTAGGTTTTTTCAGCCTAGTGCTTTTTCCTACTTAACGTAAGCTTCTGCTTACTTCTGCTTTCTCTAAACGTACTGTAAACTCATCTTTTTATTATTGTGCGAAAATGCTAACTTTAGCAATGCACTTTCACCTCCCACGCGATTTTTCCTTCTTAAGGAGAGGTAACGGGATTGGAGATATGCCTCCCGCCGTGGATTTCATCCACGACGGGGACATATAAACCATCTTCCGGGCTAGACGTACCTCACTGCTTGGGGCGACAAAGGGGCCCCACCATCCCCCCCCCCTTTTTTAGTTTTTAGACGCGTTAGCATTATTCCACTCACAGTCACAGGATCAACATCAACGACAGCCGGACTCAGCGATCGGTAATTTAAGCCGCGACTCATCAGCCCAGCAGTGACTTCTCTCCGATCGGTGTTTTAAGCCGCAACGCATCAGCCTAGCTGTAATACGACTCAGCGATCGGTAATTTAAGCCGCAACGCCAAGGGATCAAGGGAGAGCCTTCTGGTCATCCAGGTGTCAACGGCCGTCACGGAGATCACGGGGAGCCATCAATTCACCCGGGTTTCGGCGGTTATCCACGAACTTTGGACCACGTGAGCATCAACCACCCTGAGGACCAAGACCATCTCCTGGAGATTCGGGCGTATCGAGCTAGGGGCTCGCAACCCTCCCGGTAACGTCGCGTCTCGTGTGCGGGTTTTTTAGTGCGCGTTCTATCGAGTGCGGGATCCCATCAACCTTTTCACTTTCTCGAATCGTATCATTTTCTTTACTACGCGTCGGTTCGATGCGATACACGTCGGCTCGGTACGCGTCACGGTCGTCCGTCCATCGCGCGTTACACACCACACACACACACCACACAAACACATACTAAAGCGGGAAACGACGGTGTCCCCACCGGAGGTGACGATTTCCCGGATAAACGGCCACACATGATATTGGAGTAGCATTTATCGATAAAACCATTGATAACAAACTAACATTCGTTGAGAAGTCCATGAATGGTGTATATGTGCCTTTAAAGAAAACTTTGAAATTTTTTTTGGAAAGACTTGGAGTATTTAGCAGTGTAATAGACTACGTTAATAATTTCCGAAAAAATACAAACATTATTTCAAATGTTATGCAGGCTGATTTGTGGAAAAATAAGTACGAGACAAATTCCACGGAGATCGTTGACGAATTCAATTTTCTTCAGAGTAATGGCATTTCTGTTACTGTAGATGGGGTTACGAGAGTTATTAAATTTATCGTAACTCTGATCATAGGAGATAATTTAGGTTTAAATGAATTATTTGGATTCGTAGAATCATTTAAAGCTCACTATTTCTGCAGAGTGTGTAGAGCATCTGCAAATGAGACATATAAACTGATAGTCGGAGATGAAACATTGCTACGAACGCGTACGAATTATGAAGCAGATTGAGATGTAAATAATTCACAAAAAACGGGAATAAAAGAACCGTGCGTATTTCACGACATTGATAACTTTCATATAACGGAAAATGTATCCGTAGATATGATGCACGATTTCTTGGAAGGAGTTTGTGCATACGATTTACACAACTTAATAACTGAATTTATTTCTACAAAAAAGTATTTTACATTACAAGTTTTAAATGCCAGAATAAAAAATTTTAATTACGGTTCTATCGAAAATTCAAATGTTCCCCCACAAATTTATTTTAATCATTTACAAAATAAATTTAATTTGAAAATGTCTGCAGCGGAAATGCTTTATTCGATATTTTGGATTAATAATTGGTGATTTGATTCCAGGACATGATAACCACTGGCAACTTTTTAAATATTTACGGCAAATTTCAGATATCCTCACAACCCCGCGAATACTAAGATCTGATATTAAAGCTTTAAAGCAGTTGATAATGAAACATCATCAACTGTATTTAGTACTCTTCGGGCCATTAAAACCGAAATATCATTTTCTAATTCATTACCCAAGAATCTTGGAATTAAATGGACCATGCATACATTTCTGGACTATGCGCTTTGAATCGTTTCACCGTCGAATCAAGTCTACTGTTACAGCAACTCATTCATCCAAAAATTTATTAAAGACCATTGCTAAGAAGCAAACTTTAAAAATGTGTGAGTTATTCAATACTTCAGAATTAAAAGAAGATTTTATATTAAGCGCCCGTGAAAATAGTGACTACAGTGAAATAAAATCTCATTTTAGTGCAGCAGAAGAATTTTCAGATAACATAATCGAGTATTATAATGATATATATATATATATATAATACTTTGTATAAGATTTGGAGCTTTATTGTTGTAAATATGGAGGACAGCGAGAAGCAGTTTGGCGAAATTATTAAACTAGTAAAAGAAAAAAGCGATATATATGTCTATGTAAATATTTTTCAAGAAATAACTTTTGATGAGCATTATCATGCGTATATTGTTGAGGAAAAAAGCAAGATGTCACAATTGATTAAACTTGAAAATTTATCTATAATAACTAGTTGTTTATCTGTAATAGTATGCGTTACTCATTTCATTGTTCCACATTATGGACTATAATTTTTTACTAAAAATATTTTGTAGTAACATGTAATAAAAACTTTAAAATTTTGTTTCTTAATTATTTGTTTTATATCGATTTATTTATTATATGTATCTAAGCAACGTACAAAAACGTAATAATACATATACTTAGTATGTATAATTTGTTTTACTTTGCAAATAATAAAAATTCAGAACTATAAATTTAATTAATCTCATATCGATTAATCTATTATTAAATTTATACATAATTATTAAATTCATTTTTCTATATTTTATTCTTTATTAATTCATTTAACGATACGATTATATTTATATCTTCAACAGAAATTAACTATATATTAAAAACCTGCGCAGTAATCGGAAGATTTAATCTACTTCCGAAGAAGCAATTTTTTTTGCCGCTCACATGCAAACGGTTGTCGCGCGATTTTGGTGCAATTATTCTACCAAAACTCGTCGAACCGTTGCGCCAAATGGGAAGGGGAACGTATTCACTCTCGTAAGCGCAGCGATTGTATCGGTGCTTTTTCAGTGCTTGCCAATATAATTGTTAACATAGACAATTTTTAGGTTGTGATCACAGGTCTGTGTCTGGGTCTCGATTTCGGGTTCTCTTGAATCTTCGAGGGTCTCTGTTTCAGAATTAGTTAGTTTTAAAACTTCTTGTGCATGGTCCATGAACATCATAGCATCTTCAGAGCTAAAGTATTTTATTCTTGCTCCTGGAAAATTGTGAGGGTCTTGTTTCAAAGGTTCTTGAAATAGTTGTATGGGTCCAAAAGTTTGCAAAACATTTATCAATTCTGCTGGCGGTCCTTGATAAATTAGGTATATGACTGTATCATCATTTTCGTCCATGGACAGGCCATGGACCTTTAAATCGAACGTATAAAATTCGTGGTCCAGTAAGTCTTTTCCTTGTATTTGTTGGTCTGATTTAGTGAATACACGAGTGTTGTACTTGGCCCTTTCAAACTCTAGGCGTTTGTTTTTCTGTTTTCCGATTTCTCGGATCTCTTCTTCGTTATTGCCCTTTAATATTTGATAGATTTCTTCTGCTGCGTCTGTACTCCTGAACGTGAATTTGTACGAGAATGTTCCAAGATCGAGAGTATCGGATATGTCCTCTATATCATGTTCATTGGGCAATATCATATTTGAGATTGCAGTGTAGGTATTTGACATCTTGCATCGCACTATCAGCGTTTGTGGTCCTGTTTTTGATATACTGAAAATATCCATTTTATTTGATTTGAGTGGGTCCTAAAACAAGAATTTATATATAAAAAAAATGGTCCGTTTTATTTTTGGTCCAGAATATTAGCACAAGTATTAATATTCATTTATAGAGGTCCATCTTTTTGTCAGTGTGATTTGTTTAATTAAATAGGTCGGTAACCAAGATAAAGGTAATGTGGAATGAAATAGGGTTCATAGTTCTGTTTCTATAATTTCTTTAGGTGAAATTGTTAATTCAAGGGTATCTTCATCTATGTGTTTTGATGAGGATATAGATGGAAGAGGATTTTGTGGGGGTTGATTATTTTGAGTGGTTTCGGAAGGTATATTAGATAATTGATGTAGATCATCGATTTGTGAGTTGGTCATGGTGTAATTAGTCAATTGGGATTAAATTGATTTATGAACTCCAATGCCGTTTTCCATTCCTTTTTTGTTATTGTATTTTTTTCATTTGGTCCGGCATTGTTAATGGGAATGGTAGGTTTAGCATTGGTATGTGTTACTGTATTCATGAAGATTCTTGTTGTAACAGTTGGATGTTTTTCGTGTAACATTTTACAAGTGTGATCGTGTAAGTCATAGATGAATTCATCTATTAGTTTGCCGCATCTCCAGTGTTTTCTTTGAGTGGATTTAAAATTTAATGGGCGTCGTCGTGGTTCTGCTTTGCGGACCCGATATATAGAGTCGCTATGGATTAAAGCTTGGTGAGCTTCTTTTTCGGTCTCGTATTATAAGTAACCGTAAGCAAATTGTCCTCTTTTATCTTTTGTTACCTCATGGTATATTGGGGTCCGAAACTGATTGAAATGATAGAGAAAGTCTTTTTCTTTTTGGTAATTCTTGTCCTTGAAAGATAACTGGCAAAAAATTCTAGTGGGGTCCGTTAGTATCTGAGTTATAGTACTTGGAACATGCACTGATGATTTAACTGTATTTGGGAATAGTGGTCCAGGTGAAATTCCGGTAGATCCAGTAAGATTAGGTGGTTCATAGTTCATTTTCCTTTTTACAGGTACGACTTTAGGTTTTTTTGATTCGTAGTTCAGGTGTAATACTGTTTGACCCCTATACTTCAAGTTTGATTTTACTTCAATTTTTATCGGTGTGTTCTCCTTTTCGTAGATTTCAATGTATTTTGATAAGGGGGTTCCTTTATGATAGGGAATAATGATCTCTTTAGGTCCTTGGTTAAGCGTCTGCGAGTCCATGGTCTGGAATTGGTTGAATGTAATGTAATTAGTATAATAGAGTATATACCATCTCAGAACTATGTATAGGAATTATGATTGTAGAAATGGATACTTGCTGTGTTGGATTGGTATTAACCTCAGTATTTACAACATTTAATAAGGCTGTTTGAGGAAAGGAAGGTTTTTCTGTTGTTGCATTCTTTACACTTATTGAATAGTAGTATTAGGGCTGGGATTATTATTATTTGGAGAGTTACTCCTCAATATAGATATTGATTGGTTTGAACTTTTTCGCGGTTATGGTCCCGGATTTCGTTTAGCTTGGAGGCCATATTCTTTAATGATATTCCACCATCCTATTCAATTTTATCGTCTTTTCTGTTTATTTCGATGAATGACATGAAATGGTCCGTATGCAAGTTCGGATATAGGTCTGTAAGTTTTAAAATTAGTTCTGGTTTGTATATATATATTGGTTCACCTTCTTTTGGTCTTTATTATTAATTAGTTCAACATTTTTGGTCCGGCCTATACAATTTGTAGCCAGCCGCACTATACCTACCCCTTTTAATTTAGTGATTTGGTCCGCTTGGGTGGGACAAGAAATTCTTAGAGTTATTTCTTCATTAGTAGAATACAACCAAGTTGCATCATTACTTAAGTAGTTCCATTGAGTGGCAGGTTGTGACTTATAAATAACATTACAAGATTTCAAGGCTTTAATTGTTGGGTCTAAAAACATTAGAATTTCACACTCGTTGGAGGTGCTTACATCTTTTAGGGGTCCATTCATGGGACATATATATGCATAGTGAGTTTTGATGCATTGAGTTATGGTTTCGTGGTCGTATTTTATGAATTGTTTTTGGTCATGTTTTAAGGCTAGGTAGGGGTGGTTTAGTTCTATGTATGCCGGTCCAATAATCTGATTCTGAGTTGTTTGAGGTACTAATAGAGAGTGTAGCTTATACAAGTGATAAGAAGTTTTTTCTACTAATGGTAAATGTATTAATATAATTGTACGCCTATCCTTGTGTATCACATCAATTTTCGATGTTCGAGCGATTTCTTCGGCTCGTAGGTGTTCAATTGGGATAGGAAGGTCCAGGTCTGAATTTAGTCTTTTTATATCCATTGTAATCTCATGCATTATTTGTTGAGTTAGTAATTCGCTTGGTAATTCTCCTTTACGTATGGTATTGAGGATGGTCAATAATTCTTTTTCACTTTGAACTACATGGTCCATTCTTGCTTCTAGGCGTCTAATGTAGGTGTTCAGTTTGAGGAAGTGTTTTGTTTCCTTCCGCTCTTTTAGAATTGTTTTCATTTTTTGTATAATGTTGGTTTTTATTCCTCTTAGTATTAGGTCATGTTGTTTCGTAATATTGTATAATTTCTCAAAATTGGTTGATACTAGATGAGTTTGGTCTGATATTAATTTTGTAATGTCTCTTTGGTTCATCAATAATTGGTCAATATTTTTATTTATAAGATCCGCATCTTCGGCGGTAGCTAAACCAAATAAACTTTTGCTTATGCTACCAAGTATTCCTAGTGGAGCCATTCTTTTGGATCGAATACTCTTAGGTTCGTTCCTAACGGTGTAGTCTATTTGTCCCAGACTATTAGCAGTTTCATTTATTTGGTCATGTAGACAATTTAAGGTTTCCTGCCTTATTTCCATTAGGTCTGTTTCCATTGCCAATTTACATTTATTTTCCGGTAGTATAAGAGTACAATGGTAGTAGAAGTCAGAGTAATTATTATGTGGTCCATGAGTTTGTAGATAAGATTCTACATCTATATATATAATAATTTTCCAATCTGCTCTTCTAATTCGAACAGTTTCCACGTGTTCGTAATATATTCCTGGATTAGAATTAACTGACTCTATGTCATAATTTTTGGGTCCTTGGCTCAGCACAATATCAAATAGTATAAAAATAACATATAAGATCATAATATGCATTCTAGAAAGAGAAAAGAAAATTAGTAGGAAGGGGGTTATTTACAAGGGGGCACTAGTTTTATTTTATCCCAGTGTTTTCGACTACACTTCCCATTGGGTAGTTCCAAGATCACATGGTGTTTTGAGAGTACTTCTAGGATTTTTAGGGGTTTATTATAGTAACTATCTGCTTTGGCGGTCCGAGGTTCATTTATTAGCCATGCATAATCACCGACCTGAAGCTTGATTGGGTTAACCTTTTTATCGTACAAGATTTTTGACTGGATTTTATTTCGAATTTGGTTTTCCCCGGCAAGGATTTTTTTTTCGCCTAACCGAATCTTTATTAGAAGCTGTGCGATTTTTCCGTAAATTAACTCGAACGGGGTGAAATTTGTGGCGTTATGTATACTAGTGTTATACGTAAAAGTCGCGAATGGAGTTAATCGGTCCCAGTCGTCGAAGCATTCAGAATAGCAGCGAATAAAATCCATTAGCGGGGCATGACTTCGCTCTAAAGAACCATTCGTTTGCGGGTGGTAGCCAGATGTGGTTAAGTAGTGAATTTTAAATATATTTAATAGAGATTCTACTAAGTCTGAAAGGAAGCTTGTTCCTCTATCCGAAAGAATGGCTTTCGGTGCACCGAAATTATAAATTAAGTGTCTGGCTACGCGTCTGCAATAGTCGTGGCCTTTAGATCTGGGATCGGCACAGCTATGACGTATTTAGTGAGGTTGCACTGCATTGTAAGGATGTGCCGATTACCATCGGTAGTATTTTTTAATGGACCAACGGTATGAATTGATACTTTGTCGAAGGCTTCTATTGGGGTGTCAGTTATCAACATAGGTTCTCTGGTTTTGAATCTATCAATTTTCTTTTCTTGGAGAACTGGATAGCGTCGAATGTAATCGAGCACGTCATTACGCATGCCGGGCCAGTAGAATCTTTCGCGAATTTTTCGACATGTTTGGTTGATACCCTTATAGCCGCCAGCCAAACTATCATGTAAGGTTTTAAGAATGGTCTGTCGTTCCTCTGGAGTTGGTAACGTGGCATTACCGTGGCAGATGATAACTTAAATAGGGGTTCCTTCGAATATTTCGATTAGGAGTTCGGTAAGGAGTCCAAGTTCGAGATGATCGGTCAGTTCCCCTCTACGGGATATCCGGAAGCTTTTTATATTTTTTATTAATAATATTTGCCTGAGATTTCGAAATGTGGTACGAAGGTTTTCATATTCGATAGGATCATAATATTTATCCTTTATTACTAAGGAAAATATATTGTGGTTTCTATATGGAGTTGTTAGTATGATTTACTTTCGGCTTCTTGTCTTTAAGTGATTTCGAATTAATCGCTCCTAATTCCGTTAGTAGGCGCGTGACAGTGCTGTTGTTGCTACAATCGCGGGATATAAAATCGACTAGGTTTTCTTGTTTATAAATTAGGCAATTTCGGGTAGTAAGAACGTTGTTTTTTAGTAACGGGATGTGTTTAAACGTCTTATTTGAAGAGCTATTATAATTGGTCCGGGTCCGTTCTGCTAATAAAGGGTCCAGGTATTGATTTAATGGTGGAATTTGTAGTAGGATAGGTAAAAATATAGGTGTATTGTCTTGTGGGGGTTTGGAGAAGTCGATAATAATTGAATTTTCTTATTCTTCTCGTATGAGACGCGAGAATGGGTCCACTAACAAATAAAATATTTGTTAAATAAATTCCGCTCGATTGATTATCAAACGAGATTTAACATCTGATCTATCTGGCTATTTTAGTATTTAATGATTTGGGTGCTATAATTATAGATTAAGAATTTAAAAGCCAGAGATAATTTGAGTAAAGTGTTACTCAGTGATTAATGAATTTCAACAAATAATGTAGTTATAAATTAATGAAATAGTTTTTCGGTCCAGAATTCCAAGAGGAAATAGTCTCACAAAGAAAAGATTTCATCAATTACAAAGTTAAATACTAATATGTATTGAGAGAAAATGACCTGGACTGGGGTAGGGTAAGAGTAGACACGTGTGTCAGTTTCTGGCACGAATATAAGTCGTTAATATGAAGAAATAATTAAAAACACACTTAGCGTAGAAAAATTGTTACATGTTGTCAATTTGCTTGGCGCATATTAGATCTTACCATAGTCGGGAAGATTGGTATCAACGATTCACCATTGTAAAGGAGTACCAGGCGCTAGTCAATGAGTGTCCAGGGATATTCGGACCGAAATCTGGTGTACACATCGGTGCGAACACTGGAAGTTTTGAGGTTGCGTCAGACTCTTAGGTTCTCAGGGGTGTGATTTTCCTCGCCTCGTATAATGTTCCATTTCTCATGCCCACTACTTTACCGAACGAACCATCGTAGGCTCGTAAATAATGGTTTATATTAAACAATATTTTGTAGTATACTGATTTTTGTAAATGTTGTTGAATTTTAGAATAACTATTTAAATATATATATATATATGAGGCCTGCGATGGCTCGGTCGGTAGGGCGTCAGGCTCGTAATCTGGAGGTCCCAGGTTCGATTCCCGGCTCTGGCCGATTGATACAAGCACCACTGGCGAATGTATTTTCAACCAGTGCTTTCTTTACCAAGACATCGTATGACCTTCGTCGCTGATTAGCACCGATTTGGGAGCATAAAAAGAGCGACGTTAAAATAATAAAAAAAAAAAATTGTTTTTGAAACTTGATATTACATCTGAACTTCGATTCGACTGGCTGCTTGAATAAGAGACTAATTTTACAATAGGTTACACTTCTATTTTTACTTTAATAATTATGTTTCAATTAATGATATTATTAATCAATGATATAACTTTATAAAATCATAAAATAGGAGAATTTAGATAATTTTCAATATGTATACCTGTTAACGTTAGTAGTGTTATTATAGGTTTTCAGAAACTCGCTCTGAATGTTAAGGACCAACTTTGAATTTTTGAGTTAATTATTAACTTTTAACTTTCAAAAAATACTTATATATTTAATTTAATTGTTTATTGGCTAGGTATAAACTTACGTACCAGAAACAAAAAGTTTGGCTGGCTACGATAGGGTCTGTTCGACTTTTAAAACACATTCACCAATTAATAAACAAGCATTAGATTAGAATTTAATTTATGTTTTTCTGGACTGAACTTGGCTGGCGCAAAAAGGCTGCCTAGCCTTTATAACAAAGGGACTGTTTGGTTACTTACAAGCAAAAATATTCTCAATTATAGTTATAATGCATATACAGAGGTATACCCACTCATATACACACATACACATACATATATATATATATACTAGGGGGGCTTCGCCCCCCTGCGCGCTTCGCGCGCCAACTCCCTATTTTTAATTTCGAAAAAGGTTTTTCGTAATAAATTTATTTTAAATAATGTTTTAAATTGTATTACTTTTTCGCTACCATGGACACCTTAGAAATTAAACCGATTCCACATACGTATTTAATACAAAAGATATATAAATAAATCGGATATATAATTATAATGAATAATATGATAACGTGACAGTGACAAGTTTGTGAAATCTAAACAATGTATTGCTGAATAATAATAATAATAGTGTTGATACTTTTATAGTAATCCTTCAGATTAGTATTATAATTCTTGTAAGGGGATTAGATGGATACTGAAACAAGTGAAGATACTTTTCTACCACTCCAAGGTAAGTGCACAAATTTTTTTGCAATGATCATGGTAATAGATTCATCGTTATAAGGCAACAAATATACATTTCTATTAATATTTCGGGCACTTTTCCCGGATATTTTGACCATAAGTGATCTTAATGATTTAGACCCACTCTGGAAATTTTAGGCAGTTTCTGACTATAAAAAGACATCTTTTAGACAGTATTAGGTTACCAGATTCCGGAGCAGAATTGCTGATTTTCACTATTTAAGGTTTAAATGGCTTACAAGAGTGTGACAGCATACATATATGTCTTTAAAAGTATTTTTAATGAAAAGTTCGGAAAATTTTACAAAAAAAGTCATACTTATGTTTTTAGTGAAAAATGCATCCCCTGGGAGCTAAAAATTCATGAAAATGGGCATATAATGCAAAAACGTGCTAAAATGTCAACTTTGACTCTCTGTAACTTAAAATAATGGCCCAGAAAAAACCTGAAAAAATTCAGGAGAACTACTGGATACCTCTAAAACATATTCCCACAGTTATAGCAATATTTATTTTTTTCATCTTCGATGTCACAGAGAACCACCCATATATATATATATATATCTGCTTCTATGCACTTGATTCCTCATACAGGAAAGATTATACTGTTATCAGTTTTAAAAATATGAAAAGGGACGTATAATAATAAAATATAATAATCAAAGGAATTATAGTTTACTAAATTAACACTAAAAATAACTTAAGATAATATTTTATAGGCGATATAAATGCTTTTTATAAAACAGTTAATTCATACATATATGTCAGACGTAGTTACGTTTAACGTATCACTTCCTTAATAAATTGCTGCTTGTTTCATATGAAGATATAATATTTTTCTAAATTTAATTAATCGTTATAATATTGTACTTTTTTTTATACGTGTATATGTGCCTATATCTATACACCAATTAATAAATAAAAAAAATTACCAATGTTATATCAACCTAGCTGCATGGATCGAGAACAGAATCACGCTCTGCTACCATGTTAAATCTCGTTTGATAATCAATCGAACGGTATTTATTTAACAAATATTTTATTTGTTAGTGGACCTATTCTCGCGTCTCATACGAGAAGAATATAAATCCACTCAGATAGGCCGATAGTTCGTTTTATTTTTATTATAAGATATATTTATATTGTTATTTATTTAATTATTACTTAAACTCTTACCTGTTAGATCTTTGTAGAACAATTTGTTAAGCGTGACGTATTTTTATAGATAGTAAAAATCGATATAGATAGATAATAAGAAAAACAGTAAGTTAATTGTTTGATAGATTTGTATCAATATAAGTTTATTATTAATGAAACTGATGAATATTATTGGAACGATAAGTCTATTGTTTGACAGTACGCGACCGGCTTTAACGGGCTCCAGAACGAGAGTGGCCTGGCGTAGCTTGGTGACGCCACCCCAGCCTTGCGGGGGAGGGTAACGGTAAAGTCCTTGCCTACTCCGCTAAGCTGCAAGTGCAGTCCCAGCAGTTTTCGGGCTTCAAGGCCGTTTGAATACACCTTCGAAACTCTTGCAGTTTCGTTGAGTGTCGAATGCTTTATATATATTTTCTTTGATTTAATTATAATATAAACGTTTGTCACTCAACAGTTCTACCTGTGTAATAGGAAAAGTTGCCGAGATCGTTTCATCAATATTGTTCATCGCAGTTTCAATTATATTTTGTAGTTCGGTAGTAGTAGTTTTATCATGTGTGATTTTTTCTTTTTTATAGCAGGTTTTTTATATTCTAAGGTTTTTGTGTCATTGTCATTTACATTATTATAACTAAGTTCAGAAGCAGTCGAAGGGGGAGCCATTCTTTTATTTACTTTTTCATTAGATGTTGTCGGTTTATTGCATAAAGGTATACCTTGAAATTCCAATTAATTCATTTGTTGACAGTTAATAAGACTATCTATATTTTAATTCGTATTTTCATTCTTCTATGCATCGATGCTACTATTATTTGTCGTTTCCTTTGAATTATCGTAATCTATTGTTGTATATATATTGCTAGGTATTTGTGTGTAATCACTATATTGTTTAGAATTATTAAGAGTTGGACAATATTTAGTAGTATGTCCTTCTTGGTTGCATGTGAAACACGTAATTTTGTCAGTAGTTACATAAATATGGAATAGCGAGTCTTCGAAATTGAGTCTTCTGCTTCTATAAATGTCTTCTGAAACTTACTATTTGAGTAAAGCCCGGTTCATTATCGCCTAGTCTTATAAAAGTTAAATTCGATTTTGCTGTGATTCCATAATTTTTTAATTTATCCAAAATTTCATCATGAGGAATGCATGGATGGACATTCGAAAATATAACCCTTTTGGAGTTAGCTATTTACGGCCTCATTTTTAACTTATATCCGTCTATTTCTATTATGTTATTTCCTTCCTTAGTCAATTCTTCTTCTAAATTACTAGAGTTAAGATAACAGCAGAATCTATTCTGTGAGCTTTTAGATGCGGCTACTATATTCGTCGGCGCAGTTTTAGTTGCTATTAATTATTATACCTCTTAAATACTGTTTAACTTCTAATCCTTCAACAGTATCAATTAGTATAGCTTGATCTTTTTTAGGGAATAAGCTGTAACTAACAACTTTGGATTACTTAGGTGTTGTTTTTATTAATAATTTTTTCACTATCACTTTCACTTTCGTTACTTTCACTTATTAACTTTTGGGAGTTTTCGTTTCTTGTATTGTCCATGTTGTATTATTTAACTTTTTCAAAATTTAATGTTTATTAATATCGAGGATACCCTACACCGCGGCGTAAATATTATATAGTCTGGACTATCAGAGCTAGAGTAAACACGTCTGTCTCTCATAACAGTTTAAACCTTACTGATTAGAGCTTTTTATATATTAAAATGTTTGTTTTTAAACAGTAGAGTTTTGATTTCTTGAATTATAAAATTAGACACATTCTATCGGTTTATTAAATGATGTTTTCGAAAATGTGTATTAAAGCAAGAAATAATACGGACAGTAAGTTTGTGAGAGTTATTCGTGTAGAACCCAAAACCGAGTCGTACGGTATAATTGAATAATAAAGAAAAACCCGAACGCAGGGATTTTCCCAACATATGTGAGACAACGGACAAAGCTTACAATTCGTGTAAGAACGTGCATACTCTAGGTAATAAAGGAAGATGAAGCGACGCCGCGCGTAGCTTCGAACATATGACGAACATATGATCGTCCTCCGATACATGGAGTATATTCCGTACGTTTGGGTAACGCTACCTGAGAGGGTTAGGTTGGAGGCAGTGTACGTCCTCTCATTCGCATAGGCAGTATGTTGCGAGTTGTTGACGAGACAACATTGACAGTTCGTCTCTAGTGGTCAAACGCTTTGGATAGGAAATCGTTCGTGCTCTTTTTCGGAATATATATATATTGTCGCGCTGATAGTAAGCAAGGTGAAGTCATGTGGACTTACCTTATAAACTGTATTCGAGACTGTGTGCGTGCGTGGTCCTATATAGACTGTTTTAGTGAAGCATAAGATGTTTTATTTGGTTTGTGGTTCGGCGATAGTAGTTCGCTGCTAACCTTTGGAAGGTTCGTCGATAGGGTGCACTGCTAACTATGGTTATAAGGTTCGGCGAGAGTGCGTCCACTGCTAACCGTTGTTATGAGGTTCGGCGATAGTGCGACCACTGCTAACCGCTAGCTTCTTTACGTGCTTGTTGTTATCACCAATTGACTAGGCGATCAAAGGGTAATTTAAAATTACTGGATGAAGGACCACGACGCACCAGTACCAAGACGTCAACAATCATTTCGTAAATATGTAGATTAAATGAATGATCATTCATGTTAGATTTATATTATAGACTATTCAATATTAATAATCACTTTTTAACTACTGCATTTACTTATCACGTTTCATAAATATTTGTATAGTAATTGTAATATGATTTCATGTATTTATTGCAATTAATTCCTGTATACCAAAGCTTTTTTCTTAACTCCGTGCGCAAAATAGTACATTCCCGCACTAGTGCGCAAAATAAACTTTTCCTGCAATAGTGCTCAAAATTATCAAAGACAAAGTGATTTCAACCCCGTATCACCTTTTCACCCTCGCTTTGCTCGGGCGCAAACATCGGTTCGGGGTGAAATAATTTTTTCTCTTATAATTGTGAGTACTGTTGCAGGAAAATTTTATTTTACCCACTATTGCAGCAATGTACTATATCGCTCGCTCAAATGTCAGCACAAAATGAAATCTTTGCGCGATTCGTTAGGAAAAATAGTATACGATACACGTGCACATAGGTGACTCCCACACTCGTCTTTCTGCCACCCTCGCTTCGCTCGAGCGGCAAATCCGACTCGTGTGGGAACCACCTATTTTGCGCACTTGTATCGTAATGTACTATTCCCCACTTCAACTGGGGTTTTTTAACGCTGGTATTTGTTTAAATAAATATTCTATTCATTTTATATTAACTTTAATTACTGTGTATCATTTATTAATTTACCTTAGCACGATTCCTCACTCTATTCCTTCAGACTCACGCATATTAGTTTTTGATGTTTTAATCGACAAACGTGTACTTGATAGTGTATTTGAGAGAAAACACATGTTGTCCTGAAATGCGTAGTTGTACGACGCTATTGGCTGAAAATCTTTAGATATGGCCTATGTAAAAAAAAATTGTTTTTCTCATGACGCATAGGAGAAAGTTCGAGTGTTCCTCAAAAAGCTGTAAATTTTGAAGGGCTTTTTTTAGTGTACACAGATGTACGAGGGTCTCGGGAAAGTGTCGCGCCCGTTTTCTTCACAATTTTCCTAGGAATTAACGGCGTGGATAACTTTACCATTGCTGAGGTTCTCGAATGTATTTATTCATTTTGTTCGAGAATACTTTTTATTTATTTACTTTTTTTTTAAAAACAAAATTAGTGATGAATTATTTTAAGGATGTTCTATGGTATCATGCCGTGCGGGGAAGAGAGGGAGACTCCCCTCTCTCCGCGCACACCGTTGCTATGACCGCGCAGCTCCCCACACTGCCCACGAACTTGACTTTTTGTTAATGTTTTCATTAATTTCTTTAACTTTTGCGCGGTGACATGGGTACAAATTTTGCATACCGCTTTATTTATATTCACTTGCGATATTTCTAGTTTTTTTATTAAATTTTGTACACTTTTCATCAATGGCACTCTAAAGTCAATCACATTTTTTCCGAGTCTCCATATAAGCCTATGTATAAGAAGTCAACTTCTATGTCGCATATCTTCAAAATTTGCGCGGAAAAAAATATTAAAAAAATTCATAGTCATTTTTGACACTCTTACAAATAATATACTTCAATTTCATTAAATTCTGTTAACTTTGACGTAACCATAGAACATCCTTTATTTGTATGAAAATAAAAAACGAAAAGATTGCTTGTTATGCATTGAAGTATAATAAAGTTTAAATTTTGTAATTGAATTATTGATATATAAACGTAAAAATTTTATAAATTTTGTAAATACGATTTAATGATTTTACATCTAATACTTAAAATTACTTTCTAAACGAATTATTATTAACCTTTTTTAAAAATCATTATTTAATATTTTTAAATTATATTAAAATTACCGCTATTTGTTTCTTTAAATATACACACATACATATACGCACCGTATAGTTTAAAATATTGATGTACTTTGTACGCACAAATTGTTTTAATCTACTTTTACATTGCAAAAAGTATACTAATTTATTATATTTATATAAAACTATACAGTTATATTAATCATTTTATTGAAAATTAGCCTTTTTTAATATAATCTAAGTATTTATTTTGTTTCGATTACTAATTTAAAATGTAAGTAATATGTGTATCATACAGATTTCGTCAAATTAATTAAAAGTACTTAACAAAAAATTGCGTATAACAAATTAAAAAACTTTAAATGCGTACAATGAATGATCGATTTCAAATCAAATAGATTAATCATTTATATAGAAATACAGTTTGTTGACTGTAATCCATGTATATTAATGACAAAAATATTGAAAATTAATCTTTATTTATAAAATTATTAAATTTAGAAATAATAATAATAGTGCTTGCTTCTTCTTTTTACGTAATCATAAAAATATAATACAATTATTAGAATATATCACACTTATTACGACGTGTCATGTTAATTAAAGTAAGTAATATAGAATTGATAAATAATTTTCAAAATGCTGCAATACTTTTTATTTTACAAATCGCATCTTAACATTATAAACTCTTCAGATTCTTTTAAGTGATAAGTACACGGATATAATCGAGGAATCGCATCGACGTTGATTAGTTTAACTTTTTTGGGTATATCACACGATCTTACACTGTAGGCATGGTAATAATTGTTGAAATATATTGTTTCATACGCTTCAGCTTGTACAGGAATTTTGTTACTATAAAAAATTTTTTTTTCTTCATCCCCCCGCCGAAAGTACGTGTTTCCCAGCCGCATATGGATACGAAAAGAGCGACTTTTGCAGCCGACCGGAGTCTCGCGCGCTCTGATTGGCTCATAGATTTTCGCGGCCTCGATGCATAGCAACGGCTGTAGCAACGGTCGCAACGTTACCAATATAACATGTACAGTGTTTAACCTCTCAAGTAAACATTGCTAAGTTATTTCAAATTTATTAATCGATTTACTACAAGCACTTATGTTTTTCAAATGTAAATTGTATTTTAATGTTGCCTCATAAAATATCTTGTATAATTGTTTTGTTTAATAAAACGATAGATAGAAAGAGAGACCGAGAGTATATATAGAGTACTTATGTAGACTGTGTTCATTCTATATATTTCGTGTCATTTTTCAATTTCACACTATCAATATAATATTGATTTAATATCGGTGATGTAAATACATGTGAAAGAAATATGTTTCATTTTTTTATGTTCAAATTTTAACAGTGCAATTGATATTTGACTACAAATGTAAATTTTATTAATGTAAAGTCGACTTCTTCTATGCACGATGTTTATCGCAACTTTGCATTAAAACCGTTGCTAAAGTAATACGATTTTACAATAAATTTATACATGCTTAAGTGTATGTTTGTTATATTTTTGATGCCCGCCCCCGACCAGCAAAAACCTCGGCTTCGCTTCGGTTTTGCAAATGTCGGTCGGGCATCAAATATATAACAAACATCGAATATCGCGTATCACGTCGCGGTACGAGAGGTTACATCTACATGGTTCTGAAGCAGGCCACGAAAGAAGCTGCAGAATATTGCGGCACCGGGCATTTTGTATTAGATTAATTATTAGATGTATACTTTCGGACTGGGATGAAGAAAAATAGTATACGACACTCGGCCAGAATTTTGGATGCCCTGGCCTGCGTTTTATGACGACCTCGGCTTCGCCTCGGCCGTCATATCACGCAGGCCAGGAAATCCAACTTTCTGGCCATGTATCGTAATATACTATATTTTTGCAAAATTTGGTTCGCCATTTATTATTTTATAAATAAAAACAGTTCCTTCTCTAAATATTTTTCCAACCAGTTCAAAATTTTTTAAACTTTTTACTTCTACTTCATTAGAAATATTTGGAATTATTGTACGCAAGTCTTGTAAAGCATTAAAAGAATCTACTGGGCCGAGAATAACATCTTCTTGAACAAGTGTACAAAATTCCGCAGCGTAGCATAACTGAAGAAGCGTAGCATAAGCTAATGTTTGACTGCTATAGTGTAAGGTAAACATTTATTTGTACTGGTGCCAGATGCCATTTTTTTTAGATCTCGATTTTTCCTTTCGAATTTGAGTGCTGAAAAATGTACTGCAGGTCCATTTAATTTCAAGAGTCTAGGATAGTGAAGCAAAAAATGCATTTTTGGTTTTAATTTCCCAAACAATTTGAAATAAAGTGCACTATATTTTTTTATCAGATGTTCTACTGTTTCAATTTGAGCTAGATCTAATTTTGGAGAGGTTGAAATACCCACAATTTTTCTTAATAATAAATATATCTTCCAGTAAGCATTATCAGCGGGGATCAAATCACCAATCATTAGTCCTAAATATCTGGCTAGGCATAGTAGTTTTGAAGATGATTGTTTAATTTTGATTTTCTTGACCTGCTTTTTTCCCACTGTAAAAAATAATTTTCTTGGTTGATTTGGCTTTTCAAAATCGGCATAAGGAAAAGCTTCTATTCTGTTGTTAATTAGATCCAAAGATAAATGATTTTTTTTTTAATCAGCTATTAAAGCTTGCAATACCTTCCCAATAACATATGCAGTAATTCCTTCGGTTAAGTCATGCATGATATCTACAGCGGCATTTTCACATATGTGAAATCTATTTATATCGTTAAAAATGGATTTTTCTTTTTTCCTGTCATTGAAAGATTCTTTTTCTCCACATCTGCATCATAAGAATCAGCATATCTAATTTGATATATATTTTCTTCAATCATTGTTGAACACTCTTCATTTGTAGCGGTACAAATTCTACAAAATCTTGTAACTTTAAAACTTTCAGGAAATCCACAAATTGTGTTCATTCCAAGATTATCTCCAAGAACTAGCGAGCACTGAAAATACACCTTTTCTTCCTTTCCATTTACGTTTAAATTTAATCCCTCTTTCGATAAAATGTTTAAATCCTTGATAGTTTTTCGAAATATTTGTTTGCATTTAAATGATTTTAGATGCTTTGATTGAAAAATAGTGGAAATAAAAATATTCTGCACTTTTGCTGCTAAATAAGGAGGAAGTGTTGGTGGAAATGTAAACACCCCTAACTTTTCTTCTCCTGCATGACTGCCAAGGGGATTTCTCGTTTCAAACTCATCGAAGTATAAGAATATTGGAAATATTTATTTCTCGGTTCATAATATTTAGATAGCCACAAATTTCCTTGAACAAAATTTGATAATGAATTTTTGTCTTTAAGTAAATCCATAGTGTAACTCTCCATTGCTTGCAATATTCCTGGCCTTGAAAAAAACGTTTTCAAACTATCAATAACTGAGACATACACTCCCTCAACTGATTTCATAATTATTGTTTTCTTATCATCAACAATCTTGAAAGTAGGCTCTTCTCCGATTACAAAAGTTTGAGGAGGTATGTAAAAACTGTTTTGCTCATAAACTTTTAGACGTTGATGTTCAGTTGCAAATCTGGAAAATGTATTTCTATTGGACTCAAGAATAAATTGCATTTTATAATAGGATGCCTCATCAATAGTTGATTTTTCAATTTTAACTTGATTTTGAAGAAATGGAATAAACAAATTAGAAATAAAATTATTAAACTGATTTAATATTTCGTTAATTGAATCTCGAGAAAGAAGTGGATGATTGTACAACGATAATGTTAATTTCAACATTTCCCTATCTAGTGACTCTTTAGTTATTTCATTATGAGAATTTAAAAAACCTTTTGGTGAACTCATTTTAAAATTAGTAAAAAGCAACAAAGGATAGTTTTTAAAAGTAACTTTATATCTATATGCATACATATATATAATAAAATACAAATAGAAAAATTATTTTACATTAACTAAACATCGTACTTTTTTAAATGTTCAATAAGCGAAATAATACTATTCATTATCCTTGGTGTATTAAATTCGTAAACCTCTACTTCGAGGAAATTCCAAACATGATTACATACGTTCGAGAATTAAATGTTAAAAACTTTCATCGCTTTAAAACATAAATCAACCGCATTTGTAATAGATGCTACTTGATACACTTGGTCACCAAGTACAACCGACGTATAAAAAATTTTGTCTAACGCAGGTCCATTAGTTACTACATAGGTTTTACGTCGATTTTATGATCGACGTGTAGTTTCCGCAAATCTTCCTCAACCAAGTTTAAACTTGTACTTAAGTGATTCGAGTCCTAAAAAAATCCAATACTTCGTCAAATATCAAGAAAAATTTACAACTGATAAATATGTTAAATGTTAAATTAAATTTTACTTTAACGTAATATATAAAGGTATTTAAAACCTCCAGTTTCTCCGGATTCCAAGTTTTGCCTGTTTTCGAACGACAACTTTGTTTTGTAATTTTTTGAACAAAAATGGCAGTAAAATTAACGCAATTACATTTAAATTACCTGAAAAAAAAATACTATAAATTTTTTGATAAAAAGTATAATGAATTATCAAAATTTTACAAACCATTAGCAATTGCTGAAGTATTTTCATTTAAAATTCGTTTTATTTCTGCATCATTTTTTTTGCTCGTGCAAGTTTTAGAATTTTTGCAGCTACTTTTAATTTAACCATGAAAAATGATCGAAGAAAAATTAAATGTACAAGTAAAATTGAATAAATAAATAAAACCTTATAGAATAAATAAAACCTTAAAATATTAGGAATAAATGTCTTTAGTAATCGAACGTACAAAACTCATCGAATACGACGATAGTGGACACCACATTAGTTTTTGAGTACACAATTCGCTAATTCATATTTTGTCAAATTAATTATCAATAAAATAATAGATTCACTATTGTAAAGGAGAATGCCCACAAAATGATTGACTGATATATGTACGTAGATAGATATAGTTTCAATGTGAACTACAAAACTTGGGAAAAAATTATGATTCAAAGCAAACGTTGAACTATGATTTACAAATTAAAAGAGGTTATAGCACTTATAGACAAAGATGGGATACTCTTTTTTTGATAAATTGAAAAAACAAAGATTTCATTAATTTGTTAAGTAAAATCATTTTTCAACCATGGAACACCGTTAAAACATCTAAAAAATCGTTTAATCATCGAACACAAAATTATCTCTTTTTCACTCCTTTAGACGCCAATAAGCTATGATATAAAATAACTAATAGTAATTATAAAATGGATTCAATTTTGCACCAGGGCAATATATACAAAAATAAAAAATTATTTAATTTGAATTGAAAAAAAATTACCAGTTTGTATCCATATGGATTACTGTAGTTTGGGAAAGTTTGAAAAGCAGTTTTTAAACCGCAAGTTTCAAAAAACTGCTTTCTTTCGTCAGTCGCCGTAGAAGCTCATTTATTCGCAAAAAGGTCATCTATTAAGTCCACGACAACTTAAAGACTTTTGAAATCTTCAGAGTGTAACATAAAATAAAAAAAATTTTTTAATTTAGACAAACACATTTTTCAATTTAATTTATACATTCAAAATATAAATTTCTATTAAGTAATAAAATAATTTTCTCATTCAACAGTGCCTTATAAAATAATATACCTTCGTCAATTCGTTTTCTCTTTCTAACAGAGGCTGGCTGAATTAATTGAATGACAATGGCTTTCTCATGCAGTTTGGTATAAAACACTTGCAAAGCACCATGTCTACCAGAATTTTTTGTTCCTCTTGTATAAAAAACGCCTTTTCCATACCTTGGAAAGAGTTCATTGGCACTTTTTTCTAAAAATTCCAATCTTTCCGGTGTTATACTAAAATAATTATTTAATAAAAGTTGAAATAAATACTTTACTATTCTGAATTTGAATAAATCAATTAGTAAAATGAAATATTTTTGTTACATTTACTGAATTACCTATATGATCCAGTACGTTTAACTTCGTGAAAAATTAATATTCTTGCAACACTATGAACTGAAAAATACGTACTCTTCTTTATTTGAAGTAATTTTTCTCTATTCGTAGGTATTGTTTCATAATCGTATGCTTGAATTTGAAATTTTCCCTCCTCCGTGTTACCTTGAGTCAAAACTTGATATACGTAATTTTCAAGACGATCGTTTTCCGTAATGTAAATGTAGATTATAAAAAAATTGAATGTAATATCGGATGTGAAATTGTTATTTGAATCGGATTTGAAATTGTTTTATTCCAACACCGACGCTTTTCCCACTCACGATCCCTCGATGGCTGGAGCATCGTCAGCATGCGCCGAAAAATCGCGATGTCACGACAACATGTCAGCCCGCGCGAAAATCAAAAACATATATTGAGTGAAGGCAGGTGTTTTGCAGACACCTCCTAACACCCAACATGTAGCCTCCACCTCCATGATCTCGATACGCACTCAAGAATCCCCTCCACAAGTGCTTTCTACTCGTGGAGGCACGAATCATATTCCAAGCGCAGCACGGGTTGCAATACTACTCATGGTTCGCATGCGCGAACCGACCGAGCATGCTACTATTCACTGAGATTTCCACTTCGCATTAAATGCGCGAAAATACGAGTTTTTAATTTAATATATTATAGATAATGTATTATCGTTAATACTTCTTATAATTACATTAATTCTATTTAAATGACTTTTAATAATTCCAATAATTAGTATACGTAACTTCAATTCTAGTATTAATATTTAGTCTATCACGATTCGCTTATATCTAATGTTCTATAAATACTAATTTATATCGTATATCTGTCTCTGTCGCTCGTTCAAGGTTTAACGACAAAGACAGAAAATCACTCTCCCCCCCAGGTGATAATTCGCCTCACCTGGATCATGTTCCTGGAGAGGTCGCACCTACCACCATGTATACAGGAAAGGAAGCGTCGTCTGCGCGTGGGGGGGAAGTCGCGCATCGCATACGACAACATGGCCGACCTCGTCTTCGTGACTATACGTGTAGTCTGTTTCGCGAAAAGCCTCCGGTGTAACGACACCGTCGAGGCCTTCTCCCGCGTATTTGTTAGTTAATATTTAGTATCGGAATCATTTATTGACATGTAATGTCACAAAACCCCCCCATAAATCACAATTACCCGTCTAATTTAGATTTACCTTTTTAAATTAATTATAACAAAAAAACTCACCAACTCATATATGGGACTGCATCACGATTCTCGACGAGCCGACCCAATCCTCCACAACCGCGCTTCCCCCCCCCCCCCCCGAAAGTAGCCGACGCTGAGGCTATGCGCTGGGAGTCAGCAATACCGACTCCAAAATCGCATCCCGCTCACCAGCCGGAATATCCCCCAGCGAATCAATGAGTTCTTGTAGAACCTTGATTGCCGGAAGATCACCAGCGGCTCGCAGGACCCGAGCTCGGAGATTGCATCCCCCCAACGACACTGATAGGCGCCCCAACGCCTGCACCCTCGGGAGGTTTAGTCCAGCAGCGGGTGAGGGAAGGGCGGCTGGTAGGCCCAGGTTTGGCGCCAACGGAGTTGAAGGCGCCTCCGTCGGCAGTACGGAGGCTTGATCCACCTTGGACCTGGTTGCCCGTCGGCCTCGTCGACCTCGCCGTTTTCTTTTCGTCCCTGACGCCGGACCCTCAGCTGCCACCACCGGTTCTTCCTGGGGCGACACGTCCACTACCGCCACTTCCAGAGTCGGTGGTACCTCTGAGCGCGCTGGTTCCTCATCCAACATCACCACGAAAGTCGCAACTTCCGGTGATGTCGACGAAGGAACCGCTAGCGACTCTTCGGTCTTCCGCTCCTCCGGCGTGCGGTGCACTGGTGCGCACCTGGGGCAAGAGCACAGGGTTACTCCTTTCCGCCCATAATTATAACAAAACATAACATTCGTCGGATCCCAACATTCCGACCGCTTGTGACCGTATTGCCAGCATTTTATGCAGGCACGGGGCGGAGGGTCTAATTCAGGATCCGTTTGAATAGATACTAACCCCTGGAACTGCACACCGGTGGTTCTGGGTGGCTCCTGATCGCGGACGTCGGTGCTCGCGCTCCGTACCGTGGAACCCTCCGGCACCACCACCTTCGAAGAAACCGAAGGCGTGGGACGGAAGTCCACCTCCGGGCCGCGTCGCACCAACGTCTCGGGTCCAGGAGGAGGCGACCCATCACGCTCCGGGAAACGATAGAGCGTCCCGAAGTAGTCATCCGCAGTCAGATGTCTTCGACTGGGTGACCCTCTCCTCCTGCGTCGTCTCGAACGTCTCGACGGTGGCCAGTTCATTGGCCGTTGCAGTTGGGCGAGCGGGGAATCGGTCACCAGCGTATCGTCCCAAAGAGGCTCCTCGGTCTCCCAAGTAGACGCCGATGGGATCGGCACCCACCCTGGATGAGGTGCATCCTCCATCTCCGGAAATGGAAATTGCGGCTCGGCCAACTGCACCGGATCTATTCCAACTTCCGGTTCGGGCCTCTCCGCTTCACGAACTTCCTCTCCTAACGCCGCCTCCAGCTCCAACTCCGCCTCCTCACTCTCCAACAGCCCCTGGCTGGGAGCTCCAGGTGGAGGGTTAGGAGGAACCTCGGTGGATCCCGACGGCTCTCGGTTTAACCGAGGTATCGGACCCATCTCGGCTGGAGTTCGCGGCAGCATCCACCGGCGCTCCGGAGAAATCTCCTCCCCCGGGCGGATTAGCGGCAATTGCCCCAAAGCCGTGGCCAGGCGTTCCTCCGCACGTATCTCTAATTCCATCTCCTCAATGGGAGATAGGATTTTCTCCTTCTTTTTTAACACAACAAACAAAAAGAAAAAAAAAACATATACTCGATTATTCTCTGGGCGTTTTGTATCGCCTAAGTTGGAATATGTGCACCTTTGGGTTCTCTCGCTTGTCATGCGTTTTTACTAAATACGTCGTCGGACCCAATACCTTTTCTATGTCGTACGGTCCCTTATGCTTCTCGGCGAGCTTCGCGGAGAACTTATTTGGCCCACTCGATAACGCGTTGTTCTGCCGAAGGACTAAGTCCTTTTCTTTATAAGACTCTACCCGTTTATTTCGATTATAGTACCTGGCTTGCCTAACCTGCGCATCGCCGATGTTTTTCAATACTAGCTCGCGAAGCGCATCCAATCGGCGCATTCTATCTGCCCAGAGTTCCGGAGACTGGCGAAGCTTGATTTCGTTAGGCTCAACGTCACGACGTAAACTTTATCCGGTCTAGGATGCCGTCCATAATTTAAATAAGCCGGCGAAACCCTAGTAGACGCCTGCGTAGCGGTATTAACTGCGTGTCTAAATTCATTAACGTGCTGGTCCCATGTCTGATGATCCGCACGGGCAAACATCGCGATCATTGTTTTCAACGTTCGATTTGCACGCTCGACCAGATTAGCCTGCGGGTGATAGGGGGGTGAAGTAATATGCTTTACTCCATACTCCTCTAACACGGCTAATAATGTTTTATTCGCGAATTCTTTTCCATTATCCGTAAGAAGATAGTCCGGCGTATCCCAGCGGAATAAAATTAATTCCTCGAAGGCCCGTGCAACCGATTTACCGTCCGCCACGCGTAAAGGTTTTAACTCGACCCACTTCGTGAACAAATCCTGGAACACCAGTAGATAACGACAACGACTCTTACTCGGCGGGAATTCCATCATATCCGCAGCCACTACCGCCCATGGACGCTCAATGTTACGATTACCCAACAGCCCAACGGCGCGTTGCTGTGAAATTTTATACCGCTGACAAAGATCACACTTCTCGATAAACGAATGTACATCGTGCCACATTCCCGGCCAATAATACTCCCTCGCAACTCGGTCATACGTCTTTTCGATACCTAAATGTCCCGACGAGGCCTCGCAATGAGCGTCAGTGATAACCCGATCCCGATATTCCTTAGGCACGACCAAACGTCAGCCAATCTCCGGATACTCTACCGGATCAATTAACTCATCTTTACGGAACCGATAAAGCATATCGTTTTCTAACCTCCACTGCGGAAATTTATTGGGACGCTCCCGCACGTTTTCCATCTGTCGTAAGTACCACTCGTCATCTATCTTCTCAAACGACGCGACTTCCTCGAACCCTCATGACAACGCGTCAGGCACATGGTGCATTGCGTCTTTCCTATGCAATATCGTGTAATCCCATTGTTGTAACTCAAGTACCCAACGCATTAAACGACCGGACGGTTCTTTCAAATTATGCAACCACCTCAGCGCGCTATGATCTGTAATGACCGTAAAGTGATACCCCTCGATATATGGTCTAAGCTTAAGAATCGCCCATTTTACCGCTAAACATTCCTTTTCCATGGTAGTATAGTTACGCTCCGCGGGAGTTAACACACGACTTATGTACACGATAGGATGCTCCCCGTCGTCATCCTCTTGTGTTAATACCGCCCCAATCGCATAATCACTTGCATCACACTGTATACTAAACGGCTTTCTAAAATCCGGTCTCGACAAGACGGGTGCACGCGTCAATGCTAGTTTAAGCGACTCAAAGGCATCCTGTTGTTCGTTACCCCAGACCCACGGATATTTCTTTTGTAATAGTTTAAGTAACGGAATTTTGACCTCAGAATCGCGCTCGATAAATCGCGAGTACCATCCTACCATTCCTAAAAACCGTCGGAGCTCTTTAACATTTCGCGGTGGTGGATAATTAAGTACCGGCGCCACTCGCTCCGAATCGGGACGTAATCCGTCTTTATCTAACAAGTAACCCAAATACGACACTTGGGAGCAGCAAAATTCACATTTTTCCGATAACCGCCTAATAACAAATTCTAACCATTTTAAATGATCCTGAAAGCTTTCTGTCACGACGATCACATCTTCCAGATACGCGAACACATACGGCTCGACCTCCGGTCCGAATAAACTATCCACTAATCTTTGAAAAGTTTGCGGCGCATTCGTTGACCCGAACGGCATTCGTTTAAACTGCCAAAGACCGGACCCGGGCACTACGAACGCTGTCAACGGACGACCTGACACCTCCATTTTCACCTGGCAGTACGCTTGTTTAAGATCGACCTTCGTAATAAACCGAGCTTTCCGTAATTTATCCAATATACTGTCCATATTCTGACTAGGATAAGCGTCCTTCTTTGTTACCTTGTTTAAGTCGCGATCATCGACACAGAACCGATACGATCCATCGCGCTTTTTCACGATTACCGGCGCACTACGCCACTCACTCCACGATTTCTCGATAATGTCGTTTTCTAACATCTTCTTTACCTCATCGTTCGCGACTTCCCACATCTTAGGCGATAATCGGCGCGGTTTATGTTTTACGGGTTCCGCCCCTTGAACGTCGATTACGTGTTCTATTAAATTAGTATAACCGAAACCCCGTGGTCGTTCCGGTAATAACTTTGACATTAACCGCTGGACTTGTTCTTTTTGATCGTCATTTAGTTCACTTAAACCCGCGCACTCCGCGTAAATTTTACTCTCGTTACTCGAACACCCATCCTTAAAAAATTCAACCCAAGGCCCGTCACGACAACGCCAAAGTCCATCTCGATAGTTTGCCTCGATTGCGAATTCTTTACAAAAATCGATTCCTAAGACCACGTCATGACTAGTTACATCGGTAGCCCGGGCTATTATTATTTCACTAACACCTAACACATCGAGGTTTAATTTCAACGTTCCTCTCACTGACGATAATTGCCCCGTTACTGATCGGATTTGCGCCGAGGACCGTTCTAACTGTTTTTTAAAACGTTCCGCCACCTTTGACCCTATTAACGATACCATCGCCCCCGGGTCTACTAATGCACGGTACACTATCCCTTCTATTTCTATCTGTAAATACTGTCTCTCGTCGACGACTGTATCCGCGATCTCCAAATCACTCGCGATATCGATTGACTCAAGATTTTTATCTGCCATTGAGGCAGATCTACCTTCCCCATAAGGAAAAACGCCGGCGTCTATCACCGAACCAGAGCTTAAAACCACTGAATTACCTATCCGCGACGCGAATTCCGTGGCGTCAGGCCGTAGCACCGATCGCGATTTCGTTTTACCTAAATCCTCTAATAACTCGTCCACCGCGGCTTTAATTAATTCGTTATCGTTTCTTAAAAGCCCTTCTTGAGGCTCTCCCGATTCGGTGCGATGAACCTCTACCTCGCTAACTACTATTCGATTATTATCTGGTAATTCTCCGGTAACCCCTTGGCGAGCTGACAACCTATCGCTACCAACTTCTGCACTTATCTGTGCAATGCGAGCTGATAGGTTATCGTCTCTAACCGTCGAGTCACCTGTGTTTGTGCAGCGCGAGCTGATATATTATCGTCTCGAACCTCTATACCGGTGCCTCCAATCCCGTTACCCTCCACGAATCTAACCTTTTTTTGACCGTTTCTACCGTTCAACGAATTAAGTGAACTACGTGGATCTTGATCAATTAACCGAGATGCAGTAGACCCGTCTACATCCCTCTCTAATCGTTTCCCGACAAGGCTCGACGTATAGCCTCACAATCCGGACAAGTCTTAATGTCACGATCCGGGCGCTTACATCCTAGACACATTTTTACGTTGGGGTCTCCTACTGACACACGCGGTCTATTTAAACACTCTATCAATCGGTGTCCCGGTTTCTTACAGTATCTACATACCCGTTGGGGACAATCGCGAGCGAAATGCCCGGTGCTCTTGCATTCATAACAGCGAATTCCGTCCGATGCATTTGCAGCCGGTGTCTCGATCGGTTTAATCGGCGTGCTGCTGTACTGAGGTTTTGACGATCCCACTCGCGCCGTGACCGACTCGTAACTGGTTCTATCGTTTTTAACCGTGTCCGTCTTTTGAGCACTCGCTATTTCAATCGCTTTATAGACCTTATTACCGCGGTCACTACGACGTTTCGTTATCCCCTTAACAGAATCTACAGCGCACGTCTCGACATCGTCCACTAACTCGACTATCGCGACGTTTCTTGACTTCTTATTCTTTTGTGCGCCCATCCAAGCCGTCCCTTCGATACGACCGGTACCGTTCGGGCCACTAATACCATCGATCTCGATCAGTCTTTCGAATTCATGTCCGTACTTCTCGACCTCCGCCACGTTACGAGCCCGCCGAATTGCCACGAACATCCGATAGTCTCGCTTCATGTTCCGTATTAATATCTGCAGTAATACTTCCTCCGTAGGCGGGTTTTTGAATTTATTCACGACTATTTTAAAGCACGCGATAAAATTCGATATCGACTCGCCGTCCCCTTGTTTACGTTTGTATAATTCTTCTAACACATCGTTATAATCCAGACGCTTCATAAACCGATAATGAAACGCCTGAGTAAATTGTTTCCACGACTTAATACTTTTACCGACCGCCTCGAACCATCTACCCGCCGATTCCATCAATATTGCTGGCAACGCACGTAATAAATCCGCGTCCGTTACTTCCCCGGACTTCCGCCAAACATTCAATCGACGTAAAAATTCATCTGCGCCCCCTTTATCGGTGTCTCCTGTGTAGGATAAGTGCCACGTTTGTAGTGACTTAATCAAGCGGTTGCGCATCTCGATCGCTGCTAGACGAGTCCCTTCGTCCCGCACCCCGTGCTGCGCATTCGACTCGAGCTCTGAGTCGCTCGAGCTGGAATATCGCGCTCTGGGTGTGAGACTGGGCGCCGTCGAGCGCGTGGCTCGGTGCGAATCTCTCCGCTCGGTATGTCCTTTATATGGCAAAACCTGTTGCTCCGTTTCCGAACGCGCGTCACGACGACTTTTCGTTTTCTTCTTCTTAGTCACCCGTAATTCACTAATATCATTTGTGACTTCGTCGCTCGAGGAAGTCATCGTCCCGACATCCCGTGTACTCGGTTTTCCCGTATTTACCTCCGGGAAGCCTAACACCTCATCTCTCGAATCGCGATGATCCTCATTGATTCGTACGCTTTTCGAGTTTTCCTTGCCGGCTGTCTTCGAACTTAGTCGACGTGAAGAACCTTTACACGGCGTAACACGCGAATCAACTCCCGACATTCCCGTCTTCAGTGCGTTCGCGTTCTCTTTCGAGTAACCGATCGCGTACCCCATGGCAGCTATCGTATTTCCTAGTTCCATAACTCTTTCGGTTAATTTCGCGATCTGCTCCATCATCTGCAAATTATTATCGGATCGCGACCCTAAATCATTCGGCAGCGAATATCTAGCTTCCCTTGACTTAAAACTGTCACGAAAATTCTGACTTCCCGATAGTTCCTTGCGACTTTCCCGCGTTTTTGCCCGCGTACCGGTTGTCGCCATATTCCCTTCCAACTCTAACTCGTTCCGCGTATTTATCGACAGGGACAACTCGGACAATTCGTCGTCTATACCGGACGACTCGTCGGCCTCCCCCGAATCTTCGTGAGTCACGACGTTTTTCCCCGAGGCTACCGCGCCTTCTTCAACGCCGATAATCACTAACGGATCAAAAATCAAATCTTCTTCGTAGATTCCCATAGGAAGTCCTGTACCGAGAACGTCCCATCCTTTATCCCACGGAACATCGAGTTTGGCTGAATACGTACGCGACTCGAATCTGACAATTCTTTCTTTCAATTGCGCGATTGTCCCGATATCGCTGAGTCCAAATTCGCGAATTCTGTCCAGGACTCCATTCTCGTCCAAAGAACATATTTTCTCCCAGAATTTCCGTATCGACCGATTCTTTTTTAATAACTCCGTCATGCGCGAGCAATAATAGGATAGCGAATCTACGCCCTTTTTCCCGTTATCTCCTCGCAACATCGGTGCCATTTTAAAATCGTCTTCGCAATCCGCGCCGAACTGAACACCACTAGTTATTTACGTCGAACAATTTTCTTTTATTCACCTTCAGCTAGCATCGCTATTTTATTGCCGAGCGACGACGCGATCACGACCACGAACACGACGTATCCTCTCCGGAAGCCAACAGATTCCATTTCCCATGCCCCACGTTGGGCGCCATTTTGTAACGGTATTTTAAATATATATATATATATATATATATATATATATATATATATATCGTTATTTAGTAAATTAATAATTATATTAGTCAATAAGCATGTTAAAGACTATATCTCGTGAGGAGGTTGGAAATAGGAAATCTTGGCATGATTAATAATTAACAACATACGACCGAATACGAATAACTAAACGAACGAACTTTATTTATTAATAGCTGATACAAATTAGATAAATTAGTAAATAGTCGATTGTAAAGGGTCAATAATAAATAAATCCAATTTATTTATGTATGTGCACAACGTTTCGTCTGCTAGGTTTGCAGACCTCTTCAGGTGCTGAATTTATTGGACAAAATTATAAATATTTATATAGAAATTTTACATTACTTGTGAATTAAAAATTAAATTTTACCTTGATAATGAATATAATATTACAGCCCAAGTGAGCTTCGTCGAATAACATTTGATACGAAATCAACGAGTATTTATACAAAAACAAAGTAGGTGTGTGTTTACAAACTATATACGTCATAGTTTGTGTACATTAGTCTCTTTAAAATATATTCATAACATTTCTGTATTGACGGTTTAAATGTTGAGTATCTTCCATTCTGTTAATTGTCGAATTATAATGATTGATGTGTAACATTTCCGAAATGAGTCTTTTTTTATAGCAAGATTCTTTATCTATTATTTTTGTATCTTCCCAGTTAAAATTATGATTTACGTTATTTAAAATGTGTGCAGTAACAACGGCTTCTTGATTTTTATTGTTCTGATGTTCTTTTATTCGATTTTTTAGGCAGCGTTTTGTTTCTCCAATATAAATAGCCGGGCATTTAATACAAGATAACTTGTAAACTACCCCTGTCTCCTCCCATTTTGATGTTTTATCTTTGCCTAATTTTATAATTGTATCAAGTTTGTGATTAATCAATGGAATAGTATTAATATTATATTTTTTTAGCATTCGGGAACATTTATTGAAAAACTCTTTATTGTAAGGTAGTGATATCGTACATATTGGGATTTTTTTATCTATTTTAACATTGTTTTTAATTGTAATATTGCGTTTTCTTTTATTTATTGCTGTATTTATAAATTCAATAGGATAATCATTGCTTTTTAGTATTTCTGTAATAATATTTAGATTTCTTTATGAAACTGTTTTTGTGACAATATCATTGCCCTATCTACTAAATTATAAATAATATTACGTTTCTGTTGTATTGTGTGATTAGAATTAAAATTTAATAACCGGTTAGAATTAGTTGGTTTTCTATACCAATTTGTAATAATACTATTGTTTTCTTTGATTAATGTGAGATCCAGAAAATTTATACAATTATTATTTTCTATTTCATATGTAAATTTGAGATGTTTATTGTAATTGTTAAAGATATTGAGAACTGTGTTTACATGACTTTTTTCCACGCATAAAATTGTGTCGTCTACATATCTATAATAAAAAATTGGTTTGCAATTGTGTTTACTTTTTAATTCTTTTAAACAGTGGGTCTCAAGATCATCCATTACTAAATCTGCAAATAATGGTGATATAGGCGATCCCATTGGAGATCCGAATATTTGTTTGTAAATGACATTATTGAAACTAAAATAAACATTATTAAATAAAAATTCTATACTTTTGCGGATATTATGGAAGGGGATTTTACATTTATTTTGAATATGAATAAAGCGTTTATCTAAACTATTGAGAACCTCATGACTTGGGATGTTTGTAAACAAAGAACTAACGTCTAATGATATCAAAACATAACCGGTTGGTATATATATATTTTCAAGCTTTTCTTTTAAATCAAAACTATTATTTATGTGCGATTTTGGAACTGGTATTGCTTGTTTTAGATCGTTATAAATTATTTTTGCTAAATAGTGTGTAGGACTGTTTATTGTCGAAATTATTGGTCTGAGTGGAAAATTATCTTTGTGTATTTTTGGTAATCCATATGCTTTCGCTAATGTTGTATTAGTTTGGGTTAATTCATTTTTATGGTATTCTTTTTTTAAAAATTTATTATCATTAAGGTCTTTTAATATAGAATAAACATCTGACTGTAGTTTTTTTAACGGATTCTTTTTTATCATCATATATGTATTATTGTCTAATAATAAGGTGTTCATTTTTTCTATATATTCAGTTTTATTTAAACATACTGTTAAGTTGCCTTTGTCAGCATGTGTAAAAAATATGTTAGGATTTTCTTTTAAGAAAGATTTAGTTTCACTCAGATTGTTTTTAAATTCTCGTTCATGATATGTTATGTGTGGAGACTTTTTTCTTACCGATTTTATGTTATTTACAATGATATCCCTAATTTCATTTTTAGTTTCTGTATTAGTTTCAATTTTATCTAAGGAATATTCAACATTTTTAATCGTTGTTAGAATATCATAATTAGTAAATTTTGAAATGCAATTAAATTTTGAGCCGAGAGATGCTACCTTTATTACATTTTCAGGAATTGTACTAGATGATAAGTTTTTTATCCATTGGTTTTTTGTGCTGTTATTACTGCAATATTTAATTAAATTATGTAATTTATTGTTATGTATTTTAGTAATATTATCAAAAATTTTTTGTGTTCTTTTCTCAGTTAGTAAAAAGAAATTATCAAGAATAATCAAAGGTAAATTTGTGTTAGTAATTTTAATTTTTAACTTGTTTAAAGATTTATACAAATAATTTAAATGAATATGAATATCATTAATTTCTAATTTTAGAAGACGATTTTTATATATATTACTCCGTAAATTATGTGTTGATTTACAAGACTCACTATAAAAGGAAATGTTTTGTCGTCTGCCGATGCTTTTGATATGATTTGGAAATACATCGTTGATTCTGCATTGGAGTAGAAAAGTACGTCTGGAGTTAACTTCAGATAGTTGATGTCGTAGAAATGTCCATGTTTTGAGGAGTTTAGTTATTTTGAGTCCAAATTCAGAAGTGATGTAGTTAAAGAATGATGTACCTCTCCTTTGAGGCTGGTCCGTATTCAATCGAAGACCGTAGTTTAATTTGTAATTTTCACCCTCCATTGTTGAATTAGTAAATAGTCGATTGTAAAGGGTCAATAATAAATAAATCCAATTTATTTATGTATGTGCACAACGTTTCGTCTGCTAGGTTTGCAGACCTCTTCAGGTGCTGAATTTATTGGACAAAATTATAAATATTTATATAGAAATTTTACATTACTTGTGAATTAAAAATTAAATTTTACCTTGATAATGAATATAATATTACAGCCCAAGTGAGCTTCGTCGAATAACATTTGATACGAAATCAACGAGTATTTATACAAAAACAAAGTAGGTGTGTGTTTACAAACTATATACGTCATAGTTTGTGTACATTAGTCTCTTTAAAATATATTCATAACATTTCTGTATTGACGGTTTAAATGTTGAGTATCTTCCATTCTGTTAATTGTCGAATTATAATGATTGATGTGTAACATTTCCGAAATGAGTCTTTTTTTTGTAGCAAGATATTATTAAATTTTAATTCTAATCACACAATACAACAGAAACGTAATATTATTTATAATTTAGTAGATAGGGCAATGATATTGTCACAAAAACAGTTTCATAAAGAAAATCTAAATATTATTACAGAAATACTAAAAAGCAATGATTATCCTATTGAATTTATAAATACAGCAATAAATAAAAGAAAACGCAATATTACAATTAAAAACAATGTTAAAATAGATAAAAAAATCCCAATATGTACGATATCACTACCTTACAATAAAGAGTTTTTCAATAAATGTTCCCGAATGCTAAAAAAATATAATATTAATACTATTCCATTGATTAATCACAAACTTGATACAATTATAAAATTAGGCAAAGATAAAACATCAAAATGGGAGGAGACAGGGGTAGTTTACAAGTTATCTTGTATTAAATGCCCGGCTATTTATATTGGAGAAACAAAACGCTGCCTAAAAAATCGAATAAAAGAACATCAGAACAATAAAAATCAAGAAGCCGTTGTTACTGCACACATTTTAAATAACGTAAATCATAATTTTAACTGGGAAGATACAAAAATAATAGATAAAGAATCTTGCTATAAAAAAAGACTCATTTCGGAAATGTTACACATCAATCATTATAATTCGACAATTAACAGAATGGAAGATACTCAACATTTAAACCGTCAATACAGAAATGTTATGAATATATTTTAAAGAGACTAATGTACACAAACTATGACGTATATAGTTTGTAAACACACACCTACTTTGTTTTTGTATAAATACTCGTTGATTTCGTATCAAATGTTATTCGACGAAGCTCACTTGGGCTGTAATATTATATTCATTATCAAGGTAAAATTTAATTTTTAATTCACAAGTAATGTAAAATTTCTATATAAATATTTATAATTTTGTCCAATAAATTCAGCACCTGAAGAGGTCTGCAAACCTAGCAGACGAAACGTTGTGCACATACATTAAATGCACGAAAATACGAGTTTTTAATTTAATATATTATAGATAATGTATTACCGTTAATACTTCTTATAATTACATTAATTCTATTTAAATGACTTTTAATAATTCCAATAATTAGTATACGTAACTTCAATTCTAATATTAATATTTAGTCTATCACGATTCGCTTATATCTAATGTTCTATAAATACTAATTTATATCGTATATCTGTCTCTGTCGCTCGTTCAAGGTTTAACGACAAAGACAGAAAATCACTCTCCCCCCCAGGTGATAATTCGCCTCACCTGGGTCATGTTCCTGGAGAGGTCGCACCTACCACCATGTATACAGGAAAGGAAGCGTCGTCTGCGCGTGGGGGGGAAGTCGTGCATCGCATACGACAACATGGCCGAGCTCGTCTTCGTGACTACACGTGTAGTCTGTTTCGCGAAAAGCCTCCGGTGTAACGACACCGTCGAGGCCTTCTCCCGCGTATTTGTTAGTTAATATTTAGTATCGGAATCATTTATTGACATGCAATGTCACAATATATAAAAAACCGTATAACTCAAGAACTACTACTTTTACTAATTTTATTAAATGTAATTCATCTTAAAACACTATCTAGAGTTAATTCATCCAGATTAAAATTAGTAATTTAAAAATTCAAAATTTGCATTAAAAAAATACATTTTATTTAAATGTTTATCACAAAATTAAAAAAAAATTTTTTATTCTAACGGTATATCTACTTTTAACAAAAATGCATGTCATTTGTTGAAGTTACTTTTTACTTATGCACAAATTTCCATACATATGTTCTAAAATTAGAGCATTTCAATAATGTTCAATCTGCAGAAATAAATAGTTTTTAGACTAAACTCCTCCCGCAAATGATATAACGAACAAGCTAAAGGAATCAAACCCTTCAAAGTAACAGGCACATAAGATTCATTCCATTCTTTTCCATGCAATTCCATGACTTGTTGAATGCTGTTAAACTATTCGTGTAAATCACAAAAACCATCAGATGAACACCAATCTCCAACTATGTTAGTATATATATATATATATTCCTTTTTGTCATTGACGAAAATGGTAACGCGCTAAATAAATTAAGAATTCCTTTCGAACTTCAATCGAATAGATTTTATTTTGCGATTTAAAACAAGTAGATATGCGAAATACTGTTATGTTGCTTTCACAAAATTTTATTGGGATTACTATTAGATAAAACGGACGCGGTAAACGATAATCTTATAATATTATAAATTTAAATATCAACTTACCATTATTGTATGACTATCTAGGATAACTTTAGAATTTTATTTTCAAGTTTTATTATAAATTTAAAATCATCCTTCTACTGACACCTTTATGCAACGTAATTATTCATTATGGGGGGATTTAATGAACCAAATTCAATTTACGTGTCCAAATAAAAAAAATATAAAATATTATATAACTGATAAACGTTTGTTATTAAACGTTTTATTAATCCTTCGGTGGCAACCAATTCCTTAAATTGCTCCGTTCAGTTTGTCGCGTCCCGACGAAAATTATATTATTATTTTTCGTAAAAAGTATTGCGTAGTTTGGAATAAAATTATGGCGTAGAAGACGAACAAAATAAGGTTGATAAAGAATGATTCTAAGTAAATGCAGTAATATAAAATATAATTTATAGAGCTAAGGGACAGATTAATTTACGAATGTTTTAAATGAAAAAGAGACTGATAAGTAGAGTTGAAGATATTATTCAAAGCCAATACGCATATAAGCGGGATTGCCGATAGTGATATCGAAACGAAGGGTTGCGCAAGAGTTTGTTTTGTACTGCACTATAAAATCAATGTTCGGAGAAGAGCCGGCGATGGGAAACATGGACTAGAAAACTCAAGCATTAGAAGGAAGTAATAAATTAAGCCGTAATAAAAGGGGACAACAAATTCTCCGAATTAACTACGAAGTGATACAGAAAATGCATGGGATTCGATAATTTTTAATCACGCACATCTAACGGCCCAATTGCGTGCAAGCACAGAAAAATCGAGAACTACTTACGAAATTTCCATCTAAAGCGAAGCGTAAGACAAGGACAGATGCATAGATTTTTAGGGTATATAAAGAGGACCCAGAACAGACACAGCCACTCCTAATTTTTCGTCTAAAGCTTTCGTAAGGCGAAGCTCTGCTAGTCAACTCTTTGATTTTTATCCGAGAGCATGGCTCTGCTACTCGGACTTTAACGAAATACGCATTCAAAATCAATGAGATCTTGTATTTGGGGATCGAGACGCATCGTTGACATCTACGAGCCAGAGTCAAGGAACTACGACTTCAACATCTGGCAATCATCGGACTCCGAAAGCATACGCATCCAACGTAGACGCCCGCAGGTCTAGCAGGACATTATCAAGCTATTTGACACCGCTATCCACCTTCGTTCATCACCGTACATATATATATATGGGGTATTCCACGTGAAGTGGTCCGATCAAAATTTTAAAATGCGCCAAATTTTGGGTACACATTGCAAATGTTTTTAAGAATACAGAAAAAAATTTTTAGGTACTGGTATTTATTAGCTCAAAAGTTATTCTAACCTCAAAAAGTGAACTTTTTCCAGTTTTTTTCAACACCAGCTGGGTTCATCGCTATTTAACTCAAAATCTATCAACTTTTACTATAGAACATTATATGTAACATTCGTTGCTAATTATGTCTAGAATTTATCCTTCTGGGTTAGAATTTCTAATTTCAAGGTAAATGTTAGATAAACTACATGTCAATATTCAACTTGAAAAAAATCTAACTTCGCCACAATTGATTTTTTTATCCAAAAGTCCAAAAGAAAGCTTGGAGCAATACCTTTCAAATGATCTGTAGCATTTTTATGGCCTTCAATTCTGTAAAAAGTAATGATAATTTAAAGAAAGACAAAAAATTCACAAAAATTAACATGGTTTTTCCCATTTAAATTTTTAAAAAAATTTCGTGTTTCTTTAAATTATCATAACTTTTTACAGAATTGAAGGCCATAAAAATGCTACAGATCATTTGAAAGGTATTGCTCCAAGCTTTCTTTTGGACTTTTGGATAAAAAAATCAATTGTGGCGAAGTTAGATTTTTTTCAAGTTGAATATTGACATGTAGTTTATCTAACATTTACCTTGAAATTAGAAATTCTAACCCAGAAGGATAAATTCTAGACATAATTAGCAACGAATGTTACATATAATGTTCTATAGTAAAAGTTGATAGATTTTGAGTTAAATAGCGATGAACCCAGCTGGTGTTGAAAAAAACTGGAAAAAGTTCACTTTTTGAGGTTAGAATAACTTTTGAGCTAATAAATACCAGTACCTAAAAATTTTTTTCTGTATTCTTAAAAACATTTGCAATGTGTACCCAAAATTTGGCGCATTTTAAAATTTTGATCGGACCACTTCACGTGGAATACCCCATATATATATATATATACTAGGGGGGCTTCGCCCCCCTGCGCGCTTCGCGCGCCAACCCCCTATTTTTAATTACGAAAAAGGTTTTTCGTAATTAATTTATTTAAAATAATGTTTTAAATTGTATTATTTTTTCACTACCATGGACACCTTAAAAATTAAACAGATTCACACAACACTTTGGAGGTATTGCTATAGTTATTATAATTTATAAATAAAAGTTTACCAAAATTTAGTGTAATGAAATCAGAATAAAAATAATAAAAAAAATAGAGACATATTAAATGTTAACTGTAAATTTTAAACTATATGAATTCTTATAAAGCTTAAATTTATATTTTAATAATTATAAATGTTAATGAAAAATTAACTTACCAAAAATAGTAAATATACTTACTAAATTGTACTATTTTATTTAACAACTTATTAAAATTTTGGATTATTTTGAACGGTTATAAATAGAACTTCACCTCCTAAAATTATTTTATTTAATGACGAACGATCATCGCCAAAAGTTCTGTCATTAATATTTTGTACTTTTAGAGTAATAAAACTTTCTTCTTAAATAAATATTTAAAACATTTTAGCGGCATATAAATAAAAACCTGTTTCTTCCATGTCACCCTTAATTCGTAATTTGCACCTTCTTTCAAAATTTGCGTTTTAATCCATAATTATATCCAATTTATTTTTCCTATGCAGAGCCCAACTATTTATTTTGATTATTATAAACAAATTAATTTCTTAAATATCCTTTCTAATAAATACATACTTGTTTATTTAAAATATTGTGTTATATAAATATACATTATCTACACACTTGTATATCCATTCAATTTTGAAATATTAATTTAAAAAATATTTAAACTAAATGCTCCTAGATTAATAATTTTTGAAAATCTTTTTAAATGTATTAAAATTTGAATTTTCTTTTGCCGTTACTGTTTATAATAGAATTATCTTAAAAATACAATAATTATTGTATTTAATTTTTAACCCATTATATACATATCATATGGATATTTGGAAAAATGTATGTTATACTTGATTAATATTTATTTAGTCTTCAAACAATTTTGCATCTGTATTTAAAGCATTACATTGAATTTTAGATCCGTTATTATTATTGAGTATACATTTAAAAATTTTATGAGTTTTATCAAGAATGAGTAGACTAATACACATTCTTTCAAGTTATGTTCACAACTTTTTTTTTGCGCACGGAAAAAATACATATATTATTTATTCTTGAAAAAACAATTTTAAAATATATATATATATATATATTATATAAATATTCCGCCGCACACACACACACACGCGCACGCACGCACGCACACATACATACATACACACACACATATATATATATATATATATATATATATATTTGTGGGTGGTTCTCTGTGACATCGTAGATGAAAAAAATAAATATTGCTATAACTGTGGGAATATGTTTTAGAGGTATCCAGTAGTTCTCCTGAATTTTTTCAGATTTTTTCTGGGCTATTATTTTAAGTTACAGAGAGTCAAAGTTGACATTTTAGCACTTTTTTGCATTATATGCCCATTTTCATGAATTTTTAGCTCCCAGGGGATGCATTTTTCACTAAAAACATAAGTATGATTTTTTTTGTAAAATTTTCCGAACTTTTCATTAAAAATACTTTTAAAGACATAAATGTATGCTGTCACACTCTTGTAAGCCATTTAAACCTCAAAAAGTGAAAATCAGCAATTCTGCTCCGGACTCTGGTAACCTAATACTGTCTAAAAGATGTCTTTTTATAGTCAGAAACTGCCTAAAAATTTCCAGAGTGGGTCTAAATCATTTAGATCACTTATGGTCAAAATATCCGGGAAAAGTGCCCGAAATATTAATAGAAATGTATATTTGTTGCCTTATAACGGTGAATCTATTAGCATGATCATTGCAAAAAAATTTGTGCACTTATCTTGGAGTGGTAGAAAAGTATCTTCACTTGTTTGTAGTGTCAGTATCCATCTAATCCCCTGTAAGCTGTTAAAAATACAAATATTATTATACAAATGTAAAAAATTAATTTTTAAACATTTATAATGCTGAATTTTTAGTTTTACATCCCTTACAAGAATTATAATACGAACGCAGGCTCAAAGGCGGCAAAGGTGGCCCGTGCGCTGGCGGGCATCATGCCCAACATCGGGGGACCCCAGCAACCGCGAAGGTCTCTCCTTGCCTCGGTGGTGAACTCCGTAATTTTATACGGAGCTCCTATCTGGGCTGATGCCCTGAACAGGCACAAGAGCTTTGGTGCTCCATGCCAGAGAGCCTGCAGGATAGCTGCGCTAAGGGTGGCCCGAGCGTTGCGAACCGTATCTGACATTGCGCTCTCGGTGGTCGCGGGGACCGCCCCCTTCGACCTCCTGGCAGCCGAGAGAGCTGAAAGACACCGTGAGGGTGGGCGACGCCTAGAAGAGAACCGCTGCCACAACCGATGGTCATTGCGGACCGTAGAGGAGTGGCAGCGGAGATGGGACTCAGCCAGGGACGGCCGCTGGACCTACCGCATCATCCCGCGGATCCGGGAGTGGGCGAGCAGGAAACACGGCTTCGTCAGTTTCCAGCTTACCCAGGTGTTGACCGGGCACGGATGCTTCCGTAGCTACCTATTTCGTATAGGGGTCTACGGCAGCGCAGTGCCCGGCTTGTCCTGGGGTGGACGAAGACGTGGAACACGTCCTTCTATGGTGTCCTCGTTTCAGGGAGGAACGGGACCAGTTTCAAGTCACTTGGAGCGGTCCCCTCACCCCTGAGGGCATCGGGGCGTGCCTGCTTGACTCCCAGGAGGGATGGAACGCGGTAGTGACCCTCTGTACGTCCGTAGTGGACAGGCTGGGTCTCATCAGAAGAGAAGAGGAGAGAAGAGTTGCGATGGCAGCGGTAGTGGGCTAGTGTAGCCGTTGCCTCCCTCCGCGAAGTAATGCCTTGCGGCGGCTCCCGCGGGGGAATAAAGGTAAGAAAAGAGGTGGAGTTTTAGTGGGTATGCCTATCGACATCCTTCGGTAGGAGAGTCCCACACACGGGGAGTCTCGCATGGCTCCAGTCATAGTGCATTAAGCATTTCTCCACCTCTTCGGTAAAAAAAAAAAAAAAAAAAAACACACACACACACACACACACTTATATATATGACATATATATATAACATATATATAACATATATATATGGGTGGTTCTCTGTGACATCAAAGATGAAAAAAATAAATATTGCTATAACTGTGGGAATATGTTTTAGAGGTATCCAGTAGTTCTCCTGAATTTTTTCAGATTTTTTCTGGGCCATTATTTTAAGTTACAGAGAGTCAAAGTTGACATTTTAGCTCTTTTTGCATTATATGCCCATTTTCATGAATGTTTAGCTCCCAGAGGATGCATTTTTCACTAAAAACTTAAGTATGACTTTTGGATTTCCGAACTTTTCATTAAAAATACTTTTAAAGACATAAATGTATGTTGTCACACTCTTGTAAGGTATTTAAACCTTAAATAGTGAAAATCAGCAATTCTGCTCCGGACTCTGGTAACCTAATACTGTCTAAAAGATGTCTTTTATAGTCAGAAACTGCCTAAAAATTTCCAGAGTGGGTCTAAATCATTAAGATCACTTATGGTCAAAATATCCGGGAAAAGTGCCCGAAATATTAATAGAAATGTATATTTGTTGCCTTATAACGATGAATCTATTAGCATGATCATTGCAAAAAAATTTGTGCACTTACCTTGGAGTGGTAGAAAAGTATCTTCACTTGTTTCAGTATCCATCTAATCCTCTGTAAGCTGCTAAAAATACAAATATTATTATAAAATTATAAAAAACTATTTTTTAAACATTTATAATGCTGGATTTTTAGTTTTACATCCCTTACAAGAATTATAATACTAATCTGAAGGATTACTGTAAAAGTATCAACATTATTATTATTATTATTCAGCAATACATTGTTTAGATTTCACATACTTGTCACTGTCACGTTATCATATTATTCATTATAATTATATATGCGATTTATTTATATATCTTTTGTATTAAATACGTATATTCAGTTATTGTAATAATGATGTTTATATATTTATAGTAATCCTTCAGATTAGTATTATAATTCTTGTAAGGGATGTAAAACTACAAATTCAGCATTATAAATGTTTAAAAAATAATTTTTTATAATTTTATAATAATATTTGTATTTTTAGCAGCTTACAGGGGATTAGATGGATACCGAAACAAGTGAAGATACTTTCTACCACTCCAAGGTAAGTGCATAAATTTTTTTGCAATGATCATGCTAATAGATTCATCGTTATAAGGCAACAAATATACATTTCTATTAATATTTCGGGCACTTTTCCCGGAGATTTTGACCATAAGTGATCTTAATGATTTAGACCCACTCTGGAAATTTTTAGGCAGTTTCTGACTATAAAAAAACATCTTTTAGACAGTATTAGGTTACCAGAGTCCGGAGCAGAATTGCTGATTTTCACTATTTAAGGTTAAATGGCTTACAAGAGTGTGACAGCATACATTTATGTCTTTAAAAGTATTTTTAATGAAAAGTTCGGAAAATTTTACAAGAAAAGTCATACTTATGTTTTTAGTGAAAAATGCATCCCCTGGGAGCTAAAAATTCATGAAAATGGGCATATATGCAAAAAAGAGCTAAAATGTCAACTTTGACTTTCTGTAACTTAAAATAATGGCCCAGAAAAAAATCTGAAAAAAATTCAGGAGAACTACTGGATACCTCTAAAACATATTCCCACAGTTATAGCAATATTTATTTTTTCATCTTCGATGTCACAGAGAACCACCCATATTATATATAGGATATAACATATATATATAACATATATATATATATGACATATATAACATATATATGACATATATATAACATATATATATAACATATATATATGGGTGGTTCTCTGTGACATCAAAGATGAAAAAAATAAATATTGCTATAACTGTGGGAATATGTTTTAGAGGTATCCAGTAGTTCTCCTGAATTTTTTCAGATTTTTTCTGGGCCATTATTTTAAGTTACAGAGAGTCAAAGTTGACATTTTAGCTCTTTTTTGCATTATATGCCCATTTTCATGAATTTTTAGCTCCCAGAGGATGCATTTTTCACTAAAAACTTAAGTATGACTTTTTTTGTAAAATTTTCCGAACTTTTCATTAAAAATACTTTTAAAGACATAAATGTATGTTGTCACACTCTTGTAAGGTATTTAAACCTTAAATAGTGAAAATCAGCAATTCTGCTCCGGACTCTGGTAACCTAATACTGTCTAAAAGATGTCTTTTTATAGTCAGAAACTGCCTAAAAATTTCCAGAGTGGGTCTAAATCATTAAGATCACTTATGGTCAAAATATCCGGGAAAAGTGCCCGAAATATTAATAGAAATGTATATTTGTTGCCTTATAACGATGAATCTATTAGCATGATCATTGCAAAAAAATTTGTGCACTTACCTTGGAGTGGTAGAAAAGTATCTTCACTTGTTTCAGTATCCATCTAATCCTCTGTAAGCTGCTAAAAATACAAATATTATTATAAAATTATAAAAACTATTTTTTAAACATTTATAATGCTGGATTTTTAGTTTTACATCCCTTACAAGAATTATAATACTAATCTGAAGGATTACTGTAAAAGTATCAACATTATTATTATTATTATTCAGCAATACATTGTTTAGATTTCACATACTTGTCACTGTCACGTTATCATATTATTCATTATAATTATATATGCGATTTATTTATATATCTTTTGTATTAAATACGTATATTCAGTTATTGTAATAATGATGTTTATATATTTATAGTAATCCTTCAGATTAGTATTATAATTCTTGTAAGGGATGTAAAACTACAAATTCAGCATTATAAATGTTTAAAAAATAATTTTTATAATTTTATAATAATATTTGTATTTTTAGCAGCTTACAGGGGATTAGATGGATACCGAAACAAGTGAAGATACTTTTCTACCACTCCAAGGTAAGTGCATAAATTTTTTTGCAATGATCATGCTAATAGATTCATCGTATAAGGCAACAAATATACATTTCTATAATATTTCGGGCACTTTTCCCGGAGATTTTGACCATAAGTGATCTTAATGATTTAGACCCACTCTGGAAATTTTTAGGCAGTTTCTGACTATAAAAAAACATCTTTTAGACAGTATTAGGTTACCAGAGTCCGGAGCAGAATTGCTGATTTTCACTATTTAAGGTTTAAATGGCTTACAAGAGTGTGACAGCATACATTTATGTCTTTAAAAGTATTTTTAATGAAAAGTTCGGAAAATTTTACAAGAAAAGTCATACTTATGTTTTTAGTGAAAAATGCATCCCCTGGGAGCTAAAATTCATGAAAATGGGCATATAATGCAAAAAAGAGCTAAAATGTCAACTTTGACTTTCTGTAACTTAAAATAATGGCCCAGAAAAAATCTGAAAAAATTCAGGAGAACTACTGGATACCTCTAAAACATATTCCCACAGTTATAGCAATATTTATTTTTTTCATCTTCGATGTCACAGAGAACCACCCATATATATATGTGTGTGTGTGTTAATGAACAATTAACTTACCAAAAATAGTAAAGTGCATATACTTAATTGTAGTATTTAGTAAAAACTTATTAAAATTTTAGATTATTTTAAACGGATCTAAATAGAACTTTACTTCTTAAAATTAATTTATTTAATGACGAAGGATCATCACCAAAAGTTCTATATGTCATTAATATTTTGAACTTTTAGAGTAATATAACTTTCTTCTTACATAAATAAATTTTTTGTATTAATTTTTATTAATTTTATAGAACTATTTATATAATTTTAGTGGCATATAAATAAAAACCTGTTTCTTCCATTTCTCCCGTAATTTGTAATTTGTACCCTCTTTCAAAATTTGCGTTTTAATCCATAATTATATCCAATTTATTTTTTCCTTTAGTTACAGAGCCCATATAGTGATCTTAATGATTTAGACCCACTCTGGAAATTTTTAGGCAGTTTCTGACTATAAAAAAACATCTTTTAGACAGTATTAGGTTACCAGAGTCCGGAGCAGAATTGCTGATTTTCACTATTTAAGGTTTAAATGGCTTACAAGAGTGTGACAGCATACATTTATGTCTTTAAAAGTATTTTTAATGAAAAGTTCGGAAAATTTTACAAGAAAAGTCATACTTATGTTTTTAGTGAAAAATGCATCCCCTGGGAGCTAAAAATTCATGAAAATGGGCATATAATGCAAAAAAGAGCTAAAATGTCAACTTTGACTTTCTGTAACTTAAAATAATGGCCCAGAAAAAATCTGAAAAAATTCAGGAGAACTACTGGATACCTCTAAAACATATTCCCACAGTTATAGCAATATTTATTTTTTTCATCTTCGATGTCACAGAGAACCACCCATATATATATATATGACATATATAACATATATATGACATATATATATAACATATATATATAACATATATATATATATATGTTGAATTCTGAATTCTTAGACACGGCGGTGGCGGCGGCGGCGGCGAAATATTTATATATTATAGAGAGATATATGCGGTATTCCACGTGAAGTGGTCCGGTAAAATTTTAAAATGCACCAAATTTTGGGTACACATTGCAAATCTTTTTCAGAATACAGAAAAAAATTTTTAGGTACTGGTATTTATTAGCTCAAAAGTTATTCTAACCTAAAAAAGTGAACTTATCCAGTTTTTTTCAACACCAGCTGGGTTCATCGCTATTTAACCCAAAATCTATCAACTTTTACTATACAACATTATATGTAACATTCGTTGCTAATCATGTGTAGAATTTATTCTTCTGGGTTAGAATTTCTAATCTCAAGGTCAATGTTACTTAAACTACATGTCAATATTCAACTTAAAAAAGTGTAAGTTCCCACAATTGATTTTTTTATCCAAAAGTCTAGAAGAAAGTTTAGAGCAATACCTTTCAAATGGTCTGTAGCATTTTTATGGCCTTCAATTCTGTAAAAAGTTATGATAATTTAAAGAAACGCCAAATTTTTTTAAAAATTTAAATGGGAAATACCATGTTAATTTTTGTAAATTTTTTGTATTTCTTTAAATTATCATAACTTTTTACAGAATTGAAGGCCATAAAAATGCTACAGACCATTTGAAAGGTATTGCTCCAAGCTTTCTTCTAGACTTTTGGATAAAAAAATCAATTGTGGGAACTTACACTTTTTTTAAGTTGAATATTGACATGTAGTTTAAGTAACATTGACCTTGAGATTAGAAATTCTAACCCAGAAGAATAAATTCTACACATAATTAGCAACGAATGTTACATATAATGTTGTATAGTAAAAGTTGATAGATTTTGGGTTAAATAGCGATGAACCCAGCTGGTGTTGAAAAAAACTGGAAAAAGTTCACTTTTTGAGGTTAGAATAACTTTTGAGCTAATTAATAGCAGTACCTAAAAATTTTTTTCTGTATTCTGAAAAACATTTGCAATGTGTACTCAAAATTTGGTGCATTTTAAAATTTTGATTGGACCACTTCACGTGGAATACCCCATATATATATGTGTGTGTGTGTGTTAATGAACAATTAACTTACCAAAAATAGTAAAGTGCATATACTTAATTGTAGTATTTAGTAAAAACTTATTAAAATTTTAGATTATTTTAAACGGATCTAAATAGAACTTTACTTCTTAAAATTAATTTATTTAATGACGAAGGATCATCACCAAAAGTTCTATATGTCATTAATATTTTGAACTTTTAGAGTAATATAACTTTCTTCTTACATAAATAAATTTTTGTATTAATTTTTATTAATTTTATAGAACTATTTATATAATTTTAGTGGCATATAAATAAAAACCTGTTTCTTCCATTTCTCCCGTAATTTGTAATTTGTACCCTCTTTCAAAATTTGCGTTTTAATCCATAATTATATCCAATTTATTTTTTCCTTTAGTTACAGAGCCCATATATTTATCTTGATTATTATAATAACACACATGTATTAAGGTCTCGAAAAACGATACAGAAGCGATAGCTTCATTCGTCCTTACGGACGATAACCGGAGCAGCTGACCAATCACTCGTACTTGGTTCAATAATGCCTTTGTCAAACATCTTTCTGACTATACTCTGCACAAATTTGAGGATCTTGGAAGACATACGTCTTGGCTTATAGTGGACCGGTCTTGCAACAGGCTGAACATCTGTATGGTGCTCCGTAAACGTCGTAAAGCCCTGCACGTCTCCCGAGGGCAAGAGTAGTCTTTCAACTCCTTGACTTGTTTCCGCTGGTCATCCTGTATATCAATTACACCAGTGTATTCAGCGGAAATCCTCGAATCAATATTACGAGCTGTATCTCTGATGAAGTGTCTCCAATCACTCTCGCCAATGCGCGAGATAGCTTCGCCTAGTTTGACTTCCATATTCCAATGTTATAAAAAATCCAGACCGATAATGATGGAATGCTCAATATTCTCTACATGTCTCAGTTGGATACTTCACTCCATTATTTGATTTATCATACTGTTTCTGAAAACTATTAGCGACATTTAAAGTACCGTGCGCAGCGGCTGCTTCGCATTCGCTTGCAGAAGAGTTTGAGGAGCCTTTCGCATCTTTCTTGCTCTTCTTCTTAATAGTTTTCTTGGACAACTGTTCATCTGAGTGAGAAGACTTATCCTTACTCTTTTCCATAACAATCGCCAATTTTCTCGAAACTCGTGCTCTACCACTCTGTTACGGGAAAGCTTCGGGTGCAAGCTTTTCACGTTTAACCATAGGTAGCCAGGTCAGAAAAATTTGAAACTCTTGTTGCTCCATTGAGGGAGGGCATTTGAACTTATTCACGATCGCTCTGAAACAGTTCAAAAACGTTCGTAGTTTTTCTCTCTTATTTTGCACTCATGAGTAAATCTTTTATGAGTCGGCCATACTCATTCAGGAACTCGATTTCGAAATCACGCCAATCTCGAAGAGTTGTACCAGAACAGAGCTGATTTTGAGAACACATTAGGCAGGAAACAAAACATCCTGCGATCTGAGAACTCGTTGTCGTTTCTCAAGTTGTGCAACCGATTCAGAAATTTTTCCACGTCCTTTTTGATCTCATCATCAAAGGACATGTTCCAGATACGCAGTTCTCATGCGTACTCTGTCCGGTATGCATTCGGTTATCGTCTTAACGATACCTGGACCTAGGCTCGTAGGAAACTCTCTCCCGACGGTGCTCTCCATCGTCCCTCCAGGAACTCATACGACTACTGGTAGAGGAATTCCTATTCTATGTCGGCCTTGTGTCACCCTTCGAGATTTGGATCTCCTACGAGTAGGTGGGAGGGGTCTCAGTAAAACATAATTAATTAATTTAATTTATATGCATTTATTTATTAATAATAATTATTTGTACCTTTAAATAATTAGAAGTTCTCATTATTCCATTTATACTCAAATAATAATAATAATAATAATAATAATAATAAAAATAATCAGGGTGCCCTATCTACACAAGATGAGCAGACTTGCTTCACCTGAATGTAAGTACTGCGGATGGGTCTATGATGACGCTGATCATACGTTCTTCGCCTGCAGGCGATGGGCAGATCAACGTCAACGACTTGAAATGGACATAGAAGCGATCACGCCGGAAAACGTGACGAGACTTATGACGACGAACGCGGACAACTGGCGCCTGATCGCAAATTACGTTACGAATGTACTGCGGAGCAAAAAAGCAGATGGATGTCTGACAGATTGAGCGAATGTGATTCGAGAATGAACGAGTAAAAGAATGAATGTGTTTTTTGAACACGCAAGGACAGCCGCCCAGTCTGAAGTAATGTGAATAACAGTTCCGGGCTGGTGTCGGTGCGAACAGAGATATGTGGGTTTAGTGGGTATTAGTAGTTTGCTCCTACTGAGTCCCACACTCGGTGGACTGTCTGCTCTTACGAGGGGGTGGATAGTTTGCCGGTTGTGCGTAAAATGTCAAAAAAAAATAATCAAGGTCCTTGATTGATAAATACTAATATTAGTTAGTATAAAAATGCAATTAATGTGGATGTGTTTTTTAATACCAGTACCAGAGGGTCCTAGGTACATACTTACTTTTAGCAAAATAAATTCGTTTTTTTATTGGAAAACACTGTTTATTTGGAGATGTGTTTACATTGACATTTGAGAGCAAAAAGCTTAAACATGTTTTGTGTCCTCTGTTTTTATACATTTGGACCTCCGAAAAATTTTACTCTCAAGCTTCTTTTTCCAAAACATCTGGTTTTTACAGTATTTTACATTACAATTACTACGTCTTTATTTACCATAAAAATGCATAATAAACTAATTGTTTTATAAGATTTTAAAGTAATTATATACGTTTTAAATCGTTAATCAAATAATATTAGATAATCAACTTAGTGATAAAAATAAACATATAAATATATTGTAAATATGTATTTATAACATTAATATTATATATAAAATAATATAAATATAGTTAATATAAAATATATGCAATTGCACATTCTAGTATGCATATATATGCACCATTTCACGTCAACTAGTTGGAAAACAGAAAAAAATGTTTAGGTGCTAAAGATAATTTGCTTAAAAGTCATTCAAAAAAGTGTTTTTTGAAAAGTCCAACTTCAAAAAGTGAGTTTTTTCACGTATTTTTCAACAATAGCTAACTTTACAGCTATTTATCTCAAAATCTATTAACTTATACTATGTAACATTATATGTAGCTTTGATTGCTGGTTTTGTCTAAAATTTATCCTTTTGGTTAGAATTCTCAATCTCAAGGTGAATGACAAAATTCTAAAAAAAAGCTTGAAACAATACCTTTCTAATGGTCTGTAACTTATAATTGGCCTGTAAGCCTATCAAAAGTTATGATATTTTAAAAAATTACAAAAAATTATAGAAAATTTAAATGAAATTTAGCATGTAAATTTTGAAAAATTTTCTTGTTTTTTTAAAACGAAAAGGAAAAAATCAAACGAAATGAGTCCAATTTCCCTTTTTAATGACTTGCAGAAGTGTACATCGCCTTGCTTGGTTTTTACCTAGTACAAAACTGTGCAATCGTATCGTTTATTGATTTTACATTAAGTTTACAATTAAGAATTCTTTACATATATATATTGTAATATATGCAAAATCGAGAAAAACTACGATAAATCGTGAAAATTTGCATTTAAGAGTATAACTTTGTAGCAATACATTCAGACGCCTAAAATTCACGTAAACCATACATGATACATTCACAAAAAAATATATCACTCTTCCCATACGAGTCATCCGTAACGTCGTAAAGCCCTGCCGTCTCCCGAGGGGGCAAGAGTAGTCTTTCAACGCATTGACTGTTTCCGCTGGTATCCTGTATATCAATTTACACCAGTTGTATTAAGCGGAAGGAAATCCTCGAAATCAAATTAGAAGCGTATCTCGATGAAAGTGTCTCCAATCAACTCTCGCCAATGCGTCGAGAAGCTCGCCTGTTTGACTTCCAATTCCAATGGTTATAAAAAATCCAGACCGATAATGAGAATGCTCAATATTCTCTACATGTCTCAGTTGGATACTCCTCCGTATTTATTTATCATACTTGTTTTATGAAAATATTAGCGAATTTAAAGTAACCGTGCGCAGCGGCTGCTTCGCATTCGCTTGCAGAAGACGTTGAGGAGGCCTTTCCGCATCTTTTCTGCTCTTATTCTTATAGTTTTCCTTGGACAATGTTAATCTAGTGAGAAGACTTATCCTTACTCTTTTCCATAACAATCGCCAATTTTCTCGAAACTCGTGCTCTACCACTCTGTTACGGGAAAGCTTCGGGTGCAAGCTTTTCACGTTTAACCATAGGTAGCCAGGTCAGAAAAATTTGAAACTCTTGTTGCTCCATTGAGGGAGGGCATTTGAACTTATTCACGATCGCTCTGAAACAGTTCAAAAACGTTCGTAGTTTTTCTCTCTTATTTTGCACTCATGAGTAAATCTTTTATGAGTCGGCCATACTCATTCAGGAACTCGATTTCGAAATCACGCCAATCTCGAAGAGTTGTACCAGAACAGAGCTGATTTTGAGAACACATTAGGCAGGAAACAAAACATCCTGCGATCTGAGAACTCGTTGTCGTTTCTCAAGTTGTGCAACCGATTCAGAAATTTTTCCACGTCCTTTTTGATCTCATCATCAAAGGACATGTTCCAGATACGCAGTTCTCATGCGTACTCTGTCCGGTATGCATTCGGTTATCGTCTTAACGATACCTGGACCTAGGCTCGTAGGAAACTCTCTCCCGACGGTGCTCTCCATCGTCCCTCCAGGAACTCATACGACTACTGGTAGAGGAATTCCTATTCTATGTCGGCCTTGTGTCACCCTTCGAGATTTGGATCTCCTACGAGTAGGTGGGAGGGGTCTCAGTAAAACATAATTAATTAATTTAATTTATATGCATTTATTTATTAATAATAATTATTTGTACCTTTAAATAATTAGAAGTTCTCATTATTCCATTTATACTCAAATAATAATAATAATAATAATAATAATAATAAAAATAATCAGGGTGCCCTATCTACACAAGATGAGCAGACTTGCTTCACCTGAATGTAAGTACTGCGGATGGGTCTATGATGACGCTGATCATACGTTCTTCGCCTGCAGGCGATGGGCAGATCAACGTCAACGACTTGAAATGGACATAGAAGCGATCACGCCGGAAAACGTGACGAGACTTATGACGACGAACGCGGACAACTGGCGCCTGATCGCAAATTACGTTACGAATGTACTGCGGAGCAAAAAGCAGATGGATGTCTGACAGATTGAGCGAATGTGATTCGAGAATGAACGAGTAAAAGAATGAATGTGTTTTTTGAACACGCAAGGACAGCCGCCCAGTCTGAAGTAATGTGAATAACAGTTCCGGGCTGGTGTCGGTGCGAACAGAGATATGTGGGTTTAGTGGGTATTAGTAGTTTGCTCCTACTGAGTCCCACACTCGGTGGACTGTCTGCTCTTACGAGGGGGTGGATAGTTTGCCGGTTGTGCGTAAAATGTCAAAAAAAAATAATCAAGGTCCTTGATTGATAAATACTAATATTAGTTAGTATAAAAATGCAATTAATGTGGATGTGTTTTTTAATACCAGTACCAGAGGGTCCTAGGTACATACTTACTTTTAGCAAAATAAATTCGTTTTTTTATTGGAAAACACTGTTTATTTGGAGATGTGTTTACATTGACATTTGAGAGCAAAAAGCTTAAACATGTTTTGTGTCCTCTGTTTTTATACATTTGGACCTCCGAAAAATTTTACTCTCAAGCTTCTTTTTCCAAAACATCTGGTTTTTACAGTATTTTACATTACAATTACTACGTCTTTATTTACCATAAAATGCATAATAAACTAATTGTTTTATAAGATTTTAAAGTAATTATATACGTTTTAAATCGTTAATCAAATAATATTAGATAATCAACTTAGTGATAAAAATAAACATATAAATATATTGTAAATATGTATTTATAACATTAATATTATATATAAAATAATATAAATATAGTTAATATAAAATATATGCAATTGCACATTCTAGTATGCATATATATGCACCATTTCACGTCAACTAGTTGGAAAACAGAAAAAAATGTTTAGGTGCTAAAGATAATTTGCTTAAAAGTCATTCAAAAAGTGTTTTTTGAAAAGTCCAACTTCAAAAAGTGAGTTTTTTCACGTATTTTTCAACAATAGCTAACTTTACAGCTATTTATCTCAAAATCTATTAACTTATACTATGTAACATTATATGTAGCTTTGATTGCTGGTTTTGTCTAAAATTTATCCTTTTTGGTTAGAATTCTCAATCTCAAGGTGAATGACAAAATTCTAAAAAAAAGCTTGAAACAATACCTTTCTAATGGTCTGTAACTTATAATTGGCCTGTAAGCCTATCAAAAGTTATGATATTTTAAAAAATTACAAAAAATTATAGAAAATTTAAATGAAATTTAGCATGTAAATTTTTGAAAAATTTTCTTGTTTTTTTAAAACGAAAAGGAAAAAATCAAACGAAATGAGTCCAATTTCCCTTTTTTAATGACTTGCAGAAGTGTACATCGCCTTGCTTGGTTTTTACCTAGTACAAAACTGTGCAATCGTATCGTTTATTGATTTTACATTAAGTTTACAATTAAGAATTCTTTACATATATATATTGTAATATATGCAAAATCGAGAAAAACTACGATAAATCGTGAAAATTTGCATTTAAGAGTATAACTTTGTAGCAATACATTCAGACGCCTAAAATTCACGTAAACCATACATGATACATTCACAAAAAAATATATCACTCTTCCCATACGAGTCATTTAAACACATAAACAGAAATCACTTTTTTAGAGTAATTTAAAACACATGAGTACTCCAAATAGTGATTTCATAGATCACTCTTTTGAAGAGTTAGAAAATAACTTTTCAGAATTTAAAGAGCAGGTAATAAGAATTAGCGTCCTACATGTAATTCTTAATATTCCATTATAAATATTAAATAAATTTACCTTAGTGAGTAAATAATTTAAAATCTAACTATTCAGGTATTTTAATACTAGTTAAACATATTTGAAAATTTGTATTAATATTATTTAGTATCATTGTAAGAAACGTGCCTAAAATGTGAACGTTTAAGTTTTCCATATAAATAACTAGTTTTATTATTTATATTGCAAAATAAATTGCATTAAAATGGTAACACTGACAATAAGACAAACATTTATTAATTGAAAAGTTTGATATTGATACTTACATTAATTACTAAAATAGATATTTTGAAATACCTTTTAATCTAGAATCGCCATTGCACAATTTTCAAACAACATTTGTGAACAATTAATATCATTCTAAGTATGACCTTTAATTTTCACACGCAAGGCAGTATTCTCAGAAATTTTAATCTAGCTTTCAACTAATATTAACTTAGTATTCGTACCAATCGGTAACGCGTTGTTTATAGTAAAGGATCACTTTAGCACATATAAGTTTCACATCGCATTTAAAATCAACATGTATTGGAATTAAGGAAACGTAGGCAATCTTTGGTGATATTTTACAATAGTTTATTATTAGACTGCGGGTCTTCAGGCAGTCACAGTTAGCAGTCTCCTGAAGTTTGCATAAATCGTTCCTGAACTCCGGAAATTCGTAACTTACGAAACATGTCTCATTCGTCACGTCGCAGCCATCATCGAAATATTGCGATGGTTTATAGAACTTTCTAAGTTGCAGTGCATCTTATTGTATACCCATAGATCATCTGTAATCAAATGTATTAAATACTTTTAACAAATGACCATCTGTTTTGTTTATCCGCTATGATTAAATGTATAGCTTATAAAATTCAAAGAAATAGATAAAATAAGGGAGTTAGAATTAAAATTATTTATTTATCAGATAACAATGTCAGATTGAATTGCAGAATTTATTTATCAGATAACAATTTTCAAAGTTTGATTAGAATAACACAATACTTGCGGGTTTTGACACCTTCTTGGAAGGTGTTTTTGATTTCAGTACTTTCAATTGCAGAAAACTATTATGGAATATAAGTTACATATAAAAAAGGTGTTAACATAATACTTGCGGGTTTTAGCACCTTCTTGGAAGGTGTTTTCGAATTAAATACTTTCAATTGCAGAATAAACTATTATGGAATATAAGTTAGATATAGAAAAGGTGTAATTAAAATATAAATGAGTAGAGAAAATATGGAAGTTAGAATCAAAGACATTTTTATCTTATACTTTAAAATTTATCAGACAGATAACAATTTTAAAAGTGTGATTCGAAAAACACCATAAACAGAAATATTTGTCACTTCTATTTTGATTTTAGTGCTTCCAATTGATTCCAATATTATTTAAAGAGCATACAAAACTGTGCAATCGTATCGTTTATTGATTTTACATTAAGTTTACAATTAAGAATTCTTTACATATATATATTGTAATATATGCAAAATCGAGAAAAACTACGATAAATCGTGAAAATTTGCATTTAAGAGTATAACTTTGTAGCAATACATTCAGACGCCTAAAATTCACGTAAACCATACATGATACATTCACAAAAAAATATATCACTCTTCCCATACGAGTCATTTAAACACATAAACAGAAATCACTTTTTTAGAGTAATTTAAAACACATGAGTACTCCAAATAGTGATTTCATAGATCACTCTTTTGAAGAGTTAGAAAATAACTTTTCAGAATTTAAAGAGCAGGTAATAAGAATTAGCGTCCTACATGTAATTCTTAATATTCCATTATAAATATTAAAATAAATTTACCTTAGTGAGTAAATAATTTAAAATCTAACTATTCAGGTATTTTAATACTAGTTAAACATATTTGAAAATTTGTATTAATATTATTTAGTATCATTGTAAGAAACGTGCCTAAAATGTGAACGTTTAAGTTTTCCATATAAATAACTAGTTTTATTATTTATATTGCAAAATAAATTGCATTAAAAATGGTAACAATGACAATAAGACAAAACATTTATTATTGAAAAGTTTGATATTGATACTTACATTAATTACTAAAATAGATATTTTGAAATACCTTTTAATCTAGAATCGCCATTGCACAATTTTCAAACAACATTTGTGAACAATTAATATCATTCTAAGTATGACCTTTAATTTTCACACGCAAGGCAGTATTCTCAGAAATTTTAATCTAGCTTTCAACTAATATTAACTTAGTATTCGTACCAATCGGTAACGCGTTGTTTATAGTAAAGGATCACTTTAGCACATATAAGTTTCACATCGCATTTAAAATCAACATGTATTGGAATTAAGGAAACGTAGGCAATCTTTGGTGATATTTTACAATAGTTTATTATTAGACTGCGGGTCTTCAGGCAGTCACAGTAGCAGTCTCCTGAAGTTTGCATAAATCGTTCCTGAACTCCGGAAATTCGTAACTTACGAAACATGTCTCATTCGTCACGTCGCAGCCATCATCGAAATATTGCGATGGTTTATAGAACTTTCTAAGTTGCAGTGCATCTTATGTATACCCATAGATCATCTGTAATCAAATGTATTAAATACTTTTAACAAATGACCATCTGTTTTGTTTATCCGCTATGATTAAATGTATAGCTTATAAAATTCAAAGAAATAGATAAAATAAGGGAGTTAGAATTAAAATTATTTATTTATCAGATAACAATGTCAGATTGAATTGCAGAATTTATTTATCAGATAACAATTTTCAAAGTTTGATTAGAATAACACAATACTTGCGGGTTTTGACACCTTCTTGGAAGGTGTTTTTGATTTCAGTACTTTCAATTGCAGAAAACTATTATGGAATATAAGTTACATATAAAAAAGGTGTTAACATAATACTTGCGGGTTTTAGCACCTTCTTGGAAGGTGTTTTCGAATTAAATACTTTCAATTGCAGAATAAACTATTATGGAATATAAGTTAGATATAGAAAAGGTGTAATTAAAATATAAATGAGTAGAGAAAATATGGAAGTTAGAATCAAAGACATTTTTATCTTATACTTTAAAATTTATCAGACAGATAACAATTTTAAAAGTGTGATTCGAAAAACACCATAAACAGAAATATTTGTCACTTCTATTTTGATTTTAGTGCTTCCAATTGATTCCAATATTATTTAAAGAGCATAAAAAAGAGAGAAATTACTTTTTATTAGTTATGCAGAAATTAATTTTGCACAAATGAATTATTATTATTCTATAAAATTGTTTATCTATTGATATAAAGTACGAGAAGGATAGACATTGTTTATTTAAAGAGAACAAAAAAAAAGAAGTGTCCTTTTTATCAGCATTGTGGAAATTAATAATAGTAATTGTATGCCTAGGGCGTAAAGTGGGCTTTTTTAAGCCGAGTGTGGTTCCGCACACGAGGCATAAAAGCCCACTTAGCCCTTGGCGCACACCATATTTTTTGTGACAAGTGCACAAATGTTCGCGTTTAAAGGGCTCTAAAAATAGGAAAACTATGCAAATATTGCGTTGTAAGTAATACAATCATATATATATGGGTAAGTATGTGTAAGTGTGTGCATTCGCGTGCGTGTGCGTGTGTGTACATGTACGTAAACGTGTGTGTGTTTGTATACGACTAAGTAAAAGTCTAAATCTACGCAGGGGACGCAAAAGGGGGTCTATAAAGAAAACGCCCGTTGCTGAAAAAAAATCGCCCGCTGCTAAAAAAAAACGCCCGCTCCTCGAGGTTTAGCGGGCGTTTTCTTTATGGGCGCAAAAGGATTACTTTAGTCCCTATTTTTAGCGCTCAAAAACGCGATTTTTGTGCATGTGTTACAAAAAAACTATTATAGTAGCTTATACGCATAGAATTAGTGAGCAAAGCAGATGATTTTCACATCGTTCGAACTCGCTGCCCGATCGGCTTCATGAAATTGACACCCAGTATGGTAATTGCGAAAAATTGAAAACAGAAATAGATTTCGCATATAAAATGAATTCAAAATGATAATATATACACGATTATTAATTTTTGCGGAAAAGATATATGTATAAAATAGTATATACCCAAATTTGAGCAATTGTGCAAAAAATTGTCATGAAACAAGGTTTAGCAAGTACTGAATCTATTTTGTGCGAAATTACACCCAAACCTCAAATTCGCAAAATCGATCAATATTATAGATAATAAATAAAAAAATATGTTTTCGCAAAATAGAAAATTTAAGAGTGCGAAACTCTGCCGTTTGTCTCGTTTAAAATCGATGTATATAGTACAGTTTAAATGGCTGTTACTGATTATTCGTGTAAAGCCAAAAGCATTTCGACATTTTGTAATTAACATTTACGCCTAATCAACGAATGTACAGGGCACCAGGTGAGATGTGCAAATAGAAAGTAAAATCACCTTTTTCCCGATTACACAGAAAAACATAAGTCAAATTAAGAAGTAAAAAAACTTGTAATTTGGAAAAAGTTGTGAGAAGTATATTTGAATTGTTGTCGAATAAAGTAGCCTTTCAAATAATCAGAGTAAAAAGTTTTATATTCACTTCAGGAGTAATAAACGGTTATTCCTCTGGCAGAATTACTGTCCTCCCTAAAACTCCGATATCAACCTTCATCCACGAGGATAAACGTCTACTTAACTCCCTTCGCAAATAAATAACTTTGAATAATTTTAATTAAAAGTAACTAGATATTACTCAGTCATTGGGTTATAAAATGCGAAAAATATAAACGATCGTAGGCATCCTTTCAAATCTAACCTCCAACCTTTTCCTATCGTTCTTTGACGGTTTATTTATAAATTATGTATTAAGATTATTATATATTTAAAAAAAAATTAAATGAAATACTAAAATATTTTTATATAGATATAAACAGATATTTATTGAAAACTTATAAATATTTCTTAGTTTGAAAGAAATATTTGTTTACGACTACTAACACAAATATTTTTTATTGAACTCACTAAATTTTTTTCAATGATATTGAAAGAAATTGCATATAGATTCCGAAATACCAAATATTGCGGGAACGGTAATTTTTGCCATGCTGCAATGTAAAATTTGCATTGTGAAATTCGCCTTTTGCACAACGCGAGTACAATTCGGCACTGTAATTTGTACAGGCACTGAAAATGTTTTAAAAATCTTCCTATTCTAAAAGTTATTAAAAAAATTTCCTGTTATAAATAAACAACGCTCAGGAGCAACGTAAATATTGCGATTTTATGCAGGAAATATAAAAAATATAGGTGATGTACCTACGTTATCCAAAAAAATTGTAGAGAACGAAAAAATTTACGCGCTCTCGAAAGGTAGAACAAGCGCGCCGGGGGCGCCGAGCAATTACGACAGGAGAGAGTGAAAGAGCGAGTAAGAAGGTGCTACTTTAATGTCTCTTCGGGAGTAAGCGAGAAAATGTGGTAAAAAGAGATGGGAATAGTATAAGAGATGGAGATAGACTGTGCCGTCGTCTTCCGTTGCGCAGCCTCTCCTTTCCGGCGGAGCTTCTGCCTCGCGGGCTTACACTGCTCTCCAAAAGTTTTCCCAATGCCTCGCTGCTGTCTAATGCAAACGCCACTCTCACTCCTGGCAGTTTTCCGCTACCTTTTTTCGCTTTTCTTCTTCTTTCCTTGCCCTTTTACCTTTTATCCCTTCTTTTTACATATACTCACCTTGGCCCCAGTGTTTACTACATATTTATCTCTTTTTCGGCTTCTACCATCTCTCGTTAATTTTTTAATTTTCTAAAATACCAAATTAAATAAGGACATTGTTTTGATGCGTTAAGTATCGAACACAGGTAAGATGGATAGAAAAATGTAATAGCTGACCTTGCGCACTTGTTGGATAATATCCAATTACTCTTCATATAAATAAGTGTAATATATAATGTTCAATCTATAATTTCGTGAGTGCAAGTTATATTTTTATTTATATGAATTGTAACATTATTTTAACATTAAATTTTATTTCTATACTAATTCTAAACCATTTCTTATGAACAAATGTAAAATACTAAAATGATGTGTAAATAATCTTAAAAAGTGCATAAGCAGTATAATTTTATTGAATTAATAATTAATTATGTTGCACTCATACACACAAGGGTTGAAAACTTTTGATTGTGCACGTGAAATGTAAAATTGATTTCAAGTTATTAGAGCTCGATAGACTTTAACGTCAGTTGCCGACATGAGAAGGAAAACACGCGTCGTAGAGTAAGAAAGGAATAAATCTAAGTTCGTTTCGCAGACTCACCTCAAAATTGGTCTACCTAATTCATCCCTCTCAAACTCTGGTGAGGAACAGAAAGCGGTCCTTGGCCTCGTACCGCAGCATTCGGTCTCTCAGAAACTTGGGCTAAGATTAGCTGGGACGACGACGACCACTGCATTTGACTGACGCGGCAAGTTAGCCCATTACACGATACGCGCCTTCTGCTGTAACCAAACTTGGTGCCGGTCCGCGGAATTATGGAGCGCGGGGCGTTAACGTGCTTTTGCTCAGAGAGCAACGCCGACCGCCGATTCGATTAGCCTCGGGGAGTCTACGAGCGTAAGATGGACAGGTTGGAGGTGCTTGGAGAGACGTACGAGTCCGTGAAAGCGACACATTAGTTTGGACCCCGTGACTGATCTGCGCCTGCCTCCTGCAACCAAACGTCTCCGAAATTCTAATCGATTGTTATCACCTATCGAACGAGTTGATTATAATTATCGTTCTCGCTGTACAATTAAAGCAATACTATTTTATGAATCTGCTCATCAATTTTACCTTTTTTTCGAAACAATCGTTCTAAGTTTGGTTTTCATTTATTTGGGCTACATTATTCTTATATTAATTATAAATTATAAAAAACCATATTTAAGCGGAAACTCGCATCGATAATAATTCAAAATAATTAGTCTACCGATTAAATAAAAATCGTAAAAGAACAATTAAATTGTATCTGTAAATGCATTGCTTCACGCAAAACATAATTGGTTGCAGAAATACTTTAAAGAAATATATGTTGCAAGTAATTTTTGAATTGAAATATAATGTAAAGAGCATTATTATTGTCATAATTCGATGTTAGCGTGCCACCGTGTACAATTGCGGGTTTTCGTGAGAGATAGTCGGATCGCTAACAAGCATTTTTCATCTTAAAAATATACGTATAATGGGAAAAATGTAATTCATAAATAAGTAGAGTTTCCTTGCTAATAGGTAAAAAAGTTTTGATTTTTTTTGGTAATAGTGATCCATCTGCTTAAATAAAAATTATTTAATTATTGATGAAAAGAAACCAATTCCTATTATTAACTAGTATTTATTTTCAATTACTCTTTACTTCTATAATTTTAAAAGCTATAAAGTCAAAACCTAATTATCAAAAATTTAAAAACATAGCATATAATTCTAGAAGTAATATAATATTGATAAGTGTACATATATTACTAATATTGTATATTTATTTTTCACAATAAATGTAACATGTATCGTCTAAAAAAAATAAAAAATGAGCTAAGAGATAAAGCAAAATCGGTTTTAATTTTTAACAAAAGGAAAAATCTGACGTATTTTACAAGTTGAATTTCACCGCAACTCTTCATCCCTCAAAGCTGTATACATGGTGCAAAAATTTGCAGTAGGGTGTGCGACGTTAGATGCAAAACGCAAACTGACAATTTGAAATATTCATGCTGCACGTTCTGACTTAAAGGAGGAAATAATTCCGGGCTGAAGCAGATAGGGTACATTTACATATGAGATCGAGTGTCCTTCCTCAAGATTTGTCTCATTACCCCTATTTTTTCGTTCCTGGCCGCGTTTTCCCGCTTTCTGCCTCAAGGACTTACACTCTAAGAGGAGCTCGAGGCTCTCTCACTTCGCGCAAACATACGGGACGGTTGAAAAGCTTTTCTACTTAAAAAGTGGATTTCACCCTTGTTCTACGCTTTTCCTTTTCGCCGTTTTTAAATTCCGTTTTCCGTGCTATACCGCACGCAGCTTTTCCAGCCTGGACGATTAAGCTTATTACCAAAGTGTACTTAAGACGCTTTAACGTGCTTTTATGTTGGCATGGACGTGAGAAATTCTCTTTTACAGACCTACTAACTCGCGATTTGGATTTATGAGTGGAATTATTAAAAAGTTACTTTTCAAATACAAGAATAAATAGAATGTCAATATTAACTATTGCGTATAAAAATTATGGAAACGCGCGTTTGTTGCCAATATAAACGTTATGAGCACAAAATAACCTAATGTTTCTTTGGTTATCGAAACGAGGTGTAAAAGTCGGTATTGCTATTATTACTCTTTCGTGAAAGGAGCATGGTTACCCAAAAAGACCGTTTTATACGAAAACTATACGCAAAAGTTAAGAATGATACTTTTTTTCTTTATATTAATTATTCACGGCATGAATCGGCTCACCTTTTTTAAATTTGACTAAATACATTTAAAACACTGGAACTTCAAAAATCCACTATCAATTTACAACATTATTATAATAAGCTATTAAACTTAATTGTAGTTGATGAAGTCAAACAACATAATAGCATTCGATGAATCGATTAGTAGAAATTGTACCATAAGATTGATCGTTTGAACTTAAATCTAACCTAAAAACACTAGTTGCGCAATCTCGAACTTTATAGTTAGATTATAGTAGTTAGTTGTTATAATTTATAGAGTTGCATTCGAAATTATCTATAATTTATTTACAATATCAGAATAATACAATTTCGGAATAAGTAGATATTATGACAATACCCATGTCTAAAAAGCAGTTATTTTCAAAAAAATAGTCACTTTAATGCTATATAATCCTAAATTTTCTATCAGAAGACGTAATCTTTCGTTTTCAATTTCAAGATACATTAAGTTATAAAGCAAGTAAAACCATTAAAATAATAAATGCACTCTATAAAAAATTATTGTGTCTTCTTAAAATATAAGCTGTGTAAAATAAAGTTTAATAAAGAAACCATAATTAGATATTAAAGATGAGTAGTAAGAAACATTAATTTTGCAAGTAGAAATAGATATTATAAGGGATATCACGTACGATAGATATCTTAGAAACCTGCAGAAGGATCTTGAAATTAGTGCGCCTTGGGGATTGGTATACACGAAAGTCAAGCACCAAAAAGCGTTTCCTAAATTACAACGTACAAAAAACAGCTACTTTTCAAAATAATGAGTTCATTATATGCCGTATTGTCACATAAAAAAAATAATTTTTTTTTTTGGCTAATATAATTCATCTTAAATTTTTTGATAATATAATCAACTCATTCTTTAAATATTTTAATGGATCTTACGAATTACACTTATTATTATTATTACTTATATAAAAAAAATTATTAATAATAATAGGACTAAGGTTACAAACTCGGATTTAATCCAGAAATTTATGATTATGGAAAAATATGAGAAGACAAATTTCACTTCCCTGAATTTTTTTGAAAAATTTTAACTTGATAAAGGCATCGTTTGAAAGCAATGTTACTTTGATGAAAGAAAGCTTTGTATTAATTCAGTAATTCATTGTTAAGTTATAGGGAAGATAATAATTGTAAAAAATAGTTGCAAAAAAGCGAATTAAAATTAAGGTTCATAAAAATTTATTTTAATTTTTATCCTTCCAGAACTGCAACATCATAAATGAGCAAAATAACGGTTTTAATGCGTCGATTTTTATTTAATATCTATTTAATAATGAGTATAATTTTATTAATAAAATGTTTATATTATTTAACTAAGAATTAGTAGGATCTTTTTAATTTTCTTATATTTATAGCGAATGCAAATATCATTTATTTATTATATGTCCAATAATTATGTCCATTTGAATATAAAATATTTTCAAATATTGTTTAGAAGGGACAATTTCTTTAAATGAATAAATAAATCTTTATACATTGTATTAATCTATAAATGAAGCTGTTCCAAAAGTTACATTCTCAATTTCTTTGTTTAAGTAGTAACTGTGTCGGGCATCCGGTAAATATATAGACGAACGACTACAGCACCTAAAAAAATCGGATTTTGAAAGCGATCGTAAGAGAATGGAAAAATTTAGTAATCTCGAAAGACCCTTGTCAAACCTTTTCTTCTCAGTGTTCGACAACAACACATCGCTCAGCAAAACTGTTATCGACGCAGCTGCGAAAAAATTTCATGAGCTCGTACACTGGTAGTGAAAGCGATAAAAAAAAAGTCAGAGGGGCCACCGTATCGATTATACGTGACTAGGCGCACTGACCATGCAGCGGTACCGGCGTGGCGTTTTCAAGCAATTTGTCAATTCCGCCGGAACTGTCGATATTTTGGAGGAATGCCAAAGCTTTGCTGTACCTCTTCTTTCTCTTCCTTCCGCGATAATACCAAGTTGCAGAGGAAGAGATCCATGCCACGCGACCACAGAAATGTTTACCTGCATAGAGGAAAGAGCTGCATAACATAAAATGTCATTTTACTGTATTTATCTTACAATTAAGTTGTCATTTTTCATTTTAAAATTAATGTACACGCTAATGTTTACACAATTATGGATCATACAAAAAATATAAGCGTATAATATTAATAAGATTAAGAGCAAAATTAAGACAGGCAACCTGCATATGTATTAGCGTTGCGCAAAATGTCGAGAAACTCGGCTCACCTCGATCAGTTTTTGTACCAAGTTTGAGTCGAGAACGAGTGTAAAATAAAAAATTTACCAAGTTACGCGTAAAAACGAGCTACTCGCTCAGTTCAAACCACTCACATGTATCGAGTTACTCATTCGGTTTAAACTACTCGTATAATTCAAACTACTCATAAATTTGAGTAATTTGCATAATTTACGCTACTCATATAACTTGAGTCTTATAAACCGTTTGCAACATGTATACATCAAACCGTTTAAACCTTTTTATTGTTTACATATTAACAACTTCTTTTCATTTTAAATGAAGATAAATGTACGTAAAATTACATGTCGTAGAGTATCAAACAATTCCAATCCATCGATTTCAATGTTAAAGTTAAATAATTTTGTCTGTTGTTTAAAACGACAATTATAATTAATTATTCCAACAACTCAGACGATTCTAGTAACTCTGATGATTTGAGTACTCGTCCATCTCTAATAGCTATATAAAAAGATACAAACTGGAATAAAGTATAAGGAAAAAGGAACAGATGAAGCAGAAAGAAAATCATCACTTGGCGAATCTGCCAACTTTCCCTGTTCTATATCCTTCCTACTATTGTCAAGAGAATCCATAAATTTAACACTACGAAGAGGCTAAGCTCAAGAGTTGGCAATACAAGAGAGGTTGCATACTAGATTTTTTTTTATTTGTAATCCCTTGTTTAATATAATGTTATCTATTAGGCGCTCAAATACAGAATCATTATATTCAGAATAAAAAATATTACTAGTAATATACAAAACTTAAAAAAGGATGCTTATATTCAAAATCGAGAAGTATCATCAATTGGAACTTCCGCTGCGCACCTCATTTGTTATTAAGAATCAAATAAAATACTCCATAGTTCAATTTATTAATATATACCTGTTATAAATAAAATATTTGTTCGTGAGCACTTTAAATGCATCCATAAAAACTTTTGATTAATTTCACTACGGATTTAATAAAATCTATAATAGAGAGACTTTTGGCAACCGAGATAAGAAGAATCAAGAAACAAAACAAGAAGAGAAAACAGGATGGGAAACGAGGTTCTTGTATTACGAGCAGCTTTATTACCCGAGACACCGCGGTATAGACGTTCGACTATTTGCTTCTTTTACTTTGTCGTTATCACGCGACTTCGATTATCGTTTGGACTCTCGCATTTCCTGACCTGCATAAAGAAATAAGAACGGGGCAACTCAAGAAGTTGCCGTAGGATAATATTGTGATTCGAATTAGTATGGACCGATGAAGGAAAGACGGAAAGATTGCATCTTTATCAGTACCAAGTAGCTATATACGTTTGATTAAAATAGGAAAGTTCGCTCTTTTCACGGTATAAGCTCTTGAGTGCTTTCGCGTTTTATAAAGCGAGATCAAAAGTCTTGCAGACTTTACTGTTAGACAGATTATGGTTTACGAATGACAAAGTTTCGTACTTTTTCTACTTCTTTTTCTTTGTGTTACTGTTTACTCATTCTTAGAATTATTCTCTTTAGTTTTTCTTTCCGCCATTAACGACCATCAACTAGAGAAGTGTGTATTGAAATCATATACATTTGTATTGTTAAATATCATTTTATTCAAATAATAATACATGTCAAACTATTTTAACGAGTCTCGACACGTTTAAATAATTTCAAAATATTCTCTAATAGTATATCTCTAATAGTTTCAATATTTTTACGTATTATTGTGTGATTTAGATTTTTTCGGTGTTTCCGAACCATAATTTGATTTTAAATCAAAGTAGGCTTTTCTTCACTCTTTTTCCACAACGTTGATAGAATTTCCCAGAGTTGGACTTTTAACTTTTACGTATGATTTTTTGATCTTTTAAAACTTTTGAAAAAACAATCATTAGATAATCAAATACTTTAATTCAGTTTTTGAAAATTTCCATTAGAATATAATAACTTTTATAACATATCAGTACTCTTAAAAGGTGGCAAATTTAAGAAATTAATAATCATTTATTACCATATCGTATCGAATTCAGCGGTTTTTCCTTATAATTTCTCATAATATTGCAGGTTTATCCAACGATGAAAATTTATAGCGTAAGCTTCGATGGTAAATAATTTTTGTTTATTTTATATGAACGTTAGTTTTTATTACTTCTTCATTCGATGAAAAGAGCGTACCTTTTGTAAAAAGCTCGAAATTATGAAACTTGACGGTACATAGTGGATACACATAGGTGTAACTCTAATGGCATCGAATGATAAGGCGACTTGAAATTATAAAGAAAAGTATCTGAATTTGATAGCTTTAACTAAAATTATTTTACTGAAAATAAGTTGCAAGAATTAAAATATTTTTATTTTTTATCAGCAATCACACTTTTATAATCAACAAAAAGTTAGTTAAAACTACAGTTTTTAAATTTCTGATTTGCAAAAAGCCACGATTTCCTCAATTTTTTTTAAAGGGACTTTGAATACATAGACAATTTAATAAATTCTAATAGATATACGATGATTAATAAAAAATAACTACAATAATTTTCAGACACTTTCAATTTGTCCGAGTTTGTGTGATGATATACGGTGATTCTGCCTCTCTCTATATATATTTTCTCTTCTATGCACCAGATGTTCAGTTCAAGTTGAAAGAGCTTTGCAGACTTAATGTCATCAGTGGGCTACACCATAACCCGTATTATACTATAATCATCCCCGCAATTAAATACTCACTTATCTCTCTTTTAAATCCCCCATTCCGAACTTGTTTTCATATACCTTCATTCAATCTGTCACCTCTATCATCATTTTATACGTTCACCTGTAACCACCGTTCATTCGGTGTCTAATCGCTTGTTCGACAAAACCTTATAAATAAACATCAATGAATTTTCAGTATCAATATTAAAATTATTCTCTTATCGACATTAAAAACCTATTCCCATTGATTAGAAAAAGTCAATCTTGTTTTCGTTACTAAAGATACGCGCAGTCTTCTTTATTTCTGATACTCGTTCAATCACGACGTTCAGTGAACTGACAAAGATTTCTAAAAGGTTAATCCAATCGCAGCTCATAGACTTCATGAAGTCGAGCGACTTCCTTGCTTAGTGTCAGGTGGATTATCGTAGTGGACACAGCGCATGAACTGCTCTCCTGAGAGTCCTTGACGATCTTCGAGCTATCGGTCAGCGTAAATTCACTATTCAACTACTAGTAGCATTCGATACTGCGTCGTATGCTATCTTCTTGTCCAAGCTATAACACATCGGTTGTTCTGACCCGATTTTAAAGTGAATGCATCTCTATCTACAAATTTGAACTCAGGTAGTAGAAAATTAAGGGGAGTGGTCTCTGATTCGTTCTCTAGCTAAACTGGTGAGCCATAGGGTAGTGTTTCGCAATCACTGATGTCCCTGGATTTCGTTAAAGACTAAAAAATAAATTTCACCATTCCCAATATATAATACTAAAGGTTTCAAGCTGCTGCTAATGCCAAAGCTTAGCTTAAGTCAAATGGTCTTAATTATATATATATAAAAATAGGCCATTCCACGTCAACTGGACTGTTATCCAGAAAACAAAAAAAAATTTTAGGTGCTAAAAATAATTTGTTTAGAAGTTATTCGAACCTCATTAAGAGAGATATTTCACTTTTTTCTACAATAGCTGATTTTACAGCTATTTCTCTCAAAATCTATCAACTTTTACTATATAACATTACATGTAACATTCGTTGCTAATTATGTCTAGAATTTAACCTTTCGGGTTAGAACTATTAATCTCAAGGTCGATAACATATAAAGTACAAGTCAACATTAATATTTAAAATAAGGCGACCACGCTACAATCGAATTTTTTATCCAAAAGTCTAAAAAAAAGTTTGAAGATTTTTCATACCTTGTAATTAGCCTTAAGCCTATCAAAGTTATGGTATATTTTAAAGAACTACCAAAAATTTTCAAAAATTTACATGTTAATTCCATTTAAATTTTCGATCATTTTTTGTAATTTTTTCAAAGTATTGCCAAAACCTCCGGTTAATCGATTTGTCGTCTAAAGAATCATCGGCCCCTTAGTAGGAAATGGACGATTCAGCTACCCCACCTCAAGGTATGAATCTTGAGGAATAACGGCTGAATCGTCCACGAATACTTAGCGAGGTCAGTTAGGCAGAAATCCTCGAATCGGGAGTACAGTGCGCGACGCAAATCCGATTGTTTGATAGCGCTTGCATTTTTAATCAAACACAGCCAATGGTAGTGGAATTACTATCTGAAATCATACGTAACACTATTTAAAAATACCCGTCGCTTTTTCACTCGGTACGTTGACTGACCATTTGGCAAGTAGAACTGTTACGTCCTGATGATACTAATAAATTAGTTTATTAAATATTAATAAAGAAAGTGATATTTTCATACACAAAAAGGATCCAGTTACGTCTGGTATACATCCGGCGTAGTCGAATCCAACTTACGTAAAAGTCTAAAATGAAGAGTTGCATTTTCGACGACTAACGAACGTATTGCGAGCGTTCTCACGGTTTAGCTAAAAACTGAAAACCTGCCGTTTTCGCCAACCGATGAACGCACTGTAAGCGTTCGTCGACGTACACTAGGCGTAGTTTTTAAGTTATTGATTGTGTAGCATCTACAAGGTAACGCACTTGCTCATCCGCCACGACCGCGATCAGTTCAAAATTCTTCCTTCCCTTTTTTTCGACCACGAGCAAGAAATCTAAATTAGTATCCAATATATTTGTATTCCTTAATCTATATATATATTTGTGAACAATAAAGTGTTATTTTTGTTATTAATTACTTCACGTTTATATATTAATTATTTACTATTCAACCATTCGATTGAGACTTAATAATTTAGTCTTTTCCCGCAATCTACTTGATTATTGTACTAAATTAATCAGTCAAGACGTAACAAGAACAAACCTTTATCAAGTGTATTACGGATTAGATTAGTTTATTTTATTCTTATTAATAATTATTATTATTTCTTTAATTAATAATATTCATTTTATTTATTTATCATATGTTCTAACTTATTATTAACAATTATAAAAATGGATTATGTATTAGTTCTAGATTTCATTTTGTAAAAAAGTTTGTCGAATAAAGCGGCAAGTATTGATAACGATACACTAAACATAATATGTACGCTTGATATTTAGGTTTCTTCAGTTCTGCATATTCGGTTTATACTTAAATATAATAAGTATACTTAAATATAAATTTATATATAATCAATAATTACAGATTTGTATTATATAAATTTTTTTCAAGTTTATCATTCTAATTAGCGTATATTATAATCATTATATCATTAAAAAGCATAATCTAGTTCCTAATAGTTTAAAAAATTTATTGTAAAACTGTTTATAAAAGGAAAATGGAATAGAGCAATAGTATAATTAATTGATATTGTATTTTATTATTAAATTACGTCAATTTCAAGCTTTGTGTTGCAATGTATGGTTATACGGTGCTGTGCCCGGAAAATTCGGAGGATTTTTTGAAAATTGGGGAATTTATGTATTCGAAAATACCGTGCCGTACCGGGAAAACTATAAGTTTTCGATAGAAGGTTCGAATGCGTACTTTCTTTGGCAAAAAATCCTGACAATTTTCGAAAGCTGAATATTACAGGCTGAAAAATGCCAATGGAGACACTGAATAAATTATTCAATTCACATATAAGCTTGAATGGGTCGATGTTTTAGAATCGTATGTCGCGAAGGAGAAATTATAAACAGAGAGGGGAAAAACCTCCTAATAAAAGAGAGTGCGCGAGTTACTAGCAGGCTCTATTCTATTCCAATCTCCTTGGTAGGTACATTTAAATTGTACTTAATTTATTAATTATTAAATTAACAAGTTTGATTGAACTTTTTATTGTTAATTTTAATTCCAGTTCCTTTATCTTACAGAGTGAAATTGCTATATTAAAAGCTTTAATCAGGTAGGTTACTAACCAAGCAAAAAAAGATAAGTATTATATTTATTTTAAAAAATACGCAATTTTATGCAAAACCCGAGCACAGAAGCATTAGATAATTAAATAATAAGTTATTCTCCAAAGTTACAGGTAAATATAACAAGGACACCTTGAAAAATTTTTGCACCAAAAATTTACGATTATTCCTAATTTTTCGGTGCAGAAATTTTTTAGGGTGTCTTTGTTATACTGACCTGGAAATTTATATAATTACTTATTATTTAATTATCTAGTGCTTTAGCATTTAGGATTTGCATAAAATTGTATATTTTTTTAAATAAACGCAATAATTAATCTTTGCTCGGTCGGTAACTCATCATGTATGCCACCCCCTTAAGCGAACTAGCCCCCTTTCCTTGGAATAATCGTATACACGAATAATTGATAAAGATATTGTTATTAATGATTACAATTAAGCTGGTACCAAAATCAACTTTTGTTTACCTTACCGATAATTAATAATAAATGTATAAATAATACAGTATGTAAAAAAATAATAGAAAAGGCATCTTCGTTTATCCATAATCTAACTGTGTGCTGAATTAGAAACTAAAATAATATTGCGTTTTCGAAAAGTCTTACTAAAAATGTGAACCTAACCTCAAAGAGGTAGAAAGATTTGATATTTTTGGTCAGACTTTTCTCGAAAACGCAATAATATTTTAATGTGTCTTAAACTCAGCACTCAGTTACATTATCGACAAACGAAGACGCCTCTTCTCTTATTTTTCCATATAGTGTTTTACTTTTTTATTAATTAATTAACAAAAATTGATTATAGGACCCCTTTACTTCATAATTCCCGATAAAGGCGAATTATATTGTGAAATTGTACGTAATATAAATATATATTGAAGTAATATTACGATTGTGCTGCGTTGTCTTAGTATACAATTTATCCAATTAATTATAGTAATTGTATTCGTAATGAAAAAGTTAAATAAATGTATTTATAGTCATCAATCCCAGTGATAATGTATGTATCGTTTATATTTATTATTGACAAGCATTAGTTTTATAATAAAAGTTCTATGTTATTGCTTAGTTTAGATGTGAAAGAGTTCTCGCTCGGTTAATGATAATGAAATAAAATAATTTCTACCTTTTTAACTCTTGTTACCCCCATTTCAAATTAGATTTCTCATTTAAGTTGATTACGGACACCTTATAGCAACATTGTATTCTGAGGTCGTAGTGTCGCCGCGGGCCAAGCTCACTCAAGACAGACAAGCACACGTTGCAATTGAAACAATTATCGCTCTCGCGGGCGCGTCTACTATAGGAGGAAGCAAGGCCCTCGTATGCGGCTCTCTATATGGGCCACACGCGGCTAATATTAATTAACGCCTTCCTGTTAATTAGTACTCGGGTTCCCGACGCTTCTTGCCGGTCGCAAGCACGCGAACCTGTCATCTCTTTTCCAGCCTCCAACAGCGCTTAGGCAAACGCGAACAATAAGGGGTTGCTGCTTTTGAACCGAGCTGACGTAAGAGAAATTTCCCGGTTAATAATTCTTTCGCGTATACCTTTACGATCTCTTGTATTTTCTTGTGTTAATTTAATAATGTAATATTTTTATCAAACTCCTTCTATTAAACTTTCAAAATAATAAGCAATCAAATTAAATTAATGTTTGTTTAAAATGTTGCCGATTAAGAAAATAACTATTAAACTAAAATTAAGTCAAGTAATATTTATTTTAAAAAATAATATAACAAACGATACAATCAAGCAATACAATTATATTGATTTCTTTTTAATGTTACTTCTTATACGGCTATCAAAAATGTATGATTAGAACCGTTAATTCAAATATATCCTAGATTTTATGCGCGTAAAACTATAACGTTCCCGCTTAAAGTTTAAATAATAAATCATCAATGTAAGTAAAATTATATAATAGTTTCAAGTAAAGTATAATTATTAAAAATGTAACTTGTTTTTAATATCGTAATTGCGTGTGTACAGGCCGAATGCGTATTATTCTTCGATATAATAGTTTAGTGCAATTATACGTTTTTGTAATAGTATTACTGGTGAAAAATTAAAAAAATAAAAATATAATAATGATTCAAAGTAGTGAAAGCAAAGTAGCTTTTTTACCCAGGCTATTACAAGTCCAACGCGCGTACACTGGGAAAAAGAAAAAGGTATAGTCTTGAACGACGAATTACAAGTCGAATCGGGCATAATTTATTATCGGCGATATCCTTTGGGCTGTATTTTATTACGCAAAACGGCGTAATGCACCGCTTAAAAGCGAGAAACCCGCACACGGCAACTGTATAGGTCGCAACGCGTCGCACGATCAAAGGCTTCTGATTAGTTGATTGGTTAATAACAAGGAGTGCTGGTGCACGCACAGCCCGAGTTCCGCAGCAGCTCAAAGCGACGTGTAATTGACGATCTAACGATTTTCGATAAGCGATCTCTCTTCTCTTTCCTTGTTACTCTCTCCTTTTAACCTTTTTTCACACGGTTTTCTGCACTTGTCATTTTTCATGCTAGACGCATTTTTACTTTCATTAATACCCATTGTTGATATATACTGCTTATACGATACGTCAGTACTCGTAAATTTTAACGTACTGTACAGTACAATCGTACACTTCAACATTTGAACGTGTTATTTAATTTCCCGTCATTCGTTTATATATTTATGTTATAAAGTTTAATTTCCATATTTATACGCAGCTATCCACTTCATTTGTCTTGCATTTTATTTCAAATTTTATAGACATATCTTTCTAAATTTACTTCGTATATGTTCTCATATTTTTAGAAGTAAAATGAGCATTGTCAGGATAACAAAAAATACAAAAGTATACACATTATCAAATTTAATGGTTCCAGTAAAATAAAAAAATTCCAACAGAGTGGACCCATAGATCTGATGCCAATAACCGCAAAGTTCATTGTAACGTATATAGGATCTGATATGACCAGTATGGAATGGCGGGTGGGAAAGAGGAAGCATACAGGAAACGTATAATGTTGTTTGTCGTGAAGCGCAGGTGTTCCATGACGTAGGCGACGAGCGCTCCCTTGCTCTGCGTTCGTTCGCGTCGCCGTTCTTAATAGAATAATTACTGATTGCCTTGCCAACCCCCGTCGCGTCCACATTAACCGCATTAAGGCCTCAACTCATCGCTCCAGAACAGATTGAAACTAAATGGCGACCTAAACAATCTACAGTTTTCCACTAATATCATTAAACACTTTATGGTTTTTATTAAGTGTTATATATACATGCTTATTTACCTAATTATGAATTTATGTATTTAAATTAGTGGAACGGCATTGCTTGCGCAGGAAAAATTATAAAGTTGAAACTAAAAAATCAGATTTTTATATAAATTGTGATAAACTATTTTTCTGAGCACACATAATATTTTGAGTGTGTTTATTATAACGTGTAATATCGTTTATTATTTTTAAAATAACGACGATTTAGAAAAAATCCCAAACAAAAATTAGAAAAAAATAATGTCTATTTCCATAAGTATGTCATTAATTATTTTTATGAAATAAATCTTTATTTCAAAATAATAAGCTTCATGCATATTAAAGAAAAAATCTCTATTCTACACTACATAGTATACATTGTATATAGTATGTATATAGTATACATTATTTGTGGGTTGCTGTGATGAAATAGATATCATTGTCGCCACGTTTCTTCTCTAAGTAGCAAAAATAGAGAATATTAAACATCTTTAAAGGATTAAGATGAATGATAAAAGCTAATTTAGGAGTCAATTAAAAAAATTTCACGATAAGAATCGATTGCTGCTGGAGGTATTATGAACGAACTGAAAAAATTTATGTTTTTCCTTTTGTATTATACTAAATCCAATGAAAACCATCATATTTATTTTTAATATAGGAGTTTTACTAGGTTACATGGTCATTACATGGAGTCTACTTGATATCAAAATGTTTGTTAATAGTTTACAAACAATATTTGTTAACTGTTAATGAATATTTAATACCCAATAAATTCTTTACTTCGGTCTATAGCGTTTCTCGAGTTATCAGAGAACGAACGATATTTCGGATCTACCAATGATGAAATTTAATTTCATATGATTAGAGTATTAATTAACATGAAATAATTAACATGAAAACTATATGGCAACATAAATACTGATGCGTATGGAGAAGGTGATAGGAGAGGACCGAATAAAAAATTGATCGGACGCCGGGACTCGAACCGAGGATCCGCGAGTTTCCAGTCACGAGACCTAACCACTAGGCCACCGTCCGCGATTTCTTGTTGTAGTTGCATTCGTCATGATATTTCGCGTTTTCGGTCATCCTACACCGTTCTCACACACGCGCCGATCCGCGTGTCGATGTTACGTACGTAACAATACGTATACATACATATATTTAATATAACATTTCTTCTAGGTTAGTGAGTTGTGGTTCAACTATTAATGCTTCACATATACCCGATTGTCAATAAAAAATTTTTATTGAAAAATTACTTGTTTAAACTTGTATCGCTTTATGCGAATCCACAATTCTTAGCAATTAAGAAAGATATTTTTTTTATCTGGTTACTTTCTTCAGTATATTATTGACAATAATTTTTCTTTATTTTCTACAAACTTACTTAGTTCTCCTTGACATTTTCTCTGCAAATGACTCGGCAATGGGTCGATTTGTTCTTACTAATAGATCGACACATTCGCGCATGTTTGGAAAATTGTTTCAACGTTGAGGGTGAAAATTAAAAAAATATTTGAAAAAAAGCCCAGTGAAAATAAGAGAAGCCCCTTTCGAGAAATTTGACGGAAAGAAGAAAATAGATGAATAAAAACTCTCGCTGGCACGGTTTTCCTCTTCATCCTTCGTTTCTTAATTTTCTTCTGTCCATGTGACTCGCTCGTTCCTTACACTCACTATTTTTGTCACGCGTCTTGTATATCCAAATCATGATCCCGCCTTGCTTTCTATTTCTTTTCTTCACTACTATCAGGGTCGGTCACAACCCTTGCTCGCCACCTTTGTCAGTAATTTACAAACTGCGTCTGACTCAGTTGAATACGAGAAAAAGATGCGCAAGACTTATTCATTATACAGTCTTTTCTCTTCTTTCTTTCGTTCTTGTATTTAGTTTCGTTTTCTTGCTTTTTCATTAAACTGTTATGTGCAATTTTTAATTGACATACTTCTTGAATAAATTATAAAAATTTTACGTTGCATATTTGAATTGCAGGTCTTGCAAATCATTCTAGTCTCATATAAATTTTTCATTTGTTATGGAACTTTATTTGATTTTAACAGGATATCAAACTCGTTACGATACCATCCAAGTTATATACTAATATAGAAACCTACTGTTTTTACATAAGTTAATAATTTATGTTAAAATTGAAACCAGTCCATGAGATCATCATTCATTACTACGATGCAATGTGTAATAGTGCAAGATTTTAAAATGATTGATGCAGTTGTTCAAGAGATTAATTTTAAAAAAATATGTTAAAAAATACATAATAAAAAGTAAATATAAAAAATTATCATTAATAATATCTTATATAAAAATATATTATCATATATGTCAAGTTTTTTACAAACCTCAAACAAATGTTTTAAAGTAGGTTCTCGATGACAAAACTGGTGCTTGACCCAGAAAGGCTAAAATTCTCGGTTAAAATTTGTGCCAAAGCTATTTTTTATCAAATGTTTCCAAAAATCATTTCGAATGACTTTTAATTGTAAAATATATTGAAAAGATCGACTAAATTTCATTTGAACGCAATATCTAAAATATATAAAATCCAAAAATTTGTTTATCAATAATCTAACTGTATGATGAATTTGAAACTGAAATATTATTTCGTTTTTCATGAAAAGTCTTGCCAATAATTTGAACCCTAGCTCAACTAGGTGAATTATCGATAAACGTATGCGTCTCTTCTCTTACTTTTTCACATACTCTTTTCTCACTACGGTTTTATTAATTAATCAACAAAAATTAAGTATGGAACCTCTTTAATAATAAAGTTAATTAATTAAAAATTATGAGCCATGTACATACATACATCATTTTTCTAATTTCTGTTATTCAGAAATATAACATGAGTATTTTAATAACATAAAAATAATAGCGAAATGTCTTACTAAATTTTAAAAATTTTATCAAGATACCTGAGAAAGCCTTTGTTTACCAAACTGACACCAAAATAGCCTGGATGGTGCTTCATGATTCCTTGGGTATTGCATGTTTTTGAATGTCATGTACATATAAATACATTTAATTTTAGGTTCTGTGCTTATTTCCTTCGTACAATACGAATCGTATATATCACGTATTTAGCAGAAAATTTTGTTGTGTGTATATATGTGTGTATATATGTAATGTATATGTGTAAAGCGTAAACATTTTAATCGATGAGCAGTAATATATTGTATACAGAGTGCAATATTGACATTAAAAGGTATTTTATATTAAATCAGCGAAATCAAAAAGGGCCGAAGAAATTAGTATAAAAAGCATAATGAAATTTGACGGAACGAATTTCCAATTGTGGAAGTTCAAGTAAACAAATTCCGTTTCACTAGGCCTGAAAGGAATACTACCGAAGTGGATTATCGACCACAAGGAGACGGACAAGAAGATGACCAAAGAGAGTGGGACAAAAACAACGCTCGTGCAATGCTAGTATTGTCATCAGCCATGAATAGTGTATCAATTGGGAAATTTCATCACATGCGAGACAGCCTCAGAAATGTGCGGAAATTATCACTGCTTCACGAAGAACGGTCTGAGTCGACAAGCTCACGCTGTTTGGCAACCGGACTACCAATGTACAATGGAACCAACAGATACCGTGACGCAGTATATTTCAAAGTACAAAATCTCGCGAGGCAAGGTAAAGATGTGGAGAGAAAGGTTAGTGACTTGTCGATCATGCTAAAATACTCGGTGGATTACCCCAAAAATACGGTGTGCATTTTGCTCGGCGTGGGACAGCGTAGAATCGTCCAGACAAAGCTCGACTATCTACAGAGCGGCTCCTTAAAGAAGAGAAAAGGATGAAGAATGAAGAAGATGATACACTAAACGCGCTGACAACGTTTAAGTTATAAAAGAACGAAGGAAAAATTCAAATTTTCAACGACAAAATATCAAGGAAGTTAAATGCTTCATTTGTAAACGCCAAGGTACATCTGGCTCGACAATGCAGGAATAGACACAAACAAAACCAGCGAAACGAAAACAACGATCGAGACGGGAGACCGTAAACAAACAGGTCAGTCAGAATCGAATATTGTCAAGACCAGAGTTTGAATTCACATTTGCCGGTGGCCTCGTGACAACATCGGAGCATTTTAAATCGTAAGCTAATCCATTCTGCCAACTGGAGCGTACGTTACCGAGTATCGTACTCGAGATCTCTGGTTGTCCGACAGTGGCGCTTCTCGACCCATATCTTTTTAGAAAAGATGGTTGATGAAATCACGCCGGTGAGTAATGAACAGATTATCTTAGGCGACAATAATGTACGACCCGTACTGGCGTCGGAACCATAAAAATAAAAAGGCTTGTCAAAGGAAAATGGTTGGACTGTCGCCTGGAGAACGTATTGTTCATTTCCGTGTTTTAAGAAAAATTTATTTTCGACAAACGTATGTACTCAACGGGGACTACGTGCCATTATGAAGATGATCGAGTCGAGTTTCAGGATAGACACACGAGGTGACACGGTAGCGGAGGGAGTCAATATCACTCCACATTGCTGTATGTTCTTCAGGATAGCCAGACCGAGGCGAACTACGGTGAAATGAATCTCAATCGATGCACGAAGCTTTGGGACATGTCAACAAAGGCACCCTGCGAAAAATGATAAAACACAAAAGCATCGATGGAGTCGAGAATATACAGGACAAGATTTCTTCTGTGAGGACTGTGTGATGGGAAAGATGCACCGATTGCCATGCAAAATGAAGAACCAAGACGAACCTAACCTAAAAATCGTTGAGTGTATCCATGCATCTGTGCGGTCCAATGTCTGTTCAGGTCCTTTGGGAGGTGCAAAATTCTTTATGCTTATGAAAGATAGAAAAAGTAATTTTAGATGGGTCTATTTTTTGAAACATAAAAATGACGCATTAAAATGTTTTAGAACGTTTTGTAAGGAGGTCGAGGTCATGAGAGGCTCGAACATCAAAGTTTTTCGTACGGACTGCGGACTTGAATTTTGTAACAAGGATTTTAAATCATTTTTGTCCAGTAAGGAATAAAATTATGTACATCAGCTCCCTATCGCCCCACAGCAGAATGGAAGAATTGAGAGAGAAAATCGCACCGTTTATCGAGTCAGCACGAACTATGCTTCTTGCCAGCAACCTCCCAAAACATCTTTGGGCCGAAGCCGTCCATATGGCTGTTTTATTTCGCTGAATTGTACCATCTCATCAACGCAGAGGGATTACAAGACGCCGTATGAGATGTGGTTTGAAGGAAACCAGTTTAAATCGCTGAACCGTTTGGACAAGAGGCATTTCTCTTCAATACCCGATACTCATAGATGCAAGTTTGATGCAAAAGCCCGAAAAGTCATATTCGTTGGTTATCATGAGGACAGCGCAAATTACGTGTTTATGATCCTAGCACAAGGAAAATAAGTGTATCAAAGGACGTTATTTTAATGAAGTTAATATCGACACGAATGATATTAGTTTCCCCTGTAAAGCCGTCAGAGCAGATAAAAAAATGCCGAACAAAAAACTACATGTAATCGATGATGACATGGAGATTTCCAGCTGCGAGTCTGCTGCGAACGAGGATATGGAGGCCAGAGGCGAGGACGTTCACGTGACCGATATAAGTAAAAATGCCGTTCCGACGCCTTAGTTCCAAATCCCAAACGAGCCAACAAACGTAAAGCAGCAGATGATTCCCTTATAATGCCTCTCAGACTGAGAGAACGCGATAAAATAAAAAAAACCAAAGAGATACGAGGTGAATTGATACAAGTATATGAACCTATTGATTTTGACGATGCTCTGAACAGCTGTGAGAAGAGAAATTGGAAAGCGGCTATTGACATGACTGCATTCTCACGAGAAGAATTGTACGTGGGAAGTTGTATCTCAACCAGAGGGAATAAAACTACTCGATACGAAATGGTATTCAAACCAAAACTGACTCGACAGGCAACGTCAAGAAGTACAAGGCGATTGTGTGCGAGGGGCTTCATGCAAAAACCAGGAATAGATTATCTTGACACCTTCGCACCGGTTGTCCGATACGAGTCACTTCGGATGTTATTTGCGGTCGCCAGCTCAGGTCGATATGGAGATGGTCCAGTTTGACATCAAAACAGCATTCTTGTATGGAACACTCGATGAAGCGATTTACATCAAAGTACCACAGGCCTGCAAGTACCGGATCCAACGGTTTAGGTGGCAAACTCAGAAAGCACTGTATGGCTTGAAACAAGCTCCGAAGTGCTGGAATGTGAAGTTTAGTGAGTTTTTGTATAAATTCGGTTTTGTACGGTGTGAGGATGAATGGTCAATCTTCGTGTGTAAATCGAGCAATAAACTATTGTATCTCGCGTTATTTGTTGACGATGGCATGCTGTTTGGGTGTGATATTGCTGATATTGAGAGAGTATTAAAAGCGCTTAAGAATGAATTTGAGGTTACTGTGGGGTCGGACGGCTCATTTATAGGAATTCAGATCGAACGAAACAGAAAAGAGAAAACCATATTAATCCATCAAGAATCTTATGCGCGGAAAATAATAAGTAGGTTCAATATGGACCTTGCGAATTCCTGTAGTGTGCCGGCGGACCCCAAATTAACACTACCCCGGACGAGCGTGTTGACGTTGATGTACCATATCGCGAGTTAATTGGATCGCTCATGTTTTTATCAGTAGTGACTAGACCTGATTTATCATTTATTGTAAATTATCTTGGTAGGTTTGTAAATAGTCACAATATTTAATATAATTATTTTTACTTTTCCAATATATCCTGAGAAGTATTAAGCGTAATTGTTAATGCATTGTTTGTGCAGGCTAAAGAGAGTGGCTTTGACCACCAAAATGTTACAAAAAAAGAAAAAATGTGTTAACTTTTTTTTTTAATCTTCTTTACTCTTGACTCGGAAAAACGATAATCTCATATAATATTGAAACGTATAATATAAAATTCAAAACATGAACATAGCCAGAAGTATTTTTGTTTACATTTTTTATATACAAATAAATGTTAAAAATCTAAACAAAATTGTTTGCATAATAAAAAGTCTTTGTTAGTCTGCTCTCTACTTTACAACACAAATATCGTGACACATTAATCCAGGAATATGCTGCTTCGAAACTATTCGCTATATTATCGGGGCATATTGCTTTTCCCGCTTTCCCGGAGGCTGCACCCCTCATCTGGTCATCGCCAAACAGAAGTACGTGTGCGCATCATCAACTCGATATGTGTGCAGCAGGTCGGCCCATCCTACAGCGAATGGTATTTCATTAAATCGTTACGTCAAGAGGAGAGTGCAGATGCCCTTCCTCTCCTTCCTTCGATAAAATTTGCAAACGTAAAAAATTCATTTAAGAATAACAATGATTATGTTGTTTATTTTCGATTATCGTCATTGTTATTCTTAAGTAAATTATTTATGTCGGCCAATTTACCGATTTAAAAACACACAGTAAGACTCAAAAGAAACTTCTTAAATGCTAAATAAAAATAATATTCACGCAATAAACTTTGGTTTGCTTTGTCATCAAATTTCAGAGAGAGCTTTTGAACACTACTGAAATATAATTTTAAAATATTTTTAAGATTGCATTTTATTTCTTCGATGATTTTATTCCCCGTAGACCCATTTTATACATCATTGATTCATCTTATTCATCATAAACTTATCTTTTTGTTTTTAAATATATAAAAAAATCTTACAATATCGAAAAAATTAAAAAGTTTGATAATAAATTGTTGACGCATAGAATCACGTTTTAAATGATCAGGGTGAAAAAAGTTGTATGCACTATGGGAATAAAAGGCGATTATTCCCTTCAATAAATTACTACCGAAAGTTAAAGCTTTGGAGAGCAAATTTCACCCCGGGAATAATGCCTTATTTTACTTCCTAAGTGCATATAAATAACTATTAAATATTAATATAACTAGAATATCTCAGACGGACATGATTTGAGCGTAATGTAAACCGATGGAAATTTTTATGATGTCCAAATATATATGGTTTGTTGCTGAATTATTACGATAGAATATCGAAAAAGATTTGAACAACAACGATTTTCCATGCACGCGCGGGCATGTAAAATCAAATGCGAAAAGCACCAGCTGCACTGAATTGCACACAAAATTTTGACAGCTAGCAGAGCTTAGCCTTTTTTGAGAGAGAGGAAAATAGAAGCAATACAAAAGAAAAATAATGCCTAACAGAGAAAGCAAGCATGATAAAAATTTATGATTATTTCATTTTCCAAACAACCACAAATACACAAAATATATATTTTCAACTTCAGCATTTTCGATATTCGAGTGTGGATACATTTGCATACACATACATTCAGTCTTAAAGGTCAATGCAGAGATTATTTACTTACAAGAACAGTAATTTATTGCGGGCATCAAATTTGTTCTAGGATTTTGAAAGATGCAGGAAAAATCAAATTTATGCATTTAAATTCCTCTGTTCTAAAAAGCTAGTTTATATATTTTGCAGTAAAATTTAAAAATAAATCTCTATCACTTGTCTGGCAAATAACCGTCATTATTGATATAATCAATTAAATACAGGTTCAGAGACAAATTCTTTGCATTTTTGTATTATTTTTATTGATTTATTTACCAATTTAATCAGTTTCGTAAATACGTTAGAACACTATACATTAAGCTTTGTTTTTTATGTAATAACTGCAGACGCAGTTCGTCACATACAAGTTTCGAGATTGCGTTATGCATTGCTCCAACGATTCTAAGCTACTGTCAATTATCTTCACACAGTCGTATATTACAAAATTATCGAAAACAAGCCTCAGGAGCACTAGAAGGGAAAGTCACGAGGGACTGCACATTACACCTTGCGAAAATGTTGCCGCGTCGAGGGACTTCATATATCGGAGAAAATAAGGAGGCGCAACTTTTCAGTCTGAAATAAAAAGTCTAAAACAAAAGCACCTTTTTACATGAAAGTATTACAGATAAAATGAGAAAGTATTTTGTTTTCTTACTTAATATTATTTTATTACTGTTCTTTATATACATGCTTGATATGCGAGTTTCGTAAATGTATTATTTAGATATAAATACGTAAAAACTTTTAAGTATCATTTTTGTTAAGACCCTAAGAAATGTTAAAACTAAATCCTCCTTTGATTACATCAAACAGTTTTATAAAGGTAGAATGTACACTTCAGTTAAACTTTCTATTCAAAAGTTACATTGATATAAATAAATTATACACAATCAATATGGTGAGAAAATACGTTTTACAAAGAGCTGCAACATTAATACGTAAAACTTTAATTTTATAGGAAAGGAGAGCTTGGCCGATCGGTCATTAAATGTAAGTGTCGAATATTTCTACAGCGATACATTTCTAACCTATAATTTGTACCATTTCAATGCTGCATTGTTTATGTTCAGGATATTTACAATTTGTTGATGCAAAGTGCGGATGGCAAATCAATTTTGAAGCAGTATATAAATATATATATTCAATAAATAATACTTCATCAATGTGAATTATTTCTACACCCATTTACTATTTTAAAATAAATCTATAATTTTTAATAAATCTATTCATTATAAATTTGATTAATTAAAATTTTTTATTGCCTCAAAGTATTTGTTATTAATATATATGTACGTAATGAAACAATATAAATATTTATTATATCTATACTTATTTTAACAGCAAGTTTCATTCTCTTTTTATGAAAGTTTGCAATGGAATTATTGAAGAGTAACGGTGCAGAGTGCTTGTTAAAAAAACGATAGAACAATTTTGGAAAATTCATGAAAAATTTTTTAATCTGATACATGTAGTTATTTTTTAAATTAAAGTAATTATAATGGTTTCTCAAAATCGAATAATCTGATTTTATCACGATGGTTCAAATAAAATATAAAATCCACAATCCGTTATCATTTGATTATTCTAAAAATTTTGCTTTTATTGTTTCATAAATTTATATTTGAATAAAATTGTATTGACTAATGGAGTAGGATTTCTACTAAAAATGTTAGTATATTAGTTTCACAAATCCCTATATACTACATACTGTTAAAAAATAATTAATTACTGTAATCAAATGCATTTACAGAAATTATTGATTTTGTGTTAGTTATAAAACATCTATTTACAAGGCAGTAATTAGTCAATACGACTTTTTGATGAAATAACTGTACTTGTACAATAACAAATTTTATAATCTCATAAAGATTTTCTAAGTGAATTAATAAACACTGAAATACTAAGGCAATAATTATAATTACAACTATTTTAATTTAGTTAAGAACCTTGGCAGGCATTTCATTTTTTAATTTACTATATTTAAAGTCGTAGTAAATCCCCCTTATCTCTTTTGCACGATTTTTCAAAAGTATTTTAAAAAAAACACGATTATAATCGTTTAAATATATTTAACGAATGCAATATATTTAATAACTATTTGATAATTGTAAATAGTGCTCGATTAAATATCGTCCGGGTGCATTGAGCAGTTAAACAGTGAAAAAAGCTATCTTTCACTGAACTATATGTTAAACAAATATATTGATACATTCATAAATGACATTGGAGGGATTTCTCTTAAAATGAGTTTAGAATTGGAAGAAAATTAAGTCAAATTTTTAATAGATAACGCCCAAATAAAGGGTACTAATGACTTGGGCTTTCATAAATTACTATATTTATTTAATGAAAATTGGTTTTTTATCTCCAACTTACAAATTAAATATCTTAACTGTAAATAAACTGCTTAAAGTGTAACAAACTACTTGTTTAGTTGCATTTGGATTACACAAAATTTAAGCATATAAATTTATTTTAAACGATCCGAGTAACAAATTTAGTTTTCAAGGTAAACGCCTATTGTCTAATTTACTATGACAGTGCAGGCATCGTATTCTCTATCATATCATCAACCACAGAGACAACAGTGGAAATAGGTGGTGTCCGAATCGTAGATTTTTTGCGAAATGTCCTACAGCTATTGTATGCCAATATTAATTCAGCGTAGAGCGCACGAATTTCCCTACACACTTGCTTCCGAAACATCGAATCTCAACTCGATGTTTTAGGTTTAGCCGATAATGGCCCCGCGCGCGACTACTGTACGCAAGAGCATAAATTACTCGATTACCGACCGTTCCCTCCCCTAGACGCACCACCTCCGTTACCTAGAATTAATTTCTTTTTTTTTATCGCCGATTCTCCCGACCATTTATGTTGCCTGCATTAGCTTGAATTACATTGCTGTACGAATTTGAATGCTGCTCATGACATTAACGATGAAATTTGTTGCCAAAAAATTATTTAACAATTAATTTTAAAAATGTTTAATGTAAGCATCCACATTAATTATTATGTGAGTATTTGTGTGTTCATATTTGAGATACATAAATAAATAAATATATGGTAATTCGGGTAAGATGCTTATCAATGTTTCTCCAAATTTTTCTTACATTTCTTAATTAAATTTCACTATACATTTTAAAAGTTACTAAAGTTTGACACTATAACATTTTTTTGCATTTTACTATTGTATTAATTATAGGTAATTTCACAATATTTGTTTAAATAAATTTCATAAGATTATCATTTTTATAAGATTACATATACGTTGGTATAAACCTCAGTTTGAACCGGTTTAGCTTTCAAATTTGAAAAATACTTCACTATTTAATTTTTAAACTAATTTTGAAAGTATCAGTCTATGATATTGTAAGAATTTTTAAATAAATAGATTTTAATTTTTTGATACATATATATTAAAAATAATAATATAAAACACGTCGAAACGTGCATTTTTTCATATCAATGTATTCGACTGTTATTGACAGAATATTTATATTTACAAAAAAATGTGAATGGAAATCTTTCAAATTACTTTTCTAATTACTATGCTAAGATGTTATCAATTTATATCAAATAAAAAAAATCTCAAATTTTCGTGAATATTTACAAAAACGGCGAAGGGAATTTAGGGTACAAATTAAGCATATAAAATAGTAGATAATAATTGTTGATGTTGTTTACCTTGTACTAGTTCGAATCGGATGTCTATTATATTGATTACTATAAATGTGGATTAATATAAAGTTTTGTTCGTGTTTATACTTTAAATAGTATAATGTGTTTAAAATTGAAAAATTCTAATTTTTCACCATCAAAGAAGTTCTAGAATTTATTAACAAGCAAAATATTTATTTATTCATTCCAGAGTTTCATATAATACTTGCAATTCGATATACAGTAGATATTATTACCCAATAATTTCCTATAACGTCGCAATCCTGCAGAATTAAGTGATATTCCCTGCTCGCACGTCCGGATAATAATAAAAGCCTGAAACAAAATTAAAAATAAAACGCCCGATTGTTTTGTTGTAATTTCGACAGTACATACCTCCAACCACATTATACTATACTAAAAAAAGAAAAATACCATTAATTCATAAGAACAACACAAGTGCATTTCGCGCTTACACAGTGCATCGTACCATCCTTCACACTTCCATTAACGTTTATTTGGATTCTGAAAACCCTTTGATTCACTTCAATAAAACTGTTGACAAAATATATTTGTTTATAATTTTATATGATCTTTTTAACTTATCAATATAATCTCTTTAATTAATATTTCAGTAACATAAACGTTAAATTACTATACTTTAAGTAATATAATATTTAAATATATTTATTTATATTATTTCTTATAATCTAATCAGATTGTCCTAGTAATTCAATCTCACTAATATCTCACTAACATGGATTGCGCCTTTGTAATTATATTTCCATTGTTGCATTTTTGTTCCTTGCATATATTATCTTTTCTATATAGTTTAACTTAGCCATGTACGTTACTCAGCAACACAGGTAATTCTATAATGTAGAAGCTGTGCAGATTCACATTAACATGTTGACGTAAAGGCTATGTTGTCAATGACTACTATGTCTTTGTAAAGTGACTGTTATTTGACTATATAAGTACGTTGAGTTTGTAAAAATGTGTTTCCCTCTGGCTCTCCTTCTTTGTTCCTGAGTAGTTGATACATCCACAGATCATTCTACAAATTACACTGCTCAGGCGCATCTAAGACTTCTGTTTTCCTATAGCTTTGTTTTTATTACTTAATAACTTTATTTATTTTATTTATTAATTATCTAAATAAGAAGACGATCAAGAATCAGCATCTTTTCGCGTTTACTGCGTGTTCGTATTACCACTTTAAAGACTATAATATAATTTTTTACCAATCCTAAATTCAACTAAATTCGGTACAATATGTACTGTACAATGTTTAAGTTGCTATAAATGAATTGGAAAAATCATAAAAATTCTTCATTAGAACTATGCATCGATACACGCTATTTAATTTGAACTATATTAGTTAAATGAGAGTGTACCAATGTGTGAATGCAGCTCACACTATTAGATAGATATATTCGTTGTTAATTTAATTTTCATCTATAAGTCAAGTGTTTTTCTACATTCCAGAAAAAAGAATGTTTTGATACACCGATCAACTTGACTAGTTTTCCTACCTAATATTTATCGTATGGGGTATAACCGCAAGTGTTCTCTTAACTGCGGGTGATACCCAGATCGATATAAAGTGTGGGAAAGGTTGGAGAAAAGAAATGGAATAAAAATAAGAAGGATGTATATGGTACTTAGAAATTTTCGAAAAGTAGTAGCATTGATGAAAATAGCCAGTTTCTTATATCATAAACAATATAAATATATATATAAATAATAATATATCAATGTCGATGCTATTTTTGAATAATAAGCATTATTTGCGTTTTTCTTCCACTTAACCTTTTAACTCGTTATGAAATTAAATTACAAAATGTGTAAAACATATTTAAAGGATTATTTTCTCATTAGTATATTACTAAGTATATACTTTAACATAATTATAATACTTACAAGGAGAGCATCTCAAGTTTGGAAAGAGGATCGTGCCCAACTTGTAGGGTATGTTTTCTAATATAGAAGTAAATGTAGAAAGCCAGAGCCGCAGACCCTAACAATCATTTTTTCAAAAGTTATACGCTATTGAAACAAAATTTCCAAAAAATAGAGACTTCACTTCAAACGCTTGTAACTTCTAACCTATCAAATATTGACATTCAAACCAAAGTATAATGAAAAGCTGAGATGAAATAGATATTATTTAAAAAAAAAGATGCTCAAATCCGTTAAATTGGAGCAAAGTTATAGTTGAATTAAGAATTTAAAGAAATTTATCTTTAAAAAATCAATAAAATTTGTACTGCCCAATTATTGTTTAAAATTGCTTTTAATTCTTAATTCGGCTATAACTTTGTTCCATTTCAACGGATTTGAGCGTCTTTTTAAATTATATCTATTTTATCTCAGCTTTTCATTTTCATGGTTTGAATGTCAATTTTTCATAGGTTAGAAGTTACAAGCGTTTGAAGTGAAGTCGCTATTTTTTGGAAATTTTTCTTTAATAGTGCATTACTTTTGAAAAAACGATTGTTAGGGTCTACGGCTCTAGCTTTCTTCATATTTTTATATTAGAGAACATATCCTACACGCTGGGCACGATCCGTTTCGCAAACTTGAGATGCTCTCCTCGTTAGTATATTTTTTATTTGAAATAGACACTGAAATTTTTATTATTTGTTGAAAATTTAAAATATTTATTTGGACTTTAACAGACTCAATCATTAAAACATTTTCACTTTGTCATTATATGACATACTTATCCAACATTTGATAAAAAATACGCAGACTTTTTAAACTTTTTAAAAATAATAAATAAATAAAGAAAACAATGGTTAGGCGACAGATTCTCTTTTCCTTTACCCCTATCACAATTGTTATTTCAGGATGGTATTGAGACAGCTCTATCTAGTCCCATATTCATCAAGTCCTTATTCTCGTTCGTGTAAATATTTTTGAAAGTACTATTAGAAATTAAATTTGCATTTAGAGTATCTCTCTCCATCAGCGAAAACTGGGCATGTATGAGAAAAACTATTTTCTTATTCAAGATTATATGCATGTTCCAGATTCACGTTAATAAATTGATTCCTTCTATTCAGAAACGGGTTTGGAACATCTATCTGTAACCATGTTGCAAGCTTATTTTTAACATTATTATCTTATTTATTGAACGCAAAGGAAATACAGTCTGCTGAAGGCTACATGCTCTTTTAGACAGATGGCGTATCTCAGCTATTCCAAACAGTTATGTGAATGATCACCTACACAATTTATATACATCTCCTGGGTCTATTGCATTTGATTGCGCCATGAATAAAAGTAACGATTAACCAAGACAAAAGCTCTCTCTAAAGAAAACTTTGATTCTTTCCGCTTGCTTATTTTTTTCTCCTTCAAACTATTTTAACCCACCCTCGATATCTGCTAAAGGAATCTCAATCAAGATATTCGATATAACTCTTACGTTAAATATTCCCACATCGGGAATGAAAACCAACTACTCTTTGTCTACCTCTTTTATTGTCTTCTCAACAATATTCGATTTTAAAAACTCATTAAAGGATATTGATATTTTTTGAACCCACGTTTCTTAATTCAGCTACTTTAAGACCAGCCTTAAATAATTTGTGCCCAATTTTTTATATATACGGTACCCAAACTATTGTCCGGATTCCTACCACTAATGTGTATTTCAGCAGGAACGCTTGAATTCTGAACGTACCGATTCCCAAACTGACCCTTTATTTATTCCGTATCTATTTCTGTTAGAAAAATATTCTCCGATTCCAGTATCACACTTTTGACTTCTTTATCTCTCTTTTAGGAGTCCTGCCTGAGAAACACTGCTTATATTCAATTGCTTTAAAATATGTCAAAAAATTGATAAACATGTCCTTTCGGAAGTCCCTGAAACAACCTAGGGATCCGGGTTCCTTATGTATCTGTTATTTGATGAATACTGCAGCAACATCTCATCAAAACTCCTTGTTTGTAAATCTGAAAAATCTTAGATAATGAATATCTTTGCAATATCAGCTTTTGAAAAATCTTTTTATTTGTTGTTAATTTTTTATATTCAGTATAGACCAATGAATTGTATAGAATAGTATTTAATTGAAATATTATCTTGGGAGGTTGTCAAGCTAATAATGCCCTACAAACAGCACGGAATTTGTTTGCTTTTGAATGACTTCATATAGCTTTCCGGTTCCTAGTCATCATAAAACATGAAAACAGGTAAATTAATCTCTGTAGAATTCCTTTTATAATATTTTTTCCACATAACGCTTGCATATATTTGACATAACTATTATATTTTTCATTATGTAAATTACTAACGTAGGTAATTTATGAAATAATCCAGGTCTTTTTAAAAAATATTTTGAATATTTTGCCAAAGAAACACATACACTCCATACATAGACCGTTCAAATAACCTTATTTCATTATCACTGTTTATTTCATGAAAAGACACTCCTATACCACACATTTTATAATCTACTGTACCTTCATTTTGTAAAATATTTAATCTATTAGTTTCTGTTAAAAAATCTTTGAATATAAAAGCATATTCATTAAACTTATGTTGTATTTCTTGCTGTTAGGTTCTTGTTATTTAAAAACAAAATTTTTTTTGATATATTATTTTTTAAAAATTAATTAAAATTTATTGAAAAAATGTATTATGAAGGAACCTTCTAATGGTCGTAAACGGTAAAAATTTCAAGTAATTATATCAATTAATTTTGATATAAAAATTTTTTCGAGGATAAAAAGCATTTAATCTTCTTAAAATTTTAGGAAAAAATAGTCGTTTTTGTAGTTTTGATCCCTATTGTTTTTAGGTCAAAATATCTATTATTACCTAAGTTATTAAGCATTATATATTTTTGTACAAAATATTTGATTGCTCATTTCTGAAAATAATTGATCAAATATGTTGAAAAAAGTCATGGTAATAGAACATAATTATAGCATTATGCTGTTATTATTTTAATATCTTTCATGGATTAGTTTTTGAGAAACATACCGTAATATAAATTCTAATTTTTATTAAAATTTTGTTTACTTATGAAGTAGTCTAATGTTGAATTAACCACATTTTTGGAAGAAAATGTATTTAGATAATCTAAAGAAAAGCAAAAAGGATAATTTTTTTTATTTTTTAATTGATACCATTAAAAGTTTTTTATGTCAGTTGCGAAAAATTCAATCTGATTGAACAGAATTTTTTTATTACAAACAAGAACCGCTGTCAATTCATTGCTAATTATGTGTTCAATTTAATAACTTTATAGTATTTTTAGAATATGTTTTTAAAAAATTATAGAAAAGTATAAAAGATAATTTTTTATATTTTTAATTTATGCCATCTACAAATTTCTATGCCAGTTGATGAAATATTAAATTTGATTGGACAAAAATTTCTCATTGTGAAGATATATTCTTGAAATATTTGAAACGGAAGAATATGAGTAATATTAATTGAAAATTGACGAAATGACCTTTATTTTTCTATTTTAATAATTTTTTAATTCAACAATTAATAACGCAAGTTAGTAGCTATATAAGTTTTAATAAAAAAAAGAATAATATTTTTAGAAATATTATAACATCTTGTATCTTATATATATATATGGGCTATTTCACGTCAAGTGGTACGATGAAAATTTTAAATCGCTCCAAAATTTGAATTCAGGATGGAAATATCTTTCAGAAGATAGAAAAAAAATTTTTAGGTGTTAAAAATAATTTGCCTAAGAGTTATTCACCATGGAAATATTTATACCATCTTGTATCTTATATATATATATGGGCTATTTCACGTCAAGTGGTACGATGAAAATTTTAAATCGCTCCAAAATTTGAATTCAGGATGGAAATATCTTTCAGAAGATAGAAAAAAATTTTTAGGTGTTAAAAATAATTTGCCTAAGAGTTATTCCACCATGAAAAATGGAAATTTTTCAATTTTTTAGAAAAATTTCTATTTTCAAAGCCATTTATCTCAAAATCTATTGATTTTTTTGAAAAAACAATAAAAACAACTTTTGTTCAAAATAATCTTTAGAACTTATCTACCTGGGTTACAATTCTTAATTTTAAAATCTCGAAGAAATATAACGCCCGGAAATATTGAATATCAAAAAAAGGCGACCACGCCACAATCGATTTTGATCTGACACCGCTCAAAAGATCACATTTTTCGCGAGCTTTCGAATGGCGGTGGTTAGATTATTGGCCAAGACCGTTGGTGTAAGTTATACCCCATAAACCTCATAAAATCACTCATTTTCATGTATTTTAGGGCATTTATCTCAAAATCTATTGATTTTTTTGAAAAAACATTAAAAACAACTTTTGTTCAAAATAATCCTTAGAACTTAACTACCTGGGTTACAATTCTTAATTTTAAAATCTCGAAGAAATATAACGCCCGGAAATATTGAATATCAAAAGAAGGCGACCACGCCACAATCGATTTTGATCTAACACCGCTCAAAAGATCACATTTTTGAGAGCTTTCGAATGGCGGTGGTTAGATTATTGGCCAAGACCGCTGGTGTAAGTTATGCCCTAAAATACATGAAAATTAGTGATTTTATGAGGTTTATGGGGTATAACTTACACCAACGGTCTTGGCCAATAATCTAACCACCGCCATTCGAAAGCTCGCGAAAAATGTGATCTTTTGAGCGGTGTTAGATCAAAATCGATTGTGGCGTGGTCGCCTTTTTTTGATATTCAATATTTCCAAGTGCCCTATCTCTTCGAGATGTTAAAATTAAGAATTGTAACCCAGGTAGATAAGTTCTAAAGATTATTTTGAACAAAAGTTGTTTTTAATGTTTTTTCAAAAAAATCAATAGATTTTGAGATAAATGGCTTTAAAAATATAAATTTTTCTAAAAAATTGAAAAATTTTCATTTTTCATGGTGGAATAACTCTTAGGCAAATTATTTTTAACACCTAAAAATTTTTTTCTATCTTCTGAAAGATATTTCCAGCCTGTTTTCAAATTTTGGAGCGATTTAAAATTTTCATCGTACCACTTGACGTGAAATAGCCCATATATATATGGAGTATTCCACGTGAAATAGTCCGATCAAAATTTTAATATGCATCAAATTTTGGGTACACATTGCAAATGTTTTTCAGAATACAGAAAAAAATTTTTAGGTACTGGAATCTATTTGCTCAACAGTTATTCTAACCTCAAAAAGTAAATTTTTCCAAGTTTTTTTTCAATACCAGCTGGGTTTATCGCTATTTAACTCAAAATCTATCAACTTTTACTATAGAACATTATATGTAACATTCGTTGCTAATTATGTCTAGAATTTATTCTTCTGGGTTAGAATTTCTAATCTCAATGTCAATGTTACATAAATCACATGTCAATATTCAACTTGAAAAAAGTGTAAGTGCATCACAATTGATCATCAAATGAAGTGCATCAAATAGTCTGTAGCATTTTTATGGCCTTCAATTAAAAATAACTGAAGATAATTTAAAGAAACACGAAATTTTTTAAAAAATTTAAATGGGAATGATCATGTTAATTTTTGTGAATTTTTTGTCTTTCTTTAAATTATCATAACTTTTTACAAAATTGAAGGCCATAAAAATGATACAGACCATCTGAAAGTTATTGCTCCAAGCTTTCTTTAAAACTTTTGGATAAAAAAATCAATTTTGGCGCACTTACACTTTTTTTAAGTTAAATATTGACATGCAGTTTATGTAACATTGACCTTGAGATTAGAAATTCTAACCCAGAAGAATAAATTCTAGACATAATTAGCAATGAATGTTACATATAATGTTCTATAGTAAAGGTTGATAGATTTTGAGTTATATATGTAAACCCAGCTGGTGTTTAGAAAAACTTGGAAAAATTTAACGTGGAATATCCCATATATATATAGGATCGATATGTTCATTTAAGGAAACTTCGTGCAAAATAATTGGCTTTGGTTTTTTTTATGTGTTTCTCAATTCGTATTTTTTAAGACCTTTTCGTTTTTCCTACACATGAAACTGGACAATTTTTACATGTGAATTTATGAACAATATTAGTTTGTTCAAATTTTTAAATGAATCGTTACTTTATTTAATGATTGTTTAAAAATTTTTATTAAGTTTTTAATAGAATCGATAAATAAATCGATATGTAATAATATGAATCGATAGTTAAAATATTGTATAAATCGTAAAAAAACTTTGATTTTTGTATTAATGCTATTTATTTTTGAGTCTGGATAATATCTTTGCTAAATTTAATTTTAATTAAACGATTTCTAATGTTTTTGTTAATAAGTTCAATGGGTTAGTCATTATTATTTAATATTTCTGTTATAAATTTAAAATTAATTTAGTAATAACGTTTGTGGGATCATAATAAAAATTTATCCACTAAATTGTATACAATTTTTCGTTTTTTTTGAGTTGGATGATTTAAAACGAAATTGATAAGTCTACCTGAAGCTGTAGTCCTTTTATGCCATTAGTACACCCTTGTTTCGCTCGGACATCAAACTCGTGTGGGAATCACCTAGATTTTGCGTACTTGTAACGTAATGTACTGTTTCTTAACTCAGTGCGCAAAATTCAAATTCACGCACGCAAATGCATGCACAAAATAGTACATTCCCGTAATAATACGAAACTCATTATTCCCGCACTGCGTACTCACATTATCATTTTGCGAACTAGCTCGCAAATATTTGATTTTTGCACTAGTACGGGAGTGCACTAATTCACTCACTCATATTCCTCTACTAATCGAGTTTTGAACATTTCGTTACGAGAAATAATATAGGATATCGTGCGCATAGATGCAAACTCTCGCACGAGCCAGACATGCAGCCCGAGCGGAGCGAGTATTATTTTGCGCTCTTTTACTACTTTGCGCAAATGTATCGTAATCGAATATCGTAGCATAATATATTATTCATTATCGATTAACTATTTGATTATCGATTACAGTAAATTTGATCACATAGGTAAAAGTATCACAGCTGTGGAAATAAATTAACTTTAAAAAATGAATTACACCCACTGAGAATATATACTTTGAACAAAGTACTAACCGTAAACAAATCCACAATTGGACGGTCGCTCATCGTAAAGCCGACAAAAGCGTAAAGAACAAAAGCGACCGGGAAAAGAGAGAAGGAAAAGCGCTGACGTGAATTAAGGGTGAAGCCTGCGTACGATACAATGCACCGGGGCTTCCTATAATAATTCCCCAAGCGCTTCAGAGTACCGAAAGTCCTTCTCGATATAATAAGATAAAGTCGCAAAGAATATTCGAGATTTCTTGTGGAGACTTTAAAACTAGGTAACGATCGTCAATTTACTATGAGAGAGGCAAGCGGAGAAAGAGGGACAGTTACGTAATTTTGTTTCCTCGTGTGAAACGAGATCGGTTCTTGTGTACAAGTGGATAGTTACAGTTTTCCCGCTTTCTTTGACCGAGCGAACCTCGTGTACCAGATAGTTTTAGCGGTACGTGCCTCAACCGTTTCTATAAGTAAATTTAAGAATTACTTTCCTGCGCTATCACTTGCGGATCGTCATTTCTCACACTAAAGTAATAAAGGATGAAAGTAAAATTGCACAGTTAAATTGACATTGAACAATTTGTCACCTAATATACGACTCATTTTATTCATATTATTGAAGAAAAGCCTATTTCTTATCAATCACAATTATAATTTATTCAATCCTTAGTTTCGCTTGTTTTATATTACGCTAAATAAATTATTATCAATGAGAATAAAATCCAAAACTAATATAAAAAACAATATAGAGAAGTGAATATATATTTTTGGTTTGGCTGAATAATTTAAGCAGAATGTAATTTAAATTTACTCCTGATTGTAATTTAGTAATAAACCCTATTGCCATTAAATTACATCAACAAAATAATTGTTTACCTCTTAAAAAATAATATATCAGGGAATTTTGATGTATTATAGGTATTTATGCTTAGAAATGCAAGTCATAATTTCAAGGCTTTAATATTTGAAACCCCACTTTTGCAATTCAAATGTTGAGACTAAAACTTTATTACATCGACTTCCGCAAATCTGGACTACCACATATATTTGACATATATTTTGTCTCCTTAAATAACATTTTTTCCACCGTCAATAATGGTGTTTAATTAAACAAAAAATTTACCAATATTAATTCATCGTTATTTGAATTATTTGAATCAGTAAATAATGTTTTAAATATCCATCATTGATATTATATATATATATATGATATTTATAGATATATGTAAATTATAGACATTACAAATCATTATTCAAGTTCAAAACTTAAATTTTCAAAATTCAAATTTTTCATTTGCAAAAAGAACATTTATTTCAACGACACTCGATCAATCAACAAAATCAATCAGTAAATCAGTCATTTTTGTTCTAGCATACTAGCACTTAGAGTAATCGCACTTGGCAGTCTATATTTCATTTTTTTAATACAACACTCTCAGAAACACTCGCAGTAATTCTTTTGATTAATATTAGATGGATTATGTAATCCAGTATTGATTTTTCTAATGTATTTGTTGTTTTTTGGAAGGCTCACTATCAATTCTACAATGATTACTTTTAAATAGTTAATTTTAAAATTAATGTTGATAAATAATGTTAAATTACTAAAATTATTAAAAAATTATTGATAATTAGAAGTTTTACTATAACACTTTCTTCTTTTCTGAATGCACATCAAAATTATTCTTTTCTCTAATCAATTTTTTAAAAGTAGCACTTGAATAACACAACCTAGCAGAATATAAGTTTAGGTCTTGTACAGGTTAGCAATCGTTCATTCAATATTATAGTCTTTCTATAATTTGTCCGCATTAGCATCCGAATTCGTACAGGTCTCGTTAATCTTTCATGAATATTTCAATTCACAAAAAACGGTGTGTGACGGAAAAAATAAATAATACATATTATAGTGATAAGGCGCTATTGAGGAAAATTATCTTTAGATTAACATGTTCTATATGTGTAAACAATAATTACTTGTATTAATATAGACATAAATATATTGATCTCTCAGATGATTATTTCATGTACATTCATATAAAATAAACTCCAGAATTTTACTTGTATGAAATTTTGTCTTTATCCAGTTTCATAAAAAAATAACGATAATAAATAATTAGTGGCAAAAACTACCCTAATAATTAATTAAATAAACGTTAGAGTCTAAAATTTAGGCACGTCCTTGTTCTAGATTTTAATTACTTACACTTTTTATTATCATCTCAACCAAATTAAACTAAAGCTTTATAGTTTGAATTACACAAAACCCGAGAGTCGTTGTCGTGTTTGTATCAGGCTATTTGTTTATTCTCTTGGCTAAAAATGGTGAATGTTGTGACTCGATTAACTTGAGATATATTTTATGAAAATTTAATATAATTAAATGCATAGTTATACTGTTAGTTCGATCTAATTTAAATAACGTGATTTAATTAAGCATCCAAGGTAAATGTACAATAATGAAATTTTTACGACTCATCGGTGGAGATATACGTGAACTACGCGCATCTCGACCCCTCGTCTAATCTGGAATTATCACCTGCAGCGTTTCGAGAGTTACGAGTGCAAAGTTTTATCGACCTGGCACTTGAAGCGTTGGCTTTTACAGCGTCCGGCGGCACGGACCGAAAACGCTTTGGAAATCTCCACTCGTCATGGAGCAAACTTTCCGAGAAGCGTACTATATACAAAGAGGAAGTAGGAAAAAGTAGAAGTGCGAAAGCGGCAAAAGTCCAGATAGCGAGTAACCTGGAAAAATTACGTCCTCGCGTTTTCAACTGCTGATCTCGGAATAACTTTCCTGCGCTATCACTTGCGGATCGTCATTTCTCACACTAAAGTAATAAAGGATGAAAGTAAAATTGCACAGTTAAATTGACATTGAACAATTTGTCACCTAATATACGACTCATTTTATTCATATTATTGAAGAAAAGCCTATTTCTTATCAATCACAATTATAATTTATTCAATCCTTAGTTTCGCTTGTTTTATATTACGCTAAATAAATTATTATCAATGAGAATAAAATCCAAAACTAATATAAAAAACAATATAGAGAAGTGAATATATATTTTTGGTTTGGCTGAATAATTTAAGCAGAATGTAATTTAAATTTACTCCTGATTGTAATTTAGTAATAAACCCTATTGCCATTAAATTACATCAACAAAATAATTGTTTACCTCTTAAAAAATAATATATCAGGGAATTTTGATGTATTATAGGTATTTATGCTTAGAAATGCAAGTCATAATTTCAAGGCTTTAATATTTGAAACCCCACTTTTGCAATTCAAATGTTGAGACTAAAACTTTATTACATCGACTTCCGCAAATCTGGACTACCACATATATTTGACATATATTTTGTCTCCTTAAATAACATTTTTTCCACCGTCAATAATGGTGTTTAATTAAACAAAAATTTACCAATATTAATTCATCGTTATTTGAATTATTTGAATCAGTAAATAATGTTTTAAATATCCATCATTGATATTATATATATATATATATGATATTTATAGATATATGTAAATTATAGACATTACAAATCATTATTCAAGTTCAAAACTTAAATTTTCAAAATTCAAATTTTTCATTTGCAAAAAGAACATTTATTTCAACGACACTCGATCAATCAACAAAATCAATCAGTAAATCAGTCATTTTTTGTTCTAGCATACTAGCACTTAGAGTAATCGCACTTGGCAGTCTATATTTCATTTTTTTTAATACAACACTCTCAGAAACACTCGCAGTAATTCTTTTGATTAATATTAGATGGATTATGTAATCCAGTATTGATTTTTCTAATGTATTTGTTGTTTTTTGGAAGGCTCACTATCAATTCTACAATGATTACTTTTAAATAGTTAATTTTAAAATTAATGTTGATAAATAATGTTAAATTACTAAAATTATTAAAAAATTATTGATAATTAGAAGTTTTACTATAACACTTTCTTCTTTTCTGAATGCACATCAAAATTATTCTTTTCTCTAATCAATTTTTTAAAAGTAGCACTTGAATAACACAACCTAGCAGAATATAAGTTTAGGTCTTGTACAGGTTAGCAATCGTTCATTCAATATTATAGTCTTTCTATAATTTGTCCGCATTAGCATCCGAATTCGTACAGGTCTCGTTAATCTTTCATGAATATTTCAATTCACAAAAAACGGTGTGTGACGGAAAAAATAAATAATACATATTATAGTGATAAGGCGCTATTGAGGAAAATTATCTTTAGATTAACATGTTCTATATGTGTAAACAATAATTACTTGTATTAATATAGACATAAATATATTGATCTCTCAGATGATTATTTCATGTACATTCATATAAAATAAACTCCAGAATTTTACTTGTATGAAATTTTGTCTTTATCCAGTTTCATAAAAAAATAACGATAATAAATAATTAGTGGCAAAAACTACCCTAATAATTAATTAAATAAACGTTAGAGTCTAAAATTTAGGCACGTCCTTGTTCTAGATTTTAATTACTTACACTTTTTATTATCATCTCAACCAAATTAAACTAAAGCTTTATAGTTTGAATTACACAAAACCCGAGAGTCGTTGTCGTGTTTGTATCAGGCTATTTGTTTATTCTCTTGGCTAAAAATGGTGAATGTTGTGACTCGATTAACTTGAGATATATTTTTATGAAAATTTAATATAATTAAATGCATAGTTATACTGTTAGTTCGATCTAATTTAAATAACGTGATTTAATTAAGCATCCAAGGTAAATGTACAATAATGAAATTTTTACGACTCATCGGTGGAGATATACGTGAACTACGCGCATCTCGACCCCTCGTCTAATCTGGAATTATCACCTGCAGCGTTTCGAGAGTTACGAGTGCAAAGTTTTATCGACCTGGCACTTGAAGCGTTGGCTTTTACAGCGTCCGGCGGCACGGACCGAAAACGCTTTGGAAATCTCCACTCGTCATGGAGCAAACTTTCCGAGAAGCGTACTATATACAAAGAGGAAGTAGGAAAAAGTAGAAGTGCGAAAGCGGCAAAAGTCCAGATAGCGAGTAACCTGGAAAAATTACGTCCTCGCGTTTTCAACTGCTGATCTCGGAATAAATTGCTTTTTCACGATTTCTTAATAACACAATTCTATTATTTTAATAAAATTTATTATTCATTACATCAACAGGAAGGTAAAAATTTCTTAATTAAAAAAAACTAAAGCGTAGTACGCGCCGGGTTGCAATTAAAGCGACTTCAGCGACGCATTAACACGTATATAAATAGATTTCACGTACACAGTATACAGAATAGATGAATGTAAAAATGAGCGTTTACAAAATCGCCGTTAAGGATATCTATATGCGCAAGTGTCCTAAATGCATAACGGTATAAATTAATGGCGGATCAGCGGTAGGCAAATAAAAATATGAAAACAAACAATAATCCCTTCGTTGACCGGCATCTTATGAGCAATTCGCAGCGCTACGTTCTCACAAAAGAAACTGAAAGAGAAGGCATTCAGTTAATATCTGATTTACGGTGCCATTGAAAGCCAATCGCGATATAAACGGACGCGAAAGAAGCGGGGAAAAAATGCACCGACCAGTCGTTTCCGGTGAATGTACGTGCCCCCGCGGCGGCCTTCCGTTTTATATTCGCGCGTTGCGTCAACCGGCTGCTATATGGGATACGGCGTTATAAAAAAGGGTGTCGCGATCGGTACTCGTATTCCGTTTTTTTTCGTCTCGTTGCTTTCGATTAAAGCATCGAGCGGGCAGCTCATTCATATTATCGATCTAGGTGTGTTTCTCGTTCGCACGCGCACTTTTTGCTCGTGTTTCTTCTTTATGGATCGCGCGCACGCGGGCGCTCGCTCGCTCGCGTTGGCTATCATTTGCCGTTTCATTCTGTGTATCATAGAGGTGGAGAGAAAAAAAAACGGGGTATGTTGCAAAAGTGCGTACGTACAGAGAAAAAACGAGATTTGCTTGTAATATGTGTAGCATGTGAAAGACCAGTTTATTGCGGAACGATATTTGTGAAAGAGGCTATTTATGAGTCGCGGCAATTTAAATGTGGAGTTGTAGTCGATTTGCAACAGAAGAGAGTTAAAAATCCATGATATATTATATACGTTTAGTCATGGAATATAATGTCCAGTTGTAATGGAAACGAAATTGGACTGGATAACCTTGGGTTATAGTCAGATTAGAACGTAAGAATCAAAGTAAGAAATGTTACATTTCAAGAATCTGACTCACTCGGTTTATTATTAACTGGCAATTCGATTGATTAGCTTAATAATTTAACTAGTCTTGTTAAAATTCTGAGCTAACAAAAATATTATCAAACAGAAGTAGATTTAATATTTCGTAAATTAAATATTCACCGCGATTAATCGCATTTTCGCGTTCCACTTAATCTACACTTGTTTTCGTTTAACTGGAATGAATGAACGATTTGAAAATAAAGAGGTCGACACGAGAAAATTTTCTGCAACTGCGAATTATATTTTACAACGTAATTTAAATCAAAACGCACAGTCCACCCACTCGGTGGTCATATACAGAATTAAAAATTCCTCTTATATATATACATCGAAAAATTTCCATGTAAATTGACGTGGCAAACATTGTAGCAAAATGATTTCCAAAAATTTTTGCCGCCCTCTTTTTTTACAACCGGTGACACAATGTATCCCCTGGTGTAAAATTCAAAAATGCAGCTTGGCGTACATATACATTAATTTCCATTTCACGAAGGTAAACGACACTGACCGAGCCCCACACGCGCGAATGTTCGCGCAAAGTTTTCATGATATTACGCGGCCCGGCATCGAAACTTTTGCGTATAAGTGCGTTAACGTCGAAAAAAGCTTAGTAAAGCTCATAAAAAGATTTTCCGCGTAATGAAAGTGCGAAAAGAGAAATGTTAGTGTACAGTGCAATAAAAGTCAAAATGAATGACAGAGACATAATGATATACGTAGGTTGAGCCGTAACGACAACTATAATATACTTATCAAATTTTGAGGCCCTGTTTCCGAGGCTTTTATGATATAATAAAATTCTTACCTTTCATAATTTTCCTTGTAGATTGTAGATATCGGTACATTTAAGGAATGTACCACTGGTTATTCAAAGAATTACATATCAAACGTCGTTTAGATTACGTATTCTGCTGACCATTCCATAAAAAATTACTGGCTATACTACTGTTACTAGAAAATAATCATTATTTACTACAAGAATATTATAGAATGCGTAGAATAATAGTTAATTTCTTATTCTTATTATAGATATTATAGATATTTTCGAACATCATCTTTTGTCTAATTAAAATTAATCAGAACTAATCCTTCCGAACATATCTATATAGATTATATCGGGTAACAGAATTATTTTGGAATTGCAAAAGCTTATACGCCATTTTTTATTTTAATTAATTTATAATACGCTTTGTACATTAGTAAACTAGTGTTCTCAATGCAGCAGGTGCATGCAATGAAAATATTCTATCAAAAGTTAGTTTTTGATTGAAGTGAATACATTAATCACCCAAAAATAACCAATTTTACTCTTGTATTGCTTGTATCACTTTTTTTTAGCTTAATTTTACATACAACTTTTGAAAGAATGCAAACCTTTTTAAATGCATTATAATTTAAGGAAGTGGAATAGTACTATATAAAATCAAAAAAAAAAAATTATTTTTGGTAGTGAAAAAATGAATAATGCATAATTAAGAGTAACCTTAACATATAAAAAAAGAAAAAAGTACGAAAATTGAATGTTGTTTGAATTACACAAAAAGCACGTACTTTTGTTCCATCTATGAAATTATCCCACATGCATAGATTAGTTCGAAATATACGTGAATATACCAATAATAATTATAACCGCGTTGACAATTATCCAATAACATGATAAATGTTTTCGATGTACATCCAACTAATGCGACAAATTTAGAGTATTTGGCACTGAGTAGTTCAAGTGTCGGTTTTACTAACTCTTTAAGATAACGATTTTGTTTAAAAAAAATGATTACAAAATGCAAATGCTATGAGCTAAAAACAAAAAATATAAGACTGTACGATTACAATGTAACGTTAAATTTAACAGTGCAAATTAGAAAGTAGCAAAAGATCGCAACGGTCCGAAGAGGTAAACTGTAACGCAGCGTTTAGAATGGATAATGAGAAAGTGCATAATAACGATCGAGTCACGAAGTGCGGGAAGCGAGTGTATAAGAATCGGCAGACGACTGTGAGAATACACAGGCAATCGTAGTACTTGTATTATGTAAACAAACCAGTTTGCGCGTACACAACATATGTCTTTCTCTATCTATTATGTGCATATAGATATATATAGATATATACCTTTGCGACTCTCGCGGGCAAAGATGATTGACCTCCCGCGTAATAGTTTTCGCGTACATATCGACGTCGACTTCATTCACTTTCGCACCTTCGCTTTTCTTTTCACCACCTGCAACGTATCATATTTTCATATATGGAAACATACCTTGATTGCGGTTTACTTTATACCGAGTTCTCTCCTTCCGTCTTCGCGTTTCCCTTCTTCCAAGTTACAAGATACTCGTTTGCGTAAAACATATTCATTCTGAGAGATATAAATTCATCAATATGCCTGGCAAATATTTGTAAACAATAATGAATTTTTTTGGACAACTATGTATTTTAGATATATAAATCTTAAAACTTACCTAATTTTAAATAGGTGTAAGCCTACAAAAATAAAATTTTTCTATTTCTTGTAATAGTAAATGTATTTAAATGTATTTTTCTCAAAAATTGTCTAACATTATTCTATACAGTTGCACGTATTTTTATTCCCAATTGAATCTATAATATATTCATGCGGGTCAAAATTTAGACAGAAAAAAGTCATAATTAACATTTTTCTTTATAGTTCTAAAACAACAACTAAATTAATAACTTATCAAAGATGATAAATGATATTAATTTAATAACAAATAATAATTCTTAAGAATTTAGTAACAAAGTTTGAATTTTGATTACATCTTTTTGATACTCAAAAAAATTATTTACAACCAACGTTTTTTCAATATTATTTAATAAAGTACAATTGATTTTGAAATAATAACGTAAGTACAGTTGCTAATAAGAATAAATAGCAAATTCTCATTTTTTAAATGAGTGCAACCTTTGATCTAATTAATTTCAAAGTATTTACCGATATTGATGAACAAACCAAATAACGAGTTTATCTGAATGAACAAAGACACTTGAATTGAAAAATTATTATAATTATTGAACAAAATTGAGGTTATATTATATCCTGTTTTTGTAATCGACTTATTTCAAATATTTTTTAAAATAAATTAATAAATAAATTTTGTGTCAATATCTTGAAAATATTGTAATTATGAACCCCGAGATAAAAAAACACTATAAATTCGAGTTAAATGTATTCGTCTTTAAACTAATTCACTTTACCAGATTTAATTTATTTTAGCCATTTAAAATGCAATAAATAGAATATAATTTTTAAAAACTAAATATGTAGTGAAATATTTCAGCAGCTTTTATCTGAACCATATATCACCGACTATTTATAAAAATAAATTGATTAATTAGGGTCTGTTCAAAGTTAATTTATTATAAGTTTTAGATTTCAATTTGTATAGTAACTCGTTAAATACCTATACAATCGATGCTATCAATGTATATATTTATATAAAAACAATATTGTCACAAACTTATCAGTATTTTTTAATTAAAAGATGTCCGATACTCCGATATATTGTAATGAAATTCGAAATATTTCAATATGCTTCAAAATATTCCGATACATTTTAGGATGTAAGACACTTAATATACATATATTTCAGGTTCAAAAAAAATCTATACAAGGAAAACTAAATATAAGCTAATTTTTTCACGAGCGTAGGAAGCTTGATAAAAAGTATAAAAGCATCGAATTTATTTTTCAAACAAATTAATAGTAATGATGAAGTTTAATTGACGCTGCGAAAAATAAATTCAATTAAGGTAAAAATCAATATTCTCAGCAATAAGGGAGAAAAATAATAAATACAATAAGTCACGCGGGAGTGAAATTGCAACATCGTGCTTGCCTGCGCGAGTATCACGATGATGATGAGATACGTGCTGGTGTCTTTAACAGCGCGCGGGAATACGCGGCTAATTAGCATCCGTTTTCAACATTCCAACTATTTCGTTTGCATAAAAATATAGCTCTCGAAAATCAAAGTTACTTCATCAATGACCTGAGGAAAGCGTTTGCACGACATACGATTTCATTTCATTTTGAACCGTAATTAAATAGATTTATAAATTCTTAATTTATAATATAATAAGAAAATATAACGTTTTAATTAAATTTGTAGAAATGTGTAAACAAACTGAGTACAATCTGCTGTATTAAGATATATATCGGGGATAAATATGAACATTTGATCTATTAAAAGTTAAAAAAACAGCGGCAAGTGGGATATATTTTTAAAACGCGTTATCAATGAACGAAGCGAGGTAACAATTATATCTAGATCTTATACTGTTGTTACGTATGAAAAGGAGAGAAGCGAGAAATAAAAAGGTGGACTGCGGGATTCGACCCCGGGACCTCAGCGTGCGAATCGCGCGCTCTGACCATCGAGCTACCGTCCACCCGGACAGAGCATCGACGATACGAGCTACACACTTCTTATCTGTCACTTGACTCCTTCTCATATGCCTAAGTCGCTCGGCGATGTCCGTGACACCTCCGGCGGCCAAGAGAACGACGTCCTCGTCGTTGAACTTCGGATTAGTTTCCTTTTTATAGCATTGTGTACTCTTCATTACCGACACTCGATTAATTAATTATTTTTACCGCTCGGATCCTCGTGGAACTTCAGACTTCACGGGTCGGAGGGTTATATACTTCATATTCACTTATGACGATTAGGTAGGGACTTTCTGCGTTTAAGGCTTTTTATCTTCGGAGACGACATGGTAACGTATCCTTTAGCTGCCACCACTTTGTTACGTATGAAAAGGAGAGAAGCGAGAAATAAAAAGGTGGACTGCGGGATTCGACCCCGGGACCTCAGCGTGCGAATCGCGCGCTCTGACCGTCGAGCTACCGTCCACCCGGACAGAGCATCGACGATACGAGCTACACACTTCTTATCTGTCACTTGACTCCTTCTCATATGCCTAAGTCGCTCGGCGATGTCCGTGACACTGTCAAAAAATTAAAACGTAGACATTAATAAATGCTGAAGATATGTGTAGAGGCCCTTTAAAACGAGATATAAATGGACAAATCAATAATATTAAAAATCTTAAATATTTTTTATTATTAAATAATACTCTTTATGAAAAAAATAGAAATATTTTTAATCAGAAAAGAAAGGTGTAGTAATTATAACAACAAACAATTAAGTACTGCACACATCAAAAAGGTTTGACTTCAAACCAATCTAGTTGCAATATATGTTTTTTACTAGTAATGTGTTGATATCTTACAATTTTCAAAAAAAACTTTTCAAATTTGTTACCTACCAAAAGAATTATGTCGCTCGTATAATTCTACACATATGAATAATTTAATTGTTCTATATATGCATCAGTTTAATTTTTTATTAAACGTGCATCAGACGTATCCGTTACATTTTGTTACGAAGTTATATAATTTAATGGAAATCTTACAAAGTACTACATAACAAGATTGTGATATTCAAATTTGATACGAAGTGAGCTTCGAACCATCTGTCGTAACTGTCCTCAATCTAGTTAACCTATTTCTTTCAAACTAGGTTTCCAACGACAATATATTTTGTTGAAAAAACATGTATAAATAGGCTCAAATGACGTGTTGTTTTAATATAAGTCTACTTTTATTAACTTATGCTCTAGAATTTGCAATTTCTGTTGAATTCTACTTGTTTTAAACCCCTGCATGACTTTTTATATATGTGTGTATGTGTGTATGTGTGTACTTTAAAACATCATAATACGTCAAGGCATAACCCAAAAATATTTTTGACAAAGTTTAACATTATCACGATTTAAAGACCTATATACGATTAAACACTAGTGTACTCAATTTAATATAAAATATAACTGATTATCATACGATGTAAGTCCATTTTTACTGCAATAACAACTTAACTTCGAGGAATGCATATCACTACAGGTAAAACAATGTACTTTTTTGCAGTATTTCCATGGCAGTATGATTTTTATAGCATGTTGTTTAACATATATATACTACCAGCTTTACTCTTGAAAATTTCACACATCTTAAAAGCGTCACTTACAATAATTGCAAACATTTCTCAAAGTAATTGAATGTAATTCTACTGATGTTGTAAACGATGCAGTGCTGATAAATTTGCATTAAACGCGGACTCCTGAAGTATGTTTATTTATAATTACGTACGAGTCGCTAAACAGTTATTAAGTAATAAATCAAATTATTCTTATAAAGACATTAACTATTCGCATAGAACATTAACTTGATCTCTTTTGCAGCTACATTTTTTTATTTATACTTTCTTTTATTGCCGTATATTTTCATTCGCGAGGTAATTAAAAAATGCATTTTATTATGCATATTTTCGTGAAAAAAGGGGAGTGAACGGAATTTCGGTCTTTTTTTTACCAGGAGAGTAATACATTTTGGGGACGCCTCGTAACCATTGTTTGTTCGAAAGGAATTACGAGGCTGTAAAAACGTTTTAATTGAAAGCGTCGAGTTTTCCTACGGTGGTATGTTAAATAAAACATTTATTTTTCTACAGATGTTTACGCGAGTGAAAATAAATAATGCGAGATATAATTGTTTATATTTTTAATACTGTATACGACATATCAATACGTCACGAGTTTTAGCGCGGAACTATTGGCTTTTTGACGTTCTAAACGATGTACACGCGTGGGCGTTTATTATTCTGTCTGTTACTCATTTTTTATTTTTAGAGTCACAATAAAATGTGTTGATGTTTGGTATTTATATTTCATTATTTATACACGGTTAAAAATTGTCGAAATAGTAATTCTTTTGATTAACAGGATCGTAAACAAGCGCATATTGTTAATGTTACTTATGAATTATTCGAAGCGATAAGATGAAGGGGGTGGTAATAAAAATGTATAATAATAATTTATTTTCTAGCAAAAATAATATTTATTCTTCAGTTGTACAACTAAATACGCATACGAGATGATCGTGAGCGTACGACGTTATTTTATTCTCGAATTGAACGTAAAAAAATGTAAACAATAAGGTACAAATTGTCGAGGAGCCCCTTTGAACAAAGTCTAATTGACATCCGGCTCCTCCAAAATAAAATAAACTAGCTACAAGTACAAAATCAAGGTTCCGTACGTGTTTTCGTACGTGTACGTCGCAAAAGATTCACGGAGTTTTGATTGATCCTTCGAGCCGTCGACGACGTAAGTATGAATTCCATCTTCTCTCTTACACTGGGTTATATTTACATCGAATGAGAAAACGAGCGCCATCAACTCGTTCATAAATGATGGCCAAAGAGGTCGTTGCCATAATGATCGCCATGACCATGATGATGATCGTGAACGAACACAGGGACGGATTCCTTGACGACGACGGGCACCTTGACGGGGTATGGTACGGCCTTCTCGACGGGCACGGGTACCTTCACTGGGACGTGGACTGGATAAGGTTCCTCGACCAAGACCTTGACGGGCACTTTAACGGGGTAGGGTACTGGTTTTTCGACCGGAACGTGGATGGTTTTCTCAACCGGGACTGGGTACGGAGCAGGTACGTGGTAAGGCACAGGTCGGTCGACGGGAACCTTGACGTGGACGGGGTAAGGCACTGGTACGTGCTTCTCGACGGTGTAGGGTGCGGGCACTGGCACCTTCACTTCACGGTGGATGGTAATGCCGGAGATGTGACCTTCGTCGTGGCCAAGGGAGCTCAGACCAGCTGAACCCACACTGACCGAACCGAGACCGTGATCGAAACCACCGAAGTCGTGTCCCAGACCTATGTCGAAAAGTCCACGCTTGCTCTTGTCCTTGGCGTCGGCGGACTCTTTTTTGGCTTCCTCGGCGTACGCCGCCCCGATCAGGGCGACCAACAGGATTGCGGTCTGTTCAAATCGAATACATCATTGTTCATTCAATTTTCAAGTCTACTTCTAATATTTGATGATACTTAAATTATTGGTTAATGTCAGGGTGAATTAAAATGACTTAGCTTAGTTACAACGATAAATTAGAAAAATATGTTTATCGTTTTTAATATTTTTAAAGCTAATAAACTCATAATGACCTTATTACATAGAAATCGGCAATCTAACTGTCTAATCAACCTACAGTCTAATTTTTTAAACACATTTTCGTTTTAAGTCTTTAATACATGAAGGGTATAGCATATTAGAAAAAGAATCGATTTTTCGCACAACTAATCGACTAATACTGAAGATTAAATAAGGTTTAACTAACAGTTGTAAATATTAACTACTTTATTTCGCTATAATTAATAATAATAATATATGTATTTCAGTGATTTTAACATTAATAGTTAAAACATAAAATACTATCGTTGACATTACTGGCTTTACGTAGCAATAGATAATATTTAATTAATAAATGGTTGAATAATTAATTTATCGTTAAACGGTTTGAAAACAATTCTATTAAATAAATACTGCAAACTAAGATAAAATGAACTGTCAATGTAATATTGATTTGTCAATTATTTTTTATAAATCATTTTATAGAAATAATAATTATATACTTAAGTCCGACTCATAAATTAAAAAGCAGATATTGTTATAATTGTATAATCTTATTGATCTGGCAAGACCGTTATAATTATTATTCAATTTGGTATTACTAAAGAAGCTGAGAGTCTTCCAATTATGCAATCGTAATCGTGACCTATAAAATATTAATGGACATTTCAATGACCCCCTCCCCCTCTCCTCCTTCCACCTCCCCGAATCTTTTCCTCTCATTTTCTTATAGTCTCTGTTTTAATAGTTGTAGATGTTATTATTATTATAATTATTACGATATCTGTAAATTTTTAATCTTGGCAGTTAAACTAAATATAAATTAACATTCTTTAACTTTTTTCGACATGAAATTGGTTGTACATAAAACGTGAGAACGCAATGATTTAATTCTTAGTTTACCAAATCAAACGAATGTTTCGCAACGCAAATGTCGATTATACTATTGATTGAACAACAACAACAACAACAACAATGATCAACAAGAGTTTATAATAATAAAATAGAAATAGTGATACCTTTTAAACTAGCTCGTAAAAAGTTAGTAATAAAAAATAAAATAAATTAATAAGAGAAAGTACAAAGTTGTTTTTTATTCTTAAAGAATCGTGATCGTCATGGTCTACGAGCAAGAATGCAGCTGTCGTGTTTAATACTCGAATGGATTTTTTCGAACCAGCGGTATATCTATGTGTGCATAGGTAAATCAAGCGTGGTAAGCAGTGATAGATGTTTAATTCTGATTATAGAGGAATTGAAATAAATATAGTACTTATTGTTAATTAGTGGTGTTACGCTGCTTCGCGCTATTACAAAATACTACGTTAATTTACTAAATTACAATCGATTCAAAAGAAGAGAAATCGTATATTAGTAATAAAACTGCATAAGGTCCAATTATTACAAAATCGATTATCGTTTTCTTTTACTTTTTTTTTACAAATATTTCGTTCGATTTCCAAATATACGTCAAATCTGCAGTATATTATTATCTTAGGTTATGAGAATCATGAATCATGTTTCACCTATTATTATACATTATTCTAATGTGTACGTGTGCATTGTATTTTATACCTGACAGTAACATATCGATTTATAATGCTCTTTTGTAATAATAAATGATAATTATATCGCGGTATTTCGAAAACATTTTGAATGAATATGCAATATCTGTGAAGCTCACACTAATAACATCGTCAAACTATCGTGAATTTCGTAATTGCCAATCATTCCATTTACCGTATGAATAGGTCAAGAAACGTAAATGTATTTTAAATCTCGTATTTGAAATAGTCATGGAATGATTCGCATAAAGCTATAATTATACACATAAACATTATAAGCTTGTATTATAACGATAACTAAATAAATCCTAATATTTTAAATAAAATTTATGTCAAGATAAATCGTACGCGTAAGCAGTAAACGATAAACATATAGAAGATTAATAATGATTAGAATAGACTTATATGCTCAAAGAATAATAATGATTGATACTTAACACCTGTACAGTTAATAGGAGAGGAAATAAGTTAAAGTCAAAGTATAAAATGAATACACCACCCACGAAAAACGAATGAATAGATATACGTCACTCACGAATGTATTAAATTATTTATCACATTCAATATCCATAAACGTTAAATTTACCAGTGCTCATACGCAGATCGATTAATTTCTCTACTAGATATTTAAATGACATTACAGAATGAAAGCGATGACGGTACGATTGAAATCAAACGAATGGTTGTATCGCAATACCATGGTAAATCACAATATTAATAAAATATAACGTAATAAGCCAGAAGCTGTATCTATTAATAACTGATAATAATGTAATAATCTAATAAATAGACCGATGACGAGGAATTGAACAACAAACCTAACACCGCACTACATAGCCATGCGTAATGCGTAATAGGCACGTGTAAGATTACTTTGTAACACGCGTCGTAAACAACACCCGCGTAAAAATAAAAATGATACCCTCGCGTTATCCACGTTCTAGGAAAGGTTGTAGTAGTAGTATGTGCAATTGTTAGAAATGTAAAACTCTCCCTGTCCTCACCTGGACTCTCATGGCGAAAACGTACGAATCCACTGGCCTGACTACGCGACAATCAGCCGCATATATACCTGCACTTTCGCTTCCCAACCCACTCTACCGCAAATATCATAACGGTGCGGCGGTGGCGGTCGCCGCGCGCTTGGCCGCTCTTTCCGTAACGCTCGCTCCCCCATTTTCTGGAGCGTCCGAGAAACATGCGTTCGTTTCTCACGAGATCAATGCATGTATAAGACGTATACTTCGGGTTCCTCTTGCTCGTTCACCGCCCGCACGGGGCTGCAAACTTTTGTTCGGTTGCTACTTCTATGCTCTTCTACCTATATCGAACTCACGTGCTTCTACCGTCTTTTCACATAGATCATTCGGAGATTCGCAATTTCAAAGTGCTTTGTAATTTTCAGAACTCCCGCTTACTTGAATGACTTCAAAATTATTCCTTTAGAGATAAACCTGAGTCAATCGCTATTCATATAGAATTTCATTCAAATTACCTTCAATATACCTAACTCGAAGAGTTAAATAATGACCTCAAAGGTTAAACGTGAAAAATTACTCAATCCGAGCGAAATTTTCATTCAACAACGTGTACTGACACAATTTTCACAGCCGGAATAATTTTTGCTTTAAAAAATTTAGAGAGTGTGTATACCAGTAAAAACGATCTTACAATTATATAATTTGTGTATAGTACGACAAGGATTCGTATTACGTACCAAAACATACATTACACTTTGCGAAATAGGTTATCTAGATGCACGTATTGTCAACGAAAAGATCACTATTCATTTTTTAAAGGAGTTCGAGTATATATTAGAGTAAAGCACAGGATAGCTATGAAATTGTATCATCAATATTCATTACTATAGCGCGTGACAACAAAACTATAATTAATCGTTAAAAAACATCAATATCTAGGGCATGAACGCAAGCGTATACTGTCAATAATACTACGCAGATAAAACGATTTATTAAAAATAATATCTCTCGAGCATAGTTGGTAGAGGCTTAAACTATTGCTAATAATGTATATGCATGTAAAATATACTGTACTGTTGCGATTTATTATAAATATGTTATAAGCAATAATATATTCAGGGAAAATAGAAATCATTAAAGATTTTAATTACTTTTCTTTTCTTGAAAGTAAATAAAACGTAAAATTTAGTCAACATTTCTGGCATTCATAACCGGCGAGTGACGAATCCAATTTATAAACGAAAATTATACACTTTGTACAATTGTTAGGTATTATAAGTAATGTATTATTTAAACTATTATTTTTCAAATAACATTGTAATTGAATTAGAAAGCTAACGAATTAGCAAATTTATACATATTTGTGTAACTTGTACTTTAAAAATTTTTAGAGATTTTTATTCTTTTTTTTTATTATTATTTTAACGTCGCTCTTTTTATGCTCCCAAACCGGTGCTAATCAGCGACGGAGGTCATACGATGTCTTTGTGAGGAAAGCACTTGTTGAAAATACATTCTCCAGTGGTGCTTGTATCAATCGGACGGTGACGGAAATCGAACCTGGGACCTCCAGATTACGAGCCCGACGCCCTACCGACCGAGCCATCGCAGGCCTCAGATTTTTATTCTAAGTATATTTATTCTTAAATATACATAAAAAAATCTGGTTGTTTTAAGGTGATTCTTTATTATTGAGTAGAACTCTTAATCTTAGAATATTGATCTTTTTTAGTTACTACGTCTCATTTTTATATTAATAAAGTCGTTTAATTTTCTTTTTATAAGACACATTTAAAAAAAATTCCACTTACAGAACAAAAATATAATTTTTTAGTGTATTTTAGTAAGTTACAAAAAATAAATGTAATAACTTATAAAAATTATCAATATTGAATATAATAATATTATTCCAACACATCAAACAGTGACGAAAATATAAAATTCGACATAAAAATTTGTATCACTAAGAAAACACATACTCCGGACAATAAGAATAAGTTACATGACTTATTTAAGATGAATATCTTGGCTTCATAAATTGACTATAATGCTTCGCAGTTTACCCACTATGTAAGGCACATTCAAATTTTACATTATCGTTTAGCATTTTATGCGTAGTATATGATCTATAATGTGTAACTTGCGACCGACTTATAGACCCCAACGTTACATTTCTAATACATTTTTCAAAATTAATTGGATTAGATATTTAAATTAAAAATGGACTAAAAATTTAACTTCATCGTTATTTTTATTTGGATAAATGTATCTTTTAATACCTATATATTGGCTATTAACTGTATTTTTTAACAGAGAAAATTTGTTTAATATTCTAAGATGCGATAATTAATTTTCACCCATTAAGTAGGCATCCCGTCATTAGATACCTTCTCATGCGTGACTCATTACAATTGATTAAATTGCAAGGGAAGTAGTCTTATGTAAAGTAGAAATATTCCGATATAGTCAGACGATATACTTCAAATTAACATCAATAAAATAAAAATATTCACATTCGATTCCAATAAATGACACAACTTAAATTGTGCTAGATAGTTTTCGAAAATATAAATGAAATGGAATCTACAGATGATTGGTTTTCAGTTTATCATAACGGCATTTACTGTTATTTATAACACAATATCTAAATATTGAAGGATTTTCGAAACTTTAACAATCTTCATTTTGAACGTTATTAAAATTTTAGATTGAAAGACTGTTAAATTCTAATCTAGAATTTTACACACATATAGCACCAGTGTATGTACCTATTGCTAACACAGGTTTCCTAAAACGTATTTTGATTTCAACGTAAAATTGACAAATGTATTAGAAATTCAGAAGCACATTCAAAGTTTCAAATAATAAACAATCACTGAATTGAAAACAGGATTTGAAAAATCAATAACACACTGTTTCTGTACCATCTATATATTTATACTTCTAAACAATTTTAATAATTCTGAAAATCTATATCCTTTTCTTCTTTTATAAAAATAGTGAAATAAAAATAATATATAATTTGTATTAGATTATATAACAGTACTATCACATTTAATGTAATTTTTTTAGTTATATATAAATCAGCTTGTTCATTATTTTGAATTGCATTAAAATCTAAAGGATAAAGGACATAAATGATTCAATGTCTACTTCATATTGCAAAAACTAAAAAATCAAAACCGCGAAAGCAAATAAATATAAAACGCATCTCATACGATACGTGCTGTTGTAAATTCATGAAAATTAAAAAATTTTTTTTTTGTAAAACGTGCTTAATCGTAAATACTCTTTTTGTGTAAATTGTTATTAACTTATGTCAAATAGATTTGTTATAATTGTTTTACAAACATTTTATTTTTTCAAAATTCTGAAATTTTAATATTCGAACAACAGGCTTGCATCAATATGTTACAATTGAAAGTAGGATAGTAGAACGATTTAAAAAATAAATATATTGTTTTATTTCGATGAAAAAACTATTCCATCTTATAATAAATGTGGTAGATTAAGATAAACAAAGATATTAATTGCCCTTGACTCTAATATTACTTATTTTATGCTGTAAGAAATCAGGATAATTTCTAATGCCATGTAAGATGATAAATGATACTGAAATAAAGGGTAATGACACAGTTTGCTTCCACGATAAATTTAGTATATAACAGTCTGCTAATTGAAAGCTTATATTGAAAAAGTATTATTGAATTAATAAGAAATACGAAATAATCATTAAATGAGATAGAAGAACAATCTACTATAATAATACTGCATGTCGTCAATGCAGAGATTTTCGTTTTTTAGTTATTTCTTTAAGGGGATTCCATACTCAATTATTGATGATTAATTAATAAAAAAGTATAACGGTATGTGAAAAAATAAGAGAAGAGGCGTCTACGTTTATACATAATCTAACTGTGTGCTGATTTTTAGATTAAAATATTATTGCGTTTTCGAGAAAAGTCTTACCAAAAATATCAAATCTTTTCACCTCGTTGAGGTTAGTTTCACATTTTTGGTAAAACTTTTCTCGAAAACGTAATAATATTTCAATTTCAAATTCAGCACATAATTAGATTATTGACAAACAAAGGCGCTTCTTCTCTAATTTTGTCACATACTTTTTTATTTACAAATGTATTACTGATAATCGCGATTACCGATAAGCTAGAGAAGATAAATATTGACTATAACACCCCGTTAAAGGATAATTTTCAAGTTGCTATTCCCATTTTCAAACGTGAATTATTACTTTCCGAAATTATGAAATCAATTATGCGATAAAGTGAATATAACTTGCTATTCTATCACGACAAATAAGTATGTCAAAAAATGAAAAAAATAAGATACACGTGTTCAGTTTTCTATCATAAATGGTCTGGAGCCTTGGTATACATAAATGAATACGCATTGGATCTAATAGTTGAACTATGGATTTAATAAAATGTTCCGATTCTTGGTCGCCATTTTAAAGACACCATTAAATAAAAACATTTTCATTAGTATTCCTGAAATTCGATTACCAAACCATTAGAATGGCGCATAATGATATATTTTGTTTTAATTTTGTAATATATAATGTAATTGAGTTAGATCAATCACTCATATTAACATAACATAAAACAAAATTAAACAATATCTTTAGAAAATTGAAAGGAAAAGTTATCTGTATAAAAAAGAAATTAAAATTGAAGTATTCTTTGGATACACCATGAAATATATTTTATAAAATATCTATGTATAATATTAAAAATATAGTTCAAATTTTATTTTTAAGAAAAGTTATAAATATTGAAGTTTTAAGTATAATTAATTTAATTTTACAAAGATTAAGCTGCTGAATTATTACTACTATTACACAAAACAATGTACAAAAACACAATATTTCTATTCGAATATGTTTTAGAGAAATATAAACATAAAAATAGGTACTGCAAATTATAAGAAATTACAAAAGAAAAAAAGGTAAATAGAAATTAGGTTGTTTACTTTATAAAATTAATCAAATCCGTATAATGATTCATCATTCTGCGAATCTTCGAAGCTATTCGGAAATATTCGCAGAGACACGCAAATTTAAGGAAAAAAAAGTGAAACGAGACATTATCTTATTTAATTGGTAACGATGACTGGGTTATTTTATTATCTTTATGCGAGCTTTTCCGCGTGTAACGCTCGCTGGTAATATACGTATAACCGTATACATTGTATAATAAGGATCTCTCTCCTCATTCTCCTCTCTCCATCTTAAGGAATTTCTCTGGATTATTAATTGCGGCGTATATAATAGCGCATAATACATCGCCGTGTCTCGGATTGTTTACGAGTGTCCATTACAAAAACGGCAGCGCAAAAACGATTGAATAATCCGAGCCAACGTCAATCGGTTTTAGGAGGCCGCGAGGCAAGGGCTAAGCTTGATTCACTCACACACACACACACACACACAACTATGTCAGTTACTTTCTCCTCCACGCGCGGGACTCCGACTAATGGAGCCTTCGTAATTAGACACGAGTAACAGACACTCGCACGCACAAGCACACGCACACACACAGACAAAACGCTTATCTCGATTCTCGTCCTTCTTTCGCGCGCATCGTGTCCTAATTTTTCTCCTTTCTCGCTTACTTTTCCGAGTACCGCGCGCGTACTTTTTCGATATTTATTTATCCATACGATTCGTCCATTACGATGTTATAATTGTAAGATAACGTGATTTGTAGGCTTGTAAAAGAAAGCTTCCATCGAATATTTAAATATATGCATGTATCGAGTTTGAGTTAATTAAAATTTACATTAATGTCTGTTTACAAATTTACGACTTTTAATACGAATTTAAATTTCAAATTTTCAAAATGCCTCGCTATAGTTGTGTGTTAATATGTTACGGAAAGACGTAACCAAGATTTGGTGACGATTCCATCTGTTTTGTAATATATATTTCTAACGCTTTTAATCGGATCCATGATAATTCGCTCAATTATTTTATCTCAGTTTTATTAACAAAGAGCAATAATGTTTAAAGTTAAATTATACATGCAAGAAAAATAAATTATTGTATATTTCGTAATAATATATATAATGTACATTTCATAATTTTAAATAATTATAATCGTTAAAATTGATAGACCGCAATTGTATTAAAATATAATTACGCTGTTTTATAGTTTTGTAAATTAAACGGAACATGATTGTTGAACGTTTCTGTTATATAAATACATTTTGATTTGTACAAAAAGTCGGCTGGCTCAACTGTTAACTTGAATTGCAATATTTAATTATATTAGATCTATTAATCTAAGAAATAAAAAGAATATTTCACTGATTTTAATAATTCCTATTAGTTAAATCATGCTCGTTCTGCAATCTTCTTAGATTTCGTTTTTGTTTCACTTATTTTTAACATTATAACTAATATTTCAAATAATATTAAAATGTTTTAAATCAAAAACTATTTTATAAATAACTTACCTTTGAAGTAACTAAACAATCAACTTTCACTTTTATTTATCATGTTTATTATATTTCATAGTTAGTTAACTTAAATTATCCTAATTTTAAATTAAAAATTATTTTATACAATTAAATGATATTGTATATATGATTGGTATGTCTATTATCAAACTGCTAACATATGTATAATATCTTCGACATGCCTAATTTTGCCAATTTATATACATACGATGTTTTACTACGCCAACATTTAAGAAGGAACCGCTTTATGTTTTTACATGCTTCATAACATCCGCCCATCACTGTTTTTATAAGAGATTACGTAAAAAGTTGGCATATAAGAATTGTAATAATAGATCAACTCTACTTAAATTTCGTATGATCTACTTGTATTGTATTAAAATGTATATGCCAATGTAACGTAATAGAATGACAATGCTAAAACATGTTTCTACGGTGACATACTTAAGTTTTAATAATATAATACTTTTTTCATAATACAATCTAAATGCATTACAATTTCGTAAAAATATAATATTTTTCTATTTGTAAATATAGTCAAATCGTAATTAAAAGTATTTTTATTAGTTTTGTAACACACATTTTATGAGAACAAAAAAAATAATAATCCTTTCATGATAATCTGACATTTGAAACAAAAGGCGTTATTAAATAAATTAAATAAAAATAATACATTATCGATGTTACTCAAAGAAGTCAGTGTACGCTGACGAAAAAGAAGGTGAAAAAACTTATCGGTGTGAGAGTTTTTTTTTATCGTTCTCGTAATATCTCACGTAATTGAGGTCACTGTCATCGCTGACATAATGAGACAGGATGAGGTTGTGGTGAAATTTTTTTACGGTTACCGTTTTATGTATTTCGAAGATTTCATTAAAAATCTAGGGTATAGTCTAATTGATATTTGTCGAATTTTTCTAATTATGAATTAGAAAAAAAAACATTATTAAACAATTTGTATAGAAACATCTAGTGTTTAGAAAGTAAAAAAATTTCACATATATATTTCACAATATTTTATAACTTATATATTTAATTGCTTAATCGATTCGGATTTTAGTTCATCGAATGAGCAATCAATCAAAATTAACTAGATTTAATTAAAGGCAAATTGGCGTAACATAACACAGAGAGATCTATACCCGATGAATGAATATCATCTGATATATACGAATATGTACGAATCGATGCATTTTGCTAAATTAGTAATGACAAGATAAATGAAGTGCAGAAATTTTGTAACAATGCGCTTTTACAAAGAGAAAGTGATCTATTCATCATCATTCCTGAATATTCTAGAACAAAATATTGTGACTTATGATCACCGCTTACGTTCCACATTTCAGAGTATATATATTTGTGTGTGTGTGTGTGTGTGTGTACCTACATAACTATATAAGTACACCCGCTTTCTCAATAAAAAAAAGCGAATATCATTCGAAGGCATGTAATTATCGAGACCCCCTTTCGCGATTCCAGAAATAAGCGTAATTAGAAATTTAGCCAAGTTACATTAATCGAAGTTAGGTTACATTGACCGCTCGAGGAAAGTGAACATTTTCCATACACGTATATCTATAATTACATAGGTCTGTAGATTTACGCGAGTTGCGAGTCGAAATCAATTTTTCTCCACAACTCGGTAATAAATTAAAAGAAAAACAAAAGGAGGTCCTAGGGAAAAAGATTCGTGCTCGCGGCGCGTTAGTGAAAAACGACTCGATAAACAGTTCGTAGTTCTCGGTGCGGTCCCATCTATCCATATATGCATGAGAACGCGGCTTTCCTCGCTTATAAAACGTTATGTAAGCGCGTGCGCTCGGTTAGTGGAGCAGAAATAAGGAATGTCCATTTGTACGTGACGATTCGCGTCTTCTTTATTCGCAACCTCTCAACTATATGTATATGTATATACACATTTCCTTCGATGGAATGCACGTGGAATGACCAAAAGGAAGGGGCGAAAAAACTCGTCGATGCGGAAACAGGATTCCCGAGGTCGATATTACGAGTGCACTGGCACTCGAGTTGTTGTTCTCTCCTTCTACATTTATATATACATATATACACCCATGCATATGCGAAATATGTGCAAATCTGTTATTTATTAATGAACGTAATATACGCATCAAATACTTTTTACACTATATTTTTTTTATTTCGCTGTAAAATCCTTTGATGGAGTAATACAAAATTATTACTATTTACAGGAATATCTTTTTTTAATGTTAATTAAAACACAGTATATTTACAGCTACAAATATGCTGTTTTAATTATACTTGTGCTTGTATAAAATCGGTTGCTGATTTGGAAGAGAATTGTTTTTTGAAAGTGAAAAATGTTAAAAAATTGTAATTACGGAAAGCTAGTAATGTAAACAAAAATAACTCTTTCTTGTTGACCCACTTTGTTTGATAGTACAAAATAAATAGTTAATTTTCTTTTTGTAATACACGTTTGTTACGAAAAAACAGTAAAAAATGATTATTTTGCTTTAAACTTAATTTTAACAAATCAACAGAAAATTCTTTATTAAAAATATATAATTCATTTATTACTAACACTTTGAAAGTGTAAAAAATCAAAGTTTCAGAGTTTCAAATTCAAAAGTTTTAATCCTTGCCATCTAGTATATGTTCATGTAACATGATATTTAAAAATATCCCAATGAATAAGTTTTATTTACATTGACTTAATTGGTAGATTGTAATGCCTATTTTATAGATTTTATAAAAAATATTTATTAAATATTTCAGTAACTCTTTTATCGACAAAAAAATCACAAAACTGTTAGTATTTAAAATTTTAAATATTAATCTGATTATTAAGAAGTTAAGCAATGCCAAATTATTAGATAATATTTATTACTTATTAAATTTCAGATTAAGTAGATAAGTAATTATTTTATTCTCAAAAAATAAATTTAAAGTTTCACAGTAACAGCATGTATATAATGTAAATAATATATATTTATAATTAATTATATTTTTAATGTAGAGTAACATGCAGTAACGAGTTCAAAAAAGCATTGCTAAAATAATATTAAATGTTTCAATTGTTTCTTTTATGGTATGATTTTCTTTTAAATTCTCCTTTTGGTTTACTATTTAATGAGATAATCACGTAAGAAAACTCATATTTTGGTTCGATTCTGAGTATCTGCTGATTGATACAAACATCACTAAGGAATGTATTTTCAACAGGTGCTTTCTTTTCAAATGACATTGTATGACCTCCGTCGCTGATTAGAACTTAGTTATAGGAGCGTAAGGAGAGTATAACCTTAAAATTATAATAAAAAACCTCGTATTTTTCACATGATCTAAATTTTACATATACGAAAATTATAAAATTTGCATAAGTAAATAACTTATACTTGTATATAATTTTTGCGTAATCATTTTGCGCTTACTCTCAATTTTTTTCTTACGAAACTTCCAAAAAGTTAATATTTCGAAGACCTCGAAACTTCGATCCTTCGAAAATGTGCAGTTGTTTTCGTTTCTTTAAAGTTTTAAAAGGACCGAACTTTAAAAAAGGAAAAGTTTTACCAGATATATGTACAAAATTGAAAAATCATGAGAAATTTCAGTTTGAGAAAAACCGATGATTTACTTTTTTAACGTTACAAAGATTGAAATCCACATAAATGTATATGTAAATACGATTATGTATTTATGGACATTAGTAATATTATATGATAGACACGGATAGATGCGGTTGCAAAACTGGTTGTTTCCCCGCGGATTAGCAATATTAAATTCTACGATAAACCAATTATAACTTCCTGATATCGAAACTTATTTACGCGCTTCTAATTTGTTAATTTCCAAGGAAGCACTTTCGACAAAATTATGTGACAAATTATAGATCCACTTAAAGTAGTGCACGACTTAAACACTTTTCTCTATATAAATAGGTATAACCGTAAAGCGGAACCAAGATGGATCCCTAAAAGAAAAGTGGGCATGTCAGATAACAATCAGAGGGTATAATAAAAAGGCAAGGAGCCGTGTATCAGGTAGGTATACCTCGAGAAGGAGCTTACTCGAATCCCTTTTACGAAATAGTCCCTGTGGCGTATACGTTTCCGCGATTCGCTTTTGTTCGCGACACAGCAACAGTATCTGCAAAAGCAGCAGCATCAACTGTATAAGTTTCGCATATCGCGCGGAATCGCCGCAAACGTTTACCCCGCGTGCACGAAAGCAAGTCGCATTGTCTTTGAGCGTCGGGAAAAGGAAGATTGAATAGCTTCTTATAGAGTTCCTTGGGATACGCCCGTTCGTTTGACGCAGAATTGCAAAATGTTTATTCCGTCCCGGTTACGACGCGCCAGAAACCACCTGCGGAAAAATTCGCGCCATGTGTACATGTATATATACGTGTATACGCGCGGTGAGAATGTGCGTGCGGAGAACTTTATTGTGTCGCGCTCAGATCGCGCTAACGTATTCCTTCGAGAGAATATTCAGCGAGTTTTCTAACTGAGATATCACTTGATGAATTTGATAATATATACATATAACTATGCACCTATCGTCATTTTATGCGAACTATACTTTTTTAATTAATATAATTTGTAATTTATTTATTTAACATAAATAAATAGTTTGTTAAAATGTTTTTAAAAATTGTATTGTATCAAGGTGTACCTCAATAAATAGAATCCTATAGGAAAAGGTAAAAACGCAAGCAAAGTTATTAAATTATAAGATAACAAAAATAAAAATTATTATTGTGACGTCTGTATACAGGAGCATAAGATTTAGTGGTCCACGCCTCTTAAATTAAAAGCCACAATAAATACTTTAACGTAACATTTTTTATCCTATTTACATATATACTTCACCTCGTTTTTTATAAAAATAATAAAGCACATAACGATATTACACGGGTATTTCCCAAACCATCGAATAACTTACGCTAGCAAAATAAATATGATCCAATATATACACAAATCTCAAGTTTAACCGGTTGTACGATTATCCTGTATCCATGTACATATAAATCATTGTTTTACGGGCAACGAAATCAAAACAAGTATTTAAGCTAGTAGGTCAAAAAATGACTAGCATATCCTACAAATCATAGGTACAAGTATCCGAATATCTTAAACTGTAAGGGAGTCCGGACAAGGCGGCACTGCTAAAAAACAAAGATTGTTTAAAAAAGACAATCAACAAAATTTATAAACAAATCATATATTTCGGGAATTCTCTTCTAAAGTACAACTATATTATTGAAATTCAAATCAGTTTATATAGAATAACAAAAAAAACCATTTTTGTTTTGGACTAATCAAAATAGGATACTATTGATTTCTTTATATTCATTATGAGCAAAATTTTCCAATTTACTTGAATTTTCTACATTACATATGATTTAAAAACTTGTGTACTATTAATTACACGTGTAACAATACATTTGTCATAAAGAGTATGTAAAATTGTTTATTCGTACATAGATATCATAATTCACATTGATAAAATATTGATTGGTCTCCAAGCATTTTCAAATTTCGATTATATTCGAGGTCTAACCGTTGCAGACGCCCCATGTTGTAACGTAAACATTCCCATTATCTATTATTTCGCTTCCCCCCACTTTAAATTTTCTGCCATCCATAGTAATATTCAAGGCAATTTGAAATTGCTTCTAGCTCGAGCTTCTTCATCATAAGGCGCCCACCCGAAAAAATTTCAAATTAACCAATTGAGTAACAACTGTCGATAAAGAAAGAATAAATATGCACGCCCATTGACGCAAAACGTAGAGACGAGATTTTCTTGGTTTTATTATGGCGTGGAATCGGTTAGCCCGTATAACGAGTCGGTCTGTCCGCCGGTGAAACTTTGTATAAACGTGGATAATATCATGGGATTACGGTGTGCGCGCAATATCTCGTCGAAAGATCGCTGCGCGCGCGAGCTCGCGCATTGCGCCTCTGCGTTACTGAAAAACGTGATTTTCTCATCGCTGTTATTACGACAGGAATGTGGGTAGCTTTCGTGTATATACGAGTTCTATAGTTATACCAAGGACTTTTTGTTTTGTCAAAAGTTACGCGCCCAGACTTACGCAGTCGTGCTCGCCCCGAATTTTTTGCACAATGATGATTTTCACAAATTCAAGTACAATCTTTTATGAAAGTACACCTTAGGAATGTTGCTTTTACTGGTATCTACCGATTCGCGTTACAAAATTTAGAAATTCCGAATTTCGTTCGACGCCTATATAGAGCTGAAGAATATTGAAATATTGCACCATGGACACAACCACCTCGTAATTTTCAGTATAATCCGTTGATTAATATAGCATTACGTTTAATTATAGTGATTGAAATGGTAGGCTATATGTTGTACTCGCTAAAATTCAAAACAAAGTGGCATACAAAATTAAACAGCATTTTATTAAAATTTTAATTTTAATCGATCTCTTCCAGAGTACGTGTTCTCTTGCATAAAAAATTAAACATATTCGGAAATTTGTTGCATTATAAAAAATCACTTCAGCTAAATTATTTTGAAAAGATTACCCTTAACCAAGGCTTGAATCGGGCTGTGTTAATATTATGTCATTATTTCTCTGCGAACTAGTGCGCAATGATGTAAAACACCTATGTTTATGTAAAAAAGCATGATACGCGAAATTTAAAGGTAATTAATTACGTCGCGTCACAACTTTTCTCGTTAAGTATTATTTAATACTATAATGATATTAAATTAAACATTAAGTTCCACTAAACTGCGCATTAAAAGTTCCCCGAAAATATAATATAATCTTTAAATAATTATTTTTTAAATGTTTTTTATCGACGAGAGATATTGGAACAAATTTAAATGTGTAAAGTGTCTTGCAGATAACAGTTTTAAATGCAATTTATCGGCTTTAATTATAAAATTACTAGTAATTGTTAAACAAATCAAGTTAAAATAATTAACTTGATGAAAGGCCATCAATTAGTATTTAGATTAATTATTTCATCTGGTTTGTGAAATATCGAAACATAATTATATAGGAATAGAAATTCCAAACAGAATGAATTGGAACAGAATCTCCTTTGCAAAAATAAGTAAAAAAAATACAGTTTACTATGTTCACATACAATATATCAAATTAAATAGTGCATTAAATCAGACAAAACATAACTATTGTTAAGAGACTTGGGTGACATTTAGTTAACTTTTCACGATTTTATTGATTACTGTAGATGGTAAGAAGAAAGTCGCAAAACGTTGACGCGCGTATGTGCGATTAGATAATATTCTGAGGTGCAATAAAATACTGTGATCTGGCCAAATCCTTTTGATACACAGTGTAAATAAAATAAAGAAGTAAAATTTCTTATTCATTACGTTTAACCGAGCGGATCAAAGTTATTTATAATTTTTAACGACGCTGTATAGAATATGCGGAAGCGTAACATAATGTCATAAATATATTATTGTCGTTATCATTTTTGGTCCATGTTAAAATTCACGTGCGAAATGATAAGCGTAGGCGTGAAACAGTTTGTTTCGTGACTGAAATTGTTACTTCAATAGGTCCATAGAATATAATATTTATAGAATTTTTTGAAACTTTCTGACACAAAATTAATAAATATCTGGTATACACTTGTATAGTGTACAGGCTAAAGGATCGCGATCGATAATCCGAACTTAAATATTCCATAAAAATAAGTCAAAACACTTTCGTGTCGCATATAATATATTTCTATTTAAAAATGAATCAGGAAGCGAGTAAAGCAATGTTCGGAAGTATATTCGTTAAGGTTTATATAACCGACGTATATAATTTATAGTCCGCAGCATGTTTATACATATAATTTTTTTATTTTTCAATGAACCGTAATGCAGCTTTCGAACATATAGATCGGCTTTCGATTATAAGCTACTGCTATTCATATTTGCTCTCCGTGTACCGCACACACAAGAATGTTCATCCGGATATTTAGCGTCAAATGACACCAACCGCACTTTCTTTCGTAAGCATTGAAAATACACTTCCTCGCGCGACTTATTTTTAGACAAAAGATATTACATTTCAATCGGGATTACTTATGCAATGGCAATGATATATGACTAATTTTCTTTTGTAATTATAACTTTGCGCGTGAAATCTATATACGCACGCGTACATACGTATACAAATAAGTGCACTGAAATTCCAAACATTTTCACGCTAAGATAAAACAACGTTTGTATATGTACAAGTATGCAAACTAGAAAGTTTCAAAACGTATAACTAAATCCCGCGAAAAGATAATCATAACAAAGTCAAAGCGACTGAAAACTTGAACATTTATTTTTTTTTAAAATACTGCATAAAAAAACTAGCATCTCACGCGTCAACTCCAATTAGCCAATCTCTTTCTCTCTGTAGGCGCGAAGAAGTGCCGCGGTGCTGTGTTACGCAATGTTCACGTTGTAGCTCGCGGTAAACGATCTCTAGATCGAGATTTTCACCTTTGATATCTGGCTCTATATTCGCTTAATGATTCTAGAGTGCCTTTTTTCTATAATTTACGGTTGTTTTTTTTAGAACTGCTATATGCGAGAGAAAAAGTTTGTTATTCCAATTATGATTATTAAAAGGAAGAAATGAATAAACATTGCTAGTTGGGAATGCTTCAGGTGACTATTACGATTAAATACGTTTAATGGAAATCCCCAAATTATGGGACTGTAATAAGCTTAATGATACTTCAATTAGTTATAATGGTTACTAAAATAATAATTAATCATTTACTAAACAATATTTTTTTTAGAAATATATAAATAGCAATAATTAACAAATTATGTACATTATAAATATAAATAGTTGAAAATAAAGGATTGTTTAAACTAATCTTCAATTACAAAATTATTGGAAGTACTTTATAATACCTTTATCACGCAGTATTGTAAATTATTTTATTTTATTTGGTTATCATGTACGCAAGGTAATTTTTAATAAATTCTTACAATTTATATCAATTTAAAAATAATGAAATATACTTGCTTATGAAGAAACTTCTTTTACGATCATTTCATTAACGAATAAATGCAGTAAATGATTAAAATGAAATCAGAGCCTAAAAGTATTTGCAATTAATAAATGTACAATTATCATGTCGTAATAACAACCATTATAAACGTTAGTTATTAAATATAATTTTATAATTAACCAGTCAAATCGGAATATCTATGGTAAATTACGGCAGTAAATAAAAAAAGTAACGTTGTATGCATCAAATTTTGACAATTAAATGTATATACATATGCGTAAACGATAACTCGCGGAACGTAGCGATTTAAACTAGATCACGTTAAATGCTAGAAATGGTCTTTCTAGGTTCGTTACTCGTGTGTTTATGATCTTAATTTTATGCGCGCACAAGATATTACGACGATATAATACATATGTGCGTTCAACATTGCGCAATTAAAGGCTTAATGGTGTTTCAAGGTTCTTTAGGTGTTTTTCTTTTCTTTTTTTCATACTAAGATTATTTCATATGCCTCGTTTTTATGTGATGGGTGATACTCTGGTATTAGAAATGTAAACAAAACGAAATGCAACAAGAATTGCGTAATTTAATTATTGAAATGTGTACGTGTACATATATAACGCGATAGATTATATTAACCTTTTCATAACTGTAAGATATATTGTTTTTAAAAGGTTACAATTTAGTCAGTTGGTATTTTCGAAATGATAATTCTACGTAATTAACTTTTTTTCGATTTATGCGTAATACATCGTATTGATTATCAATCTGTAATTGGACCTTTTTTTTCTTTAAAGTGTGTAGTAACCGTAGATAATTCAACCTTTGTGGTCAGTTGATCGTTTCGTGAAGCTGAAATTCTACAAAAGGATAATTGTCAAGACAGCTTCTATTTTTTACTTCAAAATAACATAATTAACTCATTTGCTGAAAAGTGTAAGGAAATATTCATATTCCTTTTCGAAATAATCTTTTTTGTATACAATTCGTAATAAAAGGAAAACCCACTTGAATTTACCAATTTTTTTTTTTGATGTCACAAGAAATCAATTGATGTATTTTTATTTAATTTGTTACGAAGTTGTTATTTAACTATTTTAAAAAATACATTCAATTTTATTATTACTAAGCCATATCACGTTGACAAATCTTAAAAAGTTGTTCTACTGTATGGGTACACTGCAACTGGCTTCCAAAAAGTCGAAAAACCACTTTCGAAAATGATTTTCATATTGTAGTATCTTGAATAAATCCACATCTGATTTCTTCAGGTCAATGTAAGAAACGCTAAAATCTAACATATGCTAACGATTTCCATTTGCGCATAAATTATTTGTATTTACGTTATTATATACAGTCATACTTATTAGTTGATGCTGCATTCGATTCATTTATTATATATACCGTGTTACACATAAGAGACATATTTTTCAAGCAAAATTAAATATCGTACACTGTAAGTGGAAACTAGATTATAATAATCTAGTAAAATATTCATCAATATTAAAAAATGTTCACTATCGATCGAATATTAAAAATTAAATGAGTTTTATAATTATGATTATGAGACAGTACTTGAAATTTATTACATTATAATAACTTAAATAAAAGAATAAAATTGTCTTTTTTCGATTTGTTAAAATATAATAAATCTAATTACATTCTAACAATTCATTAATATCGGCTCTCAAGCCTGCATCAGCAAAGTATCGACAAACTTTGTGCCGAAGCCCTCATTACCGGGACAATTATCCCTCAAGGAAAAAGAGACAAAAGAAAGAGAGAAAAAAAGTAGTAAAAGAGGTGGGTGGAGGGAGAGAAGGGGGAGGTGGTGGAGGAAGGGGGGAGGGGGGAGGGGGAGGACAAAAAGAAAGATGGAAGATTCCACGTTAATTGAGCGTCGAAATTGACGATCTCTCACGCGCCTGCCCACGAGGAACTCGTATCGCGACGTTGATAATCAAAATTCCTAGCGAGCGGCGCGCGACTCGGTATCGCAACTATCGAGCCACACGGCGAGGAAAGTGACGTTTACACGTGTGCCAACGCAGCCATGGGATTTTGCAAGTCTTGAGAGCTTCGACGACAACTTCGTTCTATTGGTTGCGCGGCCTAACGACCGCATCGATCGCCTTGTGTTTTTTCTCCTCCTCGATTCTCCTCCTCTCGCAGCACCGAGATTTTGACGAAGTTTCTCCAAGTTCGGAAAACCTATACTTCTTGCTAGGGTTCGCCCTGCAAAGGCGAGCTTAACACGGGAGCCCATCCTCTTTTTCTATCAGGTACCGGTGTTTGTTTCCGAAACAACGAAATGTTCTTTCTCGACGGCTTCTTTTAACTTTATTCAATAATTGCCTGAGTTAACAGGATTATTTCAAAGGCATTTCTTTGTTTGTTGTATTTCAGGAAGACGATTGTTTAAATAACTATTTCCACTAGACAGTCAGACCAGAATCGTCGATTGATATACGTAAAGTAGCGCAGCGTGTATTTAATCTTCTATACAAATAATTTTGCATATCATTTTCAACGGGACAAATCGCAGTGCAAACGTGTCCGGTATTATGGGGATTTGTAAAGTATCAAGATTTTGAAAGTACTACAAAAAAGGATTTACAACTGCAACGCAATAAATGCAGTTATACCAAGGTTACCAAGATCACTGAAGCCTACGAAGATGTGAATAATTCAATTGAATTTGAATATTAGGACATAACTGTCGGTTTACCAATAAAGAAGAATTACGACCGTTACAAAATAAGTGACGAAAATTTGAATGGATAATAGCAAGGAAGCTTATGTGTACCTTACCGGCGATATATTTTGTTATAATTACAAAACGTAGTACCGTTTTCTATATAGCCAGTATATGCAGAAAATATAAATTGAATACATAGTTATAAATGTGTAGAATATTCTATTTTTAAAATATAAAATATTACTTTAAAGCAATGTGCGGTGTCATACGTATTTTGCAAATAAACTTGACATTCACAGTGTATTCATTTTTTAAGAGTCACAAAATAAACATAGGAATCAGCAATTAAAGAAGCACATAATAAATTTTGCAAGAAAAAAAATATAGCCTTTTAAATACAATAGGAAGTTTATTTTTATATTCATTTTATCTGAACGTAATTGAACTTTTTTTTTTCTTGAAAATGTTTAGGCAGAGTTACAAACGATACTTCTAAGATAAGAGTTTTTAGATTTATGTAAAAAATAATAGTTCGTCGTTAGGTAAATCCAATAAATAAGATCATGAAAAATCGTCATTGAGGCTCTATAATCTTCCTATAAACAAAAATAAATATTAAAAATATAATAAAACAACATTTAATACATTAAAACCTGAAAAATGTCTATTCAATAAATAATTTTAAAACGCTATTGTAAAAATTAATTAAGCACTGAAGTAAGTAGCTTTGTAGGTTTATGGCTAGAAAAATTAGTTTATAAAGTAAATTTTATTTTATGTACTAAAAACATTTTAGATTGACATTATGAAAAGACATTTAAAGAGAAATTTTAGTTATAGTCATAGAGTCGTACGTAGTCGTCAGTCAATATCATAGCTTATAAATCGTTATTAATACATATTAGTTAACATTCGTAAAAACAATCACATTTAATATTATTTATATAATTATAATTAATATATAATAAATTATATATCGTTTATAACATATTAAGAGTAAAATATTATATTATATAAATGTTATACGCTTATTATATACAGGAAGACATTTCATTTATATGAAGTAAACAAATTTCCAAGTAAATAGCATTTGCTCCAGCATTTGGAAGCTTAATTAATATATATTTCATGAATTTTAGAGTAGAAATACTATTTAAAATGAAATTATTTAAATTCCGTGTAAACCTTTTGTAGCATAAACAAAATCGTACGTAAAAACAATGATGATCGATTAATATAATTTACCTGCTTGTTTACTTAATATTGTACTCTACATTAAACTTGTAAACTATAAGTATACGATAATAAATATAATTTTACGAATAAAACTTTTACCATTTGTGATTAGAGTTGTTCTGCCACCTGTTGTACAGCTAAAGCTGAGCCTTCTTTTACTACACGCACCAACACTTTGCGTGTTTTCCGCGCAAGTTTTTATTATAGAGGTTTATTTCAATTATTTATGTGTGAACGCTTCGGGTTTCAGGCGCGAGCATTATACGAATTGCAATAAAAAATTAATAATCTTTAGAGATCCGCAACATTATTTTTATTAAACATTTTCACACTTACAACTTATATAGGTCTTTGAAAAATGCTCACGAGTGCAAAACACTGTTAAATATTAAATAACTTTTGTCAATTTAACGTTTATCCCGCTTACTGTACATCAAAACTTTTTGTAATTTAATCTACATTCTTAAAGAATATAATTTATTGATAATAACAATTTACAAATAGTAACAAGCTTATAATAATTTTTTTTATACTTATTATAATTGATGAATAGTTGCTATCAACTTGTTTTGTAGCTTTTAGCATTTTCAAAGATATTAATACAGAGAATTTCCGCACGTGACTTGTATATTGGCAATAGCTAGCCAACACGCTGATTAAATGATGCGTACGTTTAGACTCTGATGTATGATATTTAACGATTTGAAAAACCCTATAGGAATTATTAATATAAGTACATAGATAATACATTTTCAAAATATAAACAACTAAAATATAATGTACAATCAAGATATAATAAAATGTAATTCTCTTTTTAAAACGGGATGTAATTACAGTATTTCCTGAACATCATAATTGTAATGCTCGGTGAAGTTGACGCAATGAAACTATAAACACGACGTAAAACTTGGTACGCGTGCGTTCACCGCACACCTTATACGCACAGTACCCTCACGTTCTTACGAGAAAATCATACAAGGAACCCTTCCTTTAATTAATCGAACCATAGGGTTGCGTCGCTCCGGCGGCTTAATTAAGACCATGATTTATTAACGATGCGCTTCGTTATCCGTACTGGATTATTTCGGGCTTTTTCGCAAAAGCTCGCGAGCGGGGGCGCGTACGCAAATTGTTATAACTTTGGGTAATGAACGCGATTGTCGTCGAGCGATGGGGCCTCGTTATACTCGCAAAATAATGCGGGACCGAATCTAATGAAAGTCGCGAAAATATTCGCCAAGCGAAAAGCTACCATGATACTTTATACGGCTGCGTAATTGCTATTATGAGGGAATTGCCATTAGGGATGACGGTGATTGAAAATAATTGTTTGAACGTATACCTACTGCGCTCATGCGAAACGGTGAATCAGAATATATTCGACGGTGTATATATATATATATATAGGTATATACCGGTACCGAAAATTAATGTTTTAAATATGAACTAATGGTGTAAAACCAAATCAGTCTTTTGCACATTTCAAGCTTTTATCAAATGCAACACAATTTAAACGAATTCCGATTAGTGTAATCCATTTTTTCAAATACAATTATTTATACATCAATAACTTTAAACTGTTGACTTACAAGGAAGGTATCACATCTCCAGAAATCGGATCTTCAACAAAAGTTGTAAAATATGTTTACTACTAAAAAAATGTAAATAAACCCGGAATTTTAGACCCTAACGCTCTTTTTTACAATAGATATAAGCAAATATTGAAAAATTTTACCAAAAAAACCTTTGACTTTAATCGCTTATAACTCGAAAACAAAAACTTAAATATCTTGATTTGTTCTAATGTTATGCAAAAAGAAAAATAAGAAGAAAATTTGACCTAAAAATCATTAAATTTTTAACATCACTTAAAACGAAATCAAGATATTTGAACTTTTTTTCAAATCCAATCCAATCTAGTCGCTCTGAGCTTTCTTTCAACGTTGGGTTTAAGTATATATTTTTATTTGTTTTCGAGTTATAAGCGATTAAAGTCAAGGTTCTTTTTGGCGAAATTTGCTTTCGATTGGTCCGAAATTAGCTTTCTTCATATATTTTTATAATAGTAAACATTTCCTAGAGTTTGGTAAGAATCCATTTCCCGGAGTTGGAATACTCTCCTAATTAGCATAGAAACAATGCAAGTGAAGATAATATGTAGTCAATTGACTTCATTTTATTTATAAAAATTTTTTAATTTATTTGTGTGGAAAAGTTTACTAATACAATCTAAAAAATATTCTTAATATACATAATGCTATGTCGACTATTTTCCAATTTTTTACGCGATAATTAATATATTTATCGTTATTTCAGCTTAGAGTATAAAATATCGTGTAGCATTTTATCACGCATGATCCACGGTAAAGTCCACGTATTGGAGTAAATAAAGTAACTCTTAAATAAAAAGGCGCAAGTCCTGCCTAATCTTAACTCAGCTTATAATAATATTACATAATATATAATGTCATATAATGCATACTATTATCTATTTACAATAAATTATCTAATTAGAAAGTACATAAATAATGTAAATATTATAACTTAATGTTACACTCACATATATTTGTACATGTTCATTACCGATTGAAAATTTCACGAAACTTATATGGATTTGTAGTAAATAATTATATGATTTGAACAAAATTTTCTTCCACACGATCGTTTGCTATACTTAATATGCAAGTACAAATTCTATATGTGGATTTTCAATATTCCACTTTTTAAGCACTTCAGACGATATACAATAATTTATTCAGCATTAATTCAAATTAATACGTGATATGAATTTTTTGTTATTGGTTAATACATAAATTTGTATACAGCAAATATAAACGTTAATTTTGAACTTTTAATTAAATAGCAAATGAACTTTTTATTATGATAAATCTTATTCATCGGGGAATCTCTAAATGGCAATTATTATACTTATATATTATTATTAAGCAAGTATAATATTCTTAACTTTATAGATTATAAATTATACTACATTCTACGAAAATTTGTTGGAAATTAAATCGCTTATCGAAAATAATGAACAAACTATTTTCAGATTGAATATAAATAAAACAATTTTTTAATTAAATATTAATGAAATAGTAAGTGACGAAAAGTGGCATATAGTCGACTTCGTCGATATTATTTCTATTAAGATTTTAAAAGCATACCTTTTGTGCGAGCCACCATATATATTAAAGAATTCATTTTATTCATTAAACAATGGTTGATAATATTTTTTTAAAACTAAAGTTAATAATTTGATTTTTGCATAAAAATTATTCGAAACCGAGCTCTTATTACATTGCTCCTATTTACATTTATTACATTTATTATAAATCTATTGACGTTTGTCAAAAGTGATAATAACTGTTATTATAAGCGTAAGAATCTAAACTAAATAACACTTTGCTAGTCGAAATAAAAATAAATAAATAAATAAATACTCTTACAAAACTCTAAATTTTAAAAATATTTCAAATAATACATAAATCCATCATGATTCTTTTTATTGGAAAACTAATGAAATGGTGCCTTGGTCTTTATATATCCTAGTCCCTAAATTATTCTGTATTTCTAATTGATAATATATAACATTGTTTAAATAAAAGATTCATTTCTCAATACAACCATCTTCAAATAAGTCTTGAAAATGAAAGATTTAAACGAGAATTAGTTACCGTTTTTTAACAATTTATTAAGAAGACTAATGAATATGATCGATATTCAGAGGTTCTCAATTATGTTAAAACGAATAATTTATTGATATTAATATACTAAAATATACATCGCATTAATTTTTTTAAAATATATAGAATTATGAATAAAATAACCAATAATTAGACAGAAAATCATTAGTAAAATTAATAAGAAAAAAATATTAAGTACATGATTTTGTAATAAGATAATATCTATAATTATAATGAAACCTGCGTTAACACAAAATAATTATTAATGTCCCATAAATAAATAAAAATCGAAAAAATTAAAGAAACTCTGACCTCACAGAAATACTGGAGAAACACTCTTTTTGTATTAATATTACGTAGCTATCTCAATTCCTTTCAGGTAAGTTATTAAATTTAATTCCCGCAAATAGTAAAACATCACCTTTTCAAAACTTATATATACTTTATATTATAGCAGGTGGATTTTCCATCATGCAATGCAATTTTTCCGCAAACCAACGTATTTTTCAGTTATTATAGTTAATAGCACATTCGCGTTGTAAAAAGTAGAATTGACAATGAGCTATAGTTTTTTTATCACAAGCGTAGATCAAGAATAGTAAAACATCCTATATGTACAAATTTTTATTTTTTTTTGTTTGCATATAAAGTAGAAATATAAATTTTTAATTAAAAATTATAATAAAACGCTCGATTGCAAACGAATAAATGATAAATACGTCGATACTCGTACATCTGTTAATAAATGGTTTTATCCGTTCAAAAATGATTTTATCCGGAAAACTGCTTTTATAGGTGCGGTTGTAAAGACGTTTTTTTAAAAGAAAATTTAGAAACGGAGAACGCATGAGAAGTCATCGAGTAAGTGAGACGGTGCAGGTTGGCCGCCAAAAATTTCCCAAGCCCGCAGTGAATAAAAAAAGGAAGGTCCCTCGCGAGAGTCGCGGAGAAAAGGAGGAACGAGGACGCTTGGATGCAGAGGACAAAGGAGAAAACGGCCGCGCGCATCCTCCACCACCTTTGCTACCGGCGCGACTACTTGCGGGCTCGCGGCGGCTGCCTCGGCGTTCCTTATAAAAGCCGAGGGTAGGCCACGTGAGAAGTCAGTGTGCTCACTGCCAACTAGCATGGACGGCAAACTGAAAGTGAGTATTGTAGCCTGCACGCGCCTGCTAAAAGTGAGAGTTAGCCGCGAAAATCGAGCCGATCACTCCGCAGCTCCTCTTCTAAGCGCTTTCTTCACCGCGGACGTGTTTAATTTACTTTTACAAACGCACTCCTAATTAATTGGTTATTTTCGTCCATTTCAATAACCGACCAAAATTAATAATTAATAAAGCTACTTACGTTATTCATTTCATTTATTTTTTACAGGACACACACGTTGTTAATTATCTCAAGTGTCGCGTATTTGAAAAAAAAAATGTCAGACAAGTGTCGGATTGTAGTAGAGTATATAGACATCGTATAGGTTACTAGATCGGTCGCCTCGAGGCTTTTACTTCACCGACACCTAATCTTGCACAACATTCGTAATGCTCGAAAATTTATTCACGCCACGAGTAACACATTTATAGGCAATAAAATTCTAGTCATACTTCATCATTTAAGTTAATGGATCATAATTCGTGACATAATTTAAAGAAATTAAGTGCAATCATGAAATATATAACGAGATTAATATAATATTTAATTGATATCTTGGCATATTCATAAAATTATACGACATTCGTTCGTGGTCGATAAAGATGTTGTATAAAGAATGTTTACATTAGGACGTATACGTCTGGTTCGAGAATAACTCAGTGACTAAAGTAATAAAATGGTTTAATCGATAACGTATTCCAGGCTCTGTTATTCCTCGGCCTTTTGGTGCTCGCACGAGCAGAGGAGGCGAAGAAGGAGGCTGCGAAGGAGCCCGTCGCTGCCGAAGCCAAGAAGTCCGACGAGAAGTCGAAGCGTGGCTTGGAGCTGAGCCTCGGCGACCACTACGGATTCGGAGATCTGGACGGTCTCGGTGGCGGTTTCGGTGGCGGTCTCGAGTTGGGTGGTCTGCACGGCCACGAGCACATCTCCCACGACCACATCAAGGCTGTGACCATCACCAAGCACGTCCCGGTACTCCAGCCGTACCCCGTTCACGTTGAGAAGCACGTACCTTACCCCGTGAAGGTGCCCATCAAAGTCCCCGTTGACCGACCTTACCCAGTCCATGTGCCCCAGCCCTACCCAGTCATCCACGAGAAGCACATCGCCGTCCCCGTTGAGAAGCCTGTGCCGTACCCCGTCAAAGTCCCCGTCAAGGTATGTTGACAAATTTTTTTTCTTTACTTACGAATTTAATCCTAGCGCTGTTTATATTCGGTAGAGAGTTAACTGAAATTAACACACATACTCTTTGAGCAATCGCATTTATTGTTATTAGTTTTTAAATCATGCACTGACTTTAATATTAAATATTTTATTAATTAAGGCGAAAATTACTATTTTTAAATAATAAATACATACATTACATTTTACTTCACAAATGCAACTGCAACATACGCAATTTAAGCACTTACCTGTAAATTTACCTACAGTAAACTTACTTAATTATTAGTTTAGAAAATAATTATGTTCATAACTTTACACGATTTTTAAAATATAAAAACAATAACAGTTTGTATTTGAAAATATTGAATGATATTAAGACAATCTAGTAATGTCAAAATAGATTGTTGCTTGTACGCAGATTGTAGTAAATATATATATAAATTTTCTGACATAAAATATTTAAAAAATTCAATTTTTTGAAAGACATTTTTAATCTATATTTCAAAGTAATTATTTTTTGAATTCCACTTTGATCGTTAAGAAAAAAAAACATTTATTTTTTTAGTTTATTTTGGATCGAATCTACGTAAACTTATAAAACAAAATCATCAATTGACAACTACTTGACATCGATATTGTGTTGAGCAACTGTATGATTATGTCGTTTATATGTTACCAATATGCATGCTTTAAAGAATATTATAAATGATTAAGTAGATGTTAAAATTGTTTGAAATTGAATTTGTGTAGGTACCCGTGAAGGTTCCCTATGAAGTTAAGGTCCCCGTCAAAGTCCCCGTTGAGGTCCACAAGCCAGTACCTTACCCAGTTAAGGTACCCGTCGTCGTGAAGGAGCCCTACCCAGTCTACATCAAAGAGCATCATGATCATCATGGTTTAGACTTTGGTCATGGATACTACCACTAATTATTCGAAATTTTTTTTAATTGATATGACGATCTCAAGAGTGATGTATTAAATTGTAAATTTTTTGACAGCAAAAAAGTGCTGGTCACCTCCCCCTTTCTCTAATCGTTGAGATGCCGATAACGTTAATATTGGCTACGTTCGTACGTAGAGCCGAGCTTGTAAAAAACGAATGAACTTTTTGATGTCGAAAAAGTATTGTAGAGAAGGAAATACGAAATAATGTACGTATCGTACGCAGGTATGCGATTTTTTTACATGTGCATGTGAATAAAGTCTATTTTTTTACGAAAATGTATATCGTACGATCTGTTTATTTCGCAACACAAAACCTGAAACCTGAATGTTACGAGCTCAAAAAACCCGTTTATCTATCCTATCGATAGACTGTTGTTTTTTTCTTTCGTGCAAGTACTCAAACAATATTAATTAAGGGAATGTCAATATTAAATATTCATTCGTTACAAATTGCTTCGAGGAAAGACATTAGAATGGCAAGTTAACCTTGATGTCCGATTACCTATAACAAGTTTCATAAACCCAACGAGGAAAAAGGATCGATCATGTATGATTTTCACAACCGAAACTTTCAAATTTCGCAGTAAGTATATAGAACTTAAATTTTTCCCCTCCCACTTAATGGCCTACACGAAATCGATTGCCAAATAACGAATCAGAGCCAATTCGAAATCGCGAGCTGTTCGAATAATCGAAAGAAAAATGAAGTTCTCGAGTAGGCAATACAAATCGCTCGAGTTCTAATAACGCTGAGAGGAAATCAATTAATATCGATTACGATCCGAAAAAATTCACGCGGAATTGTATTGGTGCACCCCTCGGAAAATACCGCGAAATTAAAAGCGCATTTGAAAAGAAAAGCCTCCGTGTGAGCCGGATGGCCCGGTTTGCGAATGCTCGGAAACGCCCTGCAATTACCGCGAAAGTCTTTTTGCCCTCCCTCGTACGTTTTTTTTCTTGCCGTGGGTCTCCCGCGTAATACCTAAACACGCGTAACGTTATTACACTCGCGGAAGGTACATTACCGGTCGATTTCTTTGGTCGCTTTATGTACCTGCTTTCGGGATTTCGTTTTATCCGGCATCTCCATTTCTCGCGTGTGCTATACACGGTTGCGGCGTTTACGCTTGTTTCGACACTTCCTTCGCGCGATGGATCTTTCAGAGTTGTTGCTTCTCTCTCTCTCTCTCTCTTTCGACCTTTTCTCGATGCAGAAACAGCCGAGGCATAATCTCGCGAGCTCGCGCGTACCGTCGTTCTGTAGGCCATTCAATGGGAATTTCCTAAGCGTGGAATATTCTAGGAGGAAAATACATTCCGCCAATTTTTTTTACTCTTCTCCTTTGCCTACTTTCCTTCTTCTCATTCTTACCTACCTTTGCTTTCAATTTTTTTTTCATCCGTTACCCGTAGACATAATTGTGGCGTTTCATCTTTGCTTTTCATCATTGCAAAAAGAGCTTAACAAATCGTAAATTACTACTTCTTCAATAAAATCAAATAACGTACATTTATATTGATTTAAATTAAATTTACATTATTTATATGATACAACAACTAGCTTTCATAATTATAACTTTCATTAAAATTTTAACATTACAAATGCATAATTTTTTTTCAATTATTATTAATCATTATTAATGATTTATTTATTTATTTATTTGGAAGACATATTTCATTATTCACTTTACGTTGCAATGTATTAGTTTATGTATAATGAGATTACTTATATTCTCTACAATTTACAGTCAAATATTAAGCTACTTATGAAATAAGTATATATATATATATATATATATATATATATATATTCATAACAAATAATAGAACTATATTATTAATATACAGGATCGTTTCATTATAGTTTTTAACTAAAAATATTGAGAGTCTATTTACCACTTGCAAAAAATGAATTAATTTTCGCATAAAATAATTTTTCTCTAAATGAAAATTTTAATAAATGAATATATAAGTTTGCTTTGAACAAACAAATTTTATTATATACTTTATAAGTTTCCGACAAGTGCACTTTGACACAGTAAATCGCGAAATTAGAAAAAAGTGTTTACCGAGATACGATTTCGCAATAATTGTCTATACTAATAAGGTGTGTTTTTTCTTACAAAACATAAATAATCACGACGAGCTGCGTGCGACCCTTGCGAAATTCCCACGTACATTTTCCTACTCCTCCTACTTAATTGTTTTTATGAACCCTCCTAATGCTGATGGATCCAAATTGCTGATGGATTTACATGCATAGGTGTATTATACAAACGTATAACATACATTGTTTTTTATATTTTTGCCGAGGAAAATAATCTAATACTCCCGATGACCAAGTGAATAAAACCGGCGAAACTTTTGCAACACATTTTATTCAATAAAGAACGAAGTGGGTAGTGAAAAAAGTGGGATCATCCGCACGTACACCCACTCGCACACGCGCGCGCGCGCACACACACACACATACGGACCCGCACACACATAGAAGTTGGACGACAATCCTGTTTAATCCTCTATCCGCATCTCTCTTCCTATATTATACGAGACGCGATTTCGAGTATACATCGGCTCGTATATACATGTATATATCGTCGCGTGCATCGCCGAGCAATGCTCTGCACCTCCATATTTCGTGCCACTCGAGTAAAAACTCCGATTTCAGATGTATGAGAACGTGCGAGCTAGCGCGAGCCTCGCACCTGTGTTATAGATGCATCGAGTTTATGGCTGTTGCCGAAGTGAATTCCGTAGCCATTGTTTCGATGTTAACAAAGATCACTAAAATTCGAACCGAGACGCGCTTTTTGCTCGTGGAAAACTTTTATGTAGGTTACTCATTAATTGGTCATCTGCATCCGAATAGAACTAATTCATTAGTTTGCAGTCGCATAGTGTTTTAAAGGTGTAATATTTACTCGCGACATTTGGAAATAATTCGTCTAAATACACAATTTCAGAAAAAAATATATATGAAAAAGTAGAATTAATGTAAATTTACTTCAATTTTCAAACGTTTTCAAATTTTCAAAACAAAAAATGTATGCATTTGTACCTTAAGTATAAAATTTTTATTAACTGATAAGAAAAAATCTTAATATTGAAAAAGTTAATAAAACGTATAAATGAAGTACATGTGTAAAAGTAATGTAAGTATGGAAAGGGTATATATACTTTCCCGATGAACAACTTGTCCATTTCCACAGAGTTAAAACTGAAGGAGAGACGTGTAGACGTACATCACGATCTAGGAAAAAGCGAGTACGAGTGCTGTCTCGTTCTAATTGACAACTCGACTTTATCGGGATAACCGTTAAATCTTATTGAATTCCTCCCGACACGCGAGTTACACGCATTGAAAGCACACGAAAAAGTTAAAAGGCGCGAGGACACCGCGAATTTTCTCATCAACCGATCGACTCGCGAATGGAATTGCGTAACCACGAGCGCGACCACCGACGTCGCTAATAGTCGCAATCGCAGGAAAAGTGAACTGCCGCGCGGGTAACTCACGCTCGCGGGGTCACTCGGTTGAGTTGCTTACTTAACTCCCAAGCTCCCCATTTCTCGCAAATGCATGCGCATCGGAAAGAGGGAGCGACCGACGACCGAGCAACAGAAAGGGACAGAGAGACGAGAGATAGAGAGGAGAGCCGCGTGTAATCTCGCACGTTGCACGAGATAGAGATTCGCACAGCCGATTGCGAGCTTTATTAGAATCCTGGGATCGAACGCGCGTTTATCGCAAGGCTTTTCAGTCGAATGGCGCTCCCTATACTCGTGCTTGTATATACGTTCGAGAATTCAATTGTACTATTATAGCTTCGTCTCTTTATATAATTATTTCCTTAACATTTTTTTCATTCTTTTAATTAATTACAAGTTATTAATAAAGTGTTTAATAATATTCATTTGAATTAAATGTAAAATACCTCTTAGTCGAATGCTGCAAATATATTTGTGAAGAAGGGTTTTTTATTTGTGGTTAAATCTTTCTTTCATCGATTAATTTTATTATTATATTATAATACTCGCTTCAGGAGCTAGTATACGTACAATAAATAATTATAGAATACAAATACATAAATACTGATAACTAATTGCAGTCAATTAAAAAGTATTTAAACACGTTCTTTTTCACAGATTTTTTAAATATAAATGCAATGTACAGATTTCTCAAAATCAATGATTATCTTGAATATATACTGAAATACATATTCCACCTACTCGAACTCATATTTTAAGCCTCCTTATTTTAAAATTTTTTGTTTTAAAAACTGATCTAGGAACAAATGCCCTTAATATCTATGAAATGTTTATAAATGGTGATTGCATAACATTTGCACAGAAGCATCCAAAAAGTAAAGAAACAAATATAATTAATGCTACACGAAAACGCAAATTAGAAAATCGCGCAATGACACACTTTTGAATTAGCACATCATGATTAATTAATTATAATTTACGATCTTCAAAATATCTATATATATTGAGTGAATAACTATTTTATTCCTTTATGCGAGGTCGATATTTTACACATTTTCCTACTTTTTCCTTATTAACAATTAAAACTGTTAGAGAGACACTTTTAATTGTTTAAGGTTTTTTAATTTAAAATGTAATTTACGAAAGGAAATCTCTCTCATACCATGACTCAACCTAAACTGAGGTAAATACGTTAATAATTTTAGTATTTCTATATATAGTACATATTGTATACATACGAACTTTGCATAATTTGTGTATAGAATGAGATTAATTTTAAAATGTTTTTAAAAATATATTCTTATCTGTTATTACCTAAAGAAAACGCAAAACAAACACTAAAATAAATTAAATCGCGCAAGTAGGAACTCAATTAATAATTAAAAGTTACAACAGGTCATTATTATGATTATGAAAAGCGCGCGAATCAATCGAGCGTGCCTAAAGAGATTTTTCTTAAAAAAATAACGAATAAATTTAAGAAATCATTCTGTCGTAAATGCAGTACAATAAAACAAGTAAATGTATTTTCTATCGCGAATGCAGATAGAAAATAATAAAAAGAAAACACGCGTCGTGTATATGTAGCAAGAGTCCTAAATGAATTTTACGCAACACTGAACTCAACGAATTAACAAAAGACTTGCACGTGTATTATCTCACTGGATGTGTGCAAATATATATATGAAGCTTGTTTCGTGACACGGTAATTCAGTTAGTAAAGTTACAAATTATTAACATCTCAGAAGCGTTCATTTTTCGGTGACATAATGCTAATTATTTTAATAGTTTAAATTTTTAATTAAGGAAAAAGTATTAAAATTTTAATAATTTTTCTACTTGCTCATAATGCAATTTGTAAGTAAAGTATGTAATCTACATATATAGAGGCGCGAATCACTAATATCCAAAGAAAGTTTATCACTAGTCGATTAGTCGAATAACAAAAGTTTACAAAAATAAGAAATTTTTTATTTTTTTAAACTTTACACAAGATAGTTTAAAACAAATATTTTGTCTTCGAAATACGTCTTTAGAGGATATTTAAATTATTATAGATATAATAATAATCAGTCAAAATCAAAATTATAATTAAAATTTACAACTACTAATCATCGTTTCACCTTGATAAATATGACAAAGTCAATAATAGACATGTAAAAATAAAATGAGCCTACCTACGTATCGAACATGAATATCCAGTGTTCTTAATGAAACGTTTATTCTAATGCGAAAAATGTTTATAAATTCAAGTAATAGAGAATACATGATAACATAATTCGTAATAACATGTCGACATGCCACATTAGTGCAATTACAGGTAGTTGGTGCATCACTTAACACGAAACTCTTCGAGCGCGAGTTCAAACACACACACACACACACACGTGCAGGGGAACTCACACTTGGTGAAGGAGTCATCTATATAGGGAGGAATTGCGACAACTCGATAATATAGCAGGTTCAGGACTGAGCCATATACGCATAAGTAGCCCGAACGACCGCGTCAGGGAGGGCGTACGTAACGGCGCGAAATTACGATTTCCGTTGAACGCGCGTTCGCGAGCGCGGGCACTGATTTTCTCCTCATATAACAGTGAACGACGAGCACGAGTTTAAAAGTGCATAATCCAGGAAGTGTATATACAGGCATACTCGTAATCAATAGTACATAATGCAATAATGACGCTGGCCGAGATAGAGCGAGATGATAATAAATAGAGTGAGAGAGAGAGAGAGAGAGAGAGAGAGAGGGAGAGAGGGCGACGGCCGCGCCTTTGTGTTTCCAAACTCCCTGTGGCGCTTATGCGTCTCTGTGTATTTGAAGATCAGTCGCGGGGCGGGGGGATGAGTGAAAGTGCTTGTAATGCAACGACGTGGACATGTGTTTGTCGGGCTGTTGGATTTTGTCGACCACTGTTCGCCCGTATATACGCTTGTTCTACAATTCCTGTGTATATATATAGATGCTTTTGCTCTTTTTCTTGGGGCGGGTCTCGACCGATTTGCACTTTACAAGGAAATGGAATACGATTACTTATCTATATATTTGCGCGCTTAATGCAGAGCTACATTTTTATTAATGCTATGAGATTACCTCTAATGATCGAATTCTCAATTTTTGTGATAAGCAGTCAAAGTTGATCCCTGATAAAATTCAGATGTATATAATATATAGAATAAAAATAGTTCAGAAATATCAAAAACGTATAAAAGAAAATTCAAATTTATGCTTACAATATTACACACATATATATTAAACAACCTTGAAGTTCTTTATTTTGATAAAAAATACATTTCATCAAATGACATTTACATCAATGATATCATTTACTATTAATATCTCATACATATAATTTTGCTTACTTCGTACGACAGTTATATTTATATAGATAAAACCGTTTAAAATGTGATTCTTAATTAATCTGAAATGTTTTAAAAGCACAGGTTTCATTGAAACTATGTGAAAGTCTCGTTTTTCCGATGGGGTCGGCTCCCATACAAGAATTTACATTTTATTACATATACTTTACCACGTCGCTTTATAATTTTCAATATAATTTTCTCACTTTTCAATACTTATCTATCACATTACACACAGTTCAAACCAATGATTTCATTTGCTTCGTTGAAAAACGAGTTTCGCCGAACTAAAATTTTAGTGTTAAAAAATGTTCAAATAATTACACGTTAAGTCCGGAGCAACAACGATTACGAACGCATTAACCGTTCATTCCTGCAGTATTAATAAATTTTCGTAGACTTTGTAGCAATCGACCATTAAAAGTTAGTTTTCGGGTCTTGTTAGTAAACTTCCGTTATACAAAATTTAACCCACATAAATCTAACGATTTTTTCATTTCCAAGTTTAATATATTGAATTTATTAAGCTATTAACTATATCCGATTCTAAATAATTAAACTATTGCGTACATTTTGTAAAATATTTTATATTTTATTTTAATGTATTAATTTTATGTATTATACTTATTCATATTTTATATATACTTGCAGAATTTCCATAAATATATTTGCATAACACATTCTGTAAAAAAAATATTTCGTATTGGAAAAGTACTTGAAAAATATAGGTAAAATTTTGCATGATGCACGATCGCTTTGTTCGGTATAGAATATCAATTATAGTATGGGTCAAAATCAACAACGCATCACAAGTTACCTCCTCTTCAAACCACAATTTTATTATCCATTTCAATAGTTATACCATGAGACACAATTTAATGTTTCAGATAACAATTTGAAAATATTCATAAAAGTATTTATCCAAAAATTACATTGTATAAAAATAATATATCTTTATTCCTTTCGAAACAATTCAAGCTTTACAAATTAAGTGTTTCGAAGCTGTAGAATTTATCGCCAACGTGTGACAAATAGAGTAATAAAACCAGTTAATGTATTATCTCAGTACTTAATTTGATCTTCATGATGTAATCTATAATGTTATAATATTTTTTATTAAGTTAAACTATTTGCAGTTACAGCGCAACAAATTTATTTAAAAATTACTCAAGAATACTATAAAGAGAAAAGAAATATTGCAATACGCTTGTGAAAAATCTACTATAATTGATGCAAGTATATTAAAATATGTAAGAAATAAAATAACCCAACATAGTGGATTATTAATGCATGTTTATAAAGGATTACAAGTTTGAAAGTTGCGGTAATAGATTTATCAAAGGGTCGAATAGAGATGTAATCGAAGTAAGGTGGGTTGGTAAACCACAAAGAGCTCATTTTGCGTGTAGAGGTAGGCATAAGTCGCGTAATATTCCTTGTAAAGAACAATCCTACAAGTCACAAGTCACATAACAATGATATTCGAGGCAGAAACGTTACAAGAGATGGACTTCCGTTATCATAAAGTCGCAGTATATACATGTCGAGTCGCACCGCGCACGCACGCACGCACGCACGCACGCCGGGCCTTTCTAGTAAATGGCAAAGAGCAGAGAGCCGTACACACGATACTTTTACCGTTTACATAATATATCTCGCGTTTGACCGCGAGCTCATTCTAATCCACGCGGGCCGCCCGGATAGAAAGCGAGGAGCGCGGAATGTAAAATAATCCCATTTCTGGCTATCTCCGTATAGGTGGCCCCTTCGGACGCGAATTAAACTGTCAAAACGTTTTTCCTTTTTACCGGGATTCTTATTTGGTGTGTACCTCGGAATGCCGTTGTTATATACGTATATACGTATACCTATCCTGCATCCGCGCTATTACGTAATTACCATTGTCATGCTGACGGATTTTACTCCAAATTCTAGATAATTCGGGGGAATTGATTTTCTAATTTCTAATTGGCACATCACTTTTATCACTTTCGTTTTATATCGTTTCAATTAAATGCCTTATTTTTCAGGTATTACATTATTACCTCCCATTACCCGCTAATGGTGCAAGTACTGATACTTACTTTTTTTTAACCTTATGTCATAGGTATTTAAAAAATGCAAAATTGTCCGAAGATATTATTAAAAAAATTTTAGATTTAACAAAACTGTAATTTACGTGATTATATACTTGCTTGAGCGCAGCAACTATACAACAATCGCGCATAATAGAATATTTTTTACAACAATTTTATAATATAAAAATTAATTAATATAACCTTCTGTGCGCAATATCTTGAATTTACATGTTTACACTAGATATAACTGTATCTATCAAAGAAAAAAATTAATATCATTTAGCATTAGTTCGCGTGTTACCAATAACTAATCAGTTAAATTGAGTAAAAACTTTTTATATACGCGATGATGTTACCGCGTGCACGTCCGTAAATGTATAAAAGTAAACACGTGGAAACGTATTCAATCCCATAAAAGATATATATATACTTATTCGTGCGCATACACGTTTAAACGTTCGTAATTCAAGGAAAATGTTTTTCCATAAAAACTAATTGTTACTCAATTTCGTAAATCGCAGTAATTTAATTATTCACTTTTATATAGCAATATTTAATGAATCGAATGCAGGTTTAAACCGCATGCTCAATCGGTAGTAATGTTTCGAATTAATTCATATAAATTAATCTTGCCATTATTGTACAATTACGATAAATTTTTCATTGTAATCGTCATTATTTCCACCAAGAAAATATTATTTAATAATTCTTATATCAGGTATAACGCGTTACGAGGTTTCGACGAAGAAACCCCGGGTTTAAATGCAAAACAGCTAATACATAATTGTATACATGATCGATTTAATCGACAAATGACGTGTCGAGTCATTATAATGTCGAATGACTATAATCGCATTAACAGCTTAGCTTCCCACTTCCGGAATATTAAGCGAATTCATTTTGCACCATACACGCGTATATATGCACATGCGCGTAAGCAAGGATGTCATTCGAAAGTTTAGATCGAGTCGATCTATAACGATTCCCAATAAATCGATGGAGAAATGCAATTACTGTAATACGCAATGCCAAAAGTATATGTAATAAATATCTATTAGATAAGCTATAAAAGTTCTAATCAACAAGTTTCTATTTCTCACATCGGTTATGTCAACTATTTAGCTAATTGCTTGTTTGTATGTGCTATATATAAATAGCTTTACGTGAGAATATGTATAGATCTAAACGTTGTAAATATGCTTAGTTTGCATAATTTAAAATATATTACAAATATTCTTTAGTTAACTCATTGTTCAATCACATAAAAACAACAACGTGTTTAGAATTTAAACTTCGACTTTCAAAAATTTTTATAGCAATTAGTGGTGCTTTGAAAAGTAAAATCTTACGATTGACTTTGAAGATCAATTTTTTACTTTAAAAGTTAAATTTTAACTTATCATTTTAGTGAAGTACTTACTCTTTCCAAATGATCTCAAACATTACGTCGATCTCTATACAAACGACGTGATAAAAAAATGATTACATTTAAGTTCACACACATACACACACACACACACATATCTGTATATATATATATATATATATAAGTACACATAAAATATAAATTCTACAAATATTTACATAACCAATCTTAAAAACTCTTAAATCCGAACATCTGTGATACTTAATCATCTCAAACCCAATATGTTAACTAAAAAGTAAATTAACGATCAAAATCTTTCTGAGTTTGATAATAATTCATGTGTATAGTACCCTACGATGTTATTATAAAAATATGTTAAATTTGTTATATATTATCTAAAAACGTAATTGACCCTCGAGAGATCGATTAATAGTTATAGTTTCCTGATGATTCTGTATATAATTATTAATACCTGATATTACACAATCGCATCATGATTATTGTACAATGCTCTTTAAAATAATTTTATTTTTCGTGACTCAAATAAAATAATTTTTATAACATCGATACTATTTTCTTTTATCGATTTTTCCTGAGGGTGTCCGTTTTGCCCGGGCATTTTTGAAGGCCTCGAAATTTCACAATTTTTTTAACAATTTTTTATTATATGCTTAAGTTATAAGATATCAATATACTTGCACGTACTTCTTTGTTCTGATCCTACTTCACGAAAAAATTTTTATTGATCGTATATTTTGTTGTTTAGTCCATTTTTTATTCGTTTTTCCTTAAGGGGTCCGTCTTGCCCGGGCTTCCCCTACGTGAGAATATGTATAGATCTAAACGTTGTAAATATGCTTAGTTTGCATAATTTAAAATATATTACAAATATCCTTTAGTCAACTCATTGTTAAATCACATAAAAACAACAACGTGTTTAGAATTTAAACTTCGACTTTCAAAAATTTTTATAGCAATTAGTGGTGCTTTGAAAAGTAAAATCTTACGATTGACTTTGAAGATCAATTTTTTACTTTAAAAGTTAAATTTTAACTACACTATCATTTTAGTGAAGTACTTACTCTTCCAAATGATCTGAAACATACGTCGATCTGCTATACAAACGACGTGATAAAAAAATGATTACATTTAAGTTCACACACACACACACATATATAATATATATATATAAGTACACATAAAATATAAATTCTACAAATATTTACATAACCAATCTTAAAAACTCTTAAATCCGAACATCTGTGATACTTAATCATCTCAAACCCAATATGTTAACTAAAAAGTAAATTAACGATCAAAATCTTTCTGAGTTTGATAATAATTCATGTGTATAGTACCCTACGATGTTATTATAAAAATATGTTAAATTTTTATATATTATCTAAAAACGTAATTGACCCTCGAGAGATCGATTAATAGTTATAGTTTCCTGATGATTCTGTATATAATTATTAATACCTGATATTACACAATCGCATCATGATTATTGTACAATGCTCTTTAAAATAATTTTATTTTTCGTGACTCAAATAAAATAATTTTTATAACATCGATACTATTTTCCTGTTACCAATGTTACTGTTTTTAGATCGAGAAACAAATAATTTATAATAATTTATAAAACGGATAAGAGCGTGAAAACGCTTATGAGTTTTATAGTTCGTTAAATATTATTTGCAATTATATTTCTATGTGGGTGATCTTACATCAGCTAGTAAAATGAATTAAATGTTAAGTACAGGTTACGAATATTTTCTAAAATATAAAAAATATCAAGCCGCTGAAAATAATATATGCAAAAGTTATTCTGATCTTAAAAAATGAGAGATATTTTTTTAATTGTTCAAAAATTGAATCCATAATAAATTCAATCTGAAAATCTATGAATTTTTTTTTAAAGGTCACTATACCACAATGATTTTTTCCCCATAAGTCTAAAATAATCTTGTTGCAAAAACTTTCGAAGACTACAATTAGCTTTTTAATTAAATTAGACCATCTTATATAATAAGCATTTGAATTTTCGCGATATTAAATGATCACATGATCACAGTGCAACCAATGATTCGAATTTTATTTTCGCTTCACTTTTATACCCATCTTTTTTTATAAAAGATCTTTTATACAATAAACAAAATATAATAAAACGATGCATGGATATATATTTAGTGTTACGATCTCAGTTATTAATTTTATTTTTAAACATTGAAATACATTAATAATTAATTATTTACTATTTTGCGTACAAAAGTCTTATTTGCAACAAGCACTGAATGAATTATACTTCTAGAATCTAACCAATCTAGTTTCCATATAAATTCAGTTTATATATAAATTTCAATAGCAGAGATAGTTGTAACAGAATGTTTAAGTAGTTTAGAAGCATGAAGGTCAAGATACGAATACTTGCTCTATAAACTTTCCTATGTTTAAAAAAAACTTTATGTATAGATATAATGTAATTACACAACTACAACACCATATTATTATTAATATCACATACTTGTCAAGACAAATTTAATTATGAGTTATATCTTCATTTTAATAAACATATAGAAAGATTTTAATAGTTTATCAAATATATTTATATATTCCCAGAAGTAATCATTATCTGCAATCGCATATTTATTTTTAAATGCATGTACTGTACATAAAACAATGGCAATATTTACCAAATGTTGTTTGCACGAAAAGAAAATAAATTTAATTATGACTTTAAAATTTATGACAAGTTCTACCTGCAAAATATATGATAAATGTAGGAAACGATACTTTACAATCGCTCAAAAAACAAAATAATTCAATCGAGTAAAATGAATATTTTTCACTATTTGATTTTACTTATTTTCCACACGTGTGCTTTCAAATATGCTAGAGCCGAATCGTTCAGTGAGTATAATTATTTTATGCTTATGATTAATTTAATTTATACAATATACAGTGAGCCAAATAAATTAAATAATTAACAAGCATAAATTAATTTGTTAAGACTGCAGTGTACAAAATAATTTACCCGTAAGCCAAGAGGAAACGGTCATTCTTTTGGGTGGATTGCTTGAAGTTAAATACGATAGAGAAGAGTTAGAAGTTTACAAGTATGAAAAAACAAAATCTGTTAACATATTACTCAACGATGTAGAAATTAGGTTTAAAGGTAATTTGTTTACAAAATCTGACGAATCTAATTCGAATGTTATATCTACGTTTCGAACAATTTTGGAAGGTATCGCGGTTGTTACGGTAAGTTTATATAAAAATTATCTGAAATTATGTATAACGGTATAACAATCTCTTCATATACACGAAGAAAAATTTTTAGGTAAATATTAATATATTAAATAGTAATTCAATATCAGTAAATTTGTTAAGTTCCAACAATAGTATTCTAGTTAGTGGAAGAAAACTGGGTTTTTGCTGAGGTATCAAAACTTACAATCTTGATGCAGTAGCAATAATCATTTTAATTAGATCCATTTTAATGTATTACCAGTACCATGTAATTGATACGTACAATAGATTTACAACAAATCACGTGAATCATGTTTATCCCTCGTGGCTGGAACGAAAGAAAGTAAAATTAATTGCGTATAAACCCAATGTATTTAATTTTCCTGCACACAATTTACAAAGTGATTTCACGTTTAATATATTTACAATAGTAAAGTAACACTTGGTAGTTAAAAATTATTAAAGCTTTTCTACCAATAATATAAATTTTAAAGGTTTTCGAATAAGTGAAAAGTTTAATTTAATCTTAATTATTTTATTAATTATTCTATTAAATTGCCTTAAAATCAAAACCTCATAAATCGATGTCACGTGGTTAGGTGGCATAGATATATATATATATACACTCCTCATCAAAATTATCGCAACAAGATTTTTCACAGAAAAATTACCATTTTTTAAATGCTTGTAGCTCGGTCAATTTTCATCGTATTGAGATAATTTTTTTTGTTTTGTAGGGAATTATGTGCACTTTGAGGAAAAAATAATGCCTAATAGCTGCGAGATAATGCCACATTGCTATGTCTTAATCAGACCTACCAACTTCTTTTTCATAAACAACGCAATAGTTTGCACGTTTACCTGGATTACCAAAAAATTTTTTAAAAAAAAAACAACAAATACCACCTTAAAGTAGACTTTTCAACGAAAATTTAAAAAAAAAGTCGACCCTTTACGACTTTTTTTGACCGAGTTATGCCATTTTAAAGATCTTACTATGTTTTAGTCAAATACCGCCAACATCAGCATTACCCGATGCGTACCGCGAGGAGGTTGTTGGTCGGACTTACGCATCATTGTGGCCCTGAAAAGGGCCGATTGTGTGAACCGTTTCTTACATTAGGGACCCCGCGGTCGATAAAAATTGTGTGTATTTAAAAATAAAATGGTTTGTTTTATAAAGTATTGTGACGTTCATGCACCTATTAGAACATTAGAATACTGACAAGGTTTATAACAAGTATTCAAAATATATAAACTTGATAGCGTAACCTAACTAATGTTAAAACTTTAACTTAATTATCAAAATGTTCTATCTTAATTTTCCGGGCATCCTGCAGATTTACACCAAGGTTTTCTTTTTGAACCATTTTGAGGAACAGAAATACATATTCTTTCAGAAGCAGTTATCGTTCTATTTTTACATTAAACAATATTTATATCAATTAAAATTCACAATCCTATCTTCTTCAAACTTTATTTTGGTACTTTTTTGACTACTCGTCAAGTTTCTATTTTAAAAGCGACATGTACTTATCATGATATATTAAAAATACTTACAAATAAGTTGTATTCTATTGTTCTAATAATCTAATGACGGTCATTGTACTTTACGGAAGTTACCAGATAAAATTCAAATATATATCTTCATTCATAATTCAAACACAAATCCGTTTTGAAAGTAATTAAAGTAATTAACTTGACAAAAAATACGAAAAATTAAAAAAAACTGATAAATAAATTTTATTATTATATATAAATTATTATTTAAAAAAAGGTGACAGTTTCCTATATTTGTATGCAGTAAGCTTTTTTAAGCATGTGTGCATTAAAAGTGATTTTACGCACTGATCTTAGATTTTATTATATTTCTTGCTATAAACTATTTAAACTATAAATTCATTAAATACATTTTGATTTCTGATTCTATTTTATATGTTGAATTACGTGAGCTTTTATGGATTGCTGCTAGGAACAAGGGCTCGCACTCAAGAACATCAAAAATATTTTCAAAAACTCTCAAAGAGTTCCAGAGACTTCAGAAGTCTTTATAGAAGTCTTTAGAAATCTTTGGAAGTCTTGAAAAGTCTTCACATTTTAAATCGAGATAAAAAAATTTTTCTTAGTGAAATTTCATTAAGATTCCTAGACTTCTTAAGACTTCTACAGATTTCCAAAGACTTCCAAAAATTTCTGTGGCTTCTATGTCAACTTTTTTTTTAATTTTTGGAGTATGCAGTCCCTCGGCTAGTAAATATCGTCTCATAAAAAGCAAGATAGGAAACGCACAAATATTACATCGGTTAATATGTAAATCGAATTTAGTATACTTGCTCAGATATATTTAATTCTAAGATATATTTGCGAATTATCAAAATATATCAATGTGATACAGTTGTTCTACGTAATTAAGTTTGTTTGAAATCGACGTTTTAAACCGAACATCATTAGCATGTTTGCACAATTACACTCGCAATTACACCTACAAATACCAAGAGCATGTCAAACTATTACAAATTTATGTAGAAATTATTATATACAACAATGAAATTTACAAGTAAGTTGAAAATTAAAAATGGTTACTTTTATTATGAATCAATAGTGCACTTGGTTTGTCGCAAAATACAGTGAATTTTTAGCTCCAAATATTTGTAAACTAAACTAGAAAATTTTTCTTCGTGTACACTTGATTTCAGAATATACATGTAAAAGTATATTTTCATTGATTTTATTTTAGAAAAACAGAACGTTAAATCGTTGCAATTTCCAATTGAAATCAGACTTTCAAAACAAGTAAGCACAAACATACAAATTTAAGTTATAGGTGGTTATGCTAAATAATTTAACTGATGTAATATTTATTTTCACATTTAGTAAACAATTAAGTGTACTATTGCAAGACAAAATATTTTTTTTAACAAAAAATTGCATCGAATCGACAATATGTCCACAAATAGGAGAAATTACATTAGATGATTATGTACGAGCCAAAATAGGCCGTCACGAATTTGGTGATTACGCCGTTTTGTATAATCAAATTGGCGACTACTATCCTAATATAGATTTACCAAGTAAACATCAATATAATGATATTTCTCAAACAAATTCGACTGCACTTCAGGTTTGCACACAATAAATCAATAAGCATCAAATGTAAATGTTACTAATCGCGTGTTTTCAATTATTTTTAATCATTTTGTTTTTAGACAACTTTAAATATAATATTTGACTTTATACTTGTTGGCTTAATATCGCGAATATCAACTCGGGAGCTTGGTAAAATAGATATTCCAAATATGAAAGAGGTCATACCCGGTAAAGCATTTATCGACGATGGATACGTTAAGTTGACAAATGGAACATTTAGGTAAGTATTCTAATCCATGCATACAAGGTTAAAAATCATTAATTACACTTATTAACTGCAATATTTTAATTCGATTGATCAATCAATACCTCACAGTATAATGATTGGTTTGCTCAACTGTACCAACGATGATAGTAACGTAATCAAATATAACAGAGATTTATAACACAAATTTTAAGGTTTTATCTTACCAGTGACGCGCTCACTATAATCGGGAGTATTTTTTACGAAACTCTAATGTAGATATACCTTACAAAGTATTCAAGCAGTGTATGGTCTTTTGCAGAGATGTCGAAGAATACAACCATAATAGTAAGTTTCTCGTTTGAAACTACGGATATACTCTTGGTAAAATGGTAATTTGAATCCATAGACCAAGAGTGCCTAAAGTTGTAACTGAGGACTCGGTTTTATGGTTGCATCCATCGGCTTCTCAAACGACAATATTACATTGTTTGTCTAGGCTCAAAATTTCAATATATAATTTCAATTAAATGAATTACGTGTTATTGGTTTACCAAATTGTTATCATTCGCAGGAATAATTGTTTTGCATTTTAAGTTTTTAGACCATAAATTGTATAGTGTTATGCATTTGTTGGTAATGCAAAAATTGTAAAATTTTGTTACAAAATCACAATGAACGTTTTTCATAAATTCAAATTAATAGTATAATACATCAATTTTCAATTTTAGTGATTTCAAGAACGTATACAGAAATCAAGATATTCAAATTACTAACGATGGGCTGCAATTTGCCCTAGGATTTGGTGTTGAATTACCAAATGCAATAATCCACTTCGATGAGTACAATGTAATAATTATAAAAGTTGTATTTTTAATTTAGTATTTTTAATTTAATACTTTAATATTGTTCCAGGTGAAATATATGTTCATCCACACGCATAAGCCGTTTAACATTACTATAGATAACATAACTTTTTCTATAAAAGTAGTTATAAATTTCAATCATCATCCTTGCAGCATATCAGTCAGTTATTTACATTGTCAAATCGAAGGAATTAAATTTACATTGCCCGAGGGTAGTTTTTGGAATAAATTAATATCCAAAGCTGTCACAAGTATTATAAATAAATTTGAAGAAGATATAGTTGGTTATGTAAAGCTTAAGATTAAAGAAGCTATAAGCGCGCCATTGGAACACTTCGATTGTGAACGATACCGACCATTCAATTTAAGAAAAAATCATAAACAATCACAACGTTCATTTCGTTAAATATTTAATTCGTTACAAGATTTATTACCTGTAATTCTTACAAAATAAATAAATTAACGGTACTTAAATAAAAAAATATAAATTTCTCATACACCTATATATACGCGTATATAAAACAGTATTATGGTACAACGTGAAATCCATATATAAAAAAATAATGCTTTTATTTTGAATTCTAGTGGGAGAATCTATAAAATCTACAAATGATTTACAATACATACGGCGTTAAACGCTTAAATGATTTAGCACTGTGTGAAAGTTACACGTGCAACATGTAGACACTCGCTTTATAAATTAAAGTATTTTTTAAATTATTATGTCAAATGTGTAATAAATGTATGTTTTGTAGAATACAGTGTGAATTTAGTATATTGTGCAAGAATTGAGTAAAATTATGTGTTTAAAAAGAAAACGATACTTGAGTAGAAAAGTACAGAGCTTTTACATAAAGCATTACTTTTATGTAACAAGTACTTTTTATACGATATTTTCAAAAGAATACAAATTTTAAATACATATAAGTTATATTCATTATCTTACAAAGTGAGCATATTCAATTTTTTAAAATAATTATTGTTATATTTAATATAATCTTCGTATCGTCACCGTATTTGTTAAACGCTTATTCATCAGAATTTAAATAGAAATATTTCAGAGAAAAACTCTACTTTTTCCATATCGTCTATATTGTTAGATCTGTAACATAATGATGATAAATTATGATAATACAAATAAAGGCAAAATTATGGAAGTTAATCTGCAGATCGCGCATGAATGTAACGAAAGAGTAAAAATTAAACACATATTGTATTATCAATATTGTACTACAGAGAAAAAAATTTGAAATTATAATGAGCGGTAAATGTAACTTTATCTACAAGAAAGCTATTCAGTATTATAAAGACCGAATGCAGGCATAAACATAAAATAATTAATGGCAAAGACCGTTGAGTGTAACTCGTTAAAAATGGTGTTCTTGTATCTATTGATCAGTGTACTCTTTTACCGGATATTACCCTTTGTTTCTGCTAATGATATGGGTAAGTAAAAAATAATATTTAATATTTGTTTTAAAGTATTCTTCGTTTTATATTTCAAATTTGCTCGTTAATGTGATCGCTCACTTTTTATATGTCAGTCGACATAAAAGCTTTAATTACTATTGGTAAATTTGATATTTGTTTAGGATGTATTCTGCAAGAGAAATATACAGTTAATGAACAAGAAGTGTCGTACGATGGTGTTGTTCATGCAGCTTACGACAGGGATGATCTGGCGATTTACACTTACAAATCGACCCGCAAGGTCAACTTTTTAATTGACGATGTCGATATAAAATTCAATGGTAATTATATAAAGAAGATAAAATTGTTAAACAATTTTAAACATTAAACCAATTTGCTGGTATTTAATACATGACGAAACAGTGAGATATAGGCAGTAGCATTTTAAAATTAGCTCTTTTTAAATTAATTCAAATATTTACTTTATAATAGAAATCACGCTATCAGAAACGTGCTTAAAACTGTGAATAAAATTACGAAAGGCTGTACTAACCAGAAATGTATCACAGATGTGGAAAATGGATTTTGATACGAGTTTGCAGACTGATTTGTAGCACCTATAAAAGTAAACACCAACACGCGTCGTGATTTAACCCTACCTAAATTCCAAATATAGAGTAGTACTTTACATCAAATAGAAAAAAAAATGTTTTATTGTATATATGTGTAGCTTCGTCATAAGAGAAGGCTTTGTTTATTAAATTTTTAATAAACAATTTTTATGTTTAATCAAACGCTAATAAATTCAAGCATATTAACAGTTTTATTTTATAGTTAAGTTATAGGATTTGTACAACGTAATCGTGCGTCTTTTTTATAGCAATGTTTAATAATGTTTGTTTATGTTTAATTTTATTTTAGAATGTCAGAAATTACTCTGCAAAGTTATATCAGAATACATTTCCTTTGTCCATAGCAATCTCTAAGTAACGGATAATAATGGTAAAGAGATACGATTCAAGGTCATGAATTTTATTTCTGATTTTTATAAATCTTTTTCTGTAAATAAGGAAGCACTGTGAATGATTGTGATTAACTGTTAATGAATATGGATTAGATTTGGGGCGAAATGAATATTCTTAATAGTTAAGCACTATTATTATTAATAGTTAATACCGGATTCATTTGAGATGATTGAACAATTAATATGCTGTCAAGCTCTTTCTTATATATTTTCGTAGTATGAAGAGTATATGAATCAATCGAACAATATTTAAACCACAGAAATTTATTTGTAAAAATGAACTATATAAATTATTTCTATATATACATAAATATAAGACAACCGCTTGTTATTTTCACATTGCAAGGGCAATTGCGCATACGCACAATGAGGTTTTACGACGTTCATTTCTTAAATTCATATATTCATTAACTATTAAGTCATACTTATTCATTTGGTACAAATATCTCAATAATTTTATCCTTCGATTGAATAGTCACATAAATACAAGCTTTCCGTTTTGTCAGTTTTTTTTTAATTTTAACGTCGCTCTTTTTATGCTCCCAATTCGTTGCTAAAATCAGCGACGAAGGTCATACGATGCTTGGTGAAGAAAGCACTTGGTGAAAATACATTCCCCAGTGGTGCTCGTATCAATCGGCCGGGGCCGGGAATCGAACCTGGGACCTCCAGATTACGAACCCGACGCCCTACCGACCGAGCCATCGCAGGCCTCCTTTTTGTTAGTGAATAAGAATGCAGGATTGTAAAAACTAAATCATTAATTGTAAAATTGCGAGATTCAAAGTATCTCAAATTAAAGATTCCTAGTAGAAATTTGAATATTTTTAATAAGTCTAAATTTTTACGTTTTCAAATAAATGTAGGAATACGTTTGCCATAGCCAGGTATCATTTTGTTTTTTTGAATTACTTTTCTAAAATTATAAGTAAATGAAAGTTTTTCATGCGTAACATTTGTCATTTTACTAATGGCTATAAAAAATATTTGATGTAATGGATCAAAATGATTGAACCAAAACTATGGTATAAAAAAATATTTATTATAAATCTGTTAAAGATCAAATACAGTATGTAAACTGTGACCACTATTTAATATTTTCTTTTATATACAAATCACTTTTTTAAACAAAATTCACAAAATAAATATATCTTGTTCATCATCAATATTACAACAAGCATCGTGTGTCCCCTCTTGACATGTGTTACATTGCACCAATTCTCCTCAGATATACAGAATATAAATTTTTACAAAAAATATAAGCAAAATACAAGAAAAAGTTACGTGATTATATCCGGTGAAAAAGTTGCCCGTTTTGTACCGTCACATATAATAGTAATTTAAACGTGATTATTTTTTAAATAAATATTAAATTAAACTACAATATCCAGGCAAACGTATGGTCTGATATGTAAATAATAAATCTATTCCCTTACCTTATCACTCTTACACTGATTAAACATTCAACTTGATCATCTCAAAAATTTCAAATCAGTATAAGTCTAAATTATTTATTAGTATTACATAGCTTTGAGATATTATAGTCACGACAATATAACGAAGCTATTGATATTATTTTCATGTGTTTATTACTATCGTTTTGATTTCTAATAATTCCAATATACTAATTTTCAAATTTATTTTATGTAGTATACCTAAGAATCTGTGCAATAAAATTATTTCATTAAAATTTTTCGTTTCTGAAGTTTGAAGTGAATTTTCACACATATGTTACACATAAATATACTTTACAGATTTTTTAATTAAATAAAATAAAAGTATAATTACATTTTTATTAGGGCAAATATCAAATAATTCTATCCAAGATTTATCATTCTTATTTGAAACCAAAATCGAAGGTTCTGCAGTATTAGAGGTATGATTAAATATTTACCTACTTACACCTTAACGGGATGTGAACCCCAAAAAATAGAAATATGATTTATTTTAAATAATTGGAACTACTGGTATATCCGTCCAATAATTTTTATTTTCGACGTTTCGGCCATCTATTTATTTATGACCCTCTTTAGGAAGTAAACAACGTAAATTGGACGGTGTCACGGACATCGCCGAGCGACTTGGGCATATGAGAAGGAGTCAAGTGACAGATAAGAAGTGTAGGTCATATCGTCGATGCTCTGTCCGGGTGGACGGTAGCTCGACGGTCAGAGCGCGCGATTCGCACGCTGAGGTCCCGGGGTCGAATCCCGCAGTCCACCTTTTTATTTCTCGCTTCTCTCCTTTTCATACGTAACAACGGATATACCAGTAGTTTCAATTATTTAAAATAATTATCACTCCGTCATCAGAAGAAATTACTAATAATAAATATGATTTATTTTTTATTATACGAGGAATTCAATATATCCAAAAAACGTTCTTTATGTTGTGTTTCCTTTGAAGATTCCGTGAATTTTTTCAAATCTTTTTATTGATAATTCAGCGCGAATTTCGGGCAGCCGTGAATCAATGTTTTATAGCTTATATAGTGCCGACAAAAATTAGTAATTTGATATATAATTAATTAGCAAATAATTATTTCGTAAAAATGTTTCTGTCGCGCTACACTGAGAAATTCTTGGGGCATCTTCTGCATTTATGTGAAGGGCAAATACGGTACATTGCCTTTTGTACAGCAGCTCCCTTAGTCTTGGGAGCTGCTATCCTAAATGACGAAAAAGTGTCTTGTTTTGCGACTATAACAGCGTCACTTTTGAATGGTTCTCATCGTACGAATGCACGAATAATGTAGTTAGACATCAGATGCCCCAAGAATTTTTCAGTGTACTCTATTAGTTTTGAACAGTATCTGTGATTTTTTCAAATTTTTCTTAAAATTAGGTTTTAAAAATTTTTGTCTTTCTAAGTAGGTCTCACGCAATTTGGGTATCACATCCCCTTAAATCATTTAATTTAGTGAACTGTATATCATTTTACAGATTAACAAGACTCATTCCGGACAATTGACGAATTGCACATTAGATTTGACAAAAAATGTGATATACAGGTAAGAAATAATACTTTGAAATCTAAAATTGAAATATAAAGTGAATTATTCTTATTTATAAACCAAATATAATAGTGCGATTTGTTATATTTATCAGAAACGATGTCCCTGTACATCTGCAAGACAATATTGTCGGATCCATGCAATCATGCATTCAAAAAAGTTTGTGCGCTCAGATCGGTAATACTAACGAAGATGATTTTATTCGAGCTCAAATAATACCCCACGATTTTGGTGAAATGTCCATTCTTTACGAAATATTTCACGAGAGGTATCCCCACCTAGTATTACCTACCGACAACAGCAGTTGCGAAAACGGCGCGCAGGTTTGTACATATAATAATATTACCAATAATAAACTTTTCTAACTTTGAACTGCATAACTGAACAAACATTTGAATTATTGTGAATAAATTGAAAAATTATATCTTCTACTAATATATTGTAATAATAGATGTTATAAACATTTACAAAATAATATTTTTTTTTAAATTAAGTAAAAATAAAAGTATAGGAAAGGTATTAGGCACAGAGTTGGGCAATGGAAATGTTTCTAAGATAAATTAATAATATGTAAAGAAACCTTTTTTTAAAGTGTTTACTCGAATATATAGTCAATATTGAGTTCAAAATAGTTCCGTATTCCATTTTCGTAATAAATATATTAAATAATTAAGTTTTTTCATCACTGTTTTAGCAATAGACATAATTTTCCATAACATCTGAGAAAACAATTCAAAAAAGCATTTGTCGAATAGTTTTCTTCGAATATTGACTATATGAAAAAAGTAGGCGACAAATAGTTTTGTCGAATATTTTTTAAATAATTTCTATACATTAAAATTAATTGTTGGGAATTTATCGATCTTCCCGAGTCAAATGGGAAAAGGAAAGGTGAATATTTTCAACAATAAATTCAACAATGAAATTTTTCGATAAATTTCAAACAAAAAACCACCGAGTGATAAAATCAAACCAACGACATGAGTTTCTATACATATTTTCAATGTACCTCTTAGGCAACTAATACTTTGGTTTTGATCACCGTAGAGAATAAAATATGAAAAAATAGTTCAAAATATTTTACGGTCGAATGGTTGCCTAACTCTGATTAGGTATAATACACTACTTAAAAAAAAAATAGGCATTATGAATAAATTTGCAACATTCATAATTTCCTTACTGTTTTCTTATTTTCGTTAATTCAAATGCACAGATACACGGAAAGAAAAATCCATTAACGGCTATTAATAAAATTTGTATTCATTAATAACTCAGTTAGGTAAACTGAAAACGATAAAGGTAGATATGTAACAGTTACCAAATTGTATAGGAATGCGGATTAATTTTTATTTAAACGTTAAAGTAGGTGCAAATGAATGTTAAGTTAGATAAGATAAAAAATAAATATTATTTATTAGTTTAAAATACTGTTTTAAATGTAAAAATGTTTAACAATTAAAAAAAATAAAAAAAAAATTTATTTTCGGGGGATTCGAACCATTGACCTTTGGTTCCGGAGGCTTATTTTCTACCAACTGAGCTATTTTATTATATACATCCCGACTAGAAATGAAAGTATGGCAAACATCCGGACCTTATCAGGTGCCTGCAATTTAGAATCGGGGCCTTATAAGGTGCCTAAGCAGGCCCTTACATGGTTAGTAATGGGGTAATTTCCAGGGACACACAACGTCCATATATTTTTATGCAATAGTAAGGGGCAAATGTAGGAAATAACTTACTTGTACATATAGATTACAATTTAAATAATTTTATAATAGTTAATTTAACTTTCTTAAAAATCAATTAGTAATATTTAAATTTTTGTAATATTAAACTACAAATGCGGAAACATTTTAGGTTAGGTTAGGGGGTGTATTGATATAAATACATATAATATAATGAAAATTGTGCTAATGTTGCTACAATTAATTTTGCTTTGTGCAATTACTTAAAAAAACTTTATTAATATTTATTTATAAGTCTTCAAGTATTTAAAACAAACGATCTATATATTAATTTATTAAAAAATGAATAACACATTGAAAATTGTCAAATTATCACTGAGACTTATTAAGTCGATTAATACGATGCCCATTCCAATCCTTAGCATTGTTAATTATCGCACCTATGCTTTGTAAAATTCTGTTTTCTTCAACAACAATTTTTGCAGTTCCATAAGCTTGTATTGTTGTGTCTATAATAATTTACAAAATGAATCATTAAATATAAAAAATATATATTATCATAAATATTATCATACTTATAAATATTATCATAAATAATTTTAATACCTCGTAAACATTTAACAAAAATAGACGATGATACGTCTACAATAACATTTAAAAAATTTTTATGACATGTACAAGTATTTTTTGATAATTATAATAAAATAATCATTATAAACTTACATTAATGAAATAATGATTATTAATGTCAAAATATATGTCAAAAGTAACAAAATTAATATTTTACTTAATGTTTAGTCGTAAATACTTTATATAATTAAGACAAAAGTAACAAAATTAATGTTATTTAATTTAGTTACTGTATAAAATTTAATATTTATTCACTTAAATATATACTTCTAATTAAATACGTGCATAACCTTTTCTCTGATACGGAGTTTCATAAGACGTAAAAAAATTTAAACATGTCACGTGATTTATATATCTCTTGGGGTTGGTCAGGAAAAAGTTAGGCAAAATTATGGCAAATGAAATCAAGGACACGAAAACCAGACCCTGATAATTACCCCATTACATGTCTCATTAAGGCCTTTTCAGGCTGTCTTGTAAGGCCCCAGTAATTACCAGAGATAGCCAGAGAATTTTTCTAGTCGGGGTATAATTATCTTAAATTTTCATTATAAATGTCGAAGCACGTTTCAATTGTTCTGTGTAGCCAAAATTTAACATAATGACACGAATTACAATTGTTAATAGAGAAGATTTATTTTATTTTAGCTAAATTTATATAAAAATTTAGTCAATTTCACCAAAGTCTCATTCCGAATGTTAAGAATGTTGATATAAAGTTTACATATAAATATTAACTTTATATACTCCTAATTTCCGCCTTAAAAATCGTATCTTCTAGTTCTAACTTAATTTCTTAAAGCCCTTCTCTCAAATCCCCGGCATTCTACAGCGGAAGCGAAAAAAGTAAGTTTTGAGGTTAGGATTTATACTCCGAAAATATTAAAAGCTCTGTCATATGGCCAAACTATTACATGCGCTGGTCATTTATCCAATTTAATTTGAATTGTAAAATTTATTATAACATTTATATTTATCATTATAAGAATTAGTAAATTCAATAAGATTGTAAGAATTGTAAGTTTAGGCAGTGTGTATACTTAATTGCGTATAGTTTTTTTTTTTTATATTTTAACGCCGCTCTTTTTTATGCTCCCAAACCGGTGCTAATCAGCGACGGAGGTCATACGATGTCTTGGTGAAGAAAGCACTTGGTGAAAATACAATCGCCAGTGGTGCTTGTATCATCGGCCGGAGCCGGGAATCGAACCTGGGACCTCCAGATTATGAGCCCGACGCCCTACCAACCGAGCCATCGCAGGCCTCAATTGCGTATAGTAATCAGTTCCTATGTAGCTTCAATTGAAAAGATAGGAACTCGTTACCTAAAAAATTGGGTACACGTTCCTACAAATTATGGCAATGTGTTAAAACGAATTTTACTAACTGCAGTTTACCTAACCGTTAGGGAATCATTACTAGCTTTTTCTCTCCGTGTAGAAATTTATATAACATATATATAACATAATACATGCATAATACATTTTCATTTGATTAATTTTCATTAATTACACTTGTTTATATATACTGAGCTTATGCGAGAGTAGTTTCCAGAAATTTCATATATTTTTCAGGAAACTTTGAACCTTCTTGCAGGTTTTTGGATCGCCAGTTTAACAACCAAAATACCAGGAAGGCGTGTAGGTATAATTGACCTCCCGATTGTCAACGAGACTATACCTGGTATTCCCCTTATCAATAATGGATATTTCAGATTGAGCAACGGTACATTTGGGTAAAAAGTATTTCATTTTTATAAAAGTACCTATAAATCGTCAAATTATTTAATCTCAATTTGCTTGAAATATATGTGTTTAATTTGAAGATAAAAAATGAATGATGTACCAAATTACGTAATTTTAATGTGATATTTTTGTTAAAATAATGATAAATATTTGTTTTATCAATAATACAGGGACCTTCGAACATTAGAGAGATCCCAGGATGTTGTTCTAACTCATAAAGGAATCGAATTCTCGATAGGAGCTGGATTCATGCTACCCCAAGCGAAAATTCACTTTGATCATTACGCAGTAAATATTTGCAACGTACTGTATTAAATGAAACACATATAATTATTTACATGTAAAATTTATATTTTTTAGCTCAAATATGGATTGTTGGATACATCCGGTAAAATCGACATTGTTATTAAGAATTTAAATTTCAGTATGCAAGTGGCAATAAATTACAACGAAAGTCCTTGCAGTGCTACTCTAACGTACTTGCGAACTCAAGTCGGTAACATCACCTTCGATTTGAAAGAAAGTAGCATATTTGATGGAATGATTAGCGATATTACAAACAAATTGTTGAATAAATACATTCGCAATATTATAAATTTCGTTGAATCGAAACTTTATGAAGTGATTACTGGTCCGCTAAAAAGTTTTGATTGTGAACAGTTTAGACCATAGAATTATATAGCGATTGAGCGATTGTGATAAACGATATATTTATATGTTAAAAAATGTACATTGAAAATTGTTGAAATAAAAAGTATATATTTTAATAGTAAAAAACATTTTATTTCTCAAAATCTGCATTAACATAATTTGACTTGTTATGTTCTTGCCCAGCAAACACAATGTTTACCACTAATTTGTAGCTTTCAATGCTTTGTATGTAAAGCACCACGCAATACATGACGACAATCGATGTATAATCAGTTGCTAATATTTCATACATTTTCAATTATTATTCGTTTTATAAATACTTATACGTTATGGTGATATATCTTACCTTATATTTTAAATTTGCTTATGTAATATTTAAATTTTATGTTTATTAGCCAGAAATTAAATAATTTTAATCTCATTAAATTGAATAATAAAATAAATTACAATTTTGACATTCAGTATTCCAACATGTATAATATTCTTAATAAATAAATGGTAAATACATTTTTTATTCACATAGAGCACATACACTAAAATAAAGTATTTCATATAATTTTTAAAATTCGACAATATAATAATTAGTTGATTAGTACCTGCAACAAAGTGATTCGTCATATAACGCGTTGCTAAAATTATAATAATTATCTTAGAAAAATGGAATACCTTTAATATTTGATGCTTAAAGTATAATTAGCAGTTTATCAAAATCACATTTTGGTGTACATACATTCTGCTTAACAATACTTTTATTTAAATGACTAAATACCTCTATATTCTTTTGATAATCATCGATACACATCCTATGACCTCCTAAAGCGTAAGTAAGCAGTTATAATATCAGATCATGCAAATAGGGACTAAGTATACATTGCAATATGATAAGTTAATAATTTGAAAGTATAATTACTAATAAATTCATCTTCACTGGCGAGACAGATAACCAGTCTTATAAAAACCGAAATGAATACCGGGAATGAGTGATTAATGTAACAGGTAAATTTCGAAGAAAGTGCGTGAAAAAAAATGACAATATTATACTTGATATTGTGTTTATTCCTAATTCAAATACCATTTATTTTTGCTGATTACAGAGCAAGTAAGTTTTTTTACAATACCTAGAAAATATGCAATATATAATAATTTGTATTAATAAAATAATTTTACATTCAGCATGTTTACCAAACAACAATGTGATCAATCAAGTAGAAAATTATTATCAAGTGAAACTTTACCAGCCGAGTGTTAATTTTAGTTACAATATTGATAATATTCATATTAATACGGTTTCCGCAGCAGATATCAAACTACAATTGACAGCTGCAAATGTAACTTTTACAGGTAAACATCAGTAAATTTTTTTTTAATTCTTTATTTAAACGATTAAATAATTAAATATATATTTCTGTAGGCTACGTATTACCACATGGAAATAACGATACCCTAAAAATTAATGTTAATTTTACAACAAACCCCACTACATTCCAAAGGCGCAAAGTAAGTATATATACCTAATGCAAATCATAATGTAACATTTAACGATTTAAAAGAAACAGAATAATTTAAAGAATTAGCACGCTACTGCCATCTACTTCAGTATGAGTAAAACATGTCGTTAACGTCTACCTTTAGATCTAATGATAATTGATATCGATTTATCGATAAATATCAATTTGTAAAATTTATAGCTACTACCTTTTACGCACACTAAATGCAAATATTATTTATTGTTTTAACAACATTAATCTTGGTATAATATTTTTATAATAATAGTTTTCTTACGTCTAACATATTTTTATTATACTATAGGTGTAATTGAACTCGTAGTAGAATAGTTTATAGATATTCAATGTTAGTATAAAATAAGAAATAAATTTATCAATTTATTGTTATATCGAAATTGCTTAGTGCATATTTTTAGTTTAATATAAGTACGCAAGTATTTATCGCGTAAAAAATATAATATTGCCTTTAACTAACAAGGAGAGGCCACACCCTCTGGAAAACGGAGCCTTACCAAATTCTAGAATATGATTTCTACTATAAAAATATAAAGAAAACCGGAGATTTAGTGTCCAATGCCTTTTTTTACGATAGAGATAAGCAAATAACAAAAATATCGCCAAAAAAACCATTAACTTTGATTGCTTATAACTCGGAAACAAGTAAAGATATACATTCAAACCATATAATAAAAGAAAGCTGAGATTGAGTACATACGATTTGTAAAAAAGATCAAATATCTTAATTTGGTCAAAAGTTATGGAAGAAATAAAAATTAAACGAACTTTTATCGAAAATTTAGCACTACAATTTGATGATTTTTTAGGCCAAAATTTTGTCTAATTCTTATTTCTTTCATAACTTTTAATTGAATCAAGACCATTAAGTTTCTTTTTTATTAAATGTATCTACTTGATTTTAGCTTTCTTTTAAAATTTTGTTTGAATCTACATCTTCAACTGTTTCCGAGTTATAAGCAATCAATGCTAAGGGTTTTTTTGGCGAGATTTTTCGTTGTTTTCTTATATATCTATCATAAAAAAGGGTATTGGACACTAAATCTCCGGTTTTCTTTATATTTTTATAGAAGAAATCATATCCTAGAGTTTGGTAAGTTTCTGTTTTCCAGAGGGTGTGGCCTCTCCTTGTAAGTAACTAAAATATCATAGTGCTTAATGTTTTGATTTATGCAATTCTGTCAAAGAACCCTTATAATTACATAGAAAAGACTGGTCAAATATTGTACAAAATTATTCTTATAATATTTTTTTGCTTATCTAACTTATGATAAAGTTTTGCTTAAAATCTGTTTATAGAATGTTCAAGGGAGTGAGACGAAAGAAGACTGCAGCGTATTACCCTTAACAAATTATAACATTAGGTACGTGTAACATAAGCATCTAATACAATTAATATTTAAAATAATTATAAATTTATCAATGGTAATAAAAAAAATTTTCTTTTAGTCTTGATCTACCACGGGAAACTAAAGCCATGATAATCAACCTAACCGACCATTGTATCCACTCTCACTTGTGTCGGAGATTTGATACTTTTATCGTTAACGACTTCCTTCAGATAGAGAAAAGAGAACAACATCCTTATAAACGTCAAATTTCTAGACCCGTAAATACGGAAATCAGTGAAAATATAAAAAATGACAAATATCGTTATTTGTTAAATACGAACGCCAGGTCAGAATCAAATACACATTTGGCCAATTACGCTGTAAATACTAAGCAGGATTGCGGACAAACTTCGAGAAATGGTTACAACCCTCAAGTAAGTAAATGTAATAATTATGTAAGTGTTATATTTTATATCTCCAACCAATTACTCTTAAAATGAAAACAAGATTTTAAGTTTTTTTAATTGAAGTAGAAATTTTACTTAAGTAATATATTTATATAAATACATTTATTTTAGTCTACGATTAACGCGATGATGGATTTTGGCATGGCTACGTTGATTAGTAAAATAACTGTAAATGGCACCGGAACAATACAAATACCAGACATTTACACTAACTTTTCTCACGGTGCTTTTTTCTTTGAAACTACTGGTGAATTTATTGCAAACGGTGGAACTTTTCGGTAAGACATATCTCTAGATATGATTAATACGGATTATAAATCACAAGTAATTATGAATCTGTTTAATTTTGCAGAGATTTGAGAGGCCTTGAGAGAATCAAAGACGTAGTTTTCACGCACGATAAACTTCAATTTTCAGTCTCTTCTACTTACCGGTTAGCTTTAGCAAAACTGAAATTCAATTATTACAAAGTAAGTAGTAATAGACACATTTAATTTCTTACTATTTTATAACTTAATATACTAAAAGTAGATTTTATCAACCAGGTCGCATTAAAAAAAATTAAATTAAATTAAAATTTTATAAAATACAAACGTGATTAAGAAATTAATTTAATTAATTAATTCGTGTATTAGAATGTAAAATATTGTAATGTTATATTTAAAAATAATATGATATTATTTTCATAAATTTATCTACTACGTTTTGATTTTGTATAGATTTGATACTTAAAATTGTTGATTGGTATATTTCTAATTAGTATAAGCTATAAACTGATAAATATATATCATTATTTACGATAAAATATATATAATTTTTTTACCAAATTAATCTAAGACTTGGTATATCTTAAGATAGTGATATTATAATCCATTAATGTTTTAGAGAAAAAAATTAAATTGTTCGTTTCTTTAATTTTTTTTTATTATTAAAAGTTAATAATAATATAATTTGTTTAAAAAATTAAGAAATATTTTCAATTGTTATAAAAAAAATTTTTAATTGTTAATATTGAATAGCTTTTTCTAATTTTAACTCAGGTTGGTCCCCTTAAATTCTGGTAGTACTTCGATAGAAATTCATTAATCGATTCATTCCGTATGATACACTGAATTCAAATGATAAAAATGACAATGTATATATTAATATAAAACATACGCCAAGATCTTTAGCTGGGCTCATTTGGTTAAAAATTAAATATATTTACATGCAATTCCACGTAAATATGTAGTAAATATAATATTGATTTTATTTGTTTTAATATTTAGTTAATTTGTTAAATATATTAGTATAATTATAATTAGTTTAATAAATCAATTATTTCAGATAAGATATGGAAAAATAAAAATTGATGGTGTATTGGGAGTAGCCGTCGATGGGATAACTTTAAGCGCTAATATGTCATTCGATTATAATCAGAAGCCTTGCCAAGCAATACTACGGGAATTCGATGTTAAAGAACTTGGTAAAATAAAAGTCAATTTCACCGGTCTCGGATTTTTGAATGGTCAAGTGTCAAAACTAATTGGATGGCTGATCAAATCAAAAGCATTTGCTAATATCAAGGATACAATTTCTCAAAAACTTGATGATTTCGACTGTGAAAAATTCAGACCATAATAATAATAATTAACTTAAGCTCACACTCATCACAATTATTTAACATCATTAATCGTCTGTCATTCGTAAAATTATTTATTTAGATGTATACACTAATTACATATAATTAAATTATTATTATTAAATAATTATATATTTTTTATACGTGTAACAATATTTAAAATATTTATTTTTACGCAATTGTAAAATAAATATGTATTGTTTTTATTTTGTATTTACGTTGAATTTATTTTCAATTTTTTTTCTGATCTTAATACGTGTGTTTTGTATTATATAGTTAACCATCATACATGTCAAAAATAATTACAAAAAGTCAAAATATGAGATACATCCGCATCATTTTGAACGGAAGTTTCAATCTGAAGCTATGGAAGACACCTGATAAATTTTCAACGCAACTTTGTCGGGCTTAACAAACCCTTTGATTAATATTCCTTAGATGTCTAATTTTGACGGAATAGCTAGATTAGATAGAAAACTATCGCTAACTTATTAAATGTAGTAAATTTTAGTTTTGTTCTAACTCGTTTATCGTTTGACTCACCGGATTTACCGCAATCGTGTTTTTGTCGCCATAGTTATATATGTAGTCAGATCTAAAACACTGTGTAGAATCGTTCGATATATTCATCGTAGAAATTAGTCGTAATTAGTCTACCGGAGAATCCATATTTAGAGTTCACAACGCAGGATAATTTAAAATTGTGTGCAAAATGATCGCATTTAATTACGTATACATTTTTACCATCGTATGCATCTCTTCGTCGTCAGGTTTCTCAAGGGACTGGATAGGTAAGATTAATTTCTATTTTTAATTGGCTGAATCGCTGCAATGCGCGTAACTCGTTTGATTTTCAGAATGCTATCCAGATAATATTGTAATAGAAAATGAAGATACCGAAGAAAAGACGGAATATAAGACGTATCTTAATATTACTTATGATAGAAATGATTTAGCCGTGTATAAATCCCCGGATGTTATCGAAGAAGTGAATATTATGTTACCAAATGCAATTATCTCATTGTCAAGTAATATTACGTAGATTTTATTTAACCGATAGTATAAATTACGTGCTACTGTATTATTAATACGCTCATCAAATTTTTTAGCCTTTAAGAACCTTGAAAGCGAAAATTCAATATTAGACGATAACTCGATCGTTGGTGATTTAAACACAACGATCACTGGAACAGCTCGGATAAAGGTAATACATTGTTTTAAATGACATGTCAGTTGTATGAGTTTTATTCAAATTACTATCATATAATGTTTTAGAGAGTCTATCACGTCGGTGACGCATTAACAGAATGCGATTTATACTTAACGAAACACTTCTACGAAATGTAAGATTCGAATAATTGAATATATTCGTGCTCACGAGTTTTTCATTTAACGCAATATCAAAAATGGTTTATCGCATTTTAGTGATGGTCTGTCGAGGGAACTGCAACTTCGAATAATGAACGAAGCTACGTCGTGTTTAAGAGGAAAGTTATGCAAGAAACTCGACATTATTAGACAAGATGATTTAGATAATGCATCAAAGTATCCCTTCAATTTCGGGCCAATATCCATCGCCGAAGGCAATGATATATCGGGAACTGAGGGGTGTAATGCGAGTTCTTACGATTTAACTACCATAGTAAATAGCGGAGAAAGTGTTACGCAAGTGAGACAACATAACGTTATTTTATCTCAGGCATTACGGTTATGTACTCAAAATACATTTTTACTTCTGATTGTAGGAAACTATTAATGCTTTGATGGATTTGATGTTATCTAGAATGTCAGAAAAAATGAAAGAAAATGGAGAAGGAAAAGTTAAGATCGCTAATGTCACGAATTTATTTTCTTTCTTCGGATACGCTTACTTTAACGCTGTTGACGGAACTTTTGAGTAAGCTCCGACATCGTTTTAATCGAATCTAATCAAATTTAAGAGATATGCAAAATTAAACGAGTTATTTATTTTACAGAGATATATCAATTTTAGAACGCAAGTCTGACGTTTCATTAACACACGATGATATGAAGTTTATATTTACCTGCACATTTGGACTGTCAGAGGGATATATAAATTACGAATATTATAAGGTAACTTAAACGAACTGATTTTTAAATGCTTATTTATTTACAATTTGGTGTTATAAGAAGAAAATCAACGCCACGTCAATATAATATCATTTATAAAAATAGATTGCTATACTTTACTAAAATACGTTTTACGAAAACTATTATACTTTTCATAATTTATTATTCGTCTGTATTAAATTTTTATAACATTTTTACATATTTAAAACCAAATTCTATATGATTACAATGTAACTTTCATTTCCTACTAGTAACATTTAGAAAATTGTATATTTTATATTCCTTTATATTGTTATAAAGGAAGCTAAAAATAAAGACATCTTATACGACGTTTCATAAATTACAATCGTTTTGTAGAAATATTTAAAGAAAGTATTTATAAAAGATTAAAAATTTTCTTATTAAAAATGCAGTAACAAACTTAACTATGACATACTGACATTTAATTTTAAACGAGATATTTCAATGTTAAGTAATGTAGTGTCAATTGAAATTCTTCGCATAACATTTACAAATATTAATAAGTTGCTCAGTCGCGAAATCTTACAAAAATCTAAGAAACTAAAAGTTTACATCAAATACTTTAAAACTTTTTTTTTATTTTAAAAATCTTTTCATATTTCTGACAAATCTAAAGTTAAACAAACGTATTTTTTTTTATTTTCTACTAATTGCATATTTTAGCAATTTTTGTTTTCATTTTTATAGCTTTCTAATTTTGTTTTAGTTTAGGTAACAAACTATTTTTACGTTCCATTTATATGCTATGATTAATTATACAATTCTTATGTACTTGTGCATTTGTGTATATGTAAAGGTGCGAGTAAATATTATATCAGACAAATATTGAATCACATAAAATCCATAAATTGCAATTAATATTACTACTCTTTTTTGTAGCTGCAACATAGCTTTTTTGGTTCGTACGAAGGCGCTATGAACGGAACAGTATATGATTTGTATCTCACAGTAGAGATAGCAATTAATTTCGATAAATCTCCTTGTGAAGTTGAATTAAACGATCTTCGAGTTGCGGAGTTGGGCAATATTCAAATAGCACTTACAGGTTTGGGAGGACTTGGTTCGTTACTATCCGGTATTATTTCCTTCAGTACAGCCTTCTTTAAGAATGAAATTGCTCGTACAATTGAAATAAAAATGAGGAAATTTATCATTGAAAGATTAGAACAATATAGCTGTGCAACTTTACAATAATTGTATGCTTCAAAAGAGCGTTATACTTATTCGAAATCTGATTTCTGATGCAACACTTTTTATAAAAACATTAATCAGAAGTATAGTACAATTCATTTCTTTTTAAAAAAGATTTTTTTAATTATCTTTATTTATATTTATATAGATGGGTAAGTTTTAGACCGACTTATAACCATCTCAAGAGTATTAATAATGTAATAACAGTAAATACTTTTACTTTTATAAATATTGTTTATAAATTTATTATGGTAATGTTATAAGGCAAATTTTTCAATTTTTGGTATCGATTATTAGTATAGAAAATTAAAATAATATATATTAATGAATTAAAGTTTTTGGAGTCCACGATTTAAGAAATTTAAAAATTCAAAATTCGCGCCTAACTATTACCAACTGAGCATAACTATATTACTTATAATTTCACATCAATTAATAGAGTTCCTAACATTGCTGGGCAAGTATTCTTACGTCAATAATTTTACGTCGAATACTTTTTAAAAATGAAATAAAAATAAGTATAAAACTAAAAAATGATATCTATGAAATTCAGCAATGCGTACACTATAAACAATATCAAAAAGTATTCGAGCAAAAGTATTCAACAGATACTTTTTTATTTATTTTTTTAATTCAATAAAAAAATATTTTTTCATTTAAAACAAAGTTTTGAACATTTTTTTAGTTGAAAAATATTTCCTATTTGAAAAAAAGAAATCAAATAAAAGTATTCGATTAATAGTATTCGTCGAATACTTTGTGAGATTGTTTCATGTGAATTAAGCATCTTTTCGTTTCCTTGTTTTATTTTGTTGTTATTTTTATTTCATTTTCGAAAAATATTTGAGATATAGTTGCGGACGAATACTTATTCATCTCTGATTCCTAATATATATATTTATACTATAATAAATGTTATACCGTTTTACATCTATGTACAATTTAAATAAAATCTTTTAAATAAATACAATTAAATATAGCAATGCTGTCAATATTTAATAACCCTTACATACATCATGTATAAAGTTACAATAGATATTATAAATAAATGTTGCTTAACATGGAGCTTAAAATTTAATCACTGTAACACAGAATTACACGTCATATAGTATCAATCAGACGTGTGCTTTCTAACATTAATAATATTTATTTGATATATATGCTTGAAAAATACCTACAACATTAAATACAATTACTAACTAATTGACACTTTCTTAATCAATACAGAGAAATATATTAATAAAAACGTGGATTTTTTATACCTGGTATTTAGATTAATTTAATAAAAAAAGTAAACATAAAGCAACAATTTAGAAGTTAAGCATGATAATCCGTATTAGAATTTAAAATGTAGCAGAAGAGTATGAAACAACCCGATGACTATCCACTGCATCCCCCACCAAACATCGTACTGTTAGCAGATATACTGACCTTGTTTGTGAATCATGTCTTTAATGTCAGTATAGTTACTGTGGAGCTCGTTGTATCGTTATTCGTGATACGCAGTGTAGTTGAAAGTTTCATCAATTACAAGTTTTCTTATACAAGTGTATACTACTGGTAAGTCAAAATTGCTTCCTCTTATTTAGTTGTATATACAATTATCGCAAACTTGAATAAAATTAAGTGAACAACATAATAAACATTTATTATTTTTAAAATAATTTTTATTTTTCTATTATTATTAATTATTATTATAACTAATTGATTAAAATTATTCGGAAGTTTTATTTGAAAAACAATTAATTATAAAACTCGCAGGTATTTAATTTTGAGGTAAATATATCACGTGAGATATATTCCTGTGTAGCTCAAAATCTATTGCATCTAATAAGTTTGGATAGATACACTAATTAACTTGCTTATTAACTTCGTTCAACTCGTGTACGTGTATTAATAATTTCCTGAGGATCAATACCTTCAAATTTAAATATTTTCCTTAGTTTATCAGCTAATATAAATATAAAGAAATATAGGTATTTATAAATTTCAAAAATTTTAATGTCTCATTTTTGATTGATTCTAATTTTTATTGCTACAAAAAAACAAGAAATGATATAACTTTCAATGAATATTAATATGTATATAATTTACATTTTCTAGGATAGTGAAAATAACATCCAAGATGTTATTTTCTTATTTTATTCTTATAATTGCAAGTTCATTATTTACAAAACCATTGTATGCCGAATGGATTGGTAAATTATATAAGTATATTATCATTAAATATTATTTACAACTATACTTCAGTATTATAAACCGTAAATTATTTTCAGAATGTTCGATACCGTCTTCAATTGTATTGGAAGGAGGCAATGAAAATATTATTTCTATTTACGATGCCAAAATTAAGGTTCAATACACAAGACATAAGTTAGCCGTGTATACATACACAGACACAAGAGCGGTCAATTTTTTGTTAAACGATTCTACTGTAATTTTTTCAGGTAAACGTTCCTTTTTACAGAATAATGTCATCAAAACTCTTTAGCAAAGGTAAGACAAACTGTCAGAAGAAGAAAAATTGTAACACTGTCACAGAAAAATTTATAGAAGTTGTAGCAGAAATTAGTATATAAATATGTACATTCAGTTTTACCATACAGTATATAGTAATGGTTCTTATTCTTACAGTTTGTCCCATCTTTACTAAAGAGTAATTTTTAATCAAACATTTTTCTTCGTGTATCATTGCTCGTATTGTTGACTATATTATGTAAATTGTTTTAATAAGCTCTGTCAGTACTGTTTTACCTTGGGAGGATAAAGTATATATCCTAAATTCTTTAATTTAAATATTCAAAACGTGCTATTATTAATCGTCGTTTCCAAATGAAAACATTATACCTCATAATTCGGTTGAAAAACGCGTCAACTCAGAATTTGGTTGGAAAATATATAATATATAAATAAGGAACTAAATTCGTTTTTTATATATAGGTTTTTAAAGATGATAATTACGGTTGTGATGTTAAATTTAATGATTTTGTTTATTGTTTTGATTATGAATTAATGTTTTTATTCGGAGTAAACGAAATGATAAGATAAAATAATGGAATTTTATTCTTATGTTTATTTTCATAGGGTATGTACTGAACGAGGATAATAAATTTGATTCTACAACAATTAGAAATGCTAAAGTCCTATACTCTAATATTGCAGGCTCTGCAGAATTAACGGTAATTTTCTGACGTATATAATTTGCAGTAAAATTTATAAAAAATAAACATTTTATATCTTTTTCCAGAAAAGATTCGACGACTCCAGTACGTTAAGTAAATGTGATACATACTTATCAAGACAAATAAATCCCAGGTTAAATAAAATATTCTATTGAAATAATTACATTCTTATAATGTTTAATTCTAAATTTGAGTTCCATAGCATCATCTTTTTAATATATATATATTTATTTAACTGATAAAGTAAAAGTATATCAGTTCAACATTACAATTTTTAAAAAGTCAATGTATTCGAAATTTTATTTATATAAATAACAGAAAAGTCATTTAAAACTGAAGATTAATTTTATAAATGAAAGAAAATTTCAAATAAATTATAAGTAACTTTGATTTTGCTGCTTTATCTATATTCTATTAAAAAACTTATACGAAAATATCGTAAAAGAAAATTGTAAGTTTGATTTTAATATCAGGGAAGATGACTTGACACGTAAACTGCAAGTTGAAATTCTACACCAAGCGGCTTCATGCTTAAGGCCAGTGCTATGCAAGAAATTGGGTGTTATTACTTTCGAAGATTTTGATAATGCAGGGAGTCACCCTTTCGCATTTAAATCACTTGCAGTTTCAAGGAAAATCAATGCTCAAGATGAAAATTCAACTTTAGCCAGTGCTGCTCAATCTCGTACAAATACTATACATGGGCATGTTTACGGTAGCCATTCGGTTAGAGTGCAGGTAAATACAATAGATAATTGAAATTCTTTGATGTTATAAATTTAATTTGCTAAAAATAGAAATAAATTAGTTTTTGTCTGCTTCAGTAGCAGTCAAATTTTTATAGGAGATTCAATAAATATCCATTGGAAACTTATTAGTACTAACAAGGAGGACTTCTATCCTCCGGGTCACGAATTTTGTTGCATTGTTGCAATTTTGGGAACTGTTTTCTGGTATACATATATCAAAGAATTCATGTGCAATTCAATTTCATAGGCTGTTTGACAAAAGTTTTACGCATAATTAATATGTACTTATGTTTATTTCGTGATAATGAAAAAATTCAAAAGTGCATTTATCTAATATTCGACAAATTCAATACATAATTTCAATTCGTGCATACTAGAACTTGATCTAAAATATGATTAGCGCAGTTATAATCGCTATTACTAAATTTTATTATTTTTCTCTGAAAAATAAAAAGTTCTTATGCTTGTCGAAACAATAAAAAATAACTTTTAGTTTCCAGTAATTAGAGCCAAGTTTATAAAATAATTTTAATAGACGATATTATACTTCCTTCGTAATTTATAAAAATTCTTTAAAGGTTTTAAAATTAAGAAAATTAGAGCGCGTCCCAAGTGACGTCATTTACTTACCAGCTGCGCGTTTGAAGTACTTTAATAAATTTAATTTTTTTCGAGAAATATAAAGTGATTCTTCTATTAAAATAAATTCCTAGCTTCAAAAATGCAATGTTTGCACCCAATTAATGCTACAAACTTTATTAATTAAAAAAATTGATTTGCCCCAAATAATATCCGATTAAATATTAGAATTTTTTAATGTCTTGTATGAATAACTTTTTGTCTTCCTGTTGTCTCTTAAATTATTATATTTTAATTATATATTTAAAAAATAAACAAGAATAAAAATAGTATGATAAGTTTTTAATTATGTAATTATGTAATTATTGTAATTGTCTTCGTGTAATTTAAAACATATGATATGCCTATAACGTGTAATAATGTTATACTGGAACATTAAAATTAATCAATAATACTTTTATTTTAGAATACTATCAACACACTTGTAGACTTAGCATTAGCTGAGATAATAAAAATAATTCAAAATGAAAACGGTGGAACTATTAAAATACCAGACATAAAAGAAACATTCACTCAACGTTCAGTTTGGAAACCACACGGAGAATTTGATGCTATCGATGGTTACTTTTCGTAAGTTGAATAAAATGTATTAATCAAAGTCTACGTTTTAGACAAAAAAAAATGTAAATATTATTAATTTTAGTGATCTTACAACATTGTCAAGAAGCACAGATGCCACTATTTCTCATAAACGTCTAAAATTTATTGCCTCATGTGGTTTTGATCTTCTTACAGCTAATATACATTATAATAAATATAAGGTAAATATTTCATTCGCTATTTATTGTATAATTGTTTTAACGAGTAATAAAACTCCATTCTTTTATCGAATAATTCATAATTTTGATTATTGAACAATTTAAGAGGATTTACCTTTAGTTACATATATATATATATTCTTATTATGTTGTTGTGTACTTCAAAATGAAGGATACAATTGATTTTATTATGAAATTATGTCTATATAAATATGCATTACTTTGTCAATTATGTTACAAACAATCAATTACGAAAAGTGAGAATAGGAATACATAAACATTAGAATTTATTTAATTAATATTTACAATGAATGTTTTATCATTAAATAATTAATTATGTTTAGTAATATTGATATAAATATAAACCTAACGAAATTATAGAAAATAAATTACTTGTCTGTTTAAGGTAATGTAATTTTGGCAAACTAAATAAGACAATATTTACGCGAGGATATACGGAGCGAACGAATATACTGAATATAAGGCTAGCCTTATATTTTTGATATTTCTAATATAATAATACTATCAGTAATAGTAATAACACTAAAAAAGCACGTAAAATATGTCGCTGTAAAATTATTCGTCTAAAAATAATTTTTTTCTGTAAGATAAATCTGTTTATAAAGCTCAAATCAATCATATCTTAAAACTCATTTCTTAAAATAATAATATTTTGTTCATATTATTACATTATACTAAAATAATTTATAAACGCAAACTGGATTCAAATTATCGACATTTGTGTCGTTATAGAGAATTATATCTATTAGACTTTTAAATTGTAATAAAATAATGAACGTACATACAATTATTTATTAGACTTTTAATTATTTAATTAAAGTTTGCAATTTAATATATTTCGATTAGCATGTATTCAGTTTGATTTTCGTAAGATTATTCCCAAGATAAAAAAAATTATGAAGATTTATGTTTACAAAGAGAATTTTTTGTATAGTTTACCGTGAAACATGGTATTTTATTTTTTTTTTTTTTAATTTCCGTAACAACTCGGTTAAAATGGTGACGATTCCTTTATAAATATTGTAATATTTAGTTTAATTTTTGTCGAACATTTAATGTATCCCAGATTTACCCTGCTGCCGTGATAATTTTCATTAAAAAATTAAAATAAAAAGAAAGAAAAAAGATTTTTTCTATAAAACTTACAGTTAATTGTATATATTTTTTAAGGTAAAGTACGGGATATCCGTCAGCGGAGAATTATGGGCCACTATCGATGGTGTTGAACTGTACGTATCGGTTGCTATTGATTATAATCATAAACCGTGTCGAGTAGAGTTGCAAGACTTGTCAGTTATCAACCTAGGACAAATGAACATTGAATTAACCGGCTTAGGGCCATTTAATTCGCTCTTGTCGAAACTCGCCACTTGGATCACTAAGAAGTGGAAGGAAGATATCGTTGTTCTAGTCGAGGATAACGTTCGTAATGTAATTATAGAACATTTAGATAAAATTGACTGTGAAAGGTTTAGACCTTGAAAAATTATGTGATTGAACAAAAGAAATTATTTTCGTTTGCTTAAAGTAAGTTTATAGAAACTAAGACTGTTTGTAATGATATTTTGTACCTTTTATATATTTAGCGTATATATATGTATATGTATAAAACAACAATGTTACACAGATAAAAAAATCTTGCTTAATTACATGAATAACAATTTCGCACTACTATATTGATATAAAAATTAAAATACGAACAAATGTTTGAATTCTTGAAACGTTTAACGATAACATTCTTTGAGAGGATTATAATTTTAAAAAAAGAAAATAATGGCACGATTCGATATAAAATGCTTGAAACTCTTCAGAGTTCCTTTTCAAAGAAGAATCAATAAACTTTTGTCTGGGTTGTCGATTGACTCACGTGAAGACTTAAGAACTTATCATTTGACTTATCATTTGATCCACAATCGCAACTCTATCAACTTAACTAGCAATCAAAAGCTGCAAAATTTAAAACTGTGTGTGTACGTATATTATATTTCCTCGTAAAAGTTTACAAGAACACCTGACGATATTACGCCAACTGACGCGAGTTTACAGCTAAACGCATGAACGTCAAATCGAACGTTGTAAGATATTGTGGACAGGTAAATGTCTGTATCAATGCCAGAGGCTCGCTCCCCTCCGAGATCTCTACGGACTTGTTTGTGAATCACGGTCTGAGACGTAGTCAGCTGTGAAATCATTGTATCGCGGCAAATTGTAGCCGCTGGACGTCAAACTGTGGCTGCTCATCTCTGTCTTTCTCTTGAATTGAACACGCTCCTTTGATTGGGTAAGTTTATTCATCAAATACATTTTTATCAGATCATTTAACAATTTATAAAGATCTATTATTCGATGACAATTTATACCATTTTTTTAAAACGACTCTTATAAAGTAAGGTATACAAACAAAAAGAACTTAATATATTCAAGTTAATAAAAATACTACGTTACTCCACGAGTATTGCTGTAGCAAAATTATTTACGAGCTGAACATTCTATTATTAGATGTTAGGAAAGTATTATAAGATGATAGGAAAGTTAAGAGTTTAGTTAGTGCTATGGGATCTTAATTTAATACACATTTAAGTATAGTAAAAATAAGGAAAAATTGTCTCGTATATTATTTTTTGAAACAGACTAAAATTAAATATGATATTGAATTTGAAACTTCCATAAACTTTTCTTACTTTCAAAATACACGTATTTTTTATTCAAAATTACTTATATATTTTAAGAACACCAAAGACTTAAAGAAAGATACGTTCTCATTTGCTATACTGGTATACCAAAACGACATGCATTCATAGTATCACGTGGACCTTCAAACGTTAAAACAGTAACGGTACACATGAACATTGTTGCATTTATATAAAAGTCTAATACCTTCCAAAAGTCTATATACTGAAACCAATATTTTGATCCCTTTTTTACCTATTTTATTACAATTTTGTATATCGATATTAACAATAAAAATATTCGACTACATATTTTATGCACACAATTTGTTTAGTTCTACTTAAATTAATAATAATTGTATTAGTAATTTGAAATTTCCTTGATATAGAATTAAAAGAAGGGCAATAAACGTGTATGCATTAATCATGTTGTTTAGAATTAAATGTTATAAAGTAAAATGTAAGTCGTATTTATTGTAATCTGATCAAAGTTTATCAATTTATATTTTATATATAATTTAGAGATTAGCCAAAGTGGTATATATTTTGATAACATACATTATCACCTAATTATTATACACTGTTACAATTTTATATATATATTGTAGCCTTAAATACTAAATTAAAATTATTTTTTTCTTTCCGATCCAATACTAGCCTCTATTGCCCTCTTTAATAATTCACAAAATCAAAAAATCATATAAATTGCGATGTATTAATTTAAATAAATGTATTTATTTATTTTTACGTCACAATAAAGTGTACATAATATACTTACACTTTTTTTATTCATCAATATATGATATAATTATATTATTTTCACAATGAAATGAAAGTTTGGTACTTAATGTTGTTTATCACTAAATAATTTGCATGCATAAAACTTAATTTCAATTCCATTGTTTCAATATGTTATATAACTTTGTTTTTTACAGTTGAAAAAAGATTTACAATAATGTCTCGGCACATTATATTAGCAATGGTACTGCTATTCAGTCAGTCAGTCTTCACTTCTGAAGTGTTGGGTAAGCCAATGTTAAATAAATAATTGTTCATTTCAATTAATTGATCAATTTAAATATGTTTGATAGAAACAGAGAATGACATTGTTAATCATTTTCAGACTGTGGTCCGCCAACGAGTTTTGAAGTGGACTTAGAAAACGGTCAAAAGGCAATTGTTTACGATGCTGAAATTAAAGTCGATTACGACAGAAATGAATTAGCCGTGTACGAATATCCCAACTTCGACGCAGTTAACATTCTTATGAATAATACATTCATAACTTTTTCAGGTAAATGCAAACACTAATATTTTTCGATTTCAAGAATTATAAATATATTTATTAAATACTTTTATAGGTCATATTGTTGATGAAAATGAAGAAATTGATCCTAAAGCTTCGAAAACTGTACGAATGTTCAATTCGAAAATAGCTGGAACGGCGAAATTAGTGGTATAATAAATAATTATCAATTTTTAACCACATAAAGAATACGATCAATCCTTAAAATTTATTTCCAGAAGGACGATTCCGGTAAAAATTCTTTAGTCAACTGCGATTTATATTTAGGATTAAAACGTAATGAAGAGTAAGTAAATAAATAATTGTAATGAAAAAGAAGGAAAACATTATAAATTCGTTAAAATGAATTTTTCTTTACTTTCAAGGGAATTAAATATACCTAAGAAAGTTCAAGTTGAGATTATTCATGAAGCAGCTGCTTGTGTAAAATCGACGATATGCCAAAAGCTTGGTTCCATTACCAACGAAGATATAATGAAAGCTATAACTCATCCTTATGCATTTGGATCACTTTCGGTTCCTTCTAAAATTGCGCGCGATGAAGAACACGTACGAACGAAAGTTTTAAAATCGGAAAGCAAACCAAAAATTACCGAAGCTGAAATTAAAGCTTTATTGGATGCGTATCAAAAATCAGATTCCAACAACGTCAATAACTATGATTTACAGGTAGTTGAAAGCATAAATTACATTGTAAACTATTATGCGACAATTTTCAATATCAAATATATATGTATATTCACTCAAACGTTTATGATGTAATTAAGCTTTGTTATAACCATTAGATGTTGAAATAGTTAAAGTCTTGATTTCACAAACATTTAATTCTCACTTTTTGTTAGTCGACTGTTAACAAGCTTGTGGATCTAGCGATATCCCAACTTGTAAAGATGCTAGAAAAGGAAAACCAAGGGAAAATTAAGATTCCCGACTTGAGTCAAAACTTTTCAACTGGCTCCTCCTGGTGGAAAACCACTGGTGAATTCAACGCCTACGATGGTTCCTTTGAGTAAGTTAACAATACCTCCTCGACCCTCGTCTTGCTCCTGAATAATGGCAACCACTTAAAATAGTAAATGAAACAAAATTAACGCTTTCGATAACTGTCATGAACTTTAAACTTTGAATTATTTATACTTCGTAAAACCCGTGGAATGAATTAAATATATCCGGTCTTCTTTCTTATTAACATTCTATTATGGAGAATAATACCGATAATAATTTTATGTAATTTATTATCTTGGAGATTTCTAAAAGAAAATATATTTTTGTTACAACACAATACCCATAAATTAGTAAAATCCTTAATGCAATTGTAGAAATAGTGATTAATAAGTCATTTTCAGTACCGTAATTTTATCAAAATATTGTCAATTGAAATCTTACAGATTTACTTAATACTACTCCTGTTAATTATAACGTATAATTGTATGTATTTATGCACCTGTAATTTTATTAATATTATTTAATTTATTTCAGAGATCTCACTACCATATCGAGAACAGACAATGCTTCGTTAAAGCGTACCGGTTTGAAATTTATTGCATCGTGCGGATTCAGGCTCGGCAAAGCAAATATGGAATATAAACGATATAAGGTAAAATAAATGTTTATTTTACTAATTATTTTCGCTGATTAATTTAAAAGCCGACTGCTTATTATTAAGTGTTGAATACTCGTAAAAAAACTTTTATTTTTGCTATGTAAATGTACGCATTAGTTGAATTGATTTCAAAATGCATTCTAAATAAAATAAAACTTAATTGACACGTAATAACTTATAGCTGCGATACGGGATTATCAAAGTGAACGGTGAGTTATCAGCTAGCATCGACGGTGTGGGTTTATTCGCGGCAGCCGGGGTTGATTACAACCAGAAACCTTGCCGCACCGTTCTGGAAGAGGTTCGAATATCCGAGCTTGGTAAAGTCAAGATCAAAATTACCGGATTAGGACCGCTGAATAAGCTCTTATCGAAACTTGTCACTTGGATCACCAAGAAGTGGCAGGAAGACATTGTCAATAAAATCGAGAGTAAACTTAGAGACACCATAGTTAAGAATCTTAATAAATTCGATTGTGAGAAGTACAGGCCTTAAATTGACCTTAAACCAATAATCGAATCACTCAAACCAGTTTATATCTTTCATCGATCTTGATAATAGTGTACGATGATAATAAATTATGAAATCATAGTTGCAGACACGCAATTCCTGATCGCGATAAACTGTTGTGGTAAATAAGATTCAATTATTGTGATTATTCACCGTATGAGATTGCACGATGATAATTTTTTTTAGACGAAGACTGTCGTTATAAACACCCTTTTCTTTTGTATAAAAGTGTTATTATGATATAATACATTGTAATATTTGTTGTTATATTGAAATCCATCGACGAATCAAATAGAAGAGATATCTGTTTCAAAGTTTGATATGTTAACATTTTATTTTCTTTGATTAAATTTATGTTTAACATTACGAAAACAAATATTGATTTTACTTTGAAGTTAAACCAAAATTTAAAAGATTTTTTTGCAGTCATTTCAAGAAACCGCATGTTATTAGTTTGCGCAACAACGTCGATTATTTATAGTTGAAAACTACGATCGTCGTAGACTCGAGTACGCCTTGCAACGCGAACTTAACAAAGTTGATGGTGTTTAACGAAGGTAAAGTTTACTCTGACGTAGAATTAAGCTAGGTACACCTCGACCAAAACTTATTTCTTCGAGACTTGGAACAATCGAATCCCTGAGATAATCGCAAAATTGTACCCATTATAAAGGATTATATTAAAGATACGTTTGGTTTCCTGTTTTACAAGTAGAACTTGCTTTACTTTAAATACGAATTTTAGTAATAAATTATTAAATTCAAAATTTGAAAAGAAACACTCGTAATTTGTTGTTGTAGGGCTTATATAGCGAGATGAAGATGCAAACTCTTATTTTTTAGAAAATACATTATTTGCTACAAGTGTCAGATTGTTGAGTCTAAACTTTTCATGTTTAAGAGGGTATCATACACAATTAAAAATTCAAATTACGCGCGACAAAATAGCAGGCGGAAAAACAACTAATTTACTTATAATAATTAATAAAAATCAATTTACGCAAAACCAAGAGTTAATTGCCCTCCGTTATGTAATTATCTATCATTTTACAAATTTTCAAGTTAATATAACAATGCGTCGCCGAGAAAACCTTTAAAAATATAAGAAAATTGCATTTTTCAAGATTTTCTCGGCGACGTATTGTTATATTAACTTGAAAATTTGTAAAACGATAGATAATTACATATAACAGAGAGCAACTAACTCTTGGTTTTGTGTAAATTGATTTTTATTAATTATTATAAGTAAATTAGTTGTTTTTCCGCCTGCTATTTTGTCGCGCGTAATTTGAATTTTTAATTGAGTATGATACCCCCTTAAGTTACTGATATTCAGCTCTTTATGAAAAATCATAGTCAATACAACTTTTAATTTTATTAAAACTTAGGTTTAAACTTCGACATGAAAAATTTTAGTGATTCATTATAATCACATAGCTCGTATCTAAAATTCAAGTACGCCAATTTTCTCGAAGCTTTATATCAACAGATGGGTATATAAATTAAATTATTCAAAATTCATGACTAATGTATATAGCAAGTGTATTTGAATCAATATTGCGTCACTCCCACAATTGTGCCAAAACGAACATTTTATTTTGCGTGAATGATACGATTCGATAATTAATAACCTTATCGTGTTAAATAAAATAATACTGAAAACGAGTAGCGTAAGAAAATTTGATAGTTTGAATACACACCTTGTTCGAGAACGAGTTGCGTGTGTAAAAATAAAAGCAGTAAAAATGCGTAGAAAAGTTATATCCGTATACGCCTTTTTATTCGTTATTTTTTTATTACTTTCATCAAACTTAGCATCAGAAATATTAAGTAAGTTTTTATTATTAATTTATTAACTATATTAGATTAATGCTTTTGCGTTTACTAGATAAAAGTCTATAATCCATACATTATAAGTTTATTTTGAACATTATTCATTCTTTCATATATATTAAGGTTTGCAATTACGACTACCATTTGTAATTATTATTATTATAGTAAATTAAATAAAATTAAAATACAATTAATCAAACAGCTATTTGTTGTTTTATCTCGTACTATAGTTTTTTTTATTACAGAAAGATAATCATCAATTCATTTTTTAAATTAGAAGAAATTTTTGAGGCGTGAATCGGTTTAGTATACTCTCAATTTACTACAAGCAAAGTAAACAACTGATATTTTCCAATGAATAACCCTCGAGTCCCGTGATATTTTCATATGCTTATAAAAAAGTTCTCGGTTATTATAATATGCCATTAAATATCATAGCTACAAACAGTTCGAAATATGTTAATTTATAATATAAGAGAGACGCACCTCGGCCGGTCATGGAAGTTAAGCAGCACTGAGTGCGGTTCGCACTTGGATGGGTGACGTTCTCGGTCGCTTGGCTTTCGTGGCGGGTTAGGTGTTTTTTCACACTTCACAACGTGAGCGGGAGGTGTGAAACATTCGGTTTCGGTGTCAAGGCCTACGCAATGTGACTTTGACACCCAAAAAGAATGTTTCGAATACACCGGCCATCTCGGATGAGGTTTTCCTTGCTTCACAGGTTTCCCTCATCCACGGGCATAACCCGGGTGAACGCGAGATGGTGGGGTTTTAAGGGAGGGATAAAGCACCCACACATAGGTGGTTGGTGGACACCGTTAAAGTCCCCAGGGGATAAACGGTAGGAAGTGCCAGGAAAAAGAGAGCACAAAATCAAGAATAAAAAAAATAAAATAGAGCACTTATATACACAAATAAACTGTATGAATAGTGAAATAATATGAATAGTTTATTAGCTTTTAATGATATAATTTACTTCAATTCTTTCAGATTTGAGATCAATTCTTTCACTATAATTAAAATCCGTTATTGCTTATGTTTCAATTAACAAACTTAAAAAATGATTAAGAGATATCATTAGACATAAATTGAGCTCTTCTAAGAAAATAACTTTTTCTCGAAGCTTTATATCAACAGATGGGTATATAAATTAAATTATTCAAAATTCATGACTAATGTATATAGCAAGTGTATTTGAATCAATATTGCGTCACTCCCACAATTGTGCCAAAACGAACATTTTATTTTGCGTGAATGATACGATTCGATAATTAATAACCTTATCGTGTTAAATAAAATAATACTGAAAACGAGTAGCGTAAGAAAATTTGATAGTTTGAATACACACCTTGTTCGAGAACGAGTTGCGTGTGTAAAAATAAAAGCAGTAAAAATGCGTAGAAAAGTTATATCCGTATACGCCTTTTTATTCGTTATTTTTTTATTACTTTCATCAAACTTAGCATCAGAAATATTAAGTAAGTTTTTATTATTAATTTATTAACTATATTAGATTAATGCTTTTGCGTTTACTAGATAAAAGTCTATAATCCATACATTATAAGTTTATTTTGAACATTATTCATTCTTTCATATATATTAAGGTTTGCAATTACGACTACCATTTGTAATTATTATTATTATAGTAAATTAAATAAAATTAAAATACAATTAATCAAACAGCTATTTGTTGTTTTATCTCGTACTATAGTTTTTTTTATTACAGAAAGATAATCATCAATTCATTTTTTAAATTAGAAGAAATTTTTGAGGCGTGAATCGGTTTAGTATACTCTCAATTTACTACAAGCAAAGTAAACAACTGATATTTTCCAATGAATAACCCTCGAGTCCCGTGATATTTTCATATGCTTATAAAAAAGTTCTCGGTTATTATAATATGCCATTAAATATCATAGCTACAAACAGTTCGAAATATGTTAATTTATAATTATAAGAAATAATAGAGCACTTATATACACAAATAAACTGTATGAATAGTGAAATAATATGAATAGTTTTTAGCTTTTAATGATATAATTTACCTCAATTCTTTCACTTTCACTAAAATCCGTTATAGCTTATGTTTCAATTTAACAAACTTCAAAAAATGATTAAGAGATATCATTAAAATAAATTGAGCTCTTCTAAGAAAATAACTTTTTTTCGAATATAAACTTACTAAATAGTATAGTTCGATGTAATTTTCAATCATATTTATTTATTTGACTCACAATACTGATCAAGTATTATTTATTAAGTGTTTATTAAAAAATGCTATAAATGTAAGAGTTATTAAATTGATATTTCCAAAGCATAGCAAATTCTGCATTTTTGCATGCCAATCTGGCATCCCTATGTGGTGAGTCGAGAAACTATTTATACATAACAGAAAAAATCTTAATAAAACAGCCTCGGCTAGAGCAGTTGTTAAAAAAATGTTTAAAAAAGTCATATTCTTAACTATTACTCCATATTTAGGCTTTAACGCACGTTGTGTACTTTGCTTATGTTTTTTCGGATTTTCAATTCAATAATTTAATCATTTGTTTTTAGATACATAGTTCAGTTTATGCCCGACATTACCTTAATCATTTTTTAAAGTCACTTATAATGAACCCTAAAATCACATATAATATCCGATAAAAATACTTGATAATTAATTCATTTTAACATAAAAAATTCTGTTTTAAAGTGTGCATGCGTATACCTATCATTGTAATAAACAAATATATCATTTTAAATTCATACAAACAAATAAAAATTGAAATAAAATTACAATAACCAGTCATAATAATTCCACGTGTTTCTATTAAAAGAAAACATATATACAACAAACAATTGAATATTCTTGATTGCAGATTGTACGCCACGCGATTTTTCATTCGTAACTGGTAATAATCAGAAAATTAATGTAAAAAATCCAGTTATACAGTTCAAATATAATCGAAGCACTGTAGGTGTGTACATATATCCAAGTACACCATCAGTTAATTTATTTATTAATCAGTCAGAAATTTTGGTTAAAGGTACAGTAAATATGGTTTATGAAAAATAAGAATTTTATTTATTTATTAAATATTAAAATTCAATAACAATATTTTGACCTGAAGCAAATATCATGTTTATAGGTATAATAGACAGTAAGGAAGCAGAATTAAATGTATACGGTGAGAAATTGTTTGCAACCGAGGTACTCGGTATAGCCAATATTGTAAGTTCTGCAAATTTTCAAATTCCACTTTTCCAAATACTTTTGTAACATTTAATGGCTCTCGACATTTTCAATATAACTAATTCTCTGTTTCCCGATTCTAGCTCAAAACATTACATTTACATCACTTTGTATGAAAATATTTGAAATGAATTATGCACATCGCTTGACAATTGAAATCAAACATTTATTTCGAAAATTAGAAATAATTTTTTTATATTTACTTATATATAAAGTAACTTAGCAGCATGTTATTTTCCGATTGTGCTAAATATATATATATATCTATAATCACTCGAAAACAAATAATATAACTTTTCAAGGATTATTCATATAAAGTCTAGTAGAGGCCATACCTTAATTAGCTTTCTCGATCAAGGATACTTTGACACTAAAAATGCATGTGTTCACTTACAATGAAAATGGTTTAAAGTTGTTTAAAATTATTTCTATCTTTTTCTTTATCAAATTTGAAATTTCCGAATATAATGATCATAAGGCAATTGTCGGATAATCTTTGTACAATATTCTAAAAAATTGAAACGCGAAAATAATAAAACAATTATTTCGAAATATTTCGATGAATATAATATCAAATTATTTAAAAATTCAAATGCTTAAAAATTTTGATCCACCTGTATTATCCGAAGAAACATATACAGTTATAAAAGCGTGAGCGATTTTTAGATGTTACAAAAACTATTAGTGTGAGTAACTGTACGCTTTATTTAACAGAACGTTACCGATTACGGCAAAGGTTTAAAGGACTGTGAATTTTTCATAGCAGATAAAAGTACCGGGAGGTAAATTGATTTTCGTTTACAACATCCGTTGTACCGTTTAAAACATTATGATGTTGTATATATTCTTTTAGGTTCTTCAACGAGTTTCCAATAAAACTAGACGCTGTTATCTTCCAGCTAGTCGAGCACTGTATAACTTTACAACTTTGTCCATTATTGGGTCACGTACAAGAAGAGGACTTGGTGCGGGCTCGAATGGACCCACGAGACTTTGGTCCAATGTCAATCTGGTCACGCACGCTTCAAGTCAGTTTTCCAAAAATGATTCCACCTAAGCTAGCCGAACACAATCATCCCAAAAAGAGGGTAATCTCAAGACAATATTAGTTTGCAAACAAGATTGCAAGTTGACACGTATACATTGCACTCCTTATCCCTTTGGGTAATAATGCATACACAAACAGTATAGTACACAACATTTTAATAAATAACTATACAAAAGCTTGATTTCATAAAATATTAGGCAATGAAACGTTTTATTGATTAATCAATCAATTTTTTCCATTTATGCGTTATTATAATAATCGGCTTTTATCATTAAGCGATTAAATTATTTTATTATATTTATCCTAAATAATACATTTGATCAAATCATATATCTATTTTAAGAGGTACCTCGAGTTTTTATTATAATACAGTTTTCCATTATATAAGCTATAATAGTTTTACTATTAACGTTCATTTTACAAGCTGGATTTATTTCTAAAATCGTAAAATTGTTGCTGTATCATATCGCTGCTAAATTTTCCGTGTAATCCTTGTTATCTCTCGATTTATGCTAATTAATTATTTTTTTAACAGAAAGAATATAAAATGGTAACTGACTTTTTGCATCTATTATATTAGCAGTCAATTATTTTTTTTTCACATTTTTTTATATTAATTATCAGCGTACAATACAAATATAATGCAATATACTTTCTATCTACGATGAATACATTACAAACTATACATCTCAAGGAGTCATAATATACAAACAATTATATTAATTATAACGTAAATATTTGTAGGCTAATTTAATCGAAGCTACAGATTCAATTATTAAAATTGTTGCCAACAATTTTAAAACTAAAAATAATGGACTAATCAGTATTCCGGATATGAAGGGTCGACTATTTTCTGCTACTAAAGGTACTTTTGAGTAAGTATTAAAAAAACCCTATAAATCGTATTTCAACAAATATTTATGGATTGAGTTAAGTACTTATATTTCTATGTATAACATAAAGAATTTTATTTTTTTAAATCTATGCTTTAATATATAATAAGTATAACATAATAAATAAAAAGAAATCTTTTAAATTATTCCAGAATATTAAAATTAAAACTTATATATTAATGATGTAAATATAATTAAAATAGTAAATAAACAATACATACTTTCTTGCAGAGGACTAGAAAATCTTCAAAGAGATGAAAGGGTACCACTTCAAGTATCACCATCTATAGAAAATGTAAAAAAATTTGCTTTTGCTTTTGGAGTACCTCAAGGTTATGTAAAATATGCAGATTATCGAGCGGTAAATATTATAGTTCAATATTATAAAGTTAATAATAGTTGTGTTATGATAAATCTTATATATTTATGAATTTAAAAATGTAAATATGGAAAATAAGTACTTGATGTTTTTTATGTACAAAAAAGTTTTTTAAATATGCATATAAACTTAAATATATACTTAAAAAAGTAAATTGTTTTATATCATACTCGGATAGTTAAGGGTCAATGTTAAACCGTTCATGCAATTTTAAAAACAATAGTATTTTATTATTTATCTTAATAGTTTTTTTATATTGCAAATAATTGAAATTATCAATTTATTTAGCTCGGTGGACTATTACCATTTGTGGGCAGCTTGTGTGCGGACGTGTACAACCTAATCTTTACTGCTACCATTTCTATGGATTTCTCGCAAAAATATTGCCGACCAAGTTTAATAGATTTTAATACAACGAATTCTGGCAATTCAAAATCTTACGCTTGCGGTCGATTAAGTTTATTTGTGAATCCTTTTATGAGTTGGTTTCTTAATGCCTGGGACACTAACATCACTCAGAATATCGAAAGACAAATTGAATGGGCGATGGCAGCCTACATCTATGATACATTCGATTGTGAGAACTTCAGACCCAACAAAAATAATACCGCATAACAATTGAATAAAATTCGTATGTAATAATGAGAATTAAAGTAAAGGAAATACATTTTAATTGAATTGTATGTATATTGTACGTGTTTATAAAGTTTAATAATATTGTCAATATCTTATCTTGTTAAAAATAATAATTTATTTTTTAGAAAAACTTACATTATGTTTTTATAAATAACGTGGAAATATTAATTATGATTAACGAACCATTACACACTTATAACATTTTGTCAATCAGGTTTCAATTCACTGGTTTCTGAATCAGTGATAGTGCTTTCTTCTGTTAGTTTATTAATTTCTCCCTTATTACTATCACTTTCCTGAATATTATCAGTTTTCAAAATTAGCACATTGTCTTCAGTACTTAATTCTTGTACAAATGCTTCATCTGTACTTTTAGTCAGTAATGAATTTTCTTGTGGCACATTTAATATTTCATCATCTGGTAAATTATCTATAGTTGGATTACTTATAAGTAAATTACTTTTTTCTTTACTTTTTTGTAACTTTTCATGGAATTCTTCTAATTTATTTAAAATTTCCATTTCCTGATCATTGTGTAGTGAAACATTTTGCATTGCAATAGGCTTATTTTCATTTAAACATTCATCAGTTTGCTGCAATAAACTTTTAGCATCAGTAGCAGCGGAATCTTCATGTGTGTCTATTTTATGTATTTGATGAATGGATGAATTTTCATTCAAAATTTTACTACACTGTTCCATGTCTGGTGTATTTCTAAATAATTGAGCTTGTTTCACAATTGTAGAAGAATATTGCATTACAGTATTTTTAATTTCAGATGAATCGGTTTCTTTCTCTGTAATGGAAAGACTACTATTTATCAGTAGTTGATTGTTTGTTTCATTAATAACTCCTTTCAAAGCTAGATATTCTTCGACTGAACCAGTTGGTTTAGAAATTGGAGTTTCTGTACATGATTGGATATTCTGTTCTTTTAAACTTGGAGAACTGTTCATTTTATTCTGCCTTTGCCTTTCTCTCAAACGCTTACGTATTTCAGATTGTATTTTTGATTCTTTTATAACATTTTGAACATCATCCTGCTTATAGTATCGTGTTGTCCAAGTTTCGGAATTCAAAACATTGGGCTTAGTTACAACTTTATCACTCAATTGCTCAGTAGTAGCTTTATTATCTTTGCTAGTAGTTTCATTTATTTCTAAATCCTCAATATCATCAGGGTAATCATCCAAATTAATTATTTCTTCAATATCTAATGCTTTATCATCAAATATATCCTCTTTATTTTCCATTTCATCAATTATTACTTTTTCTGCTTCTGTCTTTCTTTCAGGGGATTCTTCAATTTCTATTGGTTCTTTTAAATTAGATATTGTGTCTTTTTGATTACTATTTACCTTAATTTCAGAAATAGATTGGTTTTTAATATTGCTAGTATGTACAGTATTATCGTCTTTGCTCTTCCTCTTTGATCTAATATGAGGATTTCTTTTAACTTTTTTAATTTTTCTTCTAGAAGGAGAGGTATTTGTAATTGCATTTTGTTCAATCTTAGGTGCTTTTTCATCATCATCGACAATTTCTCCTTCTTCAATATCTGACTCTTTTTGTAAATCTTTTGAATGATCTAATTTCTCATTATATTCTATTACACTAGGAGGTAAATTAATATTAGCATTGCCATTTGTACTTTTGTCTTTATCTTTATCTTTAATTTTATCTTTACTTTTCTCTTTATTTATATTTATTTTATCATCTTCATTCTCAGTAATAATTACTTTTTCTTTAATATTATTATCATTATCTTTATTAAGCTGTACTTTTTCTGAAGCAGGTTCACTTTCTGATACACGTTCATTTACCAATTTTTGGTTAATTCTTCTAGACTGTTCATCATTTTCACTTTCACTAGATAGTAGTTCTATGGTTGGAGCAGATTGAATTACAACGTAAACATCTTCGTCCTCCCCATGTTTCATTAAAACATCAATTTTTTCTAATTGTTCTTTTAGATTAGCTTGCCTTGCTTTAGCATTTGTATCACTCAAAGAATCTGACTCTAAAGCTACATTTGCTGAATTACCTTGAACAGTTTTAACATTTGAATTTGAAGAATCTTCTTCTTTACGTATTAAAGCCCTAATTGCTCTTGCACGCATTTCAAGTTCTAAAAGATCCAAGAGACTTTCTCCTTCTTTAGCTTTTACTTTTTCTTTATTCTCCGTTTTAATTTTTTCTACTTTTACTTTAACATTTGGTTTTTCAACTTTCCCTATTTTTCCTTTTCCTTTCAATTTAGATTTAAGATCATCTTTCTTTTCATCTTGCAATTTCCGTTTTATCTTTTTGTTTTCTTTTTTACTTTTTGAATGTGCTCCTTCTACTTTTACAACATTATCCTCTTCGCTTAACCATTCTGTATCAGAAACAATTTCAAGTGATGGACCTAATAAATAAAATCTGTGATGTATACAAATTTTTGTATAAATTTATGTTAAATTTACAGAATTTTCACCTGAATCATCCGATTCATCAGTATCAGAAGATTGTAACATTTCTTGGCCATTTATTATAGACATTATCCTTGCTTTAGACATACCAGTTAATTCTGCTGAACACAATTCTTCTAAGTCTTCAAGATCAATCTTCTATAAAATAATAATCTTATTATTATTATGTACAATATATATGTATATATACTTACATAGTTTAGTTATATATTACCTTTAAAGTCTGTGGTAACATCATGCGTATTTTATCTGCCTTAACAGATTTAAAAATTTGAGATGAAAGTTCTTTCCGATTTGGTAAATATTCTTTAATAGGCTTTAAGTCTTTTGAGTCTATCTCTTCTTCAGAAGAACTTAACGATGAGCTTGCAGAACTACTATTAGATTCCTAAAATAATGTATTTATAATATATTATACATAAATCAATTGTTTTTATTTCATTAAAATAAGAATTCACAATGATTCAAGTAAAATTGGCCATTTTAAATAATTTTAATTAATATACATATATATTCTCTTTAAATTATTATATCTATATAAGTATACTTATTGTATTTAATAAAAATTAATTAAAAAAAGTACACTTATGTTAAGTGATAAATATAAACAAACCTCACTAGACAACCTACTCCTCTTCATTTTTTTTTTCTTGTCAGACATTTCCATGGATTTTTAAAAAAATTCACATCTACATTTAGTACAAAACTTTGTACCTAACAACGCTTAAACAAATATCTATATTATAAAACATAATTATTTTTTAGGGCACTTTACAGCCGGTCATCCGTTGTGTATATATATTAGATATTAGAACAGCTGATTCGTCGAGATCCGTGAATAAGGTGCGTTCATCTTAGTCGACTCGACGACGTGTGCAAGCAAACTGTAAAAGCAAACTAACTTTAAGGTGTGGAGGAGGTAGATAAATGTGCCACGAGCGACAAGCCACTCATATGCCTATACTATACCGCGATACTTACTGAGCACTGCATAGATGTATTTTTATTTGTATTTGTATTTGTATAGTTAAACGTCAACTCCTAACCTTAAAAATCGTAATCCGTTGGTTACTATCACGTTATCTCTTCACATTTAGAAGAGAAATGTAGCAACTTTTTCGTAATATCATGATTTCTTGATAAAAGTGTAATCACTCACCTATATAAGATAATAAATAAGAAAGGTATCGCATTTTAAGAAATAATTTAGGAACTTACGGATTATGTGACAGTTTGACAGCTAACAATTTAACCCAGTTATTTTTACTCTATATACAATATATTTAATATTGCACTTAACAATATTAGAAATTGAAGTAATTTACGAAGTAAGTGAGCATTTTATCTTTTATCAGTGTAACGATTTACCATGAATTCATTCAGCAAAAGTTCTTATACAAATAATTTGTTATGCAATTCCATAAATACATAAGATTTATTTCATTAAAATTAATGCATTTGTGCTACATTTCGCTATTATAGATTTATAAATACATAACGGTACTTAAATTTGAATAAAATAAAATTAATCAGCTTATTTTTTTCTACTCAGTAGTACTGTTAACTACTGTTTTCATTTATCAATTTTTACAATATGTTTCTAGGAAAACCATGTGATATAAATTACCTGAGACGAGATGCAATACAGTTTACTTAACATTCCGTGATAAAATTTTATTTATTGAATAATATACAATATTGTTTTTTGAAAATCAATCTTATTTGGAGAAAAAGATATAGAAAGTAATAAGCAAAATGTTGGGTAGATTGAAATTTGCTTTGATGAGTGCAGTTGGAGCAAGTGAATTAGGTTTACAGTATTCAAATGATTCAGATAATGAATCTGTAACAGATTTAATAAATTCAAATCTACCAATTACTGTAGAGTCTAAACCATACAGTAGACCAAGTTTTCTTGGTTTAACAAATGAAGAAACTCTGGTTTGTTCATAAATATTATTAATTTAATTATTTTAAAAATAGTTTTATATCTTATGTTAAGCAATAACTTTTTTATTTATGTATTTACTTTTTGAAATGTATATATGTATAGGTAAGTGCAGATCATAGAGTGCGACCGATAATAGTTCCAAGAGATCTTAGTAGATTACCATGGTGTGCTGGTTATGCAGAATGCATAAATGCTGGAAAAAGTACGTGGAATGAAGATCAAGCAACTGCAATGCGAGGAGATTTAAAATTATTAGACTCAAATATAAGTTTACCATATATAATGTTTTCAATGTTTGATGGTCATGCTGGATATCAAGTTGCTTTGACAGCAAGATTACATCTACATAGGATAATTTTAGTATGTATTTTAACAAAAATGATAAATATTTAAAAGTTTAATGTATACTAATATTGTAAATTATTGGAATAATCAAATAACAAGTTTTTTGTAGTATAATAATATTAACAATCTAATTTAGGAAAGGTTAATGGCAATACCAGGAGATGATCTACTATCGGAAGAAAATGAAGCTGCTGCAATAAAAGGAAGAGATTTAGTTATAGGAGCAATTGAACTTGCTTATAGACAAATGGATCAAATGGTTGAACTGCAAGCACAAAAGGGTGGAGGTGGATGTACATCATTAACAGTTTTATTTTTAAATGGTAGACTTTATGCTGCTGGAGCTGGAGATTCTAGGTTTGTTCAAACTGTTCTAATATAAAACTTTTTATTAATTTTATAATTGAAATATTTATGCAAACCTTTCTGCTTATATTTATTGTTATAAATTACTTTTTAGAACTATACTTGTACTAGGAGAAAGTGAACAAGCCCTTACCAGAGATCATACGCCAGATTCAGAGTCACATCGTGTAAGAGCTTTAGGACATTTAAAAAGTACTGAACTATTAAAAGGACATTTTACATCTTTGGAATTTAAAAAGAGACCATTGCAAAGAGATTTAGGTTCAATGGTTTTATATAGAGAACCATACATGACAGGTTGGGCATATAAAGTTATATCTCATTCCGATTTACAATTGCCACTTGTATCAGGTCAAGGTAAACGAGTAAGTATATTTAAAAATCTTTTTATAATAGTACAAATAGAAATTAGAACTGTTAATAAATTAAATAAATGTATAATAAATTAAGCTTTTCTTATGTAAAATTTATATACATCTTTAGTATCATACCATAGCCTAATATACTTTGATACTAGAAGCTCAATGATAACTTTTCAAAAACAAGTTTTCAAAAAGAAAATATTTTAGTTTATACATATAATTAAAAAGTGATTGTGATCTTAAGATAGTATATCGAATTTCTATTTAAAAATGTACAATGAGTAATAATGATTTTTCAGAGTAGAGTAATGGGCACCATTGGCGTAACTCGAGGTTTTGGAGATCATGGATTAAAAGCTGCAAATACAGGTGTCAATATAAAACCATTTTTATCCTCACAACCTGAAGTGCAATCATTAAATTTAGAAGAATGGAATCTTTGTGAAAGAGATTGCATTATTTTGGCTACCGATGGACTATGGGATGTAGTTTCTGACAAAACTGCAGCCAATATACTTAGGAAAACTCTTGCACCAGAAAATCCATCGTTAGAATACAGGTAAAAATAGGAAGTTAAAAAGTAGGATATTAAAGAAAGTTATTCTATTTAAATATGTAATGGATTATTTATCATTACCATTAGATTGACCATGGCTGCACAAGAACTAGTTCAAGCAGCTAGAGGCAGACTTGTCGGTCGTGTCTGGAAATTGAAATCAGAGTTGCAAGAGAATGACGATGATGAGATATTATCAATGGCATCAGTTGATGATATAAGTGTTATGGTTGTACCCTTATATCCTTATTTATGCGAACATAGGCAGTGGGTTAAGATGCAGCAGCAAGAAAGACGACACTCTTTGAACTCGATACAATCATCGACAAATGATGCGACTTAAACTATTAATTTTTATTCTACCTCATTTTAATTAGGAACATTAAGAATTGAATTGTCGATTTTCAGTTTAAAGTCAAAGTACTTGGTGGAAAATTCTATTCACTTTTTCGATTTATTATGTAATTGTCATGTTTAATAGTATTATTTATAAACTCTTTTATTATATGTGAGGAAAAGAATATTTTTATCAAAAGTGTTTTAACATTAAATACTGCTGATATTGATTTTTAAAAATTAAAACAAATGACACAAATAGTAACTGCCAACCGTACGTTTTTAAAAACACAGTTTTACATTCTGGATGCATTTTGTTTAATTCAAAATACTACATTCCATTTTTTCTCTGGTTAAAAAAATAACAGAGCATTTTCTAGAATGTTATAGATGTTGCAAATAATATTTTTGCATAATATTTTAATTTATATATATATGTTTATTCGTTTACTTATAGTTTTATTCAGTAGATGAATATTTTATGAACTTACCAAGGATCGACTTATCGTTATAGCTAGAAAATAAAAAATTGTAAATATAACAAAAAAAATATTTTTAGTAGTCAAAACACATTAATTATATGGCAGCATTATTACATATAATGCTTTAAATTAGCCTGTGTAATTAAATTTATAAAATAAATATAATTCTAATTCATAATATTATAAAATATTTTTCTAACATTATCGATTGACATTTTCGCTCTTATGAATGAGTTGTTGTAATAAAATATATATTGTAAAAATTGAGTTTATTATACATCTTTTATAGATAAAAATATATTATACTTTGTTGTAATAAATTACTTGATTGAGCTGCGCGAATTCATTACTGACGTTTCAGGCTATTTGATTCTGAATTAACAGAAATTCAAAATCTACCAATATAGACTTATCACTTATCATAACAAAATAACATAAAATTATCTTTTTTATGTAATAACTTATATTTAAGCAAATTACTATAATTAAATTGTGCTATTAAATTTTGTTAAAATTAAATGTTTGGTTTTATTAATTTTAAACTGATAGAATCTTCTGTTTCTTTATAACTTGTTTCTGCTCTTCTTTTTAAATTTATTCTTTCTTGCTTTCTTTTTAATTTAGTGATTTGTATAAATAAATATCTATATCCTCCAATCGTTTGACACCTACAAATAAAATTGTATCATATACTTTTAATAGTAGTCATATAATTGACTTGTCAACATTCACACTATCACTAATGTCAAGCTGATTGTTCATTTATATTGTACAAGTTTATAACTATTAATATGCAGATAAAAGTATGGTTAAAAAGGGTATTGTAATTAGCTAACTATAATGAAACCAATTCTACTTCAATATTGTCTAATGCATAATACATTAATTTTTTGCATTAAATTAAATTATACGAAAATCTGTTATAATTTTCTGACAAAGGAAGTATACGAAGTCCTACATTGCGAAAAAATAATAATCTTAATTCAGTTGTGTTTATTGGCACATTTTAAAAATTGTGCGTATGCGAATGTACAATTTATACCTATACTTTGTGTTAAAATGGATCAAGTTTCCTACGCATATGATAAACATTGATTTATTTTACAGATGAAATATGGAAAGTATATATAATTAAACAGTATTTTGGTAATTCAGATTGAATTTCATTAGGAACTAAGAAGTATTACGTAATATATATATAGAAACTATTTCGCGCACAAGAAAGCGCCTCCTTATCAATTATTATTATTAATAATTAGGAAAATAGTTACTAAACAGTTGTATTTAAGAATTTGTATCAAATGTGAAACAATTTGTAAGAAATTTATAAAGAAATACAATATTTACTTAAATGAATAATTTATTTATTTTCTTAATGAGTTTAATAAATAATTTAAAGATTACTATGTTTAACCAGGATAACACAAATTTTTCAATTTTTACTTTTCCTACCATATAACCTTTTGAAACTTTATTTACAAAAAAGAATCGAGGATACAAAAGCAACTATAGGTATTTGTTATGATTTTGTTCATTGAACAAAACATCATAGATTATAACTTTTATAATTCATTCGAAATACAACGGAACTCATTTTGTTCCTGTCTCAATTACAGAATTTTTAATTAACTCATGGTTTATTTGATTTTAGGATCATTTAAAAGAACGCTATACTGATTATCAAAAATCCAAAGAATATATTGGATGTAAATAAGGAAGGCTTCTGAATCTATTTGATGCGCATCATGCTTCATTATTATTTTTGAAGTTAATATTAAATACATTTATCAATTTTTACAAGCAAATCAAATAAAAAAATTTTTAGATTTCTAATTATTTTTATTCTAATAAACTCCTTTTTTGTCATTACGTGAAATCTTTGTGGACAAGTCTTTTGTTCATCATATTTCGTTCTAATTTTTTAATTTCATCTCATAATAAATCAGTAGAAGTTAATTTATTTCAGAAGTTATTCTGACTGAGTGGCACATAACAATTATTCAATTAATTTGTTAACGCGAAACAGAAAAGAAAAAAAACTTTTTGCCCAGGTCCGAAAATTTTTACGTTACTGAAAGATATCGTTTATATTCGCACTGGCAACCCAATAATTCTCATTTATTTTAGACACAAATGTTCACACAAACATATTCTCGTCTAATTGCAAATTCAAGTTTCTTTTAAATTTGAATGAAACACGACAAACGTGAAATGAAAAGCTATGTATCTGCAATGTAACATATATATAATGTAATATACATAACAAAGCAGAATTATAGTGCAGGCACCTGTTTACAAACGCAGCTAACAATAGTTAATTTTTGGTTAATAATCAAATTTTGAAACATTATTCATACGGTTATGGTGTTTAAAAAATTTGAAATAAAATCTGTAATAAAAGAAATCTAAGGTCGTAAAACTGTTTTATAAATTTAGACCTCTAGTTTAGGATTCTCCGGGTGAAAAAGCGTATAATGAATCAACTTTAATGAATCTCCGATGTATTTTGCGTTTCGCGCGAGGGGGAAACCAGTTCCCCGGATTAAGATAAATCGATCGATTTGTTTTGAAAAGATAATTGATAAACTATAAGTAATATACTTTAATTTTGATAAATATAAGAAAATGGATGCGGATGACTCAATTGTGTATGAGTTGCAAAGACTTTTCAAATATAATAATGTTTTTAAATATCAGTAATAATTGTATATAATCGTAAATATCAAAAGGAAAATATGTTAATAAATTTTCGCTTTGAACGGTCAGCTTACAAGTTGCTATTGCAAATGATTTAATAATTCGTTTTAAGTGTGATAAGTATAGAATTTCATTTTTACTTACATATAATTGTAAAAACATGTTAAACGTTTCTTATCTTAGCTGTACATATATATATATATTTTTCTGCTAACTGTTAATAACTCATCCAGGCTATAATTTTCGTATACAGGCAATTTGAATGTTAAATGAGATATTATTTTACAGTTGACTAGTTGTTCAGTCGCTCGTTATCGTATAACTAAGTGGTGAGTATATACAAACTAAGGATTATTGGGATATTGTAAATTAAAACGTATGAAGAAATTTTTTATTAAAAATTAATAAAACTAAAAATCGACAGTTCATTTTAGCTGCGTATATTAAGCTAGTGCCGCGTACCCATACTTGCCTCGGGTGCGCGACACTCGTCCCTTGATCTGTAAAATACAATAAGTAATTTTTATTTTGTATAATTATATTCTGCTCCACTGTGGGATGAATCCTTGACGAGGTAGTTGCGCCGGTTGCGCGTATATTACCAGTTTCGCTCCCTTCGCATATGCGTGTCTATATGTGTAAAGCGTTGACAGATGATTGAGAAGAGAACGACATTACACGTTACGTGAACTTACATTAGAGGAACAGGCGTCTGTGCGTGCGAGGGTACATTTATACCTTCGTAACAATGAAATTGTCAAAAAACCAAAATAAATTGAATAAACTGGGAATAACTGCATAGAGATATATAAAATTTAACTTGTAGAAATTTATTTTCCTCTCTCTCTTTTTCTCTCTCCCTTTTTTGTGATAAAATATAACCGATGCATGATTGTTGAATATACAATATATATATATATATATAATGTGAACGAAAAAGGAACGGCACAAAACGAACATTATATCGCGCAAACCCAAAGCAAAACTATAAAATTTCGACTTGCAGATGGTCTCGAGAGAAACTTGAAGAAAATATAGAAACAACAATATCGAATTTGAAAAGCTCCTAAAAGCCCGGTAACCATGTATTATACGTATTCGTGCAAACGGCGTGCGCGATATTTTTTATTTTTGGTAGGGCTGGTTATTGCAGGTCATATATAAATATGGGGCAATGACACCAGCCGCATTGTTTATAAGAGAAACCTTTGCAAAATTTGAATCGAGTCGAGACTTCAACAACTTCCAAGAGCGCACCTGCACAAGTCTGACTCGCGCGCGCGCGCTTGTGTATACGCACGCACAAGTATCTGATGTAACATAACAACATCGCCAGAGAAGTTTCGTAGAGAGATATACACACAGCAATCGAGATTCGAGAGAAAGAAAGGTGATTTAACAAAGCTTCGGCCCAGAATCAACTGCTTTCTCGTTTGACGACACTTGCTTCTTTCTCACTCTCGCCTGTTAGGCACTGTATAAGTATATATACATATAATTATAAATACGAACATCGAACGCGCCAGCCAGCGAAGAAGCGAGACGAACCGACCGACCGAGCGAACGAACGAGCAGGCGAAAGAGAGAGATATAGTGCAGTCTGTCTACAGTGGCATAGAGGGAGACAGCTAGACCCGAAGAGAGAGAGAGAGAGAGAGAGAGAGAGAGAGAGAGGGAGAGAGTGCGATCGAATTTTCTACTCGTTTGCTGCTGAGTCGTCGTCGTATCGTCGTAGCGCACGCTTCGTATACCATCGCATCGTTTCCGTGTTTTCAGTTTTGCCCGCAGCAGCAGTCACCCTACCCTCCGGTATCCCTCCTCCGACTTCATACACGACGTGTGCATTTACATATAACATATATATCGAGAGTCTGTCCATGTACACGGTTTTTACCTCCGTCGCGCGCGCGACTTTGTTGTTTTCGTATTTCTCTTCTCATCGTCGCGACTGCTATGCCCCTGCTCACCGACCGAGAGAGAACGGAGCATCGTACGTACGAATAATCTAAGGGGCAACAACTTTTCGACTCTCCTCGGCGACGGCGATAGTTGCAGATACGCTCACACACACACTCTCACACAAACATACCACATACACGTACAAATATACGCATACACGTAAGCGCGCGCGCGCGCGCGAATATGTACAGCACGGTTATTCAATTTTCCTAGGACTTAAAAAATTATCCGAGATCCTATAAACTTTTAAAAGACGGGCCGGTTTTTCGTGTAGAAAAAATTATATACAAATATATATACATACATACATACATACATATATATATATAAATCTAAATACATATATGTATATGTATATATATACATTGTAACGGAAAGCAAAACAAAAGTGATAGCAAGAGTCTGTGATATTGATATTAAACGGTACATACGGATACGCAAGGTATATCTATATATATACATACACACATATAAATATATGTATCTATATTACATATAAGTATATGAGAGGACGAGTGTACAGAGAAGACATTTTTGAAAGAAGGTATGTTGTGTAAAAGTTGTTTCTAGTTAAACGTTCGACAGTTCGAGAAAGAAAAAAGTATGTTTCTGTCATAAATATTTTTCCTTTTTTTAAGTACATTTGTAAGTTGCATTGATTATCCGAAAATTATAATAAAAAGGAAATATTTACGCCAAAGTCATTATAACTAGCAGTTAATTCATTTGAGTAAATAAGCATCTGTAACCTCAAAATGTGTATCGGGCAATTCGTACTACAGATGTGAGATGAGTATAGATGACGTTTCGCAGAAAAGTGGGAAAGTGCAAGAGAAGCAAATGAGCTTTAGCTTTTTCTCCGATAGGTGACGCATTCGTTGAGTAAAAGGACTAAATGCTAGAGGAACGCAGAAAAGAATTCTTTCGAAATTTAACATTAATTTGCCAAATGTTTACTTTCATTTTATATCGTATCGTAAAAGAGTTCTAGCGGTGATGTAAAATAATAAGTTCAGTTGTTTCAAACATTATTTAAATAGCTATTCAATTTTTTTCCGAGACAAAATAAGTATATGTAAATAGTGATATAAACTTTTGTTACGAAAATCAAACTTACATTTTCTAAAGAGTATACACGTGCGACAATTATATACATTCGTATTATACCGAATTATAAAGAAGAGATGGTGTAACAAGCTACTCACAATAAGCAGATAGTAATATTTGTAGATGTAGGAAACTGTATAAAGATAGTTAATTGAACGGTGTTTAAAATGAAGAAAATTAATAAATTAATAAATAAAGATATTAATAGTTTCCAATTTGCTGTAAAAAAACTGTAGTCGGGATTCGGAAGATAGGCAATTAGTATTACATTAACATAGGACGTTGTAAACGTATAACGAAACGATTCAAGACTCGAATCGTTTCAGTCATAGATTATACAAAAACTGATAGAAACTACAAGTGGGATACATACAGCTAGGGTGGGGGACTCGAATCTGTCGTACGTTTAACCAACGAATATAGACGCATATTCGTTGGTTTTAACACCTCTCCGTTATAAAAAAGTGTGTCAGTGTAAAAATTGAATTGGATCAATCGAGTGAAAGAAACTTTGAGCAAAATATCGTTCAAACGCTGGATAGTGTTGAAATTTTGACTTAACGCTGGCGGAGGCAGAGAGCTTAGAACTAGGGTCTGAGAGAGCCATGTCTAACAGCTCTACATCTAGCGATAGGCTTGCACCAGATCCTAAAGACGAAGGTGAAGGTAAGTTACAACTTTAACAAACTATTACTTTCGTTTATTTTACTAAATATAATGTATCAAACTTTTCAATACACCAAACGAATCCGTTCGAAATACATAATACATTTTCTTTCAACATCTTGTCAATGAAAAAGTTAGGTTATTTTTTTCACACTTTATCATGGTTTATGTATTTGAAATGTTATACTTTTATTTGTCTACGGTAATTTTTTATATTAATACTTGCAACACATTTTTCGCGTGCAAGTATACTTTTCAAAAAAATAATTTTATACATCTAATTGTTTTAGTTATGAAAATTGATTGATTCATTCAACGCTCATTATGTTTTTTTTTTAAATCAATAGACTTTTGTATTGTTTTTATATTGATATTGTATTGAATAGAGTAGTAAAACATTGAATCTATTGAGTATATTTAAAACATTGTATTGTTAACAATTGTAACCTAAAAGAGGTAGATGTAGAATTGACTTCTATGCACAAACTATAAATTTTAGAGATTATTTTGTACAATAATGATTCATAACTTTTTATATATTAAAAACCAAACTATGTAAAAATAATTTGTTACAATTTGTAGTTGTTGTGATTATTGTTAATTGCATAATGTAAACATAGACTAAATTTTGTAGTATAATCTTAATTTAATATTTTAAATAATAATATAAAATGTTTAAATAATAATATAATTGATCGAAAGATACTTTATTTTTTTATATTTACTTTGTAGATACAATTGCTAAAAATTATTTATGAAAAGAGGGTAGTTACGTTTTAGTCTTGTTCTACTATGTGTTTAAAGTTGAATAAATTATTGAAATTTACAAGTTTTTGTAAATAATTATTTTAATTTTACTGCATTAACTTTGAGTGATCGTAATAATTTTATAATTTTAAAAAAGTGGAAAATGTCGTTATTATATTCAATGTAATCGATTGTTTATGCTTCTATATGTTGACATTGATTTTTTTTTGGTAAAGCCTATTACTATAAAAATATTAAAATCTTGTAATAATTTAAGACCTAATCATACTTAAATTTGAGATCATCTTTTAATTTAAACTAGTCTATTTTTTAAGAGGATGTCAGACTCTGAAAATGGTCATTTTTAATATTTTTTTATAAACAAAAGAATACATTTTTGAAAAAATTCTGAGTCATGCCCTTAGGCAACTTTTAAAAAGTATACTCAAATTTTTTCAGATTTTTAAATCTGTAATTTAATTTTGATTTTTGCATTGAAAATTCATGCCTTTTTAGACTAATAATTAGCGATCGAAAATTTTTTATTGAATTATTATTAACAAATTTTTTTTTTCTTAAAAAACCAAAACTTATGCCCTTGCTTTTGTTTTAAACTACCCATATGAATTTTTACAGATTTTTAAATAAATATTTCTAACATAATTCTTATGTTGAAAGGTGTAGAGTGTTCCCTGTAACTTGGGTCCGATATCCTGTTAATACAACAGAGCTTTGTACTAAAATTGGTTATATGCTAAAATATTTATTTTTCCAATATATTTGCAACTGAAGATTTTAATGATTCCTTGCTAACAAATGAATCAATCAAATTGAAAGTTTGTAGATTCAGGACATAAAAACATCATTTCAATTCTTACAATTGTAAAATATTGGAAATTTGTTTTTTTTTAACTATTCCTGTGTATTAAAATATCACCTACTGAACAAATTATTAATGTATCCTTATAAGAAGATCTTAAGTAACAGTAATAAATTACAAAAAATAATAAGTGTAAAATCAATCATTTACAGATTGCACATCCACCTTTAAAATTTTTAATTATTAAAGACTGCAGCAACCTCTACATTTTTTAAATTATATCATTACATAATAATAATATAATAAAATATACAATAATTATATATGCAATATATTGGAAAAATTGGAATTTGAAAAAATTGAAATAATTAAATAACATTTATAACATAATTTCCTTTTTAATATAAATAATGAATAAAATATAATATTTTTATTTAAATTAATTTTATTAATTAAATAATAAATTACTTGTAAGATAATGGGATTCTAGATATTGATGTATAAATATAAATAATAATTATTATCATTAAGGAAGAATTATTTCAACATTTACCTTTAATACTTTATCTTAATATAAATGTGGAAAATAAAATTTAAATTTAGAGGTTCATTTACCTTATTCCTAGAATGATAGGATAAATGAACTTACTTACAAGTTTGGGATTTATTTTTGTTTAATATGAAATGTGTATATCATAGCAAACAAATTATAACGGTACTTACTACTTACTTACGAATTAAATTTTATTAGTATTGTTTATGAATATTTCTGATTGAAATAACGTTTCATTAGATATGCAAAACAATAAATAATTATAAGCACATATATTTTTTTATAAAAAAAGAAAGTTAAGCATCAACAACACAAAGAAAAATTGTATAAGTTTGTATTGAGTATAGTAATTGTTGAAGTTAAGTTTTAGTGATTACAAAAATTATCACTTTATAATCTATTAATGCCAAATTGCAGGTATACAAAAAAAATTAAATCATATATATTAGTAATTTATCTAATTTTGCTTAAATATTCAATTAATATTACATATTAGAATAAGTCATTATATACATATAAACAGGTGTAATCTATTTAATTTTTTTACTTTTTTAAGTATATATAACTGGATTTATGTATTGTAAGTAAGAATGAAATTTAAGTTATTTTAGGTTAGAATTTCTTCCTGACTCGAGTAGTAATTATGAACCTCTGAAAAATAACATTATTGAACAATGTAAAATGTATTCTATAGACATTAGTAGTTAAAAATTTTTGTTAAACATTTTATTTTTTATGTTTATCAATATAAAAAAATTATCAATTCATTATTTTTTGTTATTTATTCAGTTTAAGAACAAATTGTACAGTATCGGAACTGATGTTTATATTATTTTCAATTGGCTAATTATTTCAAGAAGATAAAAACAATAGCAAAAATTGATTACATTAATAAAAATTAACATTTTCTTCCTAGTTCGTTTGCTTGAACTTTTTTAATTTTGTAAATGTCATGAGAAATACATTATATTATTTAAATCAAACAACATGAATAATTTTAATATTCATGACGAAGAAACTTTGCAAATATTAATTTATGATACAGCTATTATCTTGTGATTTTAAAATAAACCATTGAGTTTCAAAATTTCAATTGTAAACAGTTTGATTCCGTTAACAGACTAGTTGCTGTGTTTACATCAATATTTCAAACACATGAAAATGTTGGAGCTCACATATATAAGTATCAGCCAATGGTCGTTGACAAAGGTATATACTGTCAGCATCATTCGCTACCGAAATCGTTTACGACTATATAAGTATATAGATATACCTACTTTTCAGTGTCTTCCCAAGTTTTCGCTCGTGCTGTTCTACGTTACAAATCATTCCCTCTTTCTCTCTCAATCCTCTATATGAAATTTTTCGTGGAGCATTTATGTCTAATCGTGATATCCGTGCTGGTTTATAAAAGATTTTAAAATCAGGTTACGACAAAGTTGAAAAAGTATTAAACATAAATTAATAACTTCGCGAGTGCTCGACAAAAAATTATTTATATATATATATGTGTGTATATTCTTATTATTTGAAACAAATAATTTAATTTTTACTTCGTTAAAGACGTTGATCCGTCTTTAGTTATTTTATATTGTATATACGATCGTGTTGAACCTCATAGGAAATTGGATTATACGCTTATTTGGTAACAAATTATAGAGCTTACGTTCATCATATTTAAGACTAATTATTTATTGACATTGTTTAAAACAAATTTGCAAATATTTTAACAAATATAATTTTACACATTCACTATATTTTCCTAATAATTCAAGAAATGTTCATAAAAAAAAATTAAATTCATAGATCAACAAATAATTTAGTTAATTTAATTTGTTTATTTTAATCATATAAAATTGTAAATACTTGTGTGTTTAATATATATTTATTAACAAATAAACGTATTTTACAGTTAGGGAATAATTAATAACCACGATATATTATTTTTTTCTCTATTCTCATAGAAATGAAATAAGTCATAGAAATAGTTGTGTCAGTTCGTATCAAATGTGCCCTTTCTATGCTCTTGAAGAGTAAGTAAACAATAAATTTCAGACCGTTCAAACAATCGACAGTCATATTGCGCGCTAATTCGAAATTTACCAGTTTCGAGTCCTTTATATGCCTATACATATAATCGCGCATTATAGATAAGATTTTCTATCGAGCGTCTGAATTTGTAAAGTTTATTCCCATTTTTTCGTACTTATATCGTCACTCGTGTTACAATTTGTAAATCGCCTGACTCTTCCAGTCAAGGAAGTTTTTCTTGGTAAAGGTGAGTTTTACTTGGTAGAGGTGACACACATAAAATAAACCGTATAATTAATAAAGTGCACGATACATAATTATTTTTATTAATTTATACATCATCTTATTTATTTTTATAATACGACTATATTTCGGGTAGTAAATGTTTGATTACTTACAAGGAGACCCTCATATGTTTGGGAAACGGATCGTGCCCAGCTTGTAGTATATGTTTTCTAATATAAAAATATGAAAAAAGCCAGAGCCGCAGACTCTAACAATCGTTTTTTCAAAAGTTATACGCTGTTAAAGCAAAATTTCCAAAAAAAAAAGACTTTCCTTTAAACGCTTATAACTGCTGACCTATCTAATATTGACATTCAAACCAAAGTTTACTGAAAAGCTGAGATAAAATAGATACATTTTAAAAAAAAGTACGTTCAAATCCGTTAAAATGGAGCAGAGTTATAGCCGAATTAAGAATTTAAAGAAATTTAGCTTAAAAAAATCAATAAAATTTGTACTGCTCAATTTTTGTTTAAAATTGCTTCTAATTCTTAATTTGGTTATAACTCTGCTCCATTTTAACGGATTTGAACGTACTTTTTTTTAAAATGTATCTATTTTATCTCAGCTTTTCAGTAAACTTTGGTTTGAATGTCAATATTAGATAGGTCAGAAGTTATAAGCGTTTAAAGTGAAGTTTCTTTTCTTTGGAAATTTTGCTTTAACAGCGTATAACTTTTGAAAAAACGATTGTTAGAGTCTGCGGCTCTGGCTTTTTTCATATTTTTATATTAGAAAACATATACTACAAGCTGGGCACGATCCGTTTCCCAAACATATGAGGGTCTCCTTGTTAGTTTATTTATGTCCAAGTAATATGATTCTTCAAAATAACGGTAATCAATAATTACCCAAAATATTTAGAGGATCATAAGAGTAATTAACTAAATGTATTAAATAAATTAAAGTCTGTTAAACGTAATAATTAATAATAAAAATTTGTTTAACATTTAATCCTAATGATATATTTACCGGGATTTTTAATTACAATTACGTTAGAAATAAAGAGAAGCGCAAAGTACAAAGGAGAAAAATCTCGAATAGAATGAAGTTAGATAGGGGCGGTGTGCAACCGCAGGTGAGCGGGTACCGGCGTCAACGTCGGCATCCGCTGGTCGGCCCGACTGGCGTCCCAAGCCTTGACTTTACCCTCGCGCAGCAGACCAAACCTTATCACTGGTCCCGCCGTAGCAACAAAGTTCAAGCACCGAACGCCAAGCTTACCTTTCGTAAGTAAATTTTGAAAACTCCGCGGTTATGTTTCATTGTACGTATTCCGGTAGAAACATTGTACGAATCGTACGTTGTAGAAAAGTTTGATACATTATTTTAAAAATGTAAAATCACAAAATAATAATAAATATGTGTATTTTTTTTATTAATTACTAATCGTTTATCCTTTTTTCTCAATTAGGAGATGAGGCGATTATTGCTATATCGATTGCCGGAGAGGTGACCGATACTTCTATAGTGGAAATTGGTCGTTCGAGACCTCAATACCAATATTCTAAAGTATGCAGTTATTTATTGTTATCTTAGAAATTACTTACTTTATGATTTATATTTTCACGTATATTATACGTTTTATTAATGTTTTAGGAAGAACTAATGAAATTAGGAATCTTCCTCTATCGAAGCGTAAACCTGACTGCCTAGATGTTTGCCTATACCAAGTGAGTAAAAATTTTTAATTTTAACGACAGTTTCCGTTATAACTTTTGAAAAAACGATTGTTAGAGTCTGCGGCTCTGGCTTTTTTCATATTTTTATATTAGAAAACATATACTACAAGCTGGGCACGATCCGTTTCCCAAACATATGAGGGTCTCCTTGTTAGTTTATTTATGTCCAAGTAATATGATTCTTCAAAATAACGGTAATCAATAATTACCCAAAATATTTAGAGGATCATAAGAGTAATTAACTAAATGTATTAAATAAATTAAAGTCTGTTAAACGTAATAATTAATAATAAAAATTTGTTTAACATTTAATCCTAATGATATATTTACCGGGATTTTTAATTACAATTACGTTAGAAATAAAGAGAAGCGCAAAGTACAAAGGAGAAAAATCTCGAATAGAATGAAGTTAGATAGGGGCGGTGTGCAACCGCAGGTGAGCGGGTACCGGCGTCAACGTCGGCATCCGCTGGTCGGCCCGACTGGCGTCCCAAGCCTTGACTTTACCCTCGCGCAGCAGACCAAACCTTATCACTGGTCCCGCCGTAGCAACAAAGTTCAAGCACCGAACGCCAAGCTTACCTTTCGTAAGTAAATTTTGAAAACTCCGCGGTTATGTTTCATTGTACGTATTCCGGTAGAAACATTGTACGAATCGTACGTTGTAGAAAAGTTTGATACATTATTTTAAAAATGTAAAATCACAAAATAATAATAAATATGTGTATTTTTTTTATTAATTACTAATCGTTTATCCTTTTTTCTCAATTAGGAGATGAGGCGATTATTGCTATATCGATTGCCGGAGAGGTGACCGATACTTCTATAGTGGAAATTGGTCGTTCGAGACCTCAATACCAATATTCTAAAGTATGCAGTTATTTATTGTTATCTTAGAAATTACTTACTTTATGATTTATATTTTCACGTATATTATACGTTTTATTAATTTTTTAGGAAGAACTAATGAAAATTAGGAATCTTCCTCTATCGAAGCGTAAACCTGACTGCCTAGATGTTGCCTATACCAAGTGAGTAAAAATTTTTAATTTTAACGACAGTTTCCGTTATATGTTTTCAAAAAATCGAATTTCTAATTATTTAACTTTAATTAACTTTTTTTATCCACTATTCTACGATAATATTTGTTACAAAATTGATCAATTCTTTTGTTTAACTAAAATTAAGTAAAATCTTTAAAAAGTTTATATTTCTTCTTTCTACTTAAAAATATATCAATCTGTAATACAAAGAACTATCCACTAATAGTACACTATATTATCGAATTAAAATTTTATTTTTTTAAATTTATGAAATGTTATTTTTTGCATTTTTTTTGTATATCGCTTACTAATAGCAATAGAATCCTAAGAAATGTAATACACGTACATCAATATCATTTTCGTGTTTTTTTTTCAGCTCGCGCGGTATCTGGGATCCCGAGCATTGGCACTGGGATAGGAAGCGTAGCGAAACTCCACCGGATGACGAGTCACGACCTCGAGAACGTAGTACTGAACCAGTCGGAGAAAATCATACGAAAAGACGCAGCGGAGATCCACGCGAACGCATACGTAAGGAACAAGATGGCATCGTTCTTAGCCCTCAACGACGTAGTTTCAATTCCGGCTGCTTTGTCAACGTTACCGAATCCTCTACCAAACGACCCGTAAGCCCCATCGGGAAGAATGAGGTAAATTGAAATGTTTCACATCTTAAATATAATTAAATTATTAAATTACTACAAATTTAGTAAAAATAATATCATAATTTTCAAGTACAAACATTTTGTAAAAATCGAACTAAGAAATTTGTATTATATTACAGATCTCGCATCGGGAAAATAGTCGGCGTATTGGAAGTGGTCGAATTTTGACGCGTGAGCTGTGGGATTTCCGTCCTGAAAATGACAAGCATGATTCGGACTATGGATTCAGGTCAGGTGATCGCGATCGCGACCGCGATCGAGATCGGGATCGTGATCGTGATCGTGATCGTGATCGTGACCGTGATCGCGACCGTGATCGAGATCGTGATCGTGATAGAGATCGGGATCGTCCATCCATTAACGAACGCGGATCAGGTAGCTCCTTACGTGACATCGAGAGACGTACCGATCGCGATCGTGATCGTGATCGTGACCGGGAACGTGACCGTGATAGGGACCGCGACCGCGATAGAGAGAGGGATGATAGGTTGGAGAGGTTTGATCGAAGATCGTTTGGACGAGACTTTGGTGATAGAGATAGAGACAGGGATCGTGATCGTGATCGTGATCGGGATCGTGACCGTGATCGCGATCGTGAACGTGATCGGGACAAAGATCGAATGGATAGGAACGACCGTGAGAAGGATCGTGGAGGCAGAGATCGTACGAGGTAAATCTTGTTATATTAATATTAACTGAATGTAAATTGCTTTATAGTATGTAGAACATGAATAATATTGTCAGTTTCCTTAATTGGTACCTATTGCTATTTACTATAGGTACAGTAACGACCGTAGACGTACCTTCAGTGATAACCGTGATATTGAAGAGCCTGAATGGTTCAGCTCTGGTCCTACTTCGCAGCATGACACAATCGAACTGCGAGGCTTTGAAGATATACCTGAGAATAAAGTAATGAGTGGCACAGGAAAGGCTAAAAAACAGTCACCTGCTCAAAAGAAGCGTAATAAAAAAGCTCTGGAGAAAGAAGAAAAGGCGGCTGCGGCGGCTGCTGCTGCCGCCGCCGCTGCAGCCGCTGCAGCAGCGGCAGCATCAACTGCACCTGTACTTGAAAAGATCGAAAATACCGGCGGACCTAGAGGTATACAAAGTAGTTGTTTATAGTTTCATCATATTTTTACTTTTTAAATTTATTACATTCATTTGTATTCTATTTATGCAGGCCGTAGCACACCAACTTCAATGGATCACCCGATCACAGCAGTAGTCCCACATTCACCTATATCAGAGCAAAATGAACCACAGTCACCAGTTCCAAAAGAGAAATTACGTGAAAATAGCAAAATAGCTGAACCATCGGAAGAAAAGTCCAATGACAAAGCAAAAAAGAAAGAAAAGAATGATCATTCAGACTTTAATCTGGATGATTTCCTCAAATCTGACAGTTTCCCTGGTGTTCCTGGTCTTTTAACGGTAAATTATAAGACTAATTATAGTATGATAATTCATTATTGAATTTGAATAAATATGTTTTGTACTGTGAAGTATATTTTTAAAAATGTATTAAGACAATTCTAATTTTTAGAATGGAGTCGGCTCAAACGATGGTGCTGGTTCACGCTTTAGCCAATGGTTTAAACGGGAAAGTCCAGTACAACAGCAAAACCAACAGGTGGATCCTATAAGGTCTTCCATCCAAGACGAATTGCTTAATAATTTGTTAAACGATATTTCCGAGCCGAATATTCAGATACCGTCGGTTACCGAATCGAATACGTACTTTGCGCCTATATCGCCAGCAGCTAATACTCATAATAATGCCATGCCTTCTCAGTCTTCATCTAGCACAGGAATTAAATTACTAGAAATGCTGCAACGTAATAGTAAAATGCCTAGTCAAAACGGACAAGGGGACGCGACCAGTAGTGTTATTCCGATGATGAAAAATTCGTCAATCAAAGATATAGGTATATTTGTCTAGTTATTCTTTCATTCTCTTGAATGTTATAAGTAAATTCAAAATTTGAAAAACTGGTAATTATTATTTAGGATATTCAATAGGAAGGGAATCAAATATAAATGTTTGAAAATTTTACTTTTTCGAACATTTTGATCAAATTTTTACAGAAATCATTAACCTTAACAAAATAATTCTTTATTCAAAAGATCTTAATCTTGTGAACTATAGTAAATAATTTAATACTTTTAGGAGGTGGAAAAATAGTCAGTTTAGAAGAGCTAGAAGCTCGTATGCGCGGTGGAGTTCCACCTACGCCACAACATGATATTCCTAAGGAAAACAAATCCGAGGAAGATCTTTCTGCCTTTAAAAAGCTTGTAAGTATATAATTAAATATTTATTTATAGTTAGGTTTTTCAATTGTTACGTGAAGTGATATAACTGCTTATATGTAACTTTAAATATTAATTTATGTGATATATTAAATTTAGATGTGATTAACATGTGAATAAATACATTCAATCATTATGTATTCATGAAAAAAAAAATTATAAATTGTATTTATGATTATAGCTGGCGCAAGTAAGTGGAGGACAGGCAGTGCCTGCAGCAAATGGGCCTATTCCACAAAAACAGCTTCCATTGCAGCCACCGACGCAACAACCAATGCAGCAACCAATTACTCTTATGCAGGTAAATACATTATTAGTTCAATTTATTTATATAAAATCAATTAAGGCAATGTTGTCATTGTTGATAAACTTATTAATTTTTTCCGTAGCTACTTAACTCGCAATTAAAGAATCACCAGCAGGTAGCATCTCAACCTCCACAGCCACAACCATCGCAGTCCCATCCTAACGAATCAATGCAAATGCCGCCCACTTTCAATCATGTAGGTCCTCTGGGTCCTGTTCAACATCCACATCAATCACAGATGCAGCATGAAAATCTTATGAAGGTTCTACAAATCCAGCAGCAACAACAGCAACAGCAACAACAGAAGCAACGGCAACAATCAGATATGCTCTCCATGATGATTGGTAGTGGACCTCAAGCATCGCAACAACCTCCGCAAGCTCAACCTCAGCAAAGGATGCTTGGTGTCAGTCCAATACCTGCGGAAGTACAAATGATGATGAATAATTCTCCATCCACCAGAGATTTATTACAAAGACCTGAAGCTGAAGCTATAATAAGAGGACTTCAACAAGGAGATATCACAAGGCAGCATCTTATGCAGCAATTACAAGTACGTTATACCATTTTATTTGTTACAAATTAGTTTCTTTTTTAAATATTTTTTTAGTTACTTAAAAATGCATCATATTACGTTTAAACATTTTGAAAATGTGTGTATAATATTAATTTAGAATCCAGCGATGCAACAACGCCATCGAGAAATTTTAGTTAATATTCTAAAGATTTATGGAGGTACAACGCCTCGTACTGTCAGTCCACATCCCAATGCTCCTACTCCGCAGGATCATTTGTTACAACAAATGTTGTATCAGCAGCAGCAGCAACGAATTCCTTCACCAATGAATAATGGTTAGTTAGTGAATTACTGTATACGTAAATCAAATCTTGAATAGCAATTTGTATTGATAGTAATTATCTATAGAGTCATTTTAATCAAATGCAATGGTATTGTGAAAATTATTAATATTATTTTTATATTAGTGATTGGTCACCGAATACCGTCTCCTCGAGAATTAGCCGTTCACACGCAGAGCATGATTCAGAATGCACTGCTAAAAAAGAAGCTTGAGGAACAACGAGAAAATTACCGCAAACGACAGGAACAACAGCAACAACAACGTTCGGGTACACCTGTAAACTCACCAGCTAAACAGACGCACAGTCCGACGCCGCTGGCGTTCACACCAACGTCCGTCCTGCGCAAGATGACCGCCGAAAAGGAACCCGAGGGTGCGATTCTTACTTGTGCACAAGTTGAGCTAGCTCAAAAAAGCCAAGTATCCCCGTTCATTACCAAGGCGCAGCAGCGTTTCAAGGGAATCGGTACGAAGCTCGCGACAAAGCTTCTCAGAAGTCCTGAAAGCCATAACTGCTGCGCCATTGGCAATGACAATTCACCTGCTTTAAAATCGAAGTATGTACAAGTAGAAAAGAACTATATTAGTGTTATTATCGAGGAAATTAAAGAGGAAACGGTCACTGAGGTGCAAATTAATGAAGCAGTTAAGGAATCTAGTAGTAATAGTAACGACGCTAATAACAATGATCCAGTAATTGACGATTCACTGAAGGTTTGCGAAAAGAAAGATAGTGTTACCGAAGACGTAGACAAAGCCGTAACTGAGGATAAAGAAAGTAATGTTGATAGTAACATGAAAAACATTAGTGAAACTATCTAATGTTTCTTTTTGACTCAAAACTTTTTTGAGTTTGTTATGAATAATAACAGGAATAATACTTGTTAGCAAAATGTTAACAAGTTACTAGAATCAATTGTGATTTTCTTTTGATAATGTCAATTCATTTCTATTACTTTTTTGTCAATTGAATTTATTATAAATTGTAATCATCGACAATTCTCGATTTTCATATTTGTTTTATTTTTCTAAACATATTGCAAGAAAAATCAAATAATATAAAATTAATTTCTTGCAGATAAATTTAAAAATAAAATCTTACGTAACAAACTAATAATTTACGCATATGACCATGATTAAAGTTGTATGAAATTTTGAGAGAATTAACTTTGATAGAAATAGTTAATACGAATGGATAATACATTTTAAAGAAATTAAAATTGATTCTGTCTGTTAAATAATATTAAAATTTATAGTAAAAAGTTCTTTTCTACCTTGTAAAAAAAGTAATATACTTCGGTTTTATAAAATCCGATATAATTAGATTGCTTTAAGTTTATGCACAAACATATCGCAGTATGCTAAACAAATCATTGGTTTATTTTCTCGTATGCGATTGTAGTTTTGCTTCTTATTATCCCTGTGGGATTGCTTTTTCTCTCGTAGTATCTAACGAAGGAATGCACACGTATCGACGACGAACAAAAATGATTGTCACAAACCATTGTTTACATGCATATTTTTTTATATTTTTTTATTCGGTGATTTAAAAACCGAGACAATAAATTAGTAACGATGGGTCGATAATGTTTTGCACATTATTATAAATAATAATGCTTGGCTGCACTTGCAGTTCTATAATCTTTAACAGATTCTGTAATAAACTAATTTGCTTTAAACACCTTTCCTATGCATACTCCTTCAGACTATCGCTTTTATTTTGACTTTCATACATGCATGTTTTTCATAGAACAGTCGATAGAATATGCTTTGCAATAAAAATTCGCACAGAAACAGTTATTTTGACTGTGCGCTGTAGTTTCCCGGATACTTTCCTATACTTTCAAGCATTTATTATTGAATGCTCCTATTTGATATACTAGTGGTAAGTAGTGTGGTTTACATAAGATTTTGTTAGTTTTATTTCTCATTTGCTTTTACTGAGTAATTAAATATTGCTGCATGTTTTTAAACTTTATTGTAAAATTTAATTCTACTTGAATTGGATAGATTGAATATTTCAATGATGCTAAATAATATAAGTATCTAATCACTAATAATGTAATTAATCGCATGAACATTTCATATTTTATTAATGTGCAAGTTAAACTTTTGCATACCTTATGATTTGTTTCTAAGTACTTTTAAGTTTGTTTACTTTGCAAGAATGAATATACAAGTTTTAAAATTTTCTTTCTTTACATGTATAATTTTATTTACTAGTAAGGTTTAAAAGAAAGGAATAATTATCTTAAAAAAATGAAAATGTGTGGTATTCAAATCATAAAACAAAGTAAATTAATACATACAAGTTTCATTCTTATAAAGTAAAGTAAACCAATTGCTTAACTACAACTAAAAATAAGGGTATGAAATTGCCGTCCTTGGCTCGGCTAAGCGAGTTCATATGTCACAACTACAGGCAGCCAAGAATCATCAAAGTTGCTGGTTAACCCGAGTCAAGCGGTGGCAAGCCATTTGCAGCATATACAACAACAGCAACAACAACAACAACAATCGCAACAAATGCTCGCTCAAGGCGTGTTAGCTCGACACGGCGCAGCGATGCGTGGCCAACAGCAAACTCAAGCTTCATGGTCAAATTCCCCACCCGTCAAGCAGCATCCCGGTAACAGCCTAATCATTGTTGTGCACACTGAATTTAGACCTATTTCATTTCGCTTTATTTCGTTTATTCTACGTGATAAATATGATTTTTAGGTGTATACAACAGTGTAACAGGATTAATAATAATGATAATTGTAGGAATCCCTTAATAGTATTTAAAAATATTAGTAAACTATAATACATTTTGTTTATTCTTTTTCTTATAAAAGAGTTAAAGAATTATATAATTTGTACATAACATGTGTAGCAGGTGTTAAAGAAATATGTGTTCATTATTATTAGGAAAGCGACCAATTTCTTAATCAATAAAAGTCTATGTACATATTTATTTCTGTATACCTATAAGTTATATAATTAATTTTTAATTTGTATACGTTTTTTTAGCTTTATGTTTTAAACATTAGTTTTAAGAAAATGGACTAATTTAGACAACTCGTGCTAAATTCTTTTGTATTTTCTATTAACATAGAATATTACGTTTAATAACTAAACAAATTAACTTTGGATTAGTTTTCTATATTACAACTTCAAAGGGACAGAAAACTAAAGCACTTGCAAAAATGTAATAATTATTAAAGAAACGTGTAACGTAGTGTTCAATGTAACATAGTGTAACTACTAAAAATTATATACTACATGTAATTTGCAAGTGTGGCTGTAAAAAACCATGATGGTTTTTATATTTGTTTCTCTAAATTTAATTGTTATTTATGTTTTTTTTTAATTCTGATGAAATTCAAACTCTTTTAGTTTAAAAAAAGAGCTGTCTTAATAGTTGGGATAACCAGTTTGCTTTCGCACTAACTACATTTACTAACCGATTGTGTAACAATAACATTTGGATTGTGGTACAAATTACTGTTTATTATTATTTAATAATGGAAAATATTGCCATTGCTTGAAACTATAATAATTAAAGCAAATTAAAATGTAAATGTATTATTAATTAGAAAAATTTGTTTGCAGGTCGACCAATCGTCAAAGGTGGGAATACGGCTCAACAATTTCATTACAGCGGGAACGTCGATTACCAACAACAACAGCAACAGCAGCGAGTGGGCCAAGGCATTTACGGTAATAATGCTACGCGCTCCAAACACCCGATTTCGGGAACTCAACCTGTTGGACTGCAAAACATGCCTGCCCAGTACAATGCGCAACAACAACAAAATTCTGTAATGGGTGGACAAAGACAAAATGATCCTATGAAGCAAATGCGCCATCTTAATATGCTTCAGGAAGAGCTCGTGCTTCAACAACAACAGCAACGAATCCGGTCAATCAATTCTACGCAATCACTCAATCAGAGCTTTAATTCGACGCGAACCGGTAAATTGTTTAACAACTCTTTTATTGTATAGTTACAGGTGCATGCGTTTAACACATTTAACACATTTCTTTTATATTTTCTAACAAATTATTTGAATTTTCAGGTGTCTCCATAAACCTTAATCCGATTCCTTGTAATGGCACCCACTTATTAAAATAACAAGAACCTCACTTAACCAATTTCCGCATGAACTAATTTAATAAGTAATTAAGTTAAAACTATTTATAAATAAAATCTAGTTATATTAATATATTTGCAAAGTATCACAATTTTGAGTAATATAATGTTGTAAATCCATTGAAACAGACAATCGAGCAATGCGTCCTCAGCAACTGAATATGACAATGGGCGGTCGCAGCCAGAACTCGCCAGGTCTCGCTAGTTTTATGGGTGGTGACGGAGGCAATGGTGGTGATCTTTCGCCCACCTCAAATCAGCTCGCCCGATGGTTCAGTCCAGAACTACTTGCTCAAGCGCGAGCTGGTAAATTACCCGAACTCTCCACCAACGTCCTCTCGCTCGAGGAACTGGAGAGATTGCAACATGCTTCTACAACCGTTCACAACTGAGTACCGACTTTAATGTAAACGGTATAAGAGAAAACATAGACGCATTATAAACGAACAGTGAGGATAAAGATAAGTTCCCGACATAAAAAGCCTTCTTTCATGCTTATTATTTATCAATGATTATTATTTTGTTAATCACTTTGGTTGCAGCTGCATAGTTTGGAAAATGTTGTATGTAATTGTGTATTATATTTTTATTGCATCCATTTACAAAAAATAAGTAGAGAAAAGAAATTATATTGAGTTAAATACATTTAGAGAACACTCCTTTTTATTTTAAACATTTTTACTATTATTAACTCATATAGATTAGTGAAAAATGTATGATATTTGAATTATTTTTTAAAAAAATGAATAAATTTAATATAAGTATTCTACGTTTTCTTGACTTACATTTTACATTTGAAATTAAAAATAAAAATTTATTTAATAATTATCTTTTTATTATACTAAATTAAGAAAAATTACATAATATTATTATATTATATTAATAAAATTCATTTACAGCATAAATTTAGTTAATATTGTATTAAAATAATGTGCCAAAGTTTTTACCAATATTATTCTGTAATGAGAAAATCTTTTCCAATCAGGATTTTAAATACACCTTAATAAGCCATTAAATATATTACGTTCATCTAACTACTGGTAATAACATATATTTTATATTATTAATTTTAAATAATTGCATATAATATATTTTTATATTCTTGAAAATTACCACTATGATTGAACGTAAATTAAATATTTAATATTTTATTCTAAAATTTTAAATTTATAATTTGTGTCTACTTTCTCATAAGTATAAAATTTGAAAACATCTTCTATACAATCACTAGCAACATTTTCCAAATAATTTAAGCTCTACTTTTTTATTATCGCGAATTATTATGTAAACATTGTTTTTACCAATTCCCGAATACAATAATGTTCATTGTAATTATCAACATTTGCTACGTTACCGTTGATTTAATTTATGCGTATTAAAAGCAGAAGTAAATTACTTGATAGAAATAATAAAAAAATGCTGCTATATCGAAGTATGATTATGTATTAGAAAAGATAGAAATATTCTTAGGGTCATTGACGGCCTCGATTTGTCTGACCAAAAGCATTTCTGCCAAAAAAAATAATAACTAAGCTAGACTACTTTTCAACATGTAATATATAAACATTGAACTTTCCATCATCATTGTTATAATATATGCGTTTCTAGCATGAAAAATCAAAATTAAAACACAAATAAAGAATTTTTATTATCTTTATCAGATAATAAATAAATGTGGAAACTGTTTCCTTTTTCAAAATAATTAATACGTTACCACGTATGAATTAAAAAGATATTCGCTAATGTTGCCAAAAATGTAAAATGCCGTTTTATTAAAAGCTGTGTAAGCATTGAAGTAACATATACACGAATTTTATGAACATTAAATATTCACCAAGTTTAATCTTAGCAGACGAATAATTATTGTTTATCAAAATTTGATATTGTATTTAATACTTTGAGTAGCTTTTAATTTAATGTGTAAAAATACAATGTAAACAGATAAATAGTACCGTTTACCTGTATACAATAAGTTAATTATTATTTTTTAGAATAACATACAAATGATTATAATAATGATTTTACTACATTTGCTTTGTATTTTGATGAAAGTTTGTTGAAAGGAGAAAAGTCAATGAAGATAATTTAATTTGCTATACTATCATTAAATTATCGAGTCAATGTGACAAATTTATCAGATATAAAAAAGAACACAAAAAATTTAGGCAGTTGGACAGAAATGACATTCCATCAGTCGACAGACAAGAACTGATATGAATAATTTGGAAATAATTTCTATCTTCTTCTCTTTACTACTTTGCATTTATGTTTCAAATGATAGAAAGAATGTATTTTGTGCAAAACGAACAACGATTACATTTTTTTTATTATTACTTTTCGTTTTAAATTGTGTTTAAATAGATTTTGTTATTCAAAATTATGGTTTAAGCCACAATTACATTGTCACACTATGAATATTGTTTGTCATCCACCATTAGAATCATTATCATTCATTGAAAAGATGCACATAGCATTTAGTATCGACTAAGTGACATTGCATATTAGTGTCACCTGCCTTTTTTAAAATTTATAAGTGAAATTATGAAATTATAAAGTCGATATTAAATACGATTTTTAAAAGTTAATTCATAAAGTTAGTCTATGAAATAAGCAATAAAAAATTTATTTATACTAAAAAAAACGGGTGATTTGAGAAAAAAACATTGTAAACTCTGGCAAATTTTTACAAGTATTGCAGTATGGCTGTGTAATCTGAGGCACTGCTTTTTATTCCTTTCTAGCCAATGCGACATTAAAACAACGTAATTCAAGCGTCTGATTTTCACTTTTTCTGAAAACCAACGCGATCATACCTTTTATTCCTGTAACATAGGATATGAAACGTGACTGATGATGCTTAATTAAAAAAATATTTGAAAAGAAATGAGAAACTTTTCTTATCTTTACAAAAGCATGTAACACAACATATGATGATTGCTAAAGATACAAATATCAACATAAATTTTCATTATAAATATATAAATACGTATAAATAAAACAAAGTTCACAAAAGGTAAATAGGAGTTTTGCGCCGTTTGGCAGATTGCGTACGATGTCGCGATCAATTGAAAATAACAAATAACTGAGAGATTGAAGAATGAAAAAATAATAAAAAAAATTAAAACTAAAACGGAAAAAACTTAAAGCTAGTTTTAAAACGTCAGGTTTTTAATGACAGGGGAAAAATATATCTTAAAATTCACGGTAATTAAATTTTCTGTTGGCCCAGAAATTTATTTCGAATTATCGATAATACTAAAAGGTTATATGCTAGCTAACTTATTTCAGCATAATATGCAGAAAAATGAATTCGTACGTTTTTCTTGCAGTCATTTTTACATTAACCATCGAGCGATACGGTGACAAAAAGAAAGACAAAACTCGTTTAATATAATTATTTTCTGAAAAATGACTGACGCACAACTCTGTCTTAGTATTATTGATAATTGAAAATTTGGGCTACTAAGTTAAACAACAGAAAACAAAAAGATGTGAGCGAACAAGAGTGAGAATATTGAGAATCGAAGGGAGAGAAAGAGTGAGAAAAAGCATTTGTGTGCGTGTGTGAGCGTGAGACAGAGAGAATAAATCAATTGATTAAAATATGAATTAAATCGACAGGGATAACTAAGTGCGAATGTTTGTTTTGCGTAATTCGCGTTATCTTTAAATAATTTTTGTAAATAATTCGAAAAAAAACTTCGTGGTGAAAAATCAAGAAGAAAGAAAAAATTAATTAGTGCTTATACCCGAATGTTTTGTAAATAGAGTTATTGAACGTAATGTTAAGTCGATGATTATCTTGTCGGAAAATAAAAGTGATGAAAACCAACATACGATTAGTTTATTTAATTACCTTGATCCTATGTAACTATGTGATCTATCAAATTCAATTTTAGTCAAAACAATGTTGCATTTGTATTATAGTTAATAATCCCCGATTTATAAATTAAAATCACTTTACTTTAACTACTTTTTGTAAACGATATACTACATATAGTATTAAATACCATACTAAGTCGAATTTGAGTCTATTATTGATGTGCAGTGCACTTTAATTGTTATGCATAAACTGTATTATATACTGTCAAAATGAAGTGTTTGTAACAAGTTAATATCTATTAACTATACACCATATGTTTTTCCAGTTCCTAGTTCCTAGATTCAAATTTCTACTAGTGTCAGGCTTTTTTTACTCGTGGTGTATATTAACCCATTAACGCCCAAGCGGACAAAATTTTTTTTCGATTTTCGTAGTTATTAGTTGATACATAAATCAGAGCCTATCGGGCTGATGTATTTCTATATAGTTTCAGATAAATTCGTTAAAATTCCTTCGAGAAAACTGACCTATTTAGAAAAATTAGTACGTAGTCCTAACGTATTTCGTGGATATGTACATGACTAATAAACCGTGTAATGTAATATAATGTATATAATTGTAAGGTGTAATGTCAAACCGAGTAGAAGAAAATAGAGACCTTTTGATTGAAAATTCAAATTTATTTGCAAATACTAACAAAAATCAGAGGAGCGACTTAGCCGAATATAAAACCTGTATACTCCCATGTTTATGACAGAAGCGCGAGCACGGCCTTCAAGTAATTGAACATCGTAACATAATTAGTAAAAAGCATTTCAGACATGTTTTTCTGTAATTCGGATTATTATTTGAAATTTTTTTAATATTCCAAACAATTAGGATAATAATTCAAATGTCACTGACTCTTTTTCATTATCTATGTTCTTTTTTTTATTTAGGCAGTTTTAATTTTTATTAAAGATTATTATGCTTTATGCTAAAATGTTATATATTCTAAGGGTACGCCAAACTGATCCGTTTTACCAATATTTTGAAAAAATTGTAGGTCAAAGTTTTCTCATAAATCAATCGACTGATTTGTCTGAAATTTTGTCGCCTAATTAAAAATATAAAAATGAAGGAGGAATAAATCGTTAAACATTTTAAAATTAAAAAGCGCATTTAAGAGAATAAATGTAGAGTGTAACTACATTTTAACTTACAGAAGCTTAATAAAATAGAAATATTCGAAGATTTTCTTAATCCTTAATTTTAAGATGTTTAATGAGTTATTCATTTTTATATTTTTAATTAGTAGCTAAAATTTCAAAGGAATATCTGTCGATCCATTTGCGAGAAAACTTTTACCTACGATTTCTTTAAAGATCGGTAAATAGTTCAGTTTGGGGTACCCTAGTGCATTTGTGAAATATATTAATATAAGGATATAAATTTATATATCAAGATTATTGAATTTTATCCACAAATTATCAAAATAAAATATGAAATAATCTAGTCTATACAATTACTGAAATTTTATACGATTTATTTTATTTAATTATTAAGGGGACAAACTTGGGTTAAACTTGAAAAAAAGATCTTAATCTTTAATCTTTAATCTTTATTGAACCCATTAATAATTATAGTTTTATTATATCTGCAAACCCAATAGAGATAAATAAATTACCTGTAGATAGGCTAGCGTTCCACTTATATACCAACTTATACTAATTAGTTAATGATCAGCTGCATTTCTGCAGCCTATTCAATTTTAACAATTAATAATTCTTTTTATAACAATGAAAAACATTTCTTAATTTTTGAAACAAATTATATTATTTGTATACAATATATATATAATATATAATATCGGTCTCACCGAACTAAATACTTTACTTAAGAATAAAACAGGCCTATTGTACTGAAATTCCACCAACCACAGTGGGCAAAGAGTACAATAGGCCTGTTTTAATCTAAAGTAATATTATATATTATATACATATACATATTTACGAACGATAAATTCATTTTGTTTCAAATTATATTATTATTAACTTTTATTTAAAATTTTTTGGCTATTTTATATGTAACAAAACTATTTTAATTAATTATGATACTCTGCACTCTGATTTTTTACTATACTGGACTTACCGAAATTTTAACTTTAGTACCTTTTAAATATAATTTTATCCACTTGAGTGAAACAGACTGCGTTAAAATTGTAATAAAAAAATTATTCTTACCAGATTATTTTAAAAATTCAAAAATTGTGTAAAAAACAGCTAAATCATATTTTTTAAAATAAATATTTAGAATTTTATTGACATTCTATTTCATTCAAGTGGATTAAAATCATATTTAAAAGTTACTGTTAAAATTTCAACCTATTCGATAAACAGATTCCTGAGATATCCTGCGGTAAGTCCATCATGAAAAAAAATCAGAGTTCAGAGTCTCATAATTAATTAAAATAGTTATGTGACATATAAATGGGCCAAAAAATTTTAAATAGAAGTTAATCATAATATCATTTGTGTAAAAAATTAAGAAATGTTTTCGATTGTTATAAAAAGAATTATTAATTGTTAGAATTGAATATTTTATTTTCAATTTTAACCCAGGCTTGTCCCCTTAAAGAAAATAAGTTTCGTGTATATTTTAGCTAGATCTTACTAACGTAAACAAAATATTCATCAAAAATTATGCTTATTTTTTAAAAAAATTAGTCATTTAAATGAATAACTTTAACAATAATTGTGTCCTGAGAATTGAATTTTAAGATTATACATAATAATTCCGTAAAATTAATGGTTATAATTTGGACACTGGGTATACACTTCAATTCAGTTTACGATATTTGTAAATCTCTTCTGCAAACGAAACAATTAAAATTGTACATTTCAATACTAATACCTCGCTTCACTCGGACGCAAACAGTCACTCGAGCAGAGCAGAATATCAAATTCTCACACAAGTGTCGAACTGTATTTTTTGATACAATATGCCAGAAGTGATATTTCGGCATGTGTCCTTTAACTTCTATAATGATAATAAAAAATGTATTTTATTAAATTTGCAATGATTGTAAAAATTAATTAAAAAAGTTTTTTTTACTTTCCTTTGTATCTAGTCATCTGTTAAAACAAGAAAACAAGAACAATAACATGCATTTGTTTAAGTTTAAAATCTAACATTACATTTTTACATCGCGTTAGAAGTCGCCGTAGAGTGAATGCTGGAATAATATGTATTAAAATTACATTTGTGTATAATATATTTTTTTAAACTTAATTATGATCAAGTTTTTAATAAATGGGTGATCATTTAATTGAGTAATTGATCTTAAAATGTATATTTGTGTATATATTTATATATACGTAATAATTCTAAATTTACTTTATTTTTTCTTTTAATTTGTAGTAATACTTATATTAATGAATATCATGATTTTATAAGTGAAAAGTCGCAGCTCTATAAGGGGTATTGGGTTGTAGACAAATTACTATACTTCATTTGTTTAACAAGAAACGGCTGATTCCATTTAAATTACGCGGCACCGGCGACTTAGTTCAGTTAAACGCAGTCGTTTAACCTAGAGACCGCCAGCAGTTCCAAATATTACAGTTTCTCCCCTCCCCGTACCATCGATCGGATTACTGCCACGAAGTACTCGCGCAATCTCGCAAGTCACCGCTGTCATTCGTTCGCGAGCTCGCGTGGTGAACCGATCGTCCTTCGTAAAAGCGAATACGTTCCATCTATTTTTCTTGTCGCGTTATAAATAACCGTCTAAGAAGACATTTTCGGGTAGGTGAATCTAAACAATTCGAAGAGGTTTTAGAATTTTTTTGAACGATAAACATGATTTTTTTGTTGATCGCGGTCGATGAACATAAGTGTAAAGTTAAATTTTGATCGACGTGTAAATTATCGGTCAGTTTTTTATCGTACGGGCGTATTGGAATTGTAAAGAAATCGTCGACGTGTACGTAAAAGCGAAAGTTTGGTTATTTTTAGATGGAATGTAAAGTTAAACGAGACAGACGTTGCGCGAGGGTCTCGTGTGAGCTCGACTATAGTTTTAACTTGGTCATTGAATAATATTTAGTTGACGCATGCAGTTAAACTATTGTTCAATATGTTTAATAGCATTAATCAATTAAATATTATTTAAGATTGATAGAACTCTGTTAATAATTTTAAAAACTAATTTAAAAGTTAACGACACGTCCAATATACGGAATATCACAATATTTATAATACATCTGTATAGATATATTTCTATAGACGATTAACTTACGAAGAATAACTAACTGTACAAATACCCAGAGAGAAGACGAAAGTAACTGAAAAAATTGTAACCGCGAATAAATATTTGTAGCAAAAGTTCGATATGGACACATCCTGTAATTATATATTGTAATGTAAATAAAATGTTTGATGTAATAAACGGATAAACCCTCAGATTTCCTTGTAGACCCGCATTTAATCCTAACTAAACGAAGCACACTATTTCGAGGAAAGTTACGATAGAGAAATCAAGCCTCGTACACTTAACATTGAAGCCCGAAAGAAAGAGTATAACGCTGCTGATCGTTTTAGAATAAGTTGGTATACGAGTTGCGAGATGCCGAGATCGACGGACCTTCCCTTTCGCCGTATACCAGCGCCGCAGACGACGACGACGTCCATTTTATTCCTGCGTCTCTCTCGCACTCTATGCGGTCTATCGTCCACATGAAGCTAGGTACTCGTAACAGTCGTAACTGCAGTTGTACATTATTTTTTTTTGTGCGCAGAATAGTCACGTACATAGACGGATACACCTATACCCAGGATCCCAGGAATAATCCCAAGAGGTCGTAAGAACGCGCAGTGCTGTGAAAATGAACGATCGCGCATAAAATATAACGACGAGCCCGTATGTACAGAGTGAGATGGAAAACGGATATAGAGAGATATCGAGTGACGGAAAGCAAAACGGAAGTTGAGAATAAAGAAAGAGAGAGAGAGAGAGAGAGAGAGATAGAGAGGACGCTCGTATATAGAGTAGTATATCAGTATAGGTATTACACTGGACGCATCTTCCATAGTTTCACATCGACGGCGAGCACGACTCTCGTTTACGTTTTCCCTTTCGAGTTCCCGACTTCCCGTAAACCTGCGGACTACGATACACGAGTATACGAGTACCTCGCGTGTTCTTTGACCCTTCCTTCGCGCGCGCGCCAATTTTTCGTGTGCCCCTATTCATCTGTCTCTCTCTTTCGAGGATTGGCTCGCGCGTTCTCTCAGTTCTCGTACATATAGTTTACCTATAACATTCGTCGTTTCTCTCGTCTTTCACATTGACGCGTGGGAACATACATTTTTCGTAGCTGTGTGCCTTGCAGTCTACCCCTGCATTTATATACATCAATACGCGACCACGTGGTTCACGCCAATATTTCTCTTTATTTTTTTTTCTTACGTTTTTACAACGCGCAACACACCGTCACAACTTTTTTCGATGCATCATTTTTTACGACTTTCTACAGTTTCGACGTTTGTGCAGATATCGCGATGAACACACTAGGCGTTTCTGTGACTGTGTGTGGTACAAGGCACGTATCATTGTGACTTATATAGATTTTAATTACGTTAGTCTCGTTGAGAGTTGGGACGGGCTTGGCCACACTTTCCCAGAGTGTATTCAACTCCTTCTTTTTCTCATTTTTCTTGCCCGAGTTTTCACTTCATCATTTCATATAAATTCATCGGCTCGTGCAGCTGACTTTTTTTTTATGTAATTGTGCGTAAGTCGATCGCTTTAATTAATAATATGTTTTTTTCTTCGTTTCTTTTTTTATAAGTATTAAGATTAAGATTAGCATTGGAGGTGTGTAATTTTATTCACTTTTCTGAAAAATACAATATTGAGACAAGGTCGTTTAAAACTTTTTCACTTTTTTACATAGATTTGTTTATTCAATATGTTTGATTTCGTTAATTAATTTAATTTTACATCGTGGTTGCAATAATTGAATTACGAAACACGAGGTAACGACTAATTGTTAATAAGCTAATCAGATGTTACACACACACACATCCACGTTTAAAGAACACTAGTAGTAATATCGATTATTTAAGACTTACTTATTTTAATAAATTTACTGCCGAGACGGTACGCTTGAAGTAAGTCGATATGACAGATGAATAAATCTACTTAATTATCGACAGGCATTTCATTAATTTCTATAACAACCATCGAAAAAATAAGGAAGTAAGCGCGTATTGTAAAAATTGTTTAACGCTAGTCGTATATAGGTGCAAAATGTAGTCGCCATGCTGGGTCAGTCCAATACATCAATCTTGTCTAATAAAAACGTGGAAGTATAGCCAAGCTTGTTCCACAAACCTTAAGCAAAAAAAAGTATACTCTTGTGTTTTTTCGTTTCATTGCACGAACGTGCGTTTACATCACGATTCGTGCTTGTGGTCAATACTCTGTACGCACAATCGCATCTAACGCTTAAATTCTCATCGATACATTGTAGGTGAAAGAAAGAAAAGGAGAACGAGGAGGATAAAGAGAGTGAGAGAAACCTGTGTAGAAAAATGACGACGGCTCTGCTAGCATATTATGGCGCAAAGGCGAAAACTCGATGGGTACAGATATGTCTTGTTAAAGTGATTAAATAAAACCTCGCGGTTCCGAAGATTCGAGTTTCATTTTACTGAAGCAGGTAATTATACTTACATATATTTATTTGAGTATTGAGTATTGTGAATGCGTTAATTACCGAGAATCAGGCTGATTACGAAATGAATAGTAGAGATACAAAATAATGCACGTAACTCAGACTTAAGGCATCAACATTACGCATATTATTTTCGTTATCGTTTCTTCTTTTTTTTTTTAATTATCGATGGACAAAAGTATATTTATATAAGTACTCGTACGTACCGTTGCACGTAAAGCACTTTAATAAAACGTAAATTTATTCTCTTGAACAAAATGAAAAAGTTATAAGTACTCCATGATTTTCTGAAAATTGTCGTTCGCTGAATTTAAAGCATCTAGCATTACGTAATATATATGCTATGCTTTACGCGTTTAGCGAATTATTAACGAAAATAGAAACGCATATGGAAGTGCATCGAGTAGATGCGATTTTTTTTATTGTAGCAATATAATTCCAAAAAAACAATATTTTACGGTGTACGTTTAAATAAATCACGGTTATATTGGATTAAGTTCAAGTTTTAATATGTATTGTTCCGAATGTACATTATAATTTACGGAAATATAATAATTTTTTATGTGCTATTTTCAACCAAAGTATAATGCAAAGGGTATAAATTTGTATTATATATGTATGCAACGTATAGACATGAAAATAAGTTTATTTTGCTGTATAGGGTGGAATGCAATTATTTTGACCACTCCGATTGTCATTTACTTAAAGTTGCTTCCAATCTACCGACCACAATCGAACTAGTGCTTAACTACGACTATACGCCAAGTTATGGCACGCAATTATGGAAAAATATGTTTAGTGAACAAAAGATTTGACGATCTCTCAACATAAAAAAATTATAATCTTCCTCAGTACAGGTAGAAACTTAATTTATTCTTGCAGTAGAGGTATTTTGGACAGTACACACGAATGTGTATCCATTGCAACTAAAATTTCTATGTGCAATATGATGAAACTTACAGAACCTACTATATCCTAAACTAAAGTAAGTTTATGCGTAAGTAACATTCATTGGGAAAAAAAAAACTCGGCAACGTCGCACGTCCAATCACGTCTTCCCGGAAGTCTTAGGTAGGGAGCGGAAATCGAGTATATACTGTGCTATCTCGAGTATCCACGTCTACGAGAGTCCACTCGTCACTCGATCGCATCGTTATTGATTAGCGAGCAAAAATATTATAGGGAATTATAGGGTCTTAGGTGGTAAAAAGTAATTCGAATAATCGTATTAAGGCGAAAAGTTGGGCGAACGAGTACGCGACGAGAAATGTAAATTCTGCGTAGTCGGCGGCCTTCCAGAGAGCCAAAGTCTCTTCAGCCAATGGGAATAGTGGAAGAGACGCAACTTGTCTGCGGCACTGCGAGCGCGGAAATTGGCTCGCGCCACCTGCCGGCTATACGCGACGGGCAGGGCCTAAATGCGCGCAGACGAGCGCGCGCGCGCGCACTCACACCTTCTCTTTTCTCGAGCTGGCTTCCTCTTCGCACGCGGACCGGAGACCGGAGCAGCCAGAAACGGAGGACCCGTCGAACCGCGTCCACGCGCGCGTCGTTACATTGCACAGCGCGCATGACGAGACGCAGCTAAACTACGAGATCGACGACGAGACAACCGATGGCTCTATAGACTATAGCCCACGCCACTCCGTCAACGCGATATGCCTAGATAGATTTTTCCTTTTTCACATTGCCGGTAGGTACAGTACCTTGCATATTTTTTTACTTATATTCAACTCTCGATTCTTTTTTTCGGGTATTGCGTTTATTGTGTCTTTGTATGGGACGGTTGGACGGGTCGTAAGAAGAGCGAAAACCGAGGGGCTGATCGAGTCGATGCTACGATCTTTAGCTATGGCTCGTGGGCCTTTTGTCTGCTTAAGCACAATGGAGCTTACTCCCTTGTACTTTTCATTGGTTTTGGTTGCGCAATCCTACAGAAAATCTACGAACCACGTTGCCACATATACTCGTTTTATTACTCGAGAGTGAAACTATAGTGAGATGGCGCTGGTGTATTGTTCACAAAATGTCGTCTAGTGCACACGGAACCATTTTGTTACTACAACTTTGGAATTAGTGTAGAAGCTATACTCTACGTTTTATCGTAGTAATTTCCTACAGTGATTAACTGTTGTTGAACTCTACGTAATAAAAGAGTACAGACAGAATCCTTCGAGAGTTGTTTTGAACTATTCACTTCACTGCTATAATAGTGTTGTTAAATGACTAAAGCATTCGAAAAGAGCAAAATTTATCAAGTAAATAAATTTTGAATAAATAATTTTCGTTTGCCAATAATGCCACTTGAATAGTTACTTTGAAAATTATCATCGTAAACTAGAACTCTAAATAATATTATGAAAGTAACACAAAATGGTGGGTTAAAGTGTATGGTTGAAGTAAAATTGAGTAAAATAAATTTATTCAGTACTGAATCATACTCTCGGTATAGAAAATAATTAAGTGCGAGCATGAACAATCACGAAAATATTAGTGTGGAAGTGAATTTAATTAATAATGTAAGTTCTTGGTGTTATCTTAACAAATAAGTTTTTTTTCCGACATTGCATACCTAAAATCACACTTTGGGCAAGTTGTATAAAAAATACACTATTCATTTTACGAGACAGTTTTTCCTTATACCTCTGAAACCAAAAGTAACAAATTTATTTTTGACAGCATATGTTAGAAACATTTCGCTTAGATAACTCGTTTTTTAACAAAAAAATTGTACGTGTATATATGAATGGAAAATATTGATATAGTTCTTATATAACGTAGCTAAAAATTCTCATTTTTGCCAAATACATACTTTTTTTTAAAACGTTCGCAATTTTTTCATTGAAAAGCCTGTATAAATTATACCCTATAAATATTTAAGATCATAAAGTGAAACAAATATGCGAGAAATGCTAACTTAAAAGCATTAATATGCGGTTGAAATACATTAGCATCAAAACTTACAGTAAAATAATGCAGTAAAAGAGCAGAGCAGCAAATTGACGTAATGTAGATGGAGCCATATTGGCGACGCCCTAGTCTTGAACCAACTTATGACTGCGAAAGGCTTGATTATGGTTGAAAAACCATGGACAAACCGTAACAAAAGTATTTATTTGTGGGAGGGATGGGGAGGAGGTATATAACGAATAAGACCCAAATTTTTCATGCTAAATATGTAAGATATGAAATTTTCTACACATAGCTAAATAAAACTTTTGTGAAAATATAGCTATAGATAAAGAATACTTTTTTAATCAAATTTTAACAAATTTGTTAACAAGAAAATAGCTTATTTAATCAAAATAAGCTAATAATTACCTTAACATCTGTCACGATTTCTAGTAGGGTTCGCGGGTATAAAAATATATTTACAGTAATTAAAGAATTTAGTACGTGTTACATCGCTATTAATAATTATTCTACCTAATTCTAAAATTTACGTCCTTGTACTTTTATTTTAACAAAAATAAATGTGTACATTGATAATTATCAAAATGAAAATCCTTGCATATAGAGTATACGTCTATTTTTTAGAATTTTATCAAACTTGTTTCCGGAAGCTGTTGCATACGAACAATAACACTTACTTTAATAATCACTTTTACAATAGTTTTCGATGCAAAGATAGGTAACAAGGATGCTAAACCTTAAATAGTCTAGAACATTCTTTTACTTATTTTAAATATGAGCTACAAAATGTTTTATACCTAATCATTATCGAAGGAATGTATTTATTTAATACCAATTAATTTGTAACTATTCATTTTGAAAAATTGCAGCCTACAAATTTTTCAATATTTTAATACTAAAATTTAACCATGATTTTTGTGTTTATAAAGGTTACTATAATTTCTGACTTTACATCTTATTAATCTGCTCATACATCGATCGTCTATAAATTTTAATATCTAAACGTTATGTGCAGTATTCTCATTTAACGGTATTCCACGTATTACAACCCTAGTAAAAATTTGGCATTTTTAATATTCTGAAGTTCAAAATCGCTAATAATAACGGATATTTCTTAAGCAAATTAAAAGATCGGCTAGCTTTTACCTAAAAAATCGCATTATTTGTATTATAAAATACAAAAATGAGTTTATATAGAAACGTAAATGTTGTGTGCATTGATAATATTTTATTATCGTTATTATAAGGCATTATCAAGTTTACAGTTTAATTTATAAAATATTATGAATTAGAGATAAGTTTGTGAAACGTATGAATCGTTATTCCCCAGCACAAGTTAACTCCTATCACATTACAAGTGCTTAAAGTAGGTGTTTCCTTGCACAAATATCGTATTTTTTTCTCATACGTTTACAAATTCGATCCTTCTGTCTTCAGATTGTAAAGATGATTATGAAGAAAGTTCTGTTTATTTGACAGAATTACACGGAGAAAAAATTTTTAGTAAAAATGACAATGTTGTTTAGATATGTAGTAAATTGTTCTATAAAAATAGTAATTTGTCATCATTTGTCAAGTATGTCTCTCTCCATCACTAAACAACATTTTTATTTTTACTAGAAATTTTTTCTCCGTGTACAACTCTCTAAATTATTAAACAATTAGTTGGTTCAAGTTTAGGCTATAAGTAAAAATAAAAAGTGTTTCTGGGAGATCTCTAAAGTAAATATTATTGGGGAGTAAATAGTTGGAATAGTTAAATGAGTTTAGAAACATATTTAGAAAGATATAGTGCCTTAAAAATGTACAATTATATTCACTCATCAGAAATTTCACAGAAACGTCGTGTGAGGCAATGCTGACTAATACTGAACTATGTCAGCAAAACTTCGCAAAAAAAATTATTATTGCATTCATAAGTGGTTTTGTTAATAAAAAAAAATAACTAGTTCAATCATCGGTATAAACCATACATTATAAGTAAAATACAAAGAGTGAAATATATTCACCTACTTACAAAAAGTATTTTATACTCAATTATAAGCAGTTCGTTATGATATTGATAACAAGAATGAAAACAAAATAAAAGCAAACGCGCCTAAATACTTACGTAAAATCCGATGCTATTTATGTAGTAACTGCATCTTATAATATCGCATTACCTTTCGATACCGTGACCCTTATGTGAAATGAAAAATGAGAATCATTTGAACGTTGTGTAGGAATATTTGTAACTAATAATAATGTATATAGTAAACTTATAAATATTTGTATACAATAAAAAATTTTAAGTAAATGTATGAACAATGGTAGTATTTAATCAGTTTCACTTTAAAAAATATAGAGCTATGTATTCATATCACTGTAATAAATATCTGAGACTAATGACCTACACTAAAATATTATAAAAAGTCTGCATTAACTTACAACACTTGATACACAATATCTAAAAATAAGTAGGTTTTAAAATAACTTATATTGCGCTTTACCTGACAATAAGCGAAGTAAATATTCGATAGATATTTTATAAATAGAAAGTGTTACTTTTAATAGTTATATAAATAACAGAAACATATCGATAGATTACCGTTTAAAATATTTAGTTAGTAATAAATAGTTTTAATTTTCAAATCTTTAAACCAACACTTTTAATGTGACATATTTAATTTTTTCAAATTCTTATATATACCTAATTATTACTACAATTGATGTGCCAAACTTTGTATTATTCATCCCGTCTATGATGCTCACAAAAGTTAGTAAAAAGAAAAACTTCATGATTAATAAGTAAAAAGATAAGAATCATTAATGAATGTGAGTAACTGTTAGCATAGTAAAATCTTGTTATTGTTAATTACATTAATTTATACGCGTGTAACTGTTATTATTATTTATCTTATATTATTTACTAAATAATTATACTTATTTACTTGTGTAATTATACATTCCGAGATATTAATATTTATTAATTCATTATTTAATTCATGCCCGAGCAGAAATCAATAATATTGATTGGCAATCTTATAGACATCAATACTTGCAGGTTAAAAGTAATAATTATACTAATCTACAATAACTAATTTCTATTAGCATATTATAAATTTGACCAATATAATAAACAGAAAAACTTTGTCCATAGAAAAAACATAATAATAAGTTAAATTACGAACTAAAATTAATTATTAGCAGTGTAAAAATTAATATACTTTAATTATAATATGTGAAAAAAATAATTATTTTATTGAATAATAAATATCATTTACTACTTTTTTACTGAATAGAATTGTATATTTGTATAAACAGATTTGTTGTTTAAGTATAGTTTAATTATCAAATAGTTTCTCAAGTTACCATGGCAAATTTTCTGTAATACAAAAAGTATTTCTTAAAACAATTTTTAAATGCGCATTGAACTATTGAAAGACTCCTCTAATTGCGATTTTTTTATATCATCTTAGAAATTCTTCTAAATAATAATAATAATATACTGTGAATAAGAATTACCCCATTGCTTTTAACCATCTGTATGGTGTACCTACCAGACCTAAACAGCGTATATACTATGTATTATGCGTATACATAACGATCAATAGAACGACTAGAACCTGCCGTTTACAGACATATAGAACTAAGAGTAGCAGAAAACACTGGTTTACGTAGTTTGCGTGTCTTACGCTCTCACAACGCGTAAGTAAAATCACCCGAAATTTTAGCAACGTATAGACATGCAGGCAAAGTATATAATACAACGTACCATATATTTTCATGTAACGACGAGCCTATTCAATCGAGGCACCGCAATCACTTATATAAGTTAGATTTAATTTAATATGGAAAAATCATGTGTGTAGTCAAAATATTTCTACAATTCTGGTCTAATAATGCTACATTTCTATTTTAAAAATTAATAAGTATTGATTTATAGAACACGTAGACGTATGATCAAAGTTAATTTTAATATTCTTACTTATACTATTTTAAGTATATGTTTGTTCTGTCAATTAATGACAAATTTCTTGTACGAGTAAATGTATAAGGAAACGATAGTTATAAACTCCAACGTTCCTTTCTCAAATAAGACATATTGGAACTAAGTAATAGACAATTTAATTGGTAAATTTACTCTAAGTTTTGCAACAATAGCAGTTTACATTGTTAAAATGTTACGATGCAAAAACTAGACTCGTATTTAAGTTTTAGCTTTTCTCACATTTAAAAAAAATAAAAGATTGTCAGTAAAACTTATATACCAAAATATTAGAAAATTTTTTTTGTTAAACTTCTTTAAACTTCATTTTTAAAGTAGACATAGATAAAAGTAAAGAAAAATATATAGGAAAAAATTAAAGCTTTAATTTTAGAGGTTAAAATTCTTATTATTAGATTCCGTAATTAATTTTTTTCTTTTAATACATTAATAGGATAATAATATTTAAAATTAATTAACCAATATTTGGTTGGTAATTTTAAGTCATGCAATTTATACTAACTGTAAGCAAACATGATATTAGTGTTTCATTTAAAAATCTAAGACAATTCAAATTTATAAACGTAGATTGTTAAAAACAAGTATAAGAGAAAATCAAGCATAAGTAAAGCACAAACAAGTAGAAGGAAAAATCTAGTATTTATGAAAAGACTCATGTATTGAAACGGCACATTTGAAGATTGAAAGTACCCTTTCATTTTCCAAGAAGATTATAGATTTTTCGAACCAAATTGCATTTAACGGGATGTCGGACCCAAGTTACAGGGATCTACACCTTTCGACATACGAATTATGTTAGAAATATTTATTAAAAAATCTGAAAAAATTCATATGGGTAGTTTAAAACAAAAGCAAGGGCATAAGTTTTGATTTTTTAAGAAAAAATAAATTTGTTAATAATAATTGAATAAACTATTTTCGGTCGGTAATTATTAGTCTGAAAAGGCATCAATTTTCAACGCAAAAAGCAGAATTAAAATATAGATTTAAAAATCTGAAAAATTTTGAGTATAATATTTAAAACATGCCTAAGCGCCTGACGTTCAGGATTTTTTCAATAATTTATTTTTTTGTTTATAAAAAAATATTATAAATTACTATTTTCTGAGTCCGACATCCTCTTAATTTTGTAAATGTATATATATTAATTGATAATTTAATAGAAAACTTAGTACTAAATATTACTTTTGATCACACAATTTTTATTTTTTTTTTCTAGAGTTACCGGCGACAAAAACAAAATGGACCCTTACGAAAAAAAGTTTCGGTACATGCAAAAATATCTTCCATATTTGGAAGATAAAATAGAACAAATTAAGAAGATCAAATTAAAAGACGTATACCCTGATCCAGAAAGGGAACGCAAACTTGCCAGATTTCAAGGGATGTATAAAGTGCTCAGCAACAGGGATCCAAAGAAAAAGTAAGAAAAATGAAAAATCTTTTTATTTTACTATTTATATGATTTTTAAATGGTGCAATATGTATGTATGTTGGTTTAAAACACCTAAAGTTTTAAAAATACAAATATTTAATTATCATATAAATTTTTACAGAGTAAATGTTCCGACACTTGAGAAGTTTGAAACAATTATTAAGAAGATACAACAACAGGTAAATGGTTATACTATATGTTTGTGTGTTTAAGTATTTCATATAATGTTTTAACAATTTGTTTTAAAAATGTTCGTACAATATTGTTTACACTGAAATTATAGTATGTAAGGGTTTTGAGGTCACTGATTACGAATCTGTCATCACTATAACAAAATTCAAAATATATATATATATGGTATATATATATATGGGTGGTTCTCTGTGACATCGAAGATGAAAAAAATAAATATTGCTATAACTGTGGGAATATGTTTTAGAGGTATCCAGTAGTTCTCCTGAATTTTTTCAGATTTTTTCTGGGCCATTATTTTAAGTTACAGAGAGTCAAAGTTGACATTTTAGCACTTTTTTGCATTATATGCCCATTTTCATGAATTTTAGCTCGCAGGGGATGCATTTTTCATCTGTGACATCGAAGATGAAAAAAATAAATATTGCTATAACTGTGGGAATATGTTTTAGAGGTATCCAGTAGTTCTCCTGAATTTTTTCAGATTTTTTCTGGGCCATTATTTTAAGTTACAGAGAGTCAAAGTTGACATTTTAGCACTTTTTTGCATTATATGCCCATTTTCATGAATTTTTAGCTCGCAGGGGATGCATTTTTCACTAAAAACATAAGTATGACTTTTTTTGTAAAATTTTCCGAACTTTTCATTAAAAATACTTTTAAAGACATAAATGTATGCTGTCACACTCTTGTAAGCCATTTAAACCTTAAATAGTGAAAATCAGCAATTCTGCTCCGGACTCTGGTAACCTAATACTGTCTAAAAGATGTCTTTTTATAGTCAGAAACTGCCTAAAAATTTCCAGAGTGGGTCTAAATGATTAAGATCACTTATGGTCAAACTATCCGGGAAAAGTGCCCGAAATATTAATAGAAATGTATATTTGTTGGCTTATAACGATGAATCTATTAGCATGATCATTGCAAAAAAATTTGTGCACTTACCTTGGAGTGGTAGAAAAGTATCTTCACTTGTTTCAGTATCCATCTAATCCCCTGTAAGCTGCTAAAAATACAAATATTATTATACAAATGTAAAAAATTAATTTTTAAAGATTTATAATGCTGAATTTTTAGTTTTACATCCCTTACAAGAATTATAATACTAATCGGAAGGATTACTATAAATATATAAACATCGTTATTACAATAACTGAATATACGTATTTAATACAAAAGATATATAAATAAATCTGATCTATAATTATAATGAGTAATATAATAACGTGACATTGACAAGTCTGTGAAATCTAAACAATGTATTGCTGAATAATAATAATAATAATGTTGATACTTTTATAGTAATCATTCAGATTAGTATTATAATTCTTGTAAGGGATGTAAAACTAAAAATCCAGCATTATAAATGTTTAAAAAATAATTTTTTATAATTTTATATTAATATTTGTATTTTTAGCAGCTTACAGGGGATTAGATGGATACTGAAACAAGTGGAGATACTTTTCTACCATTCCAAGGTAAGTGCATAAATTTTTTTGCAATGATTATGCTACTAGATTCATCGTTATAAGGCAACAAATATACATTTCTATTAATATTTCGGGCACTTTTCCCGCATATTTTGACCATAAGTGATCTTAATGATTTAGACCCACTCTGGAAATTTTTAGGCAGTTTCTGACTATAAAAAGACATCTTTTAGACAGTATTAGGTTATCAGAGTCCGGAGCAGAATTGCTGATTTTCACTATTTAAGGTTTAAATGGCTTACAAGAGTGTGACAGCATACATTTATGTCTTTTACAGTATTTTTAATGAAAAGTTCGGAAAATTTTACAAAAAAAGTCATACTTATGTTTTTAGTGAAAAATGCATTCCCTGGGAGCTAAAAATTCATGAAAATGGGCATATAATGCAAAAAAGTGCTAAAATGTCAACTTTGACTCTCTGTAACTTAAAATAATGGCCCAGAAAAAATCTGAAAAAATTCAGGAGAACTACTGGATACCTCTAAAACTTATTCCCACAGTTATAGCAATATTTATTTTTTTCATCTTCGATGTCACAGAGAACCACCCATATATATATATAATCATCACTCGAAGCTATCAGCATCCGAGATTTGATAATTCTGAGAAAACGTGTTAAAAATATGCGTCTATACTTTTTTAATTTTGAAGAATTAATAAGTGATTCGTTTTCACTGACTCAAATAACGTGGAAATACAAATTTTTACTTTATGCTGAACTTATATTTCAAGTATGTATAAGTACAATTAAAATTCAAGTATATTCTCATCCTTATTTGATTCGCCATTTATAATATTGAAAAAATTATGACGTCTTCGTAAACAACGAATCTAAAAATTTGAAATACATATGCTTTATTTTAATATTTTATGAAAAGAGCAATATTTTTGAATATTATGTGTTTATAATGAAATTCAGAGAATAACATTGCTTGAGACATAAAATTATGTACAAAAATGTACTTTGATATGTAATTACTTATAGTGGAAATTAAAATAATTATTTATCAATTTCTTGAGAGCCAGGTAACTTTCTAACTTATAAAGAATATTACTTATATATAATGTAAAAATGGCCAGCTTAATTTAAAAAATGTGATTACTTTCAAATCAAAATCATCACAAATATAATAGTTATATGTCAGCAATAGATATAGCCATGAACTCAAATTATAATTCAGATTAAATTAGATACAATTTAAAAAGATTCAAAATAAACAAAAATGAATGATTTCCAGCCTAAAAATCAATGAAATATACATACAAAATATCATTATAACCCATTAGAGGCCTAAATATCCTAAATTTTCACTGACTTTTCATTCAATTTTATCCCCATATTATTTGTAAAAAAAAAAATTAAGAAACATGCTATCCAAAGTAGAATTGTATGCTCTTTCAGAATAAAATGTTAGAATTTGTCTAACATTAATGTTTAAAAAATTATAAACGATTTTTTGCAAAAATATGCAACTTTTTCAATTGAAAAATATTTTTAATCTAAAATTTTTTTATGAAATCAGTAATATATGTATTCTTGTATGGATAGAAAAGTGTTCTCGGATCATAAACTTAAAGATACGTGGAAGCCGAAAAAAAATTTAACATAGCGATTCCCAAAATGGCACCCGAAGTGAATATTTCATATAAAATTCAGAACGCTGCAGCTTAAAAGCTAAGAGGTATTTGCAAAAAAGGATAGCAGTAAGATAGCAGAGGGATGCGCAGGAATATTTTCAAAATATTTTCCAATATTTAAAAAAATTTATTAATGTAAATATTTTGCACATTTTATTAAATTTTTGAAAAATTTCTAGCTTATTTTTGATAAATTTTAAGCATTTTTTGTTGTTTGCGATTTCGCCCGAAAGTTGATTCTTTTGAAGAAAAAAATCTGATATATGGGGTATTCCACGTGAAGTGGTCCGATCAAAATTTTAAAATGCCCCAAATTTTGGGTACACATTGCAAATGTTTTTCAGAATATAGAAAAAAATTTTTAGGTACTGGAATTTATTAGTTCAAAAGTTATTCTAACCTCAAAAAGTGAACTTTTTCCAGTTTTTTTCAACACCAGCTGGGTTCATCGCTACTTAACTCAAAATCTATCAACTTTTACTATAGAACATTATATGTAACATTCGTTGCTAATTATGTCTAGAATTTATCCTTCTGGGTTAGAATTTCTAATTTCAAGGTAAATGTTAGATAAACTACATGTCAATATTTAACTTAAAAAAAATCTAACTTCGCCAGAATTGATTTTTTTATCCAAAAGTCCAAAAGAAAGCTTGGAGCAATACCTTTCAAATGGTCTGTAGCATTTTTATGGCCTTAAATTCTGCAAAAAGTTATGATAATTTAAAGAAAGACAAAAAATTCACAAAAATTAACATAGTATTTCCCATTTAAATTTTTTAAAAAATTTCGTCTTTCTTTAAATTATCATAACTTTTTACAGAATTGAAGGCCATAAAAATGCTACAGATCATTTGAAAGGTATTGCTCCAAGCTTTCTTTTAGACTTTTGGATGAAAAAATCAATTGTGGCGAAGTTAGATTTTTTTCAAGTTGAATATTGACATGTAGTTTATCTAACATTTACCTTGAAATTAGAAATTCTAACCCAGAAGGATAAATTCTAGACATAATTAGCAACGAATGTTACATATAATGTTCTATAGTAAAAGTTGATAGATTTTGAGTTAAATAGCGATGAACCCAGCTGGTGTTGAAAAAAACTGGAAAAAGTTCACTTTTTGAGGTTAGAATAACTTTTGAACTAATAAATTCCAGTACCTAATAATTTTTTTCTGTATTCTGAAAAACATTTGCAATGTGTACCCAAAATTTGGCGCATTTTAAAATTTTGATCGGACCACTTCACGTGGAATACCCCATATATATATACATGAATATCTGCAATCACGGATTAGTTAAGAATTATTTTGAAAATTCAGTCTAAGAACGTATGGAAACAACTATATCTATTAAATCTCGAAATTTCTATCAATTTGCTAGAATTTTTCGGAAATTTTTTAAAATTTACAGAAATTTTAAACTGTTAAAACAGTTTTTGAAAAAATTCTAGTGCATTCTTGATGCTTAAAAAATGCTTAAAATTTATCAAAAATAAGCTAGAAATTTTTCAAAATTTAATAAAATGTGCAAAATATTTACATTAATAAATTTTTTTAAATATTGGAAAATATTTTGAAAATATTCCTGCGCATCCCTCTGCTATCTTACTGCTATCCTTTTTTGCAAATACCTCTTAGCTTTTAAGCTGCAGCGTTCTGAATTTTATATAAAATATTCACTTCGGGTGCCATTTTGGGAATCGCTATGTTAAATTTTTTTTCGCATCCACGTATCTTTGAGTTTATGATCCGAGAACACTTTTCTATCCATACAAGAATACATATATTACTGATTTCATAAAAAAATTTTATATTAAAAATATTTTTCAATCGAAAAAGTTGCATATTTTTGCAAAAAATCGTTTATAATTTTTTAAACATTAATGTTAGACAAATTCTAACATTTTATTCTGAAAGAGCATACAATTCTACTTTGGATAGCATGTTTCTCAATTGTTGTTACAAATAATATGGGGATAAAATTGAATGAAAAGTCAGTGAAAATTTAGGATATTTGGGCCTTAATGAGTTAATTCATCTTATATGTTATTCTTCTTGCATTTGAACTTTTATGTCGATGTGTAAGTGGTCAATAATAGAAAAGATGATAAAATTCCCAAAAAAATTTTGTTTTTATTAAGCAACGTTTCGTTAACTTGGTATCGTCAACTTCGTCAGGTTAATTTATTAAATCACAAGACAAATTACAAACCAATTAACAAACAGATTATTAACTACTACCAACATCAAACCAATTTAAACAATGAAATACCTTTAAAAATAAGTCACAATTAACCACATAGTAAAATTTTAAACTGCTATATGCGCCCATATCCGTCAGTACAAAGTGCACGTGTTAATTAAGAAAATAAATAGACTGATATTCGAATTTATATTATACAACTGGTGTGAGTGAACATAAACAAATGCATACGAAACTAAGATTTTAAATACCTTATAACCGACCAATAATATCTATTTAACGTATATAAACTTTATTTCTTGTTAATACTCGTCTTATTACATTTTATTTGAACACCTGATGATATAAATATATTATTATAATTAGGCTCATCATAATTCATTCATTCTGTATTATTCCGGTCAAATAGTTCTTTTGATGTTGGTTAACAACAGAATCTTGTTTTATAATATTTTTATGTTTTTCAATTCGTTTTTTGAAAGATATTATAAAAATATTTTTTTTTCGTATAATTTTGAAAAATTTAATGTATTACAATTATTTATAAACATTTATAAAATTGTGCCTATTCAATCTGAATATTGTCTAATTTAGATTAATTTCTTTATCTGAAATCGTATGTTACATTTAAAATAATAATCTTGTTCTTAAAAGAATATTAAAATCATATTTTATTTCAAAATAATAATAGTAATTCTTTTAGGGATTTTAATGTAACATTTACATAAAATTCAATGTACTCTATAATCAAAATTTTATTTCACATTCCAAAAGTCTGATTTATTTATAAAATTGTTGAAGTGATACGCAGTTTTTGCAAATATAATAAAAATTAGTTTTAATTAATTGGATGTGACACCCAAATTGGGATGACCTACCTAGAAAAAGTTCAAAATAAATATAATAGCATAACAGAGAGATTTTTACGAAATAATTAATTAATGTTTAAGTACACGTAAATAACCAATTTTGGTCGGTAATATATATCTATAAAACAATGATTCACAGCTGCCCAAAAAATTCATTGGTTTATTAATAAAAAAATTTGAAAATATTCACAGAATATCTTCAAAGGAAATACATTATCGTTGCAGAATTATCTTTTTCGATAACTTGAATTCCTTCTGTATTAACAAATAAATAATTTTTCTACTTGTTAAGGTTTATATTCCGTTAAAAAAATACTTTTAAAGGCGAATCGAATTTGCAGAAAATTTTAAACTTATTACTTGTGTTTACTACGTGTTTCTCTCATTAAATGTTAAAAGACGAGCTTAAAATACGCAATTACTGAAATTTGTATCATAGCAGGAATTATAGCACAAATGTTTATGCATCAAAAGTAAGCTTTTTTTTCAAAAATTGATACTAATTCTTGAATTTTAGAATAATTTATTGTACTATATAATTTATAATATCTATTAAGATGACGCCAGTCAACTTATATCCTCCCTACCTTACCGAAAAATGTAATAATTAATAAATCTGTAAATAAAATTGTATGTGGAAAAATAAGAGAAAAGCCACCTTCGTTTTTCAATAATCTAACTGTGTGTTTTAAAATAAAATATTGTTCCGATTTCAAGAAAAGTCTTACTAAAAATATAAACCTAACCTCAATTTCTGCACACACACACACTGGACTTTTTAAGGGATCTATCAAAAACATAATAATATTTTACTTTAATGAAATTCAGAACATAGTCAGATTATGGATAAACGAAGGTGCCTTTTTTTATTTTTGCACATAGTGTTTTATTTTTTTATTCTTAAGCAATACAATCTAAGTATAGAATCTTGATTAACTGGCTTAACGTTTCGATTTAAAAAAATACTAATATTATTAATATTAATCGAATAAACATTTTATAGTCGGTAATTTTTAGTCAAAAAAGGTGTAATCTTTTAACCCAAACATCGTTATTAAATTATCAATTTCAAAATCTAGAAAAGTTTGGGTATATTGTTTATATTATAAAACATGCCTAAGGGCTTACGTTAAAAATTTTTTCAAAAACTCGTTCTTTTATTTATACAATAATCTAATATAAAAATAATCTTCGAGCCATACATGTTTTAAATAACTAAAAAACTTTTTGTTTAGGATACAACAGACAGTCGACTCTCAAATCGACCGGATCGAACAGATGTAACAAAGTAAGTAAATACCTATTGAGATAGAAAATATTTAAAATAGATTTGATAAGCGGGGAGGGGGGATGTCTAAAGGAAATATCGAGATATAAAGACTTCAAGGTACAAGGTGCGTGGCATCGTCGGATTCCCGGTAGCCAAGTGGTAAGCAGGAGACCGTCGGTTTGATCCCGACTTGGGGACGTTGATTTTTTCTTTCTCGATTTTTCCTTAATTAATTTTCTAATACCTATGGCAACATTTAAGACTTAGCGATATGCAAGTAAGTTGCTAATAAAGAGGGTTTTGTGCAATATTTGAAATATATTGAGCAACACAAATTAGCTCGGAAATACCGATTAAAATTCATATAATACTTTGTAATAAATACATGCACGGGCGATTTAGAGTCAAAAATTTAAAATAGAAAATATTTAGGTTTATGGGAAACAAAAAATTTTAAAATAAAAATTTATTATGTAGTAAAATTGATCAAATATATATTTGTATTAATAAATTCGTATTAAAATTTATCCTTTAGACTGCTGGGATTTGAAAGAGTATATTGCCCTCAGAAAACTGGTATATAAGGTATCTTATATCAACAATTGATCATGCACAAAGTGTCGATCAGGGGGTGCGTCAAAATATTGATTTTCCGGCAGTCTAAAGATTAATATTCACTTATGTCACTGTCGACGTATACACTGTAAAATCTGAAACCACTGAAAAGTATGACTGATCTTCAAAATGCATTAAAAAATAGTACAACCTTTTCAGGTAGCTGTAGCCCAAAAATTATACATTAGTCGCATATCATACTACATTTTCAAGTTCCTGCGACTAAAATTAATAAAGATACCGTTAAATTTATATGTACTGCGTAGATATAAAGAGCGACCAAATAATTTCTTACAAGGGGAGTACTTGACCTCCGGGAAACGGATCTTATCCTAACTTTGGTATGTCTTTTGTAATATGAAAATATGAAGAAAGGCAAGTTATTCCTTGCCAATGGCCATTTTTACGAAAGTTATTCGACATCTAATAATATCAGTAAACTTTATTACTAAAACTTTATTGTATTACTTTCAATTTGATTGCTTATAATCCGGAAACAAATAAAGATAGGCACTAAAACCAAAAACCATAAGAAAGTTGAGTTCAAGTAAATATGGTTTAAAAAGAAGTTTAAGCTGCTTAATTTGGAGCAGTTATGAAGAAAATAAGAAATTAAAGAAATTTTAAACAAAATTTAATATAAAAAATTTATTGTTTCTTTTGACCTAATACTCTTTAATTTCTTATTTTCTTCATAACTTTGCTCCAAATTAAGCAACTTAAGCTTCTTTTTCTTAAACCATATTTACTTGAACTCAACTTTCTTCCGGTTTTTGGTTTTAGTGCCTATCTTTATTTGTTTCCGAGTTATAAGCAATCAAATTGAAAGTCAAGTACTCTTCTTGTTAGTGTAAACATAATGCAGTTGTATATTTTATAATAGAGTAACTAGTAATTTTAAGTTCTTAAGGAGGTGACATGCCCGGTAGGTTACCGACTGAGCAAAAATATATAATTATTCCATTTATTTAACAAAAAAATACGCAATTTTATGCCAAAGCCGAATACAGAAGCACTAGATAATTAAATAATCTCATTCTACAAAGTTCCAGGTCAATACTACAAAGATACTCTAAAAAATTTCTGCACCGAAAATGTACGATAGTCGGTGATTTTTGTTTCGTTTTTGATCCAATCATTCTGAAAATTGTTACTCGGGGGTTTTTGGCATCGCCGATTACGAATCTGAAATCAGAATTTTGATTGATATTTGGGAGATAGCTGCAGCTCATGAGAATAAATTTATACTCACAGATCCTGAATGCCCCTGAAAAACGTTTTCCGACAAAAATACACCATTTATCTTGCATAAGAAAATTTCAATATTCTGACTTCAAATTCGTAATCAGTGACCCCAAAGACCCCCGATTACAAATTTTCAGCTTAAAATATTGCACAAACAAAAGAGCCACAAATATTTTAAATATTTAAATATAATTTTTGAGTTGAAAGGTGTAGATGTTTAAACAAATTCAGTCAACCGTACACTACACAATTTAAACATTTGATTTAAATAAATTAACAATTTATTCTTTATGTTCAATTTTCAGCCACAATTTGCATCTTAACCCCTTTCACAACCCAGATAGCTACCGACCTAGTAGTAGTTGTAGTAATACAAGTGCTGGAAGTGGATCTAGCTTTCGCAAAAAGGTTTTCGATGATACACCGGCATCACCCAGTCCACCTCACAGTCCATCATCCCACGCTGCTACTATTACTACTGCCCCCATCATCATTCCTACGGAACGACGCTCTCGATTTGCTCCTCCAAATTCACCACCACCCTCCACTTCGTTTGAAACACGTAATCGATATTTGTTCAGTAAAAGTCCCTCACCTCCAACTGAAGTTCTCAAAGTTATACCCATTACAAGGGTTGATCTAAACGAACTTGGACCCGAAGAATGGGATTTGGAAGAGGAAAATGCGTCGGAATCAAAACCGAGGGCTCCTATTAATGTGCCTACCATGTCGGACGTTGCGAATGCGGTAAAGCACGTTACCGAGAAGTTCTCCCGAAAGGAAGAAAATAGAAATGGTCAGTTTGCAATTTTTTATTTTAATGAATTACTTCTTGCAACTTGTACATTAATTCAACATTACGTGAACCTAGTACTAAGTTAAAAGAATTTAAATACTTATAAAAAATTTGAAAAAATTAAAAACAAATATTATATAAGATCTAGAAAAACCTATTGATAAAGATGATTTTTAATCAATATATTTATATATTTTCAAATTCTATTAATACATGCTATTGATAAGATATTCAGAAAGTTTACTTAAAATTAAAATAGTATTTTCGTTGGTACTTTAAATTAGTAATAAAATAAAACACATTTATTAAGAGTACAAATGTAATGTGCAAATCCAAAATATATAAAATGAGAAATTACTTCAAATTGATTCGAATGTTTTGTATTATTCATCAGTGGAAGTAAAACATCCATCAGAAAATATACCAACGGTGCAGGTGCACGCATTAGGTGGTTCTCGACGTTGGAAATCCGTAATCGAGAAAACGAACATTTTAAATACCGATTTGAGTCGAATTCTCGCTTGCCATCAATCTGCTTCGCCTCTCATTATTGGTCCTGAAGACAATTTGCGTTCACCTGATGCTGATATCTTGCACAATCAATCGCCATCTCAACCACCGTACTCGCCTTCAAGGCGTGACATTTCAAAGGTACCAGCGACACCCTCGTTGCTGTTAAATGCGCCACCTTCGAACTCGCGATTACCAATCGCCATTGACGATATTGCTGAATATCTCGATGACAGTGAACGCAACAATCTGCGTAGGCACGAGGGACAGTCTAAGCAACCTCATACCTCTAGACCGATCTCTCGAATATCTTCGCACACTTCTTCGTCTACTGTGTTAAGTCCTCGATCTGATGCCAATACTCTTGCACCGCCTATGACGGATCTTAGGTAAGTTAATTAATTTGTTAAGTGGTGATTTGCATATTTTATAAAAATTACAATTAATTAGAATCAACTAAATAGTAAGAAAAACATTGTCTCACAACTTGTGAAACTATGATTAGTTGCACCCTGAATCTTACTGTTATACCTAACAGATTGCATGCGAATATAAATACCTACCGAACTTTTTTCAATTTCCTTCTTGTTGTAAAACGTAAAATGAATGTCTATGTATTTTATGAACAACATTTATTCAAAGAATGTAAACATTCTTTATTGAGAAGAAATCAGACCTAGAAATTGAAAAAGCTATTGTATTTTTTGAAAGAGTTAAAAGAAAGTTCACTTTTTTACGGACCATAAATAATTATATTGCCATAAAAGTATTGAAACATACATTTTTTAAAGAAATTTAGATATCATTTGCAATCATCATTGCAGAATTTCTTTTACTTTTTTCAAAAATTTTTTGATAATTTGCAAATCTTGTATACGAAAAAATGCAAATAAAATATTTTTAACCACACAAGCAATCTTACAATGTACAATTTTCGTAGATTATCTGGTGACCAACGTGCACGATCTTCGATCGATCCGCGCAGCCATATTCCGTTACCACCTAACGATCATCGAAGTCATGGATCTATGCCGCCTAATGATCTTCGTAATCACGGATCTGCATTGTCTAATGATCATCGTGGTCTTGGATCAATACCACCTAATGATCCCAGAGGTCATGGTGCTCCTGTACCTCGTTACGCAGATAACTACGAGAGGCATAAACGTACAATGCCCCGAGAGTTTGGCTCGGACAGTGCCGGTATTGGACCACCGCCAATACATCCAGTGGGTGAGTCGGCCCCTGTCGCAAAAGGTCTGTGCTTATTTGCTTTATTTTACTTTTTTTTACAAACGTCTTTGGTAAGCATTTCGAGACCACGTGAAATATCAATACGCATCACATGCACTTTTGCACAGTGTTCAGTTTTTCTTAACCTTTCACAATTGCACATTCCACACAAAATTAATTAACCACCATTTTTCTTTAATGTCATTAATGATCCTACTTTATAATCGTAATTTATTTGATATTTATTGGTACAAGGTTTCCCGATCTATTTACCAAAACTGTGTTACTACTGTAAATATTTTATCAAAAGTTATCCAACATATTATCGATGCCTCGTACAAAGAAAAGCACAACTCAGATTTTGTAATGTTATTTTAAATAAGAAAATCTGAGTTGTGCTTTTTTTCGTCCGTGACGTCGTTATATAGTTATATATGTATTAATAATATTCAAATGCCATTTTATGAGGCATTTATTGTCATAGTACACATTTTTTAGGATTATGACTTAAATAATATATACTTTTATTTTGACTAATTGTTTGGTTAAAACATTGTAAGATATGTAATTCTAATTAAGGAAAGCCCCGATTCAGTTGAAAAATCGAAATATTTATGTGAAATAACGTGAAATTTTCTTATTTTCAAAATTTTACTAAAACACTTATTTTATTTTAAATTGTTCACGACTTTTTAGATTTGACAACTATGTCGTCACTATACATTATACTAATACTTAATTGTATTATTGTGATATTAGATATAATAATATTGCGTTAAACTTTTATATCTGCAGTTCATTAAAATTTCAAAGAATAATTATTCCGTCAGTTCATAAATACAGTTTGGTGTATTTACCTTTTCCATTCCTCTCACTTAACATCATAAAATAATTGATAACATTGAAACCTTATATTTCGAGAATTATTAATCCATACGTTTAAGTACTAACATAAATGTATATAAAAGAAAGTGTTCAGTATTTCCTGATTGAACCTACCCCGAATGCAATGAGCTTGAGTGAGAATTATTGAGCTATATTATATTAAAATCTATAATCTTGTGAAAAAGTAGTATAATTAATAAAAGATTTTTGTAGGATAGTATGAACACTTTCTTAAAGAATTATTATACCTTTAATGAGCAAAATAAATTATTATTATAAAAATGATTGTGAATATATGCCATGTAATAGTGGTATAAAGTAGTTTTGGGTTTAATCTAAGGTGCATATAATTTTAGTTGTCAAACTAAATATTATATTATTATAGATACAAAGTAATAATCCGAAAGTTGAGATTATGAAATTTGCAATAATAAAAATTAATAATTTTGACAGTAGAATTTTATTTTAATAATTACGAGTGTGTATACAGCCCTGAGTTTTCTAACTTTTCTTAACTATATGTGCATTATTTTATAGGTAAATTTAACATTCCCCTAACATAACTTTTAACTTATTTATTATTTATATATTATGCATCGAAAGGGTTTTCCTGATTGCGGGTTTAATTGATTGATCACATCAATATAAAGCTTCATATTTAATGTCAAAGTATTTTAAAAAGTGATTCGGTACTTCTTTAGGGCCTTACCCGACTCACAATCAGATGGGCCCGCACAATCAAATGAACTACGACTTCCGTATGGGTCAGGGTCAAGATGGCTTTAGTTCAATGCAGTCTTCTCAGCAACAATGGAATGGACCACCGCACTCTCACATCCAGCCCCAGACACAAATGTCTCAAGGCCACTCATATCAAATGGGTCAAGGTCCAAATATGCGTGGACCTGAACCATCTGGTTGGCAGAATCCAAATATATACTCGGACATGTCACATCCGATGATGAACGGCGAGGCAAGAGTACCCGGTGGTTTCTCCAATCAAATAGGTCCGAATATGGTAAGATTCAAAAATTTTAATCGGATTATCTATAATTTTATTAATCTTTAGTTTTTATAATTAACATTTTAAAATGATTTAATTTTTAACATTGTATTGTACAACTATTGTTTTATTCCATTTAACAATTGGATGTCTTATGCAAAAAATTCTGCTTCATATTAACGTTTTAAGGGGGTGACTTACCCGTTGAATTACCAACCGAGCTAAAAAAGGTAGTTATTACATTTATTTAAAAAAATATGCACTTTTATGCAAATCCCGAGTACATAAGCATTGGATAATTAAATAATAAGTAATTATACGAAATTCCAGGTCAATACGATACAGACACCCTAAAAAATTTATGCACCGAAAAATCACGGATAATTGTACATTTTTGGTGCATACATTTTTTAGGGTGTCTTTGTTGTATTGACTTTAAACTTTGTAGAATTACTTATTATTTAATTATCTAGTGCTTCTGTATTCGGATTTTGCATAAAATTGCGCATTTTTTTAAATAAATGGAATAATTATCTTTTTTTGCTCAGTCGGTAACCTACCGGGTATGCCATCTCCTTAACTAATACATTGTAATATTTTTTGCTAATCACACTTCGTAACCTTTAGAGGACGGGGTGAGCCCATATATGAACGACCTGTCACTTTTGAAGTGTCTAAAATTAGTGATCCAAAGTTCTTAGATATTTTGGTGAAACCAGAAAGTTATTTTTTTCGATCTCTAAAGGTTAAAGGGTTGTCACATTTATTTGTTAGCATCAGCCGAGTTAATTAAGACGTTAACGGGATGTCGGACCCAAATTCTATAGGATCTCTATCTTTCAACCCAAAAATTGTATTTACAATATTGATTTAAAACATAAAAATTCACTTACAGATAGTTTAAAACATAAGGAAGGATATGACGATTGACTTTTAAAAAAATCATTTTTGTGATAATATTTGAATAAACAAATTTTTGGTCAGTAATTTGTATATGAAAAGGTATAACTTTAAACCGAAACATTGTTGTTACGCTTATTAATAACGCTAAAACTAATAAATAAAGTGATTCAATATTCTTTGAAATATACGTAAGGGTCAAGTGAAACGATTTTTCCAAAAATTATTTTTTTGGTTAAAAAAATATAAGGAAAACCCTATTCCTGAGTCCGACATCGCTTTAAACGACGAAATAAAGTATTTTAGATAAATAAATATAACATATTATGAAATACCAAGACATCAATATCTTTCATTTGAGTATTATTTATCACTGAGTTAAATATCAAACAAAAATATTGCTGTAATAAAAAATCGCATTGGAAAGAAAATTGACTCTCAAATCAATGGTTTTTGGGTTAGAAGAAATTCAAGAGTCGATTTTTTTAATACCTTTTTTAATGCGCCAATGTTTTTGTTCGAACTATAGGACAGTGTCAGATAATACTCAAAGGAAGAACAATAATGTCGTGGTATTGATTTACTTATTGATAATTAAAATAATTTTTCTACTTGTTTCACTCAGTAAAATTTGAGTATTATATGTTAAAAATATTTTTTTATATGTAATATGTAACTACAGAGAATAATAATTCATTATAAGACATTGCAAAGGTTTCAGATATTTGATCAAATTTAGTGTACAAAAATGTTAATTAATCATTCAATTATTATTAATTATTATTTATGTAAATCTAGTGGTAGCTTCTTAGGCATTCATGAGTCATTTTTTATTAAGAATGATGCTACTGTATGAATGTGCGAATGAGAATAAAGTTTCTTAGGTTTGCATTAATTATAATTTTTTTTATACTTTAAATTTCTGCTTAAAAATTATTTTGCTTTGTTAATTAAAGGTAAATATTAGTCGTTTTTTTAAATTAGTTTTCATTATATTTTCTGAGCTAAATAAACCTCGTCATCTAACATAATTTTCTTTCAATTGTTCTCTTCTTTTACATTTATTTTTCTCATATTCACTGCTAAAAAGTTGAAATTTTAATAGAATACCTTACGCGAAACAAAGTGGATACGGTAAAATGCAGCTTTATATTCTTTATTTACATTTAAAATATCCTCGAACTTAAATAAATTTAGAAGATATGGTGTTACAATTAGTACTAACGAAATTATTTTTTTCTTTTTTATAATTTAATCGTTTACCTGCATATATCATAACAATTAGAAATAGGATGTTTTTTAGTAGATTTTAATAGTAATTTTATTCATTTGTGAATTAAACATCTGAATAATGATTGATAGATTTAACAGTATATATTACCGATACTGTTGAAATTTTTTTCTAGAAAAATTTAAAGTTTAAATGGAAATGGGAAAGTAGGGCTTTAATTTCATATATTCGCGGACATAGAAAATTATACCTATATTATATGGATACATTATCTTTATTAATACATATATTTAAAATACAATTGTTTTATGAAATAAAAAATTTATGTTTATAATAACAGATACATACTTTAAGATGTTTGTGAGAAAATAATGTATTGCAAAATAACAGCTTAACTGCACTAAAACTAGCAAAAGTTTGTCACGTACGAGATTTTGGATGTACACATTACGAAACCACCTCTATGGGTCTGTAAGGGATAGAACCCACGTAAAAATATTAATAGTACAATTGAAACAAGTATTTTCGTTGTTTAACTAATTTTTCAACTGAAACCCATTTTGTTTAATAAAATAAACAAAAAGTCGAGTATGGTAAATCCGCGTTGAATATTTTATAGAGTAAAATATATTGATACCAATAATTTTTCACATTTTACGGATATTTTTTCGCTTTGCTCCGCTCAATGTCTAACTAAATAAAATATTATTTTTTGTAGTCGTGCAAGCATAAACTTCTAGAATACAATTCAAATTTGTATTAAATTGTGTACATATAACAGCACAAAATTAAGTAGAAAACCATTTAACCGTCAATAAACATAGAAACTTTTAATTTTTGTCTCCAATTACTGTGCAAGTTTTTCGTTGCAATTTTAGATGTTTATCTTACGTTATTTATTTCTAACAATTGTATATTTAAGTAAAAAAAGTAAGTTATGTGAAGAATAGTGGACTTCACTTTTAACTCAAAGAAACGTACAAAATGTTTTAAATTGCATAATAATAATATTTAAGGAGGTGGCGTATCTGATTGTTACTGAACGAATAATACATATTAATTATACTATTTATTTAAGACAACTTACTATGTTATGCAAAAGTCAAATACAGATACAGTAGATTAAATACGTCATTGTACAAAGTTGTACATCAGAACACAAAAAACGCAACGAACAAAAATAAATTATCCATCCACCTATTATCTCTATATTTTGGTTTCCCAAAATAAAACCTTAAATTTTTAAATAAATTTAATAATTACCTGTTTTTATCGGTCGTAATAATCGGGTATGCCACCTTTTTATATCACACATTTTGATAAACTTCATGAAATTATTAACAATTCTATTAAAATGGCATTAACGTGAGTGGTATTGTTACGTTTTATTCTACGAAAGACATTTTTTTATTTTTGCCAAATAAATATATATATTATCTGGAAGTAAAACGTCAATTTTTTTTCTTTTTATGCATTATTTTGTACATTCTAATGAGAACGGGCTTATTTTAATTTTAATCGCTAAAATTCACATTGTTAAAATGAACTTTGCTTGCATTGCTTTTCTGGTGATTGAAGAATTAAAAAATGTTTTCGGTGTACGTGTGAAAGCATGAGTGGTAAAAAAATAGTCGATATAATAGATTACCCTATACGAAGAATACTTCATAATTCAGGGTCGCAACAGTACCTCTCACATACAACCGTTAATGAGCACCAACACTAATTTTGGTATGGCTCCGACGCCTAAATATCCAAACTATCCTGATTCGCGGTCATCCTACGACATGAGCTACGATCAACAGGTACCTCCAATCGGCAATGAATTCCAACGTCCAAGACCCTCATGGAACGGACCCAACAATCGTATAGGTGAACAGGATCGATTTTCTAATAGACCGAATACTCCGTTTACACGACCTACCGGACCTACTTCCAACATTTGGAACAAGGATATGCAAAGGAATACCAGAGATCCAAGGTTAGATAGAGATCCGAGAAATCGACCAGAGCCATTTAGGCCACATAGCCCACCACCAGCCAAGGGTCCTCCTCCTGGTAAAGAGGTGCATCCTAATAAATTGGCAAAACAAGCTGCTGCCGCTGCCGCCGCTGCTGCTAATGCTAATATATCGGAAAAGGAACCTGGTGAGTATTATCAATATTACATCATTTCAGAATTATATATTTTACTTTGGGTTTATTATTTAATTTTTGCAATTCCATTAGATGTGCCTAGTTTATTTCCAGTTAATTTTAGTAGTATTTGCGTGAATCCATATTTATCTCACATGCTAGTAGGTGCTAGTCCCTCAAACTAAATTGCGCCTATAAATAATTTAATCCTTTCAACAAAATTCATTGGGAAAGTTAAACTATCATTCATTTGGTGTAATTTTATACACGTCCAAGAATTTAAATGTAATAAGTATAATATACAAGAAGATTTTGTAAATTTATCTTTGTATTTGTATTCAATTTTAGTTTCGGCAAAACGACCGGATATTCATAAACAAGATATCCACAAATCTAAGGAGAAAGAAAAAGATAAATATAAGGAGAAAGAGAAAGAAAAAGAGAAGGAAAAAGAGAAAGACAAATTAAAACACAAAGATAAAGATAAAGATAGAAATAAAGACAAGGATAAATTTAAGTCAAAGACGAAGTCTGGGGAAAAAATAAAATCCCCATTAACGGATCTTTATGGTGCTATTGATGCGAAAAAGGCTGTTCAAAGACCTGGACTGCAAAAGTTTAAAATTCCCAAAAAGAGGCCTTCAATCGATGCGCGACCGGAACCTGTGACCGTAAGTTTTTTTTAATCAATATATAATTTTTATAATTTTAGTTGTATCGTAAACATAACATATGTATGATAATTAGGCTTCAGAAGAAACCTGGGATGACGACGACGGAACTCCCCTTGCTTCAAGTAATCTAGAATCTACTCATAAGCATCCATCGCAGAGTAAAACACTAAGTTCTAAAAAGTCAAAACCAGTGGAGAAAGGCAAAGGAAAAGAGAAATCTACTGAAACTGATAATGAAAGTTGTTCTGATGATTCTGCCAATGAAGAAACCAGAAAGTCCAAGTCTATTGATAAACTCGATTTATTAAAAAAACTTGCGGCTACCGATGAAATATCAAAGGACGATTTATCCAGTCTTGTTAAGCAGTTAGTAAAGAAACTAAAGAAAAGTAAAGTCAAAAAAGCTGTAATTTATTCATCATCTGACGAGGATGAGGAAGACGGGGGTAGCAGTGACGAGAAGCGTAAAACTCCTTCTCATTCTAAAAAACCTGCAGCTACGAAAAAGAAAAAACAATCCAAACAAATAATTCAATCGTCACCTGATCAATCTGAAAATGAATCAAATCTGATACCATCAGTAGTTTCTAAAAGTGCAAAGCCAAAGAAAACTTCAGTATTGGATACAGCGAGCAATGAAAGTAAAGAAGATCAAACAGATATTGAAAAAGTAAAAGAAAAGGAAAAACAAAAAGATGATAAAAAGAAGAAAAATGAGACAGTAAAAAGTGCTGAAGTCACTATGCCAGAAAAAAGAAGTGCCCGACAAAAATCTAAGGCAGTTGTTGTTGCAGAACCAGGTAAGATTTATATTATATGATTCGTTTGTGATAGAAAATAATTATTTCGACAGATAACGAGTTCGTATTTCCTTTAAATTGTTTTAGAACCTGAAAAAGAAGTTAATACAACTGAAATAGCAAATACTGATGAACAACTTGCTTTAGAGAAACCCAGTGAAGTTCAGGATTCTGAAGCATCATCTACCAAAGTTAATGAAGAGTCTCCGATAAAAAGGAAACCAAAGCGACGTTTACGAGGTGAACTGGATATGCTGCAAGAGGATTTAAAGTCTAGTTGGATTTGCGATGGAGCTATGAAGGCTACCGGCAGTAGAGTCAAAAATAAACCACAGGAGCAACCGTCGGAATCAGTAAACATAGACCAATCTGGAACATCTGGATCTACAGCTAAGCGTGGTGCAGGTATTTATTATATATTATGTGATACATTTATCAATAATTAATCATTTTCAAAATTGTATATTTTGTGTTTAGCTAAAATTAAGAAGCCGCAGCCACCAAAACAAAAACAAACATTAAAAACTAAAAAACCTATGACGGTATTAAATCTTGATGCAATACTTGACAGTGAAGACGACGATCTACCTCTGGCACAGAGATCTGAGAGTTTTGGGAGTGACACAGCTGCGAAACCTAAAAAGGACTCGGGTACCAAGTCTGGTATTGGCAAGAAACCACGAATTAAAAGTATTCAAAGGATACCTCCACCGTTATTTGATAGTTCATCTAATGACAGTTTTAATTTGGATGCTTCTGTTGTTGAACCAACTACTGATATAGCATTACACCCTGATAGTTCTAAAGAAAAAAGTTTCAAAAGAGGTGGAAAGAAGGGATCCGTATCTAATGCAGGTAAAACATTATTTTATGAACACTATTTATATTCATAAAGTATTCCATACATAACGAATAATATATTTTGTCTTTTATTTTTTACGCATCTAAAAAAATAATTTCTTATACACTGCTTTAAATATTTGTATTATATTTTCTTAAAATTATTTTTTCTTCTAAAACATGGTTTTAGTATGTTTATTTTAATATTTTAAAATCAATATACTAAGCTTTTAGTACTTCTCTTTGACTGTATTTCCATCGAATAGTTACCGCAAATTTATAATCATAAATTAACACGTACATTATTTCTGAAACTAATTTATGAAACTTAAAACAGCCGGAGAATCATCGTCTGACGAAAGTTTTATATCTAACGCATCGTCATTGTTATTGGATACTTCTGCGAAGAAACAAGATAATAATGAAGAATTACTTGAAGATGTTATGACAGAATTGGCAAATAATCCTAAATATTCCGTAGCAAAAAAGAAACAAGTCAAGAAGAAAAAGAGCAATTGGCAAATGGGTATGAAATAATTTTTAAAATTTTAGTTCACTTCTTTGGAATATAAATATGAAAAGTGCACTAAAATATCTCAAAATATGTAATCTATATTGAAATATTGCAGATTGAATCAATATTAAAATATCTTAGCACGTTTTAATATACCTTGATTTTGCCACATTTTCATGTGCTTTAGATTTTTAATACAACGGAACAAATGAGTTTACTTTAATAAGTCTTTAAACGTTTTATGCATTAAAATACACTTATTTTGTAACATTCGAAATTCATAAAATTTTGCGACTTTTATTCAACTGTAGTATATAGAGATATATTTTATGTATATTATAAACTTTGATATAATCATAAAATATTCTTTTATATAAGCATAATATTTTATATTAAAATGTACCAAAACATATTATGGTTTCTAATCCAACATTTTGATATATCTTGGTTTACTTAAGAAAAAATTTTGTATAGTTTGATACAGTTTGAAAAATTTGAACATATTACGAAACAATTTATTAAGTATTTATATTATATTGTAATTTTTAGGCATTTTGTCTAAGAAGAAGAAAAAGAAGACCGCGATCAGTAAATCAGATGAAAGCGCCAACCTTGATTCATTAGACTCTTCTCGTACCTCAGAAAATGACATCTCCGGTACAATCGAGAAACGACTGGAAGTTAGTCTTGACCGATCGGAGAGCCTGGATAAACTTATGGAAGATGAAGAATCAAGTTGGAAATCTGCCAACAATGTACATACCGATGAAGATCTTACTTCGCGGGTAGATGCTGATGCTTTAATTGGTTATACCTATTCCGGCAATGAGAAATACCAATGTCTACTCTGTCCATTTTATCGCAAGAATATTGTTCATCATTATAAAATTCAACATCCTAAAAAGGAAGTGTTGATATCTCGGTTGCCAGTAGCTGAAGCTAATCTCGCGATAGAAGAGTCTCAAAAACTAGGTTTGGATAATAATGAGTCACCAGCTCCAAATAAAGAAGTTGGTAAATACTATTGCCGATTTTGCTCGTTTAGTACGAAAGGAATTGATAATTGTGCACGTGAAAGTTTTTATGAGCATTGTACGAATCACACAGGCGAATATCGTTTTGCGTGTCAGAATTGCAACTATGAAGCTATTGCTAAAGGTTCAATACGTACTCACTATTATAAAGAGTGCAGAAAACATTCAAATGCAAAGAACTTGAATGAAACGATAATTGAGCATCCTATACCTAACGAGGATCGAATTTACGGTTACTTATGCGCTAAGTGTAACTTTGTGCAACTTAAGAAAAGTAATGTAGAAAAACATATTAGGACATGGCATGTTAAAGAAGGGCAGCAAGAAGTTAAAATAATTAAAATCGATATGTCGATCGAGATAAAAACAGAAGAGGTAGATGTGGACGTTAAAAAAGAAGAAATTGACTCAATTATTCCACATAAAGTAGAACTAAAAGACGAGAAACTACTAGAATCTGAAACAATAGTTAAGTCTCAAGATAATGTAGAAACTACTGACACTTCTATGGTAAAGTATAATTTTTAATAATATGATTATTATTTTTTGAATACTTCTAACGCTTATGATATTTTATGATTATTCGATAAATTTATTTTATTCTGATTCTAGCTGGACAAAACTATAGAAAGTGAATCGGATATTCATATAACCCTAGAAACGATTGAGCATAAAGTAGAAAAAACTGAAAGAAGCAGTAATCTGAGTGCTTTTGTTTGTCCAATCGGACTAGCTGAAAAAGAAAAAGAGATAGAAAATGAACGTAAAAAGAAAATGCAAGAAATAGCAGAAAATATTGGTATAAAAGTCGACAAAGATGAAGGACAAAAAAGAATATCCATTATCGATAAGCTAAAAGACAAGATGGAAACATCTTTGCCTATATGTGAGCCAGAAAATATTATACCCGAAAAAGTGGAAACAAGCGATATTTTAGAACCATCAGAAGATCCACTTCAAGTACCTGAACTAACTGATGAGAATAAAGAAGAGGAATCTTTAGTTAATCTAGAAACTGTAAAAATTAAGGAAGATCCCGATATAAAAGATGATGTTGATGATAAGGAAGATAAAGCTAACACAAAGTTAAAGGATCCGCTTTCTTTTGTTAATGAATCTTCTAAACCGTAAGTAAAAAACAGTTGTTAATTCTGTGAAAGATGACAGTGTACAAATAATTTGTGTATAAAACTATTTATTTCTTTATAGCGAGGGTTATGGCGCCAGCGATGATGACGCGAGTGACATCGAAGGTGCTGTTCGACTACAGTATGATTCAGACACAAGCGCTGATCAATCGGATAACGAAATTTCTACGGACGTAAATAGCATTTTGCAGAATACTGGTGAGATGCGTTCACCTTCCAAAGGTTTAATGTTTACTACCATACAACGTTTAGCTGCTCAACTTCAGAATACGAAGCCTTTGGAGGCTTCATTGCCAGAGCCTGAAACTGTTGTTGCTGATATGAGTAGTGAAGGACAGATGAAAATTAAATCAGAGATACATTCGCCGGAGAAATGGTTATGTGGTACTATGGCTATTCTCTCACCTTCTCGTGTAAACACGGGAGAACTTAAGAAAGAACCACTATCTCCCAAAGTAAGTTTTGTATTAAATTAAATTAAAATGTTATGCTTTATACATTACGTTGCTCATACGATGCGTAAACATTAGTTTCCTATAATAAAAATAAATAATATTTTTGTTTATACTAATAATACATAATTAATAGGCTAAAGATGATTCAGAGAAAGAAGTAGATGAGAATTCATTACCAAAGTCAAGTAATATGCAATCACCAAAGACATTTATTAGAATTCGAAGAATAAGTGGCGATAAGTTATCTAAGGGCAGTGATCAAGAGCTTATTTCTGATAATGTCTCAGAAAACGATCACTTAGCTGTGTCGATGGCAACTATAGAACCTATTAGTAATAATGTTAACGATGAGGATAGTGGTTTTTTAAAGATTGCAAATGTTGTCAGTCTAGCTCAAAAAGAAGATGATAGCCAAATTGTAAGTAATTACCTGCTTATATTAAATGTACATACTATGTAGAAAATAATCACATTCTCTAATATTTTGTATTATATTTCACTGTGTACGTCCATTGCTTCATTCATTTACCATTATTATTAAATTGAAAAACATTACAAAATTAATAAACTTACAAGCATTAAGTAATGTAAAGAAATTATCTTATATTTACGTAAATTCCAATATTTCAGTGTGTTTAAATTTACTAATCATAAAAACCAAAAAATTATGCATCGTTTTACATTAAAATATCTACGATTAGTTATTATATTTTGCGTTTGTTCAACAATTTGAGTTTATAAAATAAATAGTTTTATAATAATGTATTTAGCATTCCGTAATGAATAAATTTTTGAAGGCATTTACAGTCGTTTTTCCAAATTGATCAAACTTAAATCAAACGAGGCAAAATCTGCTCTTTATCCACTATATTTAGTGAAATTTCCATGAACAAAGAGCAGATTTTGCCTCATTTGATTTAAGTATGATCGATTCGGAAAAACGACTGTAAATGCCTTCAGTAATAGTTTTATTTGCTAATTTTGTATATCTAACGACATTTAAATTAAATAATTTATCAAAAAATACAGAAATTCGCATTGTAAAATGTATTTAATGTTTAATGTTTTTTTTATTAATTTTGATGTAAAATATACATCATACATATCAATTGAGCAGTTTGAAAAGCCTTACATTATTTACATATTTATAATTTTTGCTATTACTTTCATTCATTTCCATCCAGTTTTGTTTAACATATAATTCTAGATCCAAATTAACATAATTTATTCATGATTGCAACATTAATATTAAGAAAGCTTGTAAATTAGTAGACAAGTTTATATAAGCAAACAATGTTGTTGAATTTTAGAAACCATTTTAATAAAAGTTCATTTTAATCAGGTATCAAATATAAGAAAAGCTGTAGAATCATCACCTCCAAAGACAAAAACTCTTTCTCTTCTAAAAAAGCCCAGTTCTTACATTATAAAAAGAGTAGAATCAGGTTCGGTTATGACCCCAGCAGGTGAAACTGTAAAATTAATCCCATTAAATCTACCTCAATCAAGAACAGCATCTAAACCAGAGAATTACATCTCCATTGGTGGCCAACCGACAGTAGCTATTAAAATTGATTCCAAGGGAGTAGCAGTGCCACTATCAGTATCTTCTACAGGAACAACTCCTGCATTAGTTAATTCATCTAATCAATCCTTTAAATTAGTCAAAATAACCTCTCCTGAACAAGTTTCTGTAGCTATAAAACTCAAATCTGCTAATGTTTATGAAAAAATGCTCAAAGATGATAAACTAATTCACATGTTTAAATGTATGGGAAGAGATTGTTGTTTTACCAGTAGCAGTGAGCCAGCATTTCATAAACATTTGAGAATACACGAGGATGATATTTCCAATAAATATAGCAGCGAACCTAAAGATTACTTCAAATGTGCTTATTGTTACATTGATTGTAAATCTTATGATGGTTTAATGACACATCTAAAGAAAATGCATATTTTCTGCAGATATTGTTGTAAATATTGTTTCTATCGAGCTTTTGCCTACTCTTATGTCGAAATTCATCAGGTATGCAGTAGTATAATAATGTATTAGAAAAATAGAAATTTTTTACATAAAAAAGATTTTTATTTACTATTTTTAATATAAGTATTACTTGTAAATGCATATTTATTACAATAGTATTGAAAATCATGCATTTCTACAGAAAACGTATCATCCAATGAAGAAAATTCAAATTCTTATTGTAAGCGAGGAGCTTGTGCAAATACCACCATCTCCTAAAAGACTTGATCGCAAAAAAATTATCAAACCTTATGTTTGTATACACGGTATGTTTATTTTAAAATATGTAAAACTAAACCTCTTTAGTGTAAGTGATGCATTTTTTATTTATTTACTTATACATGTAATTAATTTATGTATTATATATTAATTTAATTTCTACATTTAATTTTTATACTATATTGAATAATTATATATAAACATTAAAGAGGTTAGAAGCATAAATATAAGTAAATAAAATAGATTTAGTACAAATATCTAGTTGTAATAAGAATGAAAATAATAGCATTAAATAAAAGTGTTATATACTTCCATTTTTAGACTGCAACAAATACTTCTTCATACCTGAAGCATTTGTATTACATCTTAACATGCACCATCAAAATATTCTTACTGGTTTTAAATGCCATATATGCCAGAACGCAGTCCCTTCGGTAGATAATCTTATTGAGGTACTTTAAATTAACAATTAATTATACTTAACTAATCAGATTGAAGCAGTGTAGTATATGTATTAAATATAGATAATATTTTATATATATATAAAATATGTAGTATTTTGTTATATAAGCGTACTTCATTTTAATTATGTATTTTAGCATTATAAACAACATGGTTATTTCAAATTTCACTGCATGTATTGTACGCATGGCTCAGCATACATAAAAGACGTGCATACCCATCTGAGTTCAGCTCATTACAATCAACCTCCACATGTACTTGAAAGATGTCTTCCTCGAAAGGTAAATCAAATAATAATAAAAATTAAATAAGTTTTTTTAAAAAATAAAATAATTCTATGTTTTTATATGTATTTATATTACTTTCAGATTTCTAAAACGTTAAGTGCGATAGATCAGTTACGTGTACGCAACGTTGACGCAATCTACCGTCAACGAAAGAACGGTTTTGAAGAAGAAACTCCAAAAGTTGCTATTCCATCTTTAATTAAGACAACTAACACTTTATTGCCTAATGCTCCGATAGTCTCAGGAAAGATTATTTCATCTAAAGACAATGGATCATTTGTACCTATTACTAGTCTTGAAGGCGGTGTCTCGAATATCAGAATTCTCGATGCGCGAAGTCTTAATACAAGCACAACTACGAGTTTATTAAATATTGGAAAAAATATAAACGTTAGTTTATCATACTTCAATTTGGGAGAATTTTTTTTCATTTTTGCGTGAAATTGTTTTTAGGTAACAATGACGGATGCTCCGAAGCCAACCATCCAAGATAAGTCAGAAAATTATTCTTTTACTATCGATGAAGATAGTGAATTCGTAAGTTCGAATTTACTCGATCATAAGGATATACTATGTCGTGCACAAGATAAGGCTAATATCCAAGCTGTGGATTCTAAAGTGGATGAAAATGACAGTGACATCGAGATTATTGAAGATTGCCCGATTCAATCGAATAATCTAACGAAGGATGATGTACAGGTATATCTTCTTAATCAATATTTAAATAATTATTTACGTGATTCAATTAAGAAATTAATATTGAGTTTCATCATTTTTAAGCAACTGCAAGTGAATGTTAAAGAGGAAGTGTCGGATGAGCTTAATAATTCCAAAGAATCAAAAGATTCTACAGACACTAAGCTTCTGTGTGACGACACAACCGATACCGAAGCTTCCGTTTCTTCAGCCGTCAGCAATACAGAGACAAAATCTAACGAGAGTAATTCGAATCTTGATGATCGTTTTCTAACTTTGGAAGATATCAAAGATACCGGATTAGTGAGTCGAGATCTTTATCGTTGTGGTATCGAATTATGCCAATACAGTGCCGAAAGTGCCGAGGAACTTCGTCTTCATATCCAACAATGCAATCCTAACAACGATGATTTAGCCGAGTCTGCACTGTTTTGCGTCCATTGTGGAACAGGCAGTAAACGATTTGGCAAACCCAGCTTTTTTATTGATCACCTCAAAACCCATGGATTGAAACGCTTTGGCTGCGCTTTATGCAAAGCAAGGTTCGCTGTGCAGAGTCAGGTACAATCTCATTTGCGAGCTAAACATAAATATGTCAGCTCACGAATCGTACCTGCCGATCCTATGAATCCTTCATCTGACGGTCTATTCATCGTGCATCCAATAGTAAGTAATTTTGCATACATTTAAGCTGGTCATAAACAATTCTCTCCGAAATATTTTAATTAACTTGTACAATTTGACTTGTGAATAAAGTGTCATGGAAAATATTTGTTTTAGACAACGGCTGATAGGGTAAAGAGTAAAAAGGGATCGAAAACATCAGAAAAAGATTTAGCCAAGCTAGCGGAGATGGAGAAAACAACTTACGCTCCGAACGAAATTGATAGCTTACCATTGCAAGCAATTTATATTCGTGCCGTACAATGTGCTATGTGTCCGTATAGTAACAAAGTACGTACTAATCTCGTGCGTCACCTGCAAGCACACCTCAAGGACGAAACTGTACCTGTATCGGGTCCAGTCAATCCTGTTCCTTGCCTTGATAAGAAAGAACGCATGTTTGATAAAATGGTTAATTTGGCGAGTAGTTCTCATGAAAATGGAAGGATGGGTGGTGGTGGAAGCGCTAACGTTCAAAAAGAAACTCCGAAGCAGGAAGAAGAGGAATCACTGCCAAAATATGTTCCTGAAAATCAAAGGTTAGATTTTGTCTTGTGACACACTTAAAATTTGATGGAATTTATTTGTTGATTTAAACCGTGTTTAATTTTCAAAGATAAAAGAAATTGCATAAAGAATGACATATTATAATTGTATGCATTAAACAAGGTTGACCAAATTCGTATACTTTAAAAATGTAATGTTTCTGCATAGTTTGATGTTTAAATATATATTTTTATGTTATATAACGTAAGAAAATTATCAACTCCAAATACATTTATTTTTATAAACAAGAAAATTATATTGTATAGAAAATTATTATACACCCTGGAAAACTATTATATATTATTTAGACTTAAAGACGCATAGATTTATTTAGTTTATGTAAAATTATATTTGTAAGAATCCAATACCACACACAAAAATTAATATACATAAAATATGGATATTTCATTTCATATTTCATGGAATCAGTAACTGAATAATCATTTAACTAATACTCTCGATTAAATGAGCTACTAATTTTTGCAAAGTTGAATCATATTTTAAATATCGCGTAGTGCATGATACATAGAAAATATGTAATTATTTTCCTGGGTATCAAAATGGTTGATGCGCGTACAACGGGGAAAGTAAAAATGAGTGATTATTTGGAACATGAATTTATCAGATACGTCTGTGGAGTACCAGAATGCAATTACTTAACGGTCGAGGAAGCAATGTTACGACATCACTTAAAAGCATTGCACTCGGACGAGGTGTACTTTCGGTGCCCCCATTGCCCGCCGCCCACTGGTCAGGATTTAGCCCAAAACATTGCCCTAGAAAAAATGGGTGTTCACTTAAAAATGCACGATAACCGACTTTACAAGTGTTCTCATTGCATTTACCATCACTATCACAGGTTTGTGAACTTGACTGCACCGACAGTGTTCCTTTTTTACATTACGGCTGATACTGTTGCAAATAGTGCATTAATAATAAGGGGATGTCGAATCCTGAAAAGGTTATATGTTAATGTAAAATAGGTTATTATTTTGAGAAATTTGACAACATCAGACTCTTGTATTTGCTTTAAACAATGTGTACATTTTTAGGTTTTTAAATTGTTTGTATCAATACAATTTTTGTGTTGTAAATAGTGGTTATTAAATTACCAATCAAATTTAATAATAATTAATATTTTAAACATGATTCTTGAGCTGGAAAAGGTAGATCCCTATAATCTGGGTCCGAAATATTCTTAAAAAATTTAATTATCAATTAAAATTTCAAAATTTTTGTTAACATAAAAATTATTATTCTTACGACAGTAGTCATATCATTTAAATGTAATTTTTCACTAAAAATTAATAAAACATTTTCGTTACCACATATTATTGAATTTTGAAATAAGAAAGCAAGATACAGATCGTAAATTGTATATTTCATTGCTTGTTCATAGCTTAGTATGTAAAAAATGATCACAATTTTGTGATAATATTAAAAATATATTCTAGATGTATATTTTTAATATACATCATGCATAAATGCTTTTTTTTAATTTTTTATCACAAAGTGCACTGCATGTATACGAATTATAATTAATTATGTAAATTGTATAATTAAATTGTTTCCAAAAATCTAACAATCAATTCAATTAGGTACTTCCAAGTAGCAGCTGACATAACATAACAATTCCTTTACTTTTATTCCATTCTTCGTTTGCCTGAGCATCGTTAGAAATATCTCGTAGACTTGTTAATCTTTACACCTGAAAAAAACCTATAATCAGAAATATTATTTATTTGTCTAAAATTTAATACAGGCATGTAGTCGAGCGTCATTTGGCTGATAAGCATCCAGAGAAACGTCCATTTGTCAAAGTGATTCGAGAAATACAAGTCGATCAAGGCGTCGAATCGCAACAACAACAATCGCAACTTACTCAAGAGCCAGAAGAATCGGAACTTCCCGATCCTGATGGTAACACCTGGAAATGCAATCTGTGCGACTTCAAGTGTGTTTATAAAGTGGCCATGCAATCACATGCCACTAATGTTCATAATGAGAAATGTCAATTCAAATGTAACGTTTGCAATATTAAGACAATCAGTAAACAAACCTTCGATCAACATCTTGCCACTAAACACGCTGATGAAGCTAATGTCGACTATACAACAATTTATAGGAGGATCAAGTGTAAGAACTTAAATTCATTATTTATCACAACAGCAAAATCTAATTTAACAATCTGGATAAAAAGTATTATGTTACATTTTCACCAGGTCTGAAGAAACCAGAAGCAGCGGATTCGACAGTACCGCAGGATGAACCATTTGATACGACACCATTGTGGCGTCGGGATATGCCACGAATTCGACATATTCGAGGTATTCTTCTTGAAGAGGAAGAAAACGAAACATCTAAAGGTGGCAAGCGCAAAGCAGATACCGACACTGCCTCTAAACCTGCCAAGATTAAAGCTAACAAATCCGGCTCTCTCGATGAATGTAAATCGCCAGAATCAAAGAAAGTGCGTCTTTCCATCGATGATGCGGAACGCGCTAAAATACTAGAAGGTGGCCCTGAAACGTATGGAAAACCCATCGGTGAGCTTTATGTCTGCACCGTCTGTAATATCTTCAAATCGAAGTACAAACATGATTTCAGAGACCATCTTTACCGAGATCTTAAATACTTTAGGTGAGTTTACAAAATTTAGTTTCTGTTTTTCATTTGAATATTGTCTCAATAGAGTATTCAGTATCTTGCAATTTAATACTTTCATTACAGATGGTTGTGTTCTCTTTGCGATTATAAGTCAGTGAATCGTGGTGGGTTGATAAAACACATTGGTTCTCGACATGCGAATGATAATGTGGAAGCTGAACCTTCAACACCTGATATGCAAGTTGAAGACTGGGTAGGTTTCAATCTAAATAAATAAGATCAAGGCAAACTTTAGTATTAGTAAACTAATACTTGGACACTATTTTAGGTTGGCAATGTCATCAAGACGCAAAGTGATATTATGAAAACCACTAAAACTCCTGCACCAGCAGCAGTTGCCGTTGAAGAAGACGAAGACCTAGATGAGTCTGATGACGATGATCTTGTTATTGATATGAAAGGAGAAGATGAACAGGAAAAATCTGATGAAGAATTAGGTACCATTGAAAATGCATACATTTTTTTAAACAAGAATCCTATAGAAGAAAATTAATAAATATTAAATGAAATCTTTATTACTTCTTACAGTTTCATACGAAATGCTGCCATCGCCTCTTATTTGTAAGCACTGTGACATGAGCTTTATCAAGTGGCGTGGCTTCAAACGACACGTACAGTTAAAACATTTGAAACGACTTGGTTTCCTTTGCCCGTATTGTGATCGCAGTACTAATAGCGAACTAGTAATGATTCAACACGTTCGATCAAAGCATCGAGATATGCCAGAAAAAATCATTGAAAATCCAAATGCAACGACTGCTGACTTAACTCCTGAATTTTGGGAGCGTGAGTATGGTCTTATTGTTCCCAAACCCACCAAAAAACGAAAACGTAAAGATGAAATTTTGGATGAAGCCACGTCAAGTAATAAACCCATTCATGAAATACCTTGCGAAAAATGCGATTTCGTAGCAATAACTGTAGCTGGATTTAAAAGTCACATGAGGTCTCATGAAACAAAATTAAAACAAAAGTGTTCTTATTGTACTTTCGATAGTTTCAATTCATCCGAAATGCGTCAACATTGGGAGGTCAACCACGCGCATCTTGATTTCAAGGTATATTAAGTTATATTAGCACTATGATTTTAACATGTCTTTCATTTGACATTAATCGTATTCATTATAATATATTATGTTGTTTATAGATTGAAGAAGCAATTGTATCAACAACGGCAATTGATGCAGCTGGCGCACGGGCAGCCAAGAAGGGTAAATTTGATGAGGACAAAAAAACAATAGTATACTATTGCTATTATTGTAGTACAGGTAGCATATCATTGGACACTATTAGAAATCATTGGAAACTGATGCATCAAGATAAGGAAAAATCTTCAATATTCAAGTATAAAGAAGTTTCGGAAACAAGACTTAAATGCGCATATTGTGCCGAACCAGGTGGCAAATCAATTCTTATCAGTCACATCTTGCAAAAGCACGGCATTGATAAACCTATACTTTTGGTCGAAAAAGATGACGATGGTTGGATGTGCAAATTGTACGTATCATGTATTTTAATATCTACATCATATTTACGTTAATAGAAAATTTCATGTACTTTTTTCTAAAATATAATAAAAAAATTGATATTTTATAGGTGTAAAAAGGAATTTTGTACATCAAAAGAGGACATGGAATATCATCATAAAATTAATCATCCCTCTCAACGCATGAGTTATAAACTAGTTAAGCGTAATTTTTGTTGCAAGATATGTGCGTTTGAGGCTACTTCGATCGATACCATGCAGAAGCATGCAAAATCTCATATAAATGTTTACAAATGTAAAAAATGTTCTTGCATGTTAAAAAGCATTTATGCAGTCAAAGCACATTTTAAGGTAGCACATCCAGATTCAGAACCAGAAACTTGCTCGATTACAGAAAAGGATTTAAATTTGGAACTAGAAAACATAGTCAACGATTCCATCAAATTCGGTGAAGTACATCTCTCGCCTATCAAAGTTCCTAAGACCCCTGTCAAAACTCCACCTACAAGTCCTCGTGTTGCTAAGAAATCCACAACAAAACAATGTCTCACGACCATACGGCCTTTTCCAGACAAAATAAAAGCCGTTGCAAGAAAGTCAACGAATCCGTTACCTCGGTATCCCTCTGGCATAGTTTTTGATTTAGAAGAGAATTCAAATTACAAATCGTACTATGGAAGACCCACAAGCCCAGTTGATCTGGGTAGGTTGAATACGACAATGGTAGTCGCTGGAATGAAAATGAAAGTCAATTGTTTGAAACTAGCCGAGATCGTTAACATTGAACCCATCTTAAAACTTAGGGACTTTCGGAAACAAAAAATCAACTATCATAATAGATGAAATGAACAATAAAATGTAAAATTGTGAATGATAGATTACTCAAGATAAATCCTCTTTAATTTTTTTATTTAATTATTTAATAACCAAGTAATAGTTTGTTTACAACGTGATTTAGTTCATTTCACTACCAAATTTAATGTAGAGATAAGTACCAGATAAGGTAATCATTGAAAATTTAACCAAGATTATTGAGAAAGTAATGAAATAAAAATTTTTATTTAATTACTTTCAGATTAAAATTTCTATTTCGCTATTTTATTATTTAAAAATTAGATTGTTAATATTAATAGCAAATATTAGTTTCAACTCGCAAACAAATTTTTAATCATTGTAATTTAAATTTTACAAAATACCTTAATTAAAATGTAATTGTTATGCTACTTAGTCACTTATTAAGATATTTTTGAAGAGAAAAGGAATCAATAATGTCCAGGTGATAAATTTAATATTACTGCATTGTATTTTAGTTTGTATTTATAAAGTAAATTTAGTATTTATAATGCTAGTAAGAAACCATGCAAATGATAATTAATGTTTCTAGCGCAAGGAATAATTTCCTAATCAACATAAAATGTAGATCGTTACTTTTTGTAAATAATTGTAAAAGCAAGCTCAAGGTAATTTATAGTATTAAGTTAATTTACAAGGATGTTTCCATATAAGTAATTTTAAATTTTGTAATGTTGTAAAAGGAGTTAAATTGTTTATGAAAGTTTTCTTATACATCTCTCTTGTAATAAAAACAATTGTGAAAACACCTAAACAGAGTATAACAAAACAAAAAAAGTTTTATGTGCTAAGCAAAATATGTACCTCAAACTAAATTGTTCACCTTGTTCGAAAACTGAATTTTGAATGAATATAAAACTTTCATGCTATGAATGACATTTAACAATCAGTGGCTTTACAGGTATGAAAAAGAAAAGTTAAATACTGTTCGAACATTAAGAAAGACTGAAATATCATCTATGGCTAGACTGTATCGAACACATTTGGAGAAAAACTGTAAATATAATGTACAAATCCGTAAATAAATATTTTTGATTTTTTTAAAATTCTATGATTTTCTTAAAATACCTATATATATATATATATATATATATATTCACATTAAACTTATATGTATGATCAAGAATATAATAAATTATGTTATATTTTTATTATTTGATATCACATAAACCATTATGTGATTTGTTCAGAAAGATCCTTTATGACAAAGCTATTTAAAATGATTATATTTGTTACCATGTAACATAAAATAAAAAAATTGAGGCCTGCGATGGCTCGGTCGGTAGGGCGTCGGGCTTGTAATCTGTGGAGGTCCCAGGTTCGATTCCCGGCCCCGGCCGATTGATACAAGCGCCACTGGCGAATGTATTTTCAACAAGTGCTTTCTTCACCAAGACATCGTATGACCTCCGTCGCTGATTAGCACCGGTTTGGGAGCATAAAAAGAGCTACGTTAAAATAATAAAAAAAAAATAAAAAAATTAATTGCTTGATTAGTACATGAATAATTAAGAACAAATATATGGTTCAGTTTTCAAATATTTCAAGTGAAAAAATTATTTCAAAAGTTGCAATGTAAAATAAGAAAATGAAACTGTTAAAGCTTTTTTTCAGTCATAAATTTAAAAATATAAAAAGAATATCCCTTCTGCGAATTTTTATTATATATATATATATATATATATATATATATATATATATATATATATATATATATATATATATATATATATATATATATAATTATTTTTATATTCTAGTTTGTGCCCCTTTGGCATTTTTTACCATATACCCTCCTTATGTCGGGTTTTTATGATGTTCACCCACTTTACCCATCTACGTGGATGCTTATCCTGCATTAAATAACCCGAGCGCTTCAGCCGGGGTTATGCCTGTGAGAGGAAGTGAAAAGCTTACCCGAGACGGCCGGTATATTGGAAACAATTCTCTTTGGATGTTTAGGTTACATTGTGTCGGCCCAAACATCGAAACCGATGACGTTCCACACCTCTCGCTCATATTATTAAATGTGTAAAAACACTTACTTAGAATAAAATTCAAAGGGAGTATTTCTATATTCTCTGCCCTAAAGCCGCACGAGAAAATGGGTCACCCTTCTAAGTACCAACCGCAGTAAAATGTTGCTTAACTTTCGTGATCCGTCGAGGTGCGTCATCAATAGTAAGGACTCAGTAAATAAAACAATATAATAACTGTTGTATGAAATATTTTTTATTTTTAGACGCGTGAAGTACAAATTCAGTAGAAAGCTATGAAATTTATCGATTAGACGATAAATAAAGCAGTGAGAATGGTCATTGCTTAAAAATAACGAGTAAAATAATAACTTTAAAGTGAACATTCCATTTTTTGAAATCCATATGGATTAACCTTTTAACGATGGTAAACCTGCTCTCATTATTTCATCTACGAGAAGAAAATTATTTGCCATAACAGTGCTGAAAAATAATATAAATTAATAAGAAATTAATGCAAACTTTAAAAAACTATAAGAAAATAATAAAGGTAATTAAAAATTAAGACTTTCTCCTCTTAAAATTAGGTCAATTATTTAATTTTTTTATTATAATAAATAATATAATAACTTGCAGCCAATGCAAGGACATAATCTATCACTTTGTAAAATTTAAAATATTTGTAAAACTATATCGTATATAATTTTAAATCCAATCGATCTAATGCATAGAGGAGTCAAATTAATTCATGAACATATTTCAAATTGATATATTTTTTCTATGATTAAAAATCTAAAATTTTTTCAAATTTTAATTAAAATTAATTTACCATGAATTGATGATTTGCTTCTTTACTGCGTAATTATCGTAAATGCCAGCAGCTATTGGATCTAAGGCTTCTCCAGAAGATATATCTAATCCTACTGCTTGTTTTAAATTTGTTGATTCTTCTTGAAGTTTTACAATTGAGTCTTGTGTATCAAAACCACTGTTTACAGCTAAAATTTAGTAATTGTAATTTGTAGTCTATTATTTCTAATACACACAATACTTGATTAATAGGTAAATTATAATTATAGCAATATATACCTAACGTTTTAGGAATGATAAGCAGTGCCTCAGCAAATGCTTGAACTCCAAGACGCTGTTTTCCTTTGACTTCATTTTTATACTGATGAAGAGATTGAGAAGCTGCAATTTCAAAAGCACCTGCTCCTGGAATGACTGAACCATCATCTATGGTATTTTTTATTGCTCTTAGGCCATCATACACAGCATCTTTCAATTGGACCAAAGTATATTTATTTGGACCCTTAAAAATTTTAATGTATAGAAAACATAATTAAAATTTTAAATACTTAATTAACAATATATTCTTTCTTAATGAATATATTATTACCTTTAGTAGAATAGTTACTGAATTTGGGGTCTTACAATCCTCAACAAAAGTATACTTGTTTTCTCCCTAAATTAAATTTGAAAAATATTGTTAGTCAAATTTATATAAATAAAGTATTTGAAAAATTAATATATTATAATCAAATAAAATTTGTTTTGGGGACTATATCATTAAATATGTTATATATTTTAAAATAATTTTAAAATAAAATGTGATATAGTTTTATAATAAATATAAAAAGTACTTTATTTTGAGCAAAATCTTTTCATTTTTTGATTTATTTAGATAACACATTACGAAAGCAAATGGTTACCAGAACGTGCTCGTAGACTACACCAGCATAGCCCAAATGCTCTTCCTGTAAATCATCAAATGAATTCATAGCTTGTCCTCCACAAGCAAGACTCAATCTTTCCATATTCCTTCGCTTAGCACGCCTCAGTGCTAAAATTCCTTCTTTAGCAAGCATATCCAGAGATGGTGGATCAATACCTTTTTGATTAATCATGACAAAGCTCTTATTTGTGCCATTACAGAGTTTTCTTTTTAATTCAATAACCTTCTTTACTCGATTATCAATGAATTCGCGTTCTGCCCCTACTAGTTTCTCTCTCTCCTCAGCAGTTTTATAGAAAAATCCACTATTTACCTGGAACATATTTTGTTGTTTGAACATACATTTTTAATGGAGTTTGTTTTTTTTATGAGGGAACTGAATAAATAAATAAATAAAACATACTTCACTTTTTTCATATTCCAAACTGACATTACATGTCAATATATAAGCATTTTCAACTTTCTTTGGCATGCCTGGGTGCCTAGCACCATGATCAAGTACAAGACCTTTAATAAAAGTTGTATCAGCCGAAGTTCTATGTTGCATTTCCATAATTTCCACCATGTGTAAATCAATTTCTGTATCTGGTTGTTTAATAGCAAGAACTGCATCAACACAAATGTCTGTAAGTTTCTCAGCCAATGATGGATGAATTTTTGTTTTGAGTGCAGTTCTCGCAATATTTTGTAAAGATTCTCTATCTGGTTTAATTGGTACTTTCATACTATCTAAAATTTCTAGGGTCTTCAGTTTAGCTAAATTAAAGCCCTCTGTGACCAATTTAGGATGAAGACCTTCAGAGATGTAAACATTAGCTTGTTTTAAAAGCTCTGCTATTAGTAAAACAGTACTTGTAGTTCCATCACCAGTAATATCATTTTGAGCCGTCGATGCTCTTGCTATGAGAAATGCTGTAGGATGTTGAATTTGCATTTCATGTAAAAGAACATTTCCATCTTTGGTTATTTTAATATCTCCTGAACCGGAAACTAACCTGAAAATTATAAAATGTTTTAAGTCTTACAAAAATAGTCACATTAAATTAAAAAAAATCACTCATACTAAAATAACATAAAAGTATCTTATTAACATACAACACACTTAAAACACGCTTAATAATTGAATATTCAATTTTAAGTAAGTAAAAATGTATGTAGATAATAATTAAACATTTATAAGTTGATTTTGGAGGTAAAAGAACATTGTAAAATGTTCTTACATATAAAAAAATGTGTACTGTATATATTTAAAATAAAATATCATTGTTAAATTTGAATTAATTACTTATGATAAATATCTAATTAACTAATATGCATTACACAAATAAATATAATATAAAAAACGTTATAGCTTGCTGATCTACATAAACCATTAACAATGATTAAATTTTATAATGTAACATTTTTATATAAAAAATAAAAGAAAATCAATCTCGATCATAGATGTTATGAAAATGAATGTAAACTAAAAAAACTACATAAACATTTATAATGTAGACACTGATATCTATGACCATATAAGGAGTGTTTTCTGTTCTAACCAAGATACTTCTCCAGGTAACGATTAACAATCAATAATTGTTGAGAACAGTTTAGTATACAAAGTTTGGAAAGATGGATAAGAACAATCTTGAAAATTGTGAGGCTTTTAGATATTAAAACACAAAAATAATATTTTTGATGTATTTAAGAAATTAATCTTACATTTTCATGGTTCCTTTCGGACCAAGGTTCGTCTTCATGATATCCTGGATATTTTTTGCTGCAGAAATGTTGAAAGCTAATGCTTGAGCTGTTCGTATATACTCCGCTTTGGGATTCAATAAACTTATCGCCGCCATAATTTACTAATAATTTTTGTTAACTTTAGATAAGTAATATTATGATTAATAATTTAAACTTGTAGATCCAATGACCACGCCGCTACTTTCTTGCCGATCCTCGTGTCTCCGTCTCGTGTCGTGTCTCTCCGGATATTTTACCATTGATACCAACATACGTTTTAAAAAAATTCTAGAAATGACTATCGTCTAGGAATTTTTTTTACCTCAAGACTGCGATTGCAGAGTATATATTTTTTTATACATATTATCGACGATACCACGTATAATAATGAAATGAACGTATAATACGATACAAATTTAATTATAATTTTTTTAATAATCGAATAAAATTTACAACATAAAAAGAAAAATATGTACTTATTTTTTAAAATCATTGGATGGATTAAAAAAATGAATAAGCAATTTTTTATTGAATCGAAAATATATTTAACTATAAATAAATATATAGGGGAGACTGAATAGGGTATTATTTTCTTTAAATAAATATATGCTATTATCTCAAATCTCCCATAGGTACGAGCTATTCCGAATCGATTGTTTACGTTTACTCGAGACCTGCCAAAATGAAAATCTCATTTTATTTTATTTGTACTTCTTCGTTTTTGAAAGCACACTTTCGCTGTACCTTTTATATACCTGCAAATCACACACGTTAAAACTATTCATATTACCCTAGCGGAAATAATCATATGCGTATAATGTTTATAAATACTTAATAAAAGTTATATAGCTTTTATTAGATTTTCATAACACTTTATAAAGTGCGGATTTTGGACTCTAGTAATAGTTTAAAAAATTTGGTAATGTTTATAAGATTTTATTAGTTGTTTTTAAAATTTCATAAATATTTCTAAGCTTTATTAGGTTTTATTAGATTTTTGTATTTCGAAAATATTGTGAAAAACGACAAAATGACACTAATAGTAACTGTTGCATTTTCCTATGTATTTAACTGTTTTTAGCTGTTTCTAAGTGATGTATGCAAAAAAACAAAAGCTATTAATATAAATATTCATAAAAATTCTAAATACTTATTTACTGTATATAATAATTTAAAAAAGTTATTAGTAGTTATTAGCTTTTTTAAGCTCTCACATTTCTTTTGCTTTTGAAAAAAACCTAAAAGCTAATAAAATCTAGCAAAAGCTAAGAAGAGCTAATAATAGTTATAAATTCTTACTAACTATTAATAGAGTCCAAAATCTGCATATTATAAAATGATTATAAAATTTATTAGCTTTTCTTAGCTCTTTCTGGAAAAATAAATTTCTGTCTGGGTAGCTTTCTTTTGATCGTAATTACGTTAAAAATATTAATTTACTGCTGTCCACTGTGTAATCTAAAGTTTTTTTCTATTTTGGGGTAATTTTGAACACGAACCCTGGGGTAAATTTGAACAAGTAAATGAGTGCACGGTAATTTTATACCATATTCATCGTGTGTCCAATCTAGAAGAAACGAAACCTAAAAAGGTTATAACTATATTGTTAAACAAAAACAAAAAGTAATACAGTTAATATTGAAATCTCTGAATGAAGATCAAGTAGAATTTGTAAACGCAGTATAAAATTATTAAATTATATCATTGAATAAATTTACGTTTTATAAATATGTTAATTGTTGTATACATTTTATACAATTATTATTCTAATTTTAATACTATTTTTAATACTATTTAAAAATCAAAGTTATTTACCATAAAGCAGAAAGACTTTAACAATTATTTTCCCCGTTTAAAATACACGTACAAATTGTCCACACGGAGAAGTTAATTCTCACAAAAATAACTTTTGTTTTAGTGTGAAAGTAAAATGTTGTATTGATAAATTTGGTGCCTAAAAAAATTCTACAAGTTGCTAGAAAGTATGGATTTGAAGTTCCGTTAGTTTAGATTGTAAAATATTAATATTTGCATCGAAAAAAAAATAAGTCGCTAATAAGTTCAAAAATACCCCAGGGTATGTTCAAAATTACCCCAGGGTTGGGGAATTTTTGAGCAAAATACTTTTTTCTTCAACTGTAAAATAAACCATTGAAATGAAAAAAATGAATAAAAAAAAGTTCAAAAATGCCCCAGTCTCCCCTACAAATAATTCGTGATAACTATTACTTGATTTAATTAATAATCAATATTCAGAGTAGACAATATATCTGTAAACACGCAGAAAAAAAATTTCTCGAAGTCAATGAAATAAAGAGAAATTATTTAATTAAATGAAATTCGTACATACATATATTTATTTAAATTTATAACTTTATTTTTAAAAAATAACATTTGTTTGAAAGTGCTAGTACTATATACGTATTGATTTATTTGAATTGAATATATACCTTCTCAGCAGCAAATGTAATTACACGATTACATTTTTTAAATAACGAACATTATTTTTGATGTTAAATAAATTATAAGAGATTATAGGATAATAGAATGAACAAAAATAAAATACATAAATTTGTTTTGTACATTTTGTATTTATTTTTTTTTGTTCCATACATAAGCATATGTATGATAATGGAAATTCATTTATACAATTACGCAAAATAATTATGCATATATAGATATATGTATAATACATAATACATAATACATTGTCCTATTTCTTCTATGCGCAGTAAGCGCCACATCAAAGGTAAGAAAATGAACGTATAAGCGCCACTGTTAAAGAAATCAGCATTATCATAGCATTATATAAAATAATTATTCAATATTGACTTTATATATTTTCAAAGCTTTTTTATACTTTGATTAAATAATAAATTTAAAAATTTTAATCAATATCTTCATTCTTCCTTTTTCGCGAATCTTTCTATAATACACTGAGCAATAAGGTAAAAATCTTAAAAAATTTTTTGAAATTTCAATGAAAAAAAATTCGGGCCGAAGCTACTTCGAAAACTGCGAAAATTGCATGCGAAGATATTAATTATTAATTCTTATTTGAAACAACCGGCCGAGTGACTAAAAGTAATTTCCTGTTTAAGTATCGTACACTATTAAAACATTTACTTCATACGTTTTATTTTCATACCTAAATATAGATTATATTAACTGTATATGAGAAGTGTATATAAATTTATTATGATGGTCGCTCGTATGATAATTTGAAACTTTGGTGAAAGACTTTTAAAAAATATAGTGTATGTATAAAAAAGTGTTATAGCACGATTGTCCGAGATAGTTTAGTACACATTATTCGTGATAACCATAATTCTCTTCACTGGTAGTGGTATATTATTATTGACTAGAAGTATTTATATAATCTTTAGATATTCTTTTTTTTCGAATGGTACAGTGCTTATAAATTTTACAAATATAAAAGTTCTCATAAATCATTAAAAATTAGTACAGACAATATTCCCAAGAGCAAATTCGGTACGTGTCAATAAGTGTATATGTTAAATATTAATAAACGGTACTTATAATGTACATACAATATTTAATGTATCTTGACATTAGTATATATATACTTTGGTCACAATAATAACAGTGCATGTAAAATTAAATATTAATGGAATTAACACACCTCGAGTAAAATCGTTAACTTAAAATTTTATTTTATCTTTTTTACATATAACTTTCATAAAACTCAATAACCTATACATAAACGTGTCTGTATTTTTGTAATTATATTTTAATTCGACATTTTTTACATTTTGAATTTGGTTAAAAGTATTCGAGTATACAAAAAAGGTTTCTTATATATTCTTTGTCATCGTACACTTTGTAAAACTTGTTTCAAAAATAGAATACCGCACGTTTTGCAGTTACATATCATTTAATTTCATTAAAATGTAAAACACATATTTCATTAGTGTACTTATATATATATCCACTGATATTACTATTAAGTAAAAATTACAAAATATATGTCATTGCTGAATGTATGCACGGAATGTCAAATTAATTTTCCTAATACAATAGCATACAGTCTATCATTGAGTTTTGTCTTTGTTTTTATACAATCATATACTTTTATATTTTGTAAAAATAGATAAATTATTCAGTATATATTTATACATGTTTATACACCGCATTACAAATCGTAATTTGTATTTTTTTTTTCAATTTATAAATAATTAATTATCAATTTATCCAAATTACAATTATACCAAGTTAAATATTTATATTCTTTCAAATTTATAAAAGTGTTATCCATTTTATAAAAACAGTTTAAGTATATATGTGTATACTATAAACAAAAAATTAGTAAGTTTTAGTAAATAATAATACTACTACGCATACGCCTTAGTTATATAAATATAGAATAGATGTTGCAAACGTACAAAACAAGAAATCAGTTAGTGTTGTCCTTAAATTAATAAAACAATATACCTACTTTCTTAAAAAATTGACTTTAGTGCTATCAAACACTAGTACAATAAGTTTTATAAGTATCGCTTATTACGCAAATATCAATAATATTTTTCCGCGTTTTGCACATACATTACGAATAAATAAAAGTTCGTAATGCCAAATACAAATTGTACAATAATCTACTTATATTCAGCTGCAATAATGGTAGTATAATTATAAATCTTTCAATGGTTTATAATAATAACATTGTGTACGTACTTAATATCTAATAAATATACAATATGTACACAAAATTCATGATATCGAAGAAAAAGACTATATAATATGAAATTTGTCACAAAAAATGTACGGTTAATTAAACAAAAACTTTTTTTTTGAAAGAGACGTATTCCCATAAAATTAATCAATTGTTTTTTTTAATTGTTAAATACAAAATCATTAACTATCGTAGGAATCACAGACATTTTTATTAATTTTTAGAAAAGCCTTATTATTACGAATTCACTAGAATGTATTTTTGCAGTCATTTTATTTTCAAATTATGCGTCAAATAAATTTAAAATTTATTTAATATAATTACTTTAAGAAAGAGTAAAATTTTAAAATTATTTTGCAAGTTTTTTTAATTAATTTTAAAATATTTCTCTTAACGAAGAAAAGAAAATAATCAAATTTATATTTTGTTTTCAAATGTAATAGAGTATAATGTTCCATACCTTAGCTCCTAATACCATTCTTTTTTTTTTTTGTTAAAGCACTGAATATTAACGCACAAAGTTTTTCTTAATATTTGAACCGTCGTAGCTGCTCAAATTTCGTGGTATCAGAGTCTCCTTACGGAAACGACTGAAGACGCGTATAGAGAGCAAAAGAGAGAATATCACCGGTGACGAAGTATAAGGGTCACCGAATCAGACTTGTTCCCTGTCGAATTGGGTCAATCCAGCAGCTCATACAGCGACGGCGACCAGCTGAGAGTCGCGCTCCTCGCTAACGGGGGTCGACGGCGCCTCGGTTATAGGGGTTGGTGGATCACCGCTACTTCCTTGTTGCTCCGTTGTTCCTAAAGTTCAAGCATTTATTCAGAAACGAGGATTTATATGATTCAAAATTGAAATAAATAACAATTATTAACAATTCCATAAAAGTAAAGTTTTTAAATTTATATGTATGAGAGATGTGGAAATAAACCAAAATGTTTGAGATTTTTTGAAAATCTCCATCAAAGTCGCGTAAACCCATTTGTTATAGAAAAGTACTATCAAATAATATCCTTCAATGGCCACTATCTTTCCGAAAAATCACAAGCTGTAGAATGTCCTTTTTTACGCATCTTTACATAAATAGTTAATATAATTATTCAAAGTTGTACTTATTAGTCTTTGTAATAGTGTTTCGACTTTCTGACAATATAATTCACAAAATAATTTTTTTTATCAGAGACTACATATTTATCACTAAAACCAAGAATAATGCCTGCGAAACGTAGCGACACACACACACATATATATATATATATATATATATATATATATATATATACATTATATTTGGAGTTTCATTGTATGGAGTTTCCTCCATATTTCTCAAATTTGTTTCTCTTTCAAAATAAAATGTCATGATAAAAAGTAAACAATGCGTTACGATTTGCGCATTGTCCTTTACGAAATAAATGTCGTCTATTTTAAATATTTGAGTCTGATCAACAAAAAAAGAATGGAAAATGAAGGTGCTGATCCAAAATAAAATAGCCTAAAAGCTACAATCAAGCTAAAAGAAAGATATATTATCAAATCAATGATGTTTAAATAATTAATTAAAAAATTACGTAAACTTTTAATACTGTAATGATTGATTTATATCGTATATTTTGAAATAATAATAGATAATTTCCAAATAAATTATTCAAATAAAAATTATAATTTTTGTCTTTTCTTGACGTTTTAGAAAAGTAATCAGAGGTTTGATAGTACCGAGCTAAGTCAATTTGTAATAACAGATTACTTGCTTTGAAAATGATCGTGAAAGATCGATAGGTCAATATTTTGGGTTATAAAATACATAACCTTTACTTGCAGCTAAATTCGTTTCGTATCGAGATTTTCCATTCTTCGTGGTATAAAAGCAATTTGAGATTCAAATCAACGAAGGAAATGAAATATATCCTAATATTTGTAATAAACTTGCCAGTATATTGGGATACAATTTAACAACATAATTACGTACGCATTGAACTTACCGGTAAATGAACTAGCTCGACTTCGAGCTGGCCAGCAAATGCGACAGAGCGGCTTGAGGAGTGGAAATCGCGGCCGGGGCATTCGCAGTAGTACGTAAATGTATGGATCGAGGGTGAAATGCAGACACAGCAAGACATCGGCTACTTTCTGAAAGCCAACGATGAGTTTCTTCGTTAAGAGTCCCGCCTCCGGTACCGTCTGCAAGTATTGCCCCAAGGGTATGGATATCTGCGAATCGAATCAAAAGGTTAGCATTCGTTGGTCTTATTCCTTGCTCACTCCCCCAACTATTCCTCGCAACTACTGCGAAATTGGGAATCGTCAGAGCTTATCTTACTTCTGACTTCCGGGTAATAACTTTCCTCAAAATTATAAATCGTATACAATTTATTATATAATGATTCACATTATTAGTGTTTATATATCATTCGTATATGCATCTTTCTGATGGTAAATTTTAATTGTGCTACCTAGGGTATGTCTGGGACTGTTTCAAAACTAGCAAAATTTTTATAATATTGAAAAAATATCAAATGTATGTATTTAATATTCTGTAATATATAATTATTATCACTGTGATCACGTTATTCAATACATTTGCAATAATAAGAGACTGCTTTGTCGACGAACCATTGGAATCGAAATCAGTGCATTGAAGAACAGATTTTCTGCATATAGATATAAGTAATTATTTACTAATTATTAGTAAGTATTGAAATAATTACTTTTTATTTATTATCATTATCATTAACTTATCATTAACCACTATTCGTATATTGACTTATCTTATAGATTGCATTTTAATTTAAAATCAGATAAATAAGAATTTTTGTAATAAGTATCAGTTCTGTCTGCAGGTGCACAAGAGCTGCGAGAATGTTCTACGTGACAAGCATCAAAATAAACACATCCCAAGTGCATTTAACTCCGAGAACGAAACTCGGCATGTGGAATAACAATCAATCTTATAAGTTTTATTCTATGATCAAAGTATGCTTACTCGAACATTCAAGTGTACTTTTGATACATTTTATATTTGTTATGAAATTTTTTTAATACATTTTCTTTAATAAATAGTAAATTATTTATTAAGTGATTTTTATCTTATGAAAAGCGAATATAGTTTTATGTATATGAAAATAATTTTAAATTATGTACACTCGTAGAGAGTAATTATTTCAGGTTGAAATCAATGCATCCTTGAAGTGTAAAGAATGTTAATACATAATTAATCGCGATTCTTTTATCAGATTTATTAATAAATTACAATATTTATCGCACTTCGACCGTTATAGTTTTAGCATAATGACACGGTTCATTGCCACTGCATAAACATAAGCCTTATTTTATTTTCAGATATTATTTAGTAGGTTACATACCAATTATTAATATTATTTTTTCGTTTAATTAACAAGACTTCGAAAATACATACCGGAAGGAAATTTGATCAATATTTATTCAATACTCTTACCTTGCGCGCATATTTCTAATTATATATGAATTTGTGTAACCTTGATTTATATACAATAAATAACGCAATTAGCTCGAGTCCATTGAATTTCAATATTAAAACATTTAGCGCGACAGGTCGTAAGCATTTATTGTTTCCTTATATCAACATCACCCTTCCGAGCATTTTCGCACTCGTACGAATGCTACACGCCTTTGTTTGGTAAACCATCTACAACTACCTCCAGAAAATATAAGCGCTGAAAGCTAGAGAAAGAGGGAGGATATAGCGAATTTTCGGGTTAGCTGAAACACACGTGCTAATGGACGGGATCGGAAAAATACATTCAAGTTTATTGGAGAGGCGTAACAGCAGCTTTTCACAAAGCATTTTCGTTCTCGAACTTTCCGAGAGTAAATGGATACTCGTAAAGAGGAGTATAATCGAAACGAATGAAGAAGGAAATGAAGAAAGGTGCGATTATTAACAAAGTTTTTGAGTTATCTCGTTATCCTTTACGTCCATTTATAACTCACTTACTATAAACATTATGCTTGTATGTGTATATATATATATATATTTATATATATATTATGTACCTTATCTATGCAGAATAATGTATATGTATTGTTTAACAGTTTCGTTTTGTTACAAAGCAATAAATTTCAATATAACAAATGAAAATTCTATGGGATTGCTAGACTATGTATTTCGATGCCATAACGTAAGGAGCTCACGAATTCTATCTCTGCAGTCACGCGCCTAATCGTTTAGCATTCAATCGTCGCGCTTCGTACCTAGGGTATGAATACCTAACGCAAAACATTGACAAATCATTTCAAGTACTTGTTCAATCAATTCAAATATTTTTTATGAATTACATTCCCATGATTATCCATGTAGAAATAATATTTTTATAAAACAAATGAAAGCTAAAAAAATGTAACGCATATGTATAATTATGTACAAGTACATTAAAAATAAAGTTATGAAAATGGGCAGTAATAATTGTATATTTATAACTACATTGTAATACAATTTATTAATCCATTAATAATACACAATGTATTTTGCCTTATATATCTTAAATTTAATTGCTTTATATTTTGATTGAGAGATAAAAAATAAGGATCGTAACTTTAAAAACAAACAGTTGCCGTGTCTAAGGTAAAAAAGGATATAAAAATATCGTAGAGAAACTAACCACCCAGGTAGTCCTAAAACAATCGGCACTAAAACCAACTGGCTCCATTATATTATGAAGAAGTCATAGTAAAGAGAGAGAGAGCGAGTATACAGTGTATAGTTAATGTGTACACATAGGTATAGCAGCTAGAAGATTAATTTTCGATTCAGTACACGTTGTTGCACCTTCCCTCAAAGAAAACAGTTAATTCCTCATTCCGAAAGGCCGTTCGCCGGATAAAATCGCTAGTCGCGCGTATAATCGTAGTCAACGCACGGGGTAAGACTGAATCTGCCGAGTATAGGGTGTGCGGTCGCAACCGATTAGAATTCGATCGACGAAGGAAGGGCACGCACCGACGGTGAATTTCATCGACAGGTTCGTCGTACACTTGGCGCACGTATTTCTAGATACGCGCGAACATATTAGACGATCCCGTGAGACCTCGGATATTGTACCGATGTAAAGTAGTATATGTGCGTGCAGGTCGGAAACGCTTGACTTGGATGGCGACGATTTATCGTCGTCGAGGCTCGAGAATCGCTGGAAACTCTTGTTATATTACTTCCGACGGATGGATTGTCCTACGCAAAACTAATGTTCAATTTACTTTTCTGAGGCTCGCTATACACTCTTGAGATATAACGGATGTTTTGCGGTTGCCGATTAATGTTCAGAATATCTAAACGTTACCTCGTGCAGTGATTAAAACTTAATGCTAAAGCTAAACTTTATTAAAACAGTGATTTAGATTAAAGTATGCACACTCAGCTGTCTAGGAAATCAATGACTATTTATTGACAATATTAGATTGCTCGATAAACTGCACGTAAATTAAATCCATTTACATTTTTTATCGGTAAAATAATTTAATCGAGGTGAACATACACATATACATGTATTAAACTAATGGAACAAAATTTTTATAAAATCTCCTTTTATGTTTATATGTGTAAATTATATCACTGAGGCAAATTAACAGTAAAGTACGTATTTGTATTTTTTTGTCTGACCATATAGAGATCGTTCTACTTTGCTCTTTACCTTAACTCATACAATTCAAGAGATTATAAACTAATTAACCATTAAAAGAAAAACACCAATAGCGCATGTTATATGTAATTATAATATCACTAGAATAAAAATTGATTTTAAAAAGCAGAAAATTATGTAAACTATTATTTTATAAAAAGCTGGTGCAAATCAAACGATATACATGTAGGTATAGTTGTTGCGTATGCGAGAGAAAGTTGCATAAATAAGTGCTAAAAAATGAATTTGTTTGTAATAGTTTAACCACTTACTTAGCTCTCACTTTCATATATACTATGATATGTAATGTTAAAAACAATAAATGAGGGGGAAGGAATATATATACCTTTTGAAAACACTAAACGTTTCAATATATTATGTGTATATAATAATGATCGTACATTATGGTCCATTATCGGAACATTCAGAAGGTTCGGACCATTAAACAATACGGAAATTAGAATGTGTCAAAACATTTTTCCTCGAGTTTTCTCTAAAAATAGCTTCTTATGCGGTAGGTTATTACAGAAAGAGAGAGAGAGAGAGAGAGAGAGAGAAGAATCGTCGAAATCTCCGTTCCAAAACGATCCGCCCACAGAGTTTCGCCATCCAAGTGCAATCCATCAAGCCCAATTTTGTGCAGTGGCGTGTTTTTGCGTAAAGGTACGAGAAAGTTGCGCGATCACAGGATAATCGGGATCCTCAAGGGCACGTAATAATAACGCGACAACGCATCAAGGAGAAGAAGATAACGCGTTTGGGTGAACGAGATTAGCAGGACGAAAGGGAGAAAAACCCGAAGGACCCTTGAACAGGAAAAAGGGCTATAGCATACTCTCTTGGTTTCTCCCTCGGAGGCCGGAGCTATATACGATAAATCAAGATATACATATACAGACAAGAGGCACGTGCTCTTGACCCGTAACCTTTAGTATAAGCTCGTGCGGGACCCCCGAGAGATGGAGAAACGCTTCTGTTTATATACCTTCGGGCAGGATTTTCGGGCCGTTATTCACTTTGGTAGAGCAGAATTTGTGCTGCAACGGTATACCCAATGTTGCTTTATAATATTCGACCTACGTGCTAAGATCCTTTTTGCGCCGCAGACGACCGTTCACCTCGAATATGTTTCGAGCTCTTCTTCCTTTCGCAATTCTACGAAATTGGATCGCAATTCTCTCATACATATTGTTACACTCACTGTCTCTGTACTATTACGTTTTTCTGTATAGGTGTGTATGTGCGTGTTCATACCAAGTGCGCACAAAACAAATAATTAAAACGCCATTTGTATACTCTAATATAATAATCACGAGAATGTTATGGAGGTTCATTGACCATTAATTTGAAATAAAGATGTAATTTTCCCGGGTAGAAATTTGGCCCGTTTTAACGTTTTGAGGGTTGTTATAGCTATTTTATAACTAGCTCTCTTCTACTGCTTTTTGAAAAGTGGCTAGTTTTTACCCTAACGGGATGTTGGGCCTAAATTAAAGGAATCTCCACCTTTCACCCCAAAAATTATATCAGGTAGCTTTAAACATAAGAATGAGCTGACGTTTTGATTATTTAAATAACAATTAAGTTAACAATTTTTGGTTGGTATTATTAGTAAACAAAGCATAAATTTTAACCTAAACATCGTAATCAAATTATGGATTTAAAAATTAAAAAAAAGTTAAGTATATTGTTTAAAACATATCTAAGGGCCTGACGTTCAGGGTTTTATGAATAATTTATTTATTTGTTTATAAAAAAAAATGTAGAAAATTACCATTTTCCGAGTTTTACATTTCCTTAAAAATAGTTCTCTATTAATGTTGAATCAAGATATTTAAATAAATGTACATTAAACCTGTTACATTATTATTTTAATTTTTATACCATCATTTCCCTAGTAAGATGAAAGCATTTATGAAACCTATTGTTTGCCAGATATTACCAACAGATGTGTAGATTATTCGATTTAATTCAGAACTATCAATTATGATAAATTTTGTCTCTCACCATCTATTATTAATTTAATAATTAAAGGATAATGTATCAATTTCTTGAGGGCAAAGTAGGTTTTTTTAGTTTAAATAAAAAATACATTTTTACGTTATATGCAACATTTTCTCGGCAAAATTCGCCACCTTCTTCAGGCTATAACAATTTTTATTAATTAATTACAGAACCAAAATGATTGATACAACAAATATAAATCACATAAACAACAGTTTACCTTATTTGTTTTTCTTTTGTTTATGTGTGCAAAACGATGGTAATGTAAAAATCGTTTTGGTTGTGTAATTAATCAATAGAAAGTATTTGCAACCTAAAAAGATTGAGGAATTTTTCCAACGAAGTATTACACACAACTTAAATAATAGTTATTTTTTATCAATTCAAAAAATCCTTCCTGGCTTCTGAAAAATTGATAAATTCTCCTTTAACTTTTCTACTAACAAGTATGTTTTTGCATCACACAAGTAACATTCTGTATGTAATTTAATGAATTCAATTTGATACATATACAAGTAATTAATTAATTGTAATTTTGACCCAGTACCTATCGCATATAAGTAAAATAAAAGTAGAAGAATGTAGAACTTACCATCTGGGGCATCCAGCAAATGAGAAAAGATATGGAGAGAAGAGCCATAAGCTTGGCAAAAGCTCGCTCTTCGGCTGTGATGCCGATTTCGGGTGGGGGACCAGCGACCGTCAATAAAGGCTTCGCTCTTGAAGAAGCTCGCGAAATCCTCCTGAGGGCCCCGTTGCGACGTCCTAGTCTCTTGAGAGCGCTTGCCACTGCAAGGTTACACCAGACGATGGACAAACAAAGGATTGTGCCTGCAAAACACCCGTTACGATTTCATTATATTATTTATTACTCACTCGATATAAGTTGTAAATTAGATTATCCGTCTTCTCCACTTTTGAGTAGAGTCATAAGAAATAGTAGTAATAAGAAAAGATTTAATAAATTTTGTATTACACAATTATATATTTAGATATTTGTTCGCTTAAAGTAGTTTTTATATTACATCCTAGCAAATACATGTGAATCCATTATTTATCCGATAATTATTTTTTAAATGTAGTAAGTATATTATTACAATATCAAATATAATATTTTTAGCAAGTGGCTGTGAAAAGTGAATATAAGTAGTATACTGACCGAAAAAGAACCAGACGTAGGCATAAGCGACGTCGATCGGTTTTACAGCGTCCCTGTAACGCTGGCATTTGACGCCAGTCGTGGTCATCTCTTGATAAAGTCCAAATCCGAAGAACGGCAGGAACGTAAGAGTTAATGCGACTACCCAAAGGAACAGCATGCACCGGACAATCATTGGGTACGTTACCTGCTAAATATTACAAATGTGTCACCAAGTGTGTCTGCATATACGTATAAGTATACACTTTTGCATCATAAATTATACATTTATATTTTATTAGACGCTATTTAAGTACATACTGACTAAAAAATTAAATTTTATTATTTTATATACTTAGTGGATGGTACGTGACTGTATTACATATTTTTATGAATAAGTGAACAACTTTTTTTCTGAAAATTAATAATTTTTTCATTAGTACAACAATAGTATAGCACAGAAATACTAATAATTGCATGAATGACTTTTGAAAAAAATTGTAAAATTCATATTCCAAGTTTTTTTAGAATCTTTTATAAAATGATAGATGGACAAAATTCATTTTCAACCCCAACAAACTTCCTGGATGTACACTACGCCTAAACCCATAACAGTCGTACCAAAGATTTTCTGTTTTTTATATTCCTGAAGTTCATAGTCACTAATCCGGCTTAGGGAGTAAATATTCACAGGAATGAGAATATATATTCACTCTTCTTAGGCTACTCGACAACTTGATACTTCAGCGGTATTTTGTGGGGTTGTAAAATAATACGAGGGACCCTTTGCAATACGTTTGTAGCAATAACATGCGTATTGAAGGTGCGAGCATTTAATTAAATTCTACCGATCATTATTAAACATAATAATATCTACACGCATATATTTAATTCAGTAATTCTAATAACATTTAAATCTAAATTAATCGATCAAATAAATATATAATATAATATTATGTATTATATGCATATATTTTTAAATTCATAAATATAAAACATTATCAATACTCTCGTGTAGAATAAAAAAATATCATTTATTATCATATAGATGGCCTATCGTATACCCTTGAAACTGGAAAATCCGCGTTATTTCCGTAATAATCATTTGCCATAAAACCGCGGCTTTCGAAGGGTGAGACACGATGATACGTTTGAATCCCTAGCGAGTCATTCATATCTTAGAAAGCCTAAGGCGATGCCTCCTACAGCGACGCGACACAAAATCTTCGATCAAGAAAACTAGAAACGTGACGAATGTCAGATATCTTACTTATTGTACAGCGTTTCCTTCAAAATTATTATTTAGTATTTGTGTTGATGCAAATTCAATGAATATATCACTGATTACTATTTAATGTTATTTTATAATGTTACAGTTATTAATAGATGTTTTATATATACTGCAAATAATAAACTAAACTTTTTTCAATATATATATTTATTTAATTAATAAATAAGATTGATAATATACAGTTTGTCGCCGTGCATGCTCGTTCGATTAGTTTAGGTTTATATTTCTGGGATCGAGATAATGGTTTTCGAGTGGAACATCAAAACTCTAAGTGATGATATCAAATATTGACCGGTTTGTTTTACGTTCGTATTCGTGATCATGATGTTCACCGCACGTGCTGCAAACATTATTTTTAATTGAAAGTTCATTTTATTTTTATGTAGAAGAAAAATACAAATATCACTTTACAATTGTACGTTACTCATAGATTTCGATTCTGGTTTTATACAATAATTTACATCTTTTAGAATCAAACGTGTCGATATAATGTCAATCAATTGTATATCACAGCATATATAGACAGGTATTACTTGATCGGACTAGTATCAAAGTTATCATTTACCAAATAATTCTCAGGACTGAATGGTGTTAGCGTATCAACTATGCATAATAATGATTTTGGGGGGATTATAAGTTTAGACGATGCCCAAAATTTTTTTGTAATATTATTTTCTTTTTTCGTACTTTTGTCCGATTTATTAGTAATTTTTTAGGTGCAGTCGACAAAAGAATTGATTATCAATTTTTGCAAAATTATAATTGATAAATTGCTGAAAAATCGATTAAAAGTCGTCAATATAAAATATTAATAGAAACGTTATTATTACGTAGTATAACGAAAAGTTGTTATTAAAATATTTATAAAAATAACGTCAGTTACTAATTTAATGTCCTTTCTTTTTAACTATTAAGAGATTTTTAATCAAAAAATGTGAATGAATTTTGGATAATTTGTAAGCTAAACATTCGTAGATGATGTAAAAATTAACTTATATTTACCTATAATTTCATTGTGAATTGATTTTTTTACTTCATAATCGGTCGAAATTATGAAGACACGAAACATTACTTAGATCGTTTAATGATTACTAATCTATCCGCGGTGCTTTGATGTGTCGAAATCGAAATGTCTGCCGATACGTCTGCATAGGTGGTGTTTTCCGAAATAGAAATTATCCGGATCGTCTGTGCCCCGCAAGAAGCCTTGGTTAGAATTATATACGCATCAACTGTCAGTATTACAGTATGTCAGTCAAGGTCGTACTTTTTCGCTACTCTTCATTAACCCGAAACAGTTAGCAAAAAAAGATGCGTTAGAATTCATTGACGTTACGCGTATACAGCAAGAGCAATAAATATTAACTCAATATGATTTTCAAATGCACTAGTTTTAAACATTTTTTAACTCATTAACTATGTTTATTTTATATAAATATGTAGGACATAATAAAACATAACAAATATAATTAACACTGATTTACCTCTGGTGGAAATTGTATTAATTACTACTAACAAAATATAATATTTCCACCGGTAATTGCTATATTACGGTTAAAATTTTTACTAGAATAGTGTGTATACAACAAATTTAACGTTAAGCATAGACGTGTTATATATTAGAAGAAAATGTACACATTTATACCATTATTGATACCGAAATTTCGCTAAAAGAGGTTAATGAAATTGATGATGATATATACTTATTGAGTGACTCGTGACACTTCCTAGATCTTTAATTCGCAAAATTGCGTATCGATATCTTTCAGTTAATTTGTCAGATACATTATACTTTTTATTATAAATTGAATTTATATAGATAATACAAGTTATTAAATAATTAATAACAAAATGTTAAATCATTGAATATAAAGTTGCGATATGCATTCTATTAAATTTAAATTTATACGTTGTCTCTAAATTATCCAATAATAGAAATTTCCCAAAAAAAAGAAAATCTCGCTTAAAATAACAAAAGAAGTTAAAAATTTGATTTTATTAATAGAATCAACTTATTTTTAATAACTGATATTTTTAACGTTAGGTAATCCTTTCCATCACGTCTTATAACTATCGTTCAAGGTATGCAAATTTTATTTTGAAACACATCGCGTACGCATGGCGCAGTAATTAAAGAAGTTACACTATATGTATCACACCATGTATTCATCTCAATACTGCATTTTTCCGATGAAGAAAGCTATGAGACTGATAACCGAGCTATAAAAATACCTTGCTTTAAAGCATAATTGAAATTTAAGAAATATCATCCATACGGTGATATTTATAATGTCTTCGATAAAATAATAAATAGCAGAAGCTGATTTCATTTCGGTTCATTGAATAGAAGTTGTATACATAAATACACATCTATAAATATATACATATATACTGTTATTGTGTTTAAGATTAGAAATTGCTATGAATACGTCGATTATATGGCTGTATATGTCATCCTCATTATTTATTTTTCAAAATCGATTATTTCATTTACTTTTATTTTAAAAACGTGTTTAAAATCACGTGAAAGATTAGTTTATTTTTGGATGTATGTAGATCGGTCCGTTCAAGATATATTCTATAATTGAAAAATCAAATGCAATTTTACACAATACTTTTATTGATTAAAAATGTTAAAAATATATTTATAATAATCGATTAATGATGATGTTCAATGTTATACGAGTGAGTAATAAGAAATAACAAGAAAAACAAAAAAAGTCAAGCGAATAAATAAATTAAAGCAATAATGTTTTTAAAAAATAATTATTCTAGTACGTGAAGCTATTGTGTAAAAAGTAGTATTAATTTATCTGATTTTCGTTGGATATACGACAAACATCACAACGTACCTAGTAGATATTTCACCAGAAATCGAGTGAAAATTTAGTTAAAAATGACATTGCTCAAAAATACATAGCGTTACCAGGGATGTCACAATTGTAATTACAAATAATAATTGTTAAAATAATTTGCTAATATAATTTCAAAAGAATTGTAATCACTCCGGATGATGCATCACGTATTTTATGTGTGTATTCATGCAAACGTGCGTATATAGTGTCTACAATCCCTTAAAATAATTCTATTCACGTTTTTATCACTCGAGTAAATGTGTAGCAAAAGAAATTCCAGAACTGCGCATCTTTGAAATTTCACACAATGCATCTACATGTAAGATTTTAACATTTTTCTCGGGGATACCTGGAATTCCCATACACCGACAGTAGTATTTCCGTGATTTGTATCATGTAAAATTTAACAAAAAATTATTACAAGTTTCATAACTTGAATCGCAAGTGGATATTTTTCGATGGAATTTCCTATAGCTCAATCGATTATGTAATTAAATACAAAGTCAGTAAAAAGAATTCGTTTATATTTTACAGAAGACATCGAACCTTTGTGCGTGTGTACACGAGTGAATTTTATTGATAATTGATTTGAAGCGTAATTAACTACATCTATCTTATTGTCAATCTGTCTCCGATTGAAATTTAAAGGCTACTTCCACGCGCCCGAAAAAAACGTTTTATTGTCGCACGGTAAATAATGTCAACGCCCTCGCAAAAGAATAAATGTCAACGAAGGAGAAAAAAATAAGCATCGTGTGGCAGACAAAAAAAACTGCGCGTTATACTCAGTTGGTAGTCGTTATAAGTTCTTGTAACGTATATATAAAATATTTCGTTAATAGCAAGTGATTTATACCACAATTGTATTGATCAAATATGCACAAACATCTTCATAGAAAAAAGTAATAATCGAATTAAAAAATACACGCGTTATATATCTGAGTTGTAAGATATAATAATTATTAAATTTGATCACATTAATAATTTAATTGTACAATTTATAATTGTGAAGTTAATAAAAAAATGTTATTTTGGTAAAACTTTCAATGTCTGATTTAACCGTTCGACTAGTGTGTATAGTAGCTTGGATATATAGATATGCTGATTATCGGCGTCTACTCATTGACGCAACGTTTACATTCTATATGTATATATATATTTATATATACACAAGATATTCGCGTAGTAAAGGCCTCTATTTCAAGCAATATAGACCAATTTTAAAAAGGTTATGTAAACGTAAAGATACCTCTTTTGACGTTGTGAATCGTAAGCAATTATTGGCAGTCCTATATTATCCTTTTAACTTATTTTTAGTTAATTTAATTATTAATTTGATTATCCTTTGTGTAATTCATATTATATAATCAGTTATTAGATTGATTCACTTAGTTTGCAAGGAAGATAATTGTTATAACATTATTATTAACGATAAATGATCTTAATTATATACCATTTCATTTACTAAAGCAAATATTATTTATTATTGCAATAGCAATAAACTATTAAGAAGTCTAGCAAGAAAACAAATTTAGTAATATATTTATAAACAAATAGCTAAGTAAAATTGCAATATTGTACTTATGAATTAGATAAAAGATGAAATGATTATTACTATATTTCTTGTATAGGTGTACCACCCGTGACTTCCGTCATTACTGTGATTAATACCATTTATACCCTAACTTAGGTCAACGAATTAGGTGCAGTTCCTGGAAATGTTGGGAATAAAAGGAGAAAACTACGTCGCCAGTTTAATCGAATTAGCGGAGTCAATCGAAACGTTTTAATCGGACAACTCGGAAAGCGTGGCTCAAGCTGATCTCGTAAGATATAAAGAGTAAGAAGACAAGTTTATTTAAATTGAGAAAAGCGCTTGTATAACTATGGAAATATTGTAGTATTTCGATAGTTAAGGGAAAAACCAAAATTTTCACTGGAAAGATATTTAATGTGTTTACCATGCTGAAGCATAGCGCCGTAAATAGGAGAGGTGAAACAGGGTAAACGCCGTTGTGTAAAAATAAAAGCGTGGAAAATTTTTTTATATAAAATAAGAAATACACCGATTTGTAAACATTAACAAATATTCGCGTATGAAGCTTAAAAAACAAATGGTGCACCACGGGAAATTAAATCGATGCTTTTCGAAAAATTATAATATTTTACGACTGATGTAAGTGCGCAACGTTTACATTGGCAGACGCAACTTGATGCGATGAAAAATTTATTGCTGTTGCAACGGAAGATACATCTAATAATTTACGAATTATTTTAGAATTCAAGACATTTCTGGGAATTCCGATTGCACGCCAAAGGGGGCTATTGTTGCAACAGTTATAGATAAATATTTAAATTTAAATATTTGTATAGTGAAATACGAATCAAAAATATAAAAAAAGATAAAGACTTTTAAATTTTTCAATTTATGTTCAGATTTTCTTTTAAGAAAATACAATGTTAGTAGTATCGGATATAGGTTTGTAATTGATTTGGAATAATGCCAAATGCATGTATATACCTACGTATACATACACGTATGCATTTTGTACGTAGCAGTATTCGTCTATATTTCAATCATTCGTTATGACATTCATTATCCAACATAATTTCTTTTAATTACTAAAGAGTATTTGCAAAATAAATAAAATTTTTCATGATAAATTATATCCGCCTCTGCACAATCAGCATATTTTATTGTTTAATTCTAGATATACTATAGTACAGAACTGTTAGTTTTTTTAATTTTTGATATCGTTTTGAGTTTGTCAATTATTCCGAGATTGTATTTTTGGAATGTGGAAATGTTCTTTCGTGATGTCAATTAATAAATATAATAATTCGCTTCCTGAGAAATACGAGAAATTGGCTAACAAGATACTTTGATGAAAGGTGCAATCATTGACTAATTTGACACGTATTCATATGCACAACCTGTGGTCAATCAAGCATCTTGTAGTTTTTGCATCGATTTGCATTGATTGTTTCTCTTTCTTTTTATATGGAAATAAAAAAGAAGGTTATACATATTTAACCAGGTCGATTTAATGGACATACAAATTTTTGTATTTCCATGAAACGCAACTGCATTCGACGAGCTCGAATGTCCTATCCCTCTATCAATATAAAAAATATGTGGGATTACAGTTGTATAATTTTGAAGAGTTGACTCGTATACCTATACGAAATACAAAAGAGATAATCAAAGAAAATATTGGATCTCGTAATAGCTATACACGTCTAATTTTATTGCGTCCTGAAATATTCAACAAATTAGTAGGTAGAACAATCATTTGTCTTAGTTTTTATGATTGTCGTAGATACCGCGTTATCTACAATCAATATAAATATTTAGCTCGACGACAACCAAAACACATGCTCTACCAAAATATCTAAACCATCGGAAAATTCCGTGGCATTCTATTTCCGATCGCACAATGGTTTTATTCCCCTCGCAAAACACACGTTTAGCAGTTCCAGAAAAAGTTCGAGAGACGATAATACCGTTAGAAAAATGACTAATGACACTGAGCGGTATAAGATCATCATCTTTATAGTTCTAGCTGCTCTGAATGACCAAAGAAAAAAACGCATCAAAAGGGCCATGATCGTTTGTACTTATAATCCGAAGGTCATTCGGAAGCTGATAATCTTGTATTTCGTAAATAAGACTTACGAGCTCGCTCGAATCTCTTTGACACATAGAGAAAGAAAAAGAAGCGAGAAAATGAGATATGTCACGGTTGTGGAGTTCGGGATTTTAAAATGTAAGGAAAAATAAATACAAGACTTCGTTCTCTTGGTATCTACACGCGGAGAACTGCGTGAGCAATTGGTATGTAGAACCATTTTTTAAATAAGAACTAACATGGTAATTTATTTATTTCAACAAGATATTGACTGTTGTACATCAACATCTAATTAGCTTAGGAACTGTTTATAAAAAGATTCAAATCACAAAAGAATTATAAATATGGTTCATTGAAAAGCGTAAAGCAGATAAAAGTGTATACCTGTGTAATACGTATATGCTTCTCTCTATTCCAAAAATTTCTTGTATATACCTTTTGTATATACGTGACTGAGTGCACGACTAAGATGAGTGTGTAGTTGCATGTGTCTCCGTTATAGAGTTAAATGATTCACGGATTCCCCATATTACTTCCTATCGAGAACTTGTTTCGGGACTGTTGCAATGAACTCTCGATTATGTCAGAATTCCGATCGTTTCACGAGATGAACGATAGACGGTATATATTACGATGAGGACACAAACTATTTTCATTAAAATTCGAAGAAATTCAGAGATTATTACATTCGTTTTTATCTAATGATACACTTGACGATTCGAGTTTCTGACCCAATTTTTATGATAATATCGTAATGTTATATGTTTATGTTGCATATTTAGCAAAAGTTTAATAAATTATTTATAAGTTATTAATTATCTATTTATCACTAACGTCTATAAATCTTATACGTACGTTCAAGTGACAATAAATTTATATTACGACACTTTCAATCTAAATTGTTTATTAGAATAATATCAAATTTGAACAGAAAATATTGATTTCCGATATGTAAAATATAATGTAATTTATATTTTCTAAAATTTCTTTGTTAAATAATGATTCTTATTGAACTTATAAGACGTCGTTTGTTTTATGTAATTACTATGACATATATACTGTAAGATTAAAAAATGATTGGCTGTACATATCTTTTGAATATTTGTAAACAATTCAAATATGTTAAATCAAGCTATCAAGCTACTATCTCTTTTGCGTCTTGTTTTTACTTCGGAATATCGAGCTGATTGAGGTAATATTACAAAAAGTTTGATATGCGAATAATATTGCTTTTTACACATATATGTATGAAAATAGTATATTTTTAATTAAATCGATTAATAAAATCTGTTGTAAGTAAATATCATTTTGTCTAATTGCTCATAACTAGTGAACAATTGATGATCCTTAAATATCTTAATTTATTTAAAAATTATCGAAAAATAAAAATTAATATAAACGTTGTTAAAAATATAACCAAATAATATCTTCGAGACTATTATTTTTTTTTAATTATAATATAAATAGAAACAAGCTTTATTTTAAAATTCCCGTGTTTATCTTTAATTGCTTATTATAATTAAAAATAATTCTACAAAAAGTATAAATTTATAATAAGAGATATCAAAACTAATGTTAAAATTAATTATAAAAGAAATATTTATTACATCTGAATCGGAATAAAAACTAGGAGCCTTATAAATTATCCTTATATTGATATCGTTGTATCTGAAATATTGGTATACTGATCGATACTGATGTGGAAGCGCCCTTTAATATTTATACAATAAAACTTGTTATACATAATCGCAATGCAAATAAATAAAACCAGCATTTACGTTTGAACTATATTAGTAACACTTAAATCTGTCCGATTTAAAAAAAATAAAATAGAGACGCACTTATGTTGAAATTTATGATGTGTACTCAAGTAATAGTCATAAAAAATTTAACGAACTCTTATCCAGGCAGTTTTGAAACGAATGAAACTAGACACGAAAAGTCTCCGTAGGTATACAAATTTAATTAAGGTGAGAGTACTACAAGGAATAATAGAACGGTTTAGGCGAATCGATTGCACGACAACCTAGCACGCGTGTTAGTTGTCACTATTTCAACAAGTCACAAGAAAACTTCAGTTAGCTTAATCAGTATAGGTATATACAATGGGAAATACAAGTCGGAACGATTTTAATATAAAACAAATACAAATTAAATGATTACTTGGATGTCATTGGGTTATTTATTTTGTACGTCGTATCGACATCGGTAATCGGCAATTAAATAAAAATTTGTTAATTCAACCTACTTTCGGGCGTTAATCCGTTGACGTTGTTTGCGCCTTCGTATCGAAATTTATGCAGGCAATTTAAACCGAAGATGGCTCGATTGCGCATATATCCCTCTCTCGAACAATAAATATTTCAATTTGTTTCTTACGATACGGCGCTAATACTTCCCTTAAAACTCGCGGCGTTAGTCGTCCCTTGTACACCGTCGACCATTGACGCATGAACGAACGAATGAGAAACCGGTGGGTAAACCTAATTTGGTAAGACCCTCGCGTAAAATCGCGGAAGTTTACTCTGACCGATGTTGACGATTAATAGTCCGCAAACGTATATAGCTGAGAACTTCCAGACGCACTCGATCGAAATTCTTTTTTAAAGACCCCGTATACAAGTGTGCGTATACCGCAGGATTAACATTTAGGGGTAAAAATAACGTGTCCCATCGATTTCAATTAACATGTTTTGCGTGTGCTCATTTGCATCAAAGGTTTTCGTGCGTTTAATGGTGATTTTTATAGATATACTCGAAAACCGCTTCGTTTTTCATCGTAAAATATATATTTTTTTCTTCGTTTTGATGGGGACAGTGATGAATGAGAATAGATATTTATCAGATTTTTAAGAAATTATGTTTATAGATACTTTTATGTACAAAAGATCATTTACAATTATTTCCATTCGGGTTAAGTTTGCAAACGATTTTGATTAATGTTGAAGAAAAATTACAAAAACTTTACTGATAATATATATATATAATTATATTTTAACTAATTTTACTGCATCATCATGTAATTTCTTTGTGTACTTTTCTCGATATTCGAAAACGATTTGAAATATATGCCACTTATAACTTGTAATCAAATAATATTACTTAATTTTACCCGACAGTATATGGTTCTTTTTAATTTGTTATATTTGATAATATTTGCATATTTAAATCATTCGCTTAAGAATATCTGTTTAATCCAAAGAATATTATTATATAGAATTTCAAAAGAATCGGTTTATCCCGAAAGGCGATAACTATTCTTTTGAAGATTACTAGAAATAATAAATCAATTTCGGATGATTCTTACGACATTATAGCAAGGGTATAAAAATAATTAATGTTCTTTGGTTTTCTTAATCGTCAAAAATTTTTTTTTACTAGTTAAAGTATTAAATGTTAAAGAAAATGTAAATAATAATTTGGTCGAACCTACCTTCTGATACGCAAACGGTCTGGTGAGAGCGAGCCACCTTTCGCCCGCCATAACGATAGCAACGCATCCGCTGAAGAGACCAAAGAGCCGCCAGACTACGTGCAAGTAACAAATTCCATTGCCGAACCAATACCTCGATAAGTACATTTGCACCCAGGTACCGAGCATGGCTATCAAATCATTGATCGTCAGGCATCGTAGCATCAACAAGTGCTTCCGGTTTCTCCTCTGCAGGAAACATGGAAAAAGAAGAAAACGAATATATAGTTTTCAAAATGCCGATTCGGATATCTGCTCAATATTCGATACTCGTTTTGTCGCGGTGCGTTTCATCCGTAAACCGAATTTATGTGTACACCGCATCTATATACCTATGTATACACACATATGGAGGTACAGTCGTATACTTCTTTTAGCGGCGTTTTTTAAGGGTTGGATAGAATATCCGATGATACATGTGGGTGGTGCTTTCTAGCGAATTTGCTTCCCATCGGCAATAAACTACTATGTTTTTATGGGTTTAAGTGGGTTTAATGGCTTAGGATTGGAAGAACTGAAATTGTTTTTTTTCGGGCAATACATGTAAATAAAGAAAATAAAACACTTATGAATTACAATAACAGTATTTTTTATACAATATTATGAATAAAAGTACTTTTATATTTTCCGTATTAAAAATTGAAAACATTGATTAGGTTTGATAACGATGAGACTGTATTTAAAATTGTCGTTTGTTTACGAGGTAGTTAAAAATATACGTATCTTTATTTTTATTCTTTATGACTATGCGGTATAGCTACTACGAATTGTAAAAAAAATATATATTTAACAATTCTAATATTAATGGATACTAAACTTGATTATGCGATTGATTAAACGAATCAATAAAATCAATTACATAATATGCGTATAATAGTTAATTGATTACTCTCATAACGTTAGGAATTGATGAATAATCAATCGCCTTTCTATGTGCAATATTTCCGTTTACCAAAGATAAGAGTTATCGGGTATATATAAAACGCATCTATTCAATAATAATATATCGTATTATAATTCCTCTGCTATTTTTAATTATAATTTATCGAACCAATTAATTAGTCGATTCAGTAATAATGTAAATAATCTCTGCATTATATTTATATAAGAATATGTATATATATATTATACTGTTCTCGATTACTGTGTGAGTAAATATTGATTTATATATTGTACATTTTGAAATGACCTTTCGATATATTCTTCAAATGAAAATATTTTTATCATTCGTAAAAAATGATTGTTGTACGGTAAAGCACCAGTTTCAATGAGAAATTGGGTCAAGATAAAGTTTATCTATTGTATTCATCAAACGTAATACTTATGGGAAATAAAGTGTATTATAGGTATGTAACGAAATTTACAATTTAAAGTAACTAGTTGGTATAATGGAAAATTTTATAAATTTTAACTGCGAAGGTTCAAGTGTTGGTAAATTTTAAATCAACGGATAAATGCAACTGTACAAAGTACATACTATGAAAAAGGCAAATATTTACGGTATTATAATACGTTTAAGTGTCTCACATATACTAGATAAAATACCAGTATATTCGTCTATATATATATTGAATGAATCAAATAAAAGCACGATTTCACCAAAATTCCTCTGACCCGGCTGCACCGAGATTCATTCAAATTAAATCACACGATCGACCGATCGACAGAAATCTTGGATATATTATGGAAGATGAAACGCAAGAAAGCGCACGTCTCGGGTAATCTCTTACCTTGTCCTTGTGTAGTAATATGATCAAGGCCGAGACATTGCCCAAAACGCCGATAATGTAGACAAAATTGAGAATGATGAATGACAACGGAGTTGCCTTCCTGGGTCCACCGATTTCGCTAACATTCCGACTAGCCGTAGCGAAAGTCGTGACGATCAGCTCAGTCGTCGCGTTCATTGTTACGATTCGTTACCCGCGAATTTTCAAATTTCGCGCTTTGCGTGCGTATCTCCCTTTCGGTGTTGCAATTTTATACCGGTTTATATTATCGGCTCGAGCTGCACTTTAAACTTTTATACATTGTTTCGCAATAGAGTACCTATCTTCCAACCGATAGATCTTCAACAATTTTTCTTGATCTTTTTTCCTCCTTCGAGGCTTGTGAAAGAGATAGATTATTTATTCACAAAACTTTCAGAGTATCATTCATTACTGAACCAGTATCCGTTAGAAAGTTCGATTAGATTATCTCGACTATTTTTCGGGCTATACGGCACTTCCTGAACACGAATACAAACACGAATATCGTCCTTTTGCTTCTTTCTACCTGCCCGAAATTCGAAAATACTTGTAATGGAAAAAGTGTCACTTTTGCCAAAAATGGTTCACTTGTCACTAAAAATATTAATTTTTTTTACTATTATTTCAGTGCACGAATAAAGGGATGGGGCGCAGCTACTCAGTAAGCTAGGAAGAGGTGCTGCGATGATTCCCGTAGCGCAGTTTCCGGCTGACTGGCCGAAGCCACGCGGTCTTCCGGAGTTATGTTTACAATGCCAGAGCTGTCGTTTCTTTGCGGTGGAGGAGCGCGCACACCCGATTTGCTTCTTCCCCTTCTCCCTTACTTTGCTCCCTCTCTCGTTTTCTCACTCTCGATCTTTCTCTTCTTACCTCTCCCCCCTTTCTCTTTCTTTTTCTCTTTCTATTCTTTCGCTTTCTCTTTCTTTACGGATTTCTTTTTCGGATCTGTAGACTTTATCATTTTTTCTTTACTTTCATCTTTAATATGTTGCAGTTACTGAAACGTTAATTTTCGATGTTACATTTTTTTTGGATATTAATTTATTAATAGTGCATTTATTTGTCACACGAATGCAGTGTTATATACACGTATGAAAGATTTCTATACGTTTTGGTATATAACAGAAGGTATACGCTAAAATTAAAAAAAGTGTATTTATTGCACTTATACATGGTTAAAAGAGAGTTTTTATTCATTAAAAAGTAAAATCATATGTTATATTCCTAGTAGAAATCTTATCATTTTTCCTGACAATCGGCAACGAAACGAACGAGCACTTTTCACAGTGAATAGTTAAGCTATAGTGAATTTTTTATTAAAAATATAAATTTAAAAGTAGAAACATTTGGCGAATAATTTTGTAACAATGTAAAATATTAATGCATAAAATATTTCACTGAAATTAATAATTCAATAAATAAAGTTTTTAATAAAATCAATTAATGTTTCTCTATTACTATTATAAAAACGATTTATTACATTGTAGTAAATTAAAAAATACAGTTATGTAGATTTAAAATAATAGAAATTTTAAGTTACTCTAAGTTGTTTAACACAAACGAATACTGACGAAATCTGAGGCACCAAAAATAGGAAATTATCTTGATTCATATCATTACTTAAAATTTTTCACCAAACATCTTGCTAGATATCCCTAAATAAATAATATGATTTAAAAGTCGTTTTTCTTATCTAGATATATTTATACAACTAATTCTAAAAATAATCGATTGACAAAGTAAACATAAAATCGTTTTTATATTGTTATAAATGTTATTATATATTACAGCATTTCTAATCGACATTTTAAATATTTTAAAAATTCAATTAATAATATACTTACCTTTAGGTGGACATAATATATTATTTATATATTATTTTCCTTGTTCGAAATCACGGCGATAATAATACTTGTAAATGTCAACGTTTATTGTTTAATGGCTAAGTAAACATCACCCTGCAATAAATCTAGGTCACATGATGAAACTTATTATGTGGCATCTAACAAGTGAACTTCATCCAATTTTCTTTTTATGCAATCAATCTTTGAATATGTCTTCAGCTTCCATTATCTTTTTCACTCTCTCAGTACAGGTCTCCTGTTGCTCACCTATCTATATATATATATACATATATATTTAAACATGTATTGTAAACAGCACAAAAATAATTCTTTAAATTTAAATAATTCTTTAATTATTTAAAAAATATATTATATTAATTACGTTTTTAAAACACATATTTTAATGAAATAATTATTTCTCAATCCGAAAAGTAAGTATATGCAATACATTTCGCCAATTAATTTTTTTTTAAACTTACACACATGTGTATACGTACTTATACCTGCAACGCAGCTTTATACTTATATTTACTTATCGTTATATGTTTGTTTTGATACTTTTCGTAATAAACATTAGATATAGCAGTTATAGTTGTAGATTTTACGTGAAGATATCTCAATTTAATTGTAATTGCAATAAATCGACCGAAATATCTTTATACAAGGGTTGCGCAAGCTTGCAAGCTCTATTTTCTACATCTGAGTGAACGTTTCCATTTTATCCTTGTCTTTGTTTCATCTCTGCTAATCTTACCGACCCCTCTTTTTCTCGTATACCTTCCACGTTCACGTAGGCACACGTTGATAAAGCACGCAAACATTGACCCTGTCCACGTGCAGTCAGAAGCGTGTACGTATCTTCGCGCTACTTGTCTATTGTTTTTCGTTATAGATCCGCTCCGGCCTTTTATGGGAATAGCTTTTGCCGAGGCTTTTGCGGGCGACGTGATCTTGCGGTCTTATTACCGTACGGATTCTTGAGGAAGTTGAACGCTACCATTCATTGGAAAAATCTCAGGGGGAGTATACACATGGCGAACCTTACGCTCTTTTTCACTTTTCGATTTATTTCTTGACGCAACATTAAATTTCGTATCGTTTGCGTTTTTCTTGAACATTGCTTGTAGATCATCAATATTCTATATTTATTAACTGATAACCGAGCGCATTGTCATGAATTTTGAGATAAATTAATCATTGTCTCGGAATTAAGAAATAAAGAGTTTCGTGAGATAGCCCAATAAAAAAGGATATCGCAGTTCCGCAAATAGTTTTTCTATTAGTTAAAGTGATATGTGTATAAGCATATCAGATAATTGAGAAGATTCTTAATTTACGAGGATTTTTGGTAATTAGAACGTTTTTTTATTTAAAAGATTTATATAATTTTTGGTACTGATATAACTTTTTTCAAGAACACACGTATAAATAATATATAAAAATATATAAAGAATAATATCAAAGATAATTAATTTTTGAAACTTATTCATAAAATAAAAATTATTTCTCGAAAATAATTATTTAACAAAAAATGACTATTTTATAATTAGATTGTGACTAAAAAATGTGCTATTACTCGGCAAACTCGACATGAGTCTAATTTTCTTTTGAAATTGAAATCAAGTATTCGAGTTACTTGTTTAGATTAAGCTGTTCGTGCAATTCGAGGTACTCGGCTAACTCAACGTTTGAACACTTTGATTTTCCGATCGATGTACAGTTTCAATTTTATTAAAGATAAATCTGTATATGTAAAAAGAAGATCGTACAGTAATGAAAATTCTAATGTTTCAATTCAGTGTCTAAATTAAATATTTTAATGTGATGTCAATTCGGTCATCGATCTAATCGCACGATTCAATCGCGCGACTGATGATTTGAGTATAACTCTGTGTTTTCAAGCAGCTCCAAGTATTCGAGTCACTTGAACGAAAAGTTCTCTTTCAATTACTCGACTTGACTCGATTTTCAATTCGAGATCGTCAATTCGAGTTTTCAGTCAAATAACTCGAATTTTCAAGGACTTTCCATCCTTAGTTGTGACATACCTGGATTAATATAATTTCTCTATAACATTTACTAGTAAATACTCATATATATTCATAATTTTGAGCGAATTTCATTTTAGCATATTTACTATAAAAATGTACATAAAATTTTGTTATAATCTTGCTATAAAATATAGTTATCTGTGTTAAAGCATTTTTGTCAGTGTAACATAAAAAACATTAATTTTTTAACACAAATAGTATGACCTCGAAACAGTCATATGGAATATATATGTACGGAGCGATTCTTTAGTATATACTGCTAACTTTTAGATCTTTCATTGTTTGAACTATGAAATACTGAAATAGATGACGAAATGAATGACGTATACGACTTTGAAGATCTTACCTATATCGTTCACACTTTAAAAAGTGACGTACATAGACGCGTTGTTCGCCCTTAAAGAAATTTATAATGAGACGCTCGCCAATCCAAATAGCATAATTCGCATGACGCCTCTACAAAGTTCGTCTTGTCGATGCTGTTATCGTAAGTGTTAAATTAAATATATACTTCTCTGTTGAAATATGAAAAGGCGTGAATATTATTTTGGTAAAATGTAACGTGAAATTTCAAAATTATTAATGGTTAAGCCAACGCTCCCGTCCATAAGTGCATTTAAATTTATTTATCGCAATACATTAATTTTATTAAATTTAACCATTTTTAGATGAATATAATTTTAATAATTTATCATTGACATTAATAATTTAATTTATAGTCTATTTCAACAGAAAAACAAATTTTTTTATCGTAAATAAATAATAAAGACTATTGGTAAGATTTTATTATTATCGTTCAAGTCTTTATATATATAATTTCATAAATGTTGTATTTGCAATAGCAATACAGATAATAAGTATGTTTTTCCAGTTGTTACAACTATTTACAAAATTTGATTTCAATTTTTTGCAAATACTACGAACATGATAGAAATGGATCCTTTGACATCTAGAACTGGAATTGTTTATTTAATATTTAGAATACCATAATGAGCAGGAAATATTTTAACGAGATTTAAAAATTAAGTTACTTTATGCAGAAGATCTTTTCAAATATTTCTGAATATCTGAAAGTGCAGACGTGTCATAACGTAGAGCATTTGAAGTGCAAGTATAAACATACCCTCGGTTGATTCACGTGAGAGTATCTTCTCTTCGTTTGAATTAATTGCAGCATGGGTGAAAGAAAAATAGAAAAAGATACAGATAAAAACGTGTGGGGGAACGAGAGAGAAAAAAAGATAAAAAGTAAAAAAATAAAGGTATACAGAAAAGATACACCTTTGGTATGAAGAATTTCAATCTTATGCTTCTTTGGATACCTATCCTATAAACATACAATGGACAATGCCGAAAGTAATGAGGAACTTCACTTAGAAAACTCAGTCACGACGGACGTACAAATGCCGCATAGGAATCGATTTCAATTATAATTCGCATGCTAATACCATCATCGCTCAAGCTCTCCGATCTGGCTGCAATAACAAATGAAATATATCCCGCCACCGAGACGCTGATCGAATATAGGAAACTTTCCAAGACAAAAAACTATGATTCTCTAAAGAAAAAGTGACCTGTGTTTCATCTTTTATGAATATCGGTCCAGTTTTATGAGTACAATTAGATATTTAATGTGTCCACACTTTAAATACTGTTTACTGATGTAATATACTTATGAGAACTATATTTTATGTATAAAACATGATTTGTAGTAAAATAAATATCATTCGATGGATCCATCCAGTCGAATGCCAGCTTGGGGATGAAAAAGTTTTTGCATAGCTATTTTTATAGATTTGATTATAATTTATGATGAATACTCCTAAGTATAATTGCAAAAACATTGATAAAAGTAGAATTCTTTATTTTTTATTTTTATTGTATTTTTAAGAAAACGCAAAGATTTCTTTGTAAAAAGTGTTTTTTTATATACCAGTAATATAAGCGATTTTCAATTTTCATTTTTCAATTGATTCTTTACAAAAATATGCATGGATAAAATTCGAGAAAATGAGTTTGAAAAATGTAATTTTTAATATTTCTATTTATTTAACTAGGTTAAAGAATATTTTCCAAAAATTACAATCATATAATTAAGAAATGTTATGCACTTAAAGTGCGGATCTCAAATGAATTAATTCATCGTATGACTGAAAATAAATTATTCTTATTCTAAGTGATATTATCTTCGCTTGTGTGTTACTTCTTAACGCGAGAAGAGCTTAACATAATTATTAAAGAATTTAACATCAAGAACATTTTCGTTTTGACACAGATTTGAGAATTGTTTCGATTAAAGTAAAAAAAAAATCCTTTTTTACAGCGCGTTTATTTAATTGGAAGAAACTTGTTGTGACTGTAGATATACATTAAATAGCTACTTACGTGCAAAAATAGAATTTAAAAAATAAATAATAATTAGCAAAAAGTTTATCAAAAAACTATCAATGAAAAAAATTGTCACAGAGAAACAAATAAATAAATTTTTAATAAATAATAGATTTTAGTTGTTAAAAAGTTATATTCTTAAAGATTATAGTTATAAAATTTAATAGATAAATAGTTAAGAGATAAATAGTTTACGATTTAAAGAAATGTTTCAAAGATTTTGATACACGTTGATATTTTATAAAATGTTGCTTGAGCCACCTTAAAGAAAGCTTTAGGACTTTTCGAAGATTTAGCAGCTGATCCACTTCGTTCATATGCTACTACAGCCTTTGCGTATCGATTTCTTGAATAATCCCTTCGTTTTTAACTTTCGTTAGTCTACAAACTATACTTTGAATTAACTTTGTTGAATGTTTTTTTGTAATCAAACTTTATTTTTATTGAACAAATTGTGTTACAAAAGATTTCAAACGTTATTGCAAAAGTGTCATTAATTTAATTGTAACGATCATCTTCAATTGTATCATCTGCATTTCAATAATCATCATTATTATTATTATAATGTTCTGAGGATATTTTTATCTTTACGAATTTTAATATTCCATACTGTACATAAAAAATTCTAGATACAATTTATTTTCTTTAAAATCTAATTATCAACTAAAATAGTATATGTAAAAGTTGTTTATTGTTTCCCGAATGGATAATAATGGAAGGTAAAGCAATGAAGCCATTTTTATTGATACGAGTCTTTGAAACTCTATAAATTAGTATTTAATCAACTCTAAATTTAGCAAATCAATTAACATATCGTATTAAAGTCTAAGCACGCATTAAACGCGTCTCTTCACAGTTGGAAAGCTCCCAACAGTTCTCGATCAGTGGCACTCGTTGATGTTTATAGTTGTCATGCTACGGCAATACCTTATAGTATAATTGGTTACGTTTGCTTCGTGTTATATTACTTTTAATCGTTCATCGTACACACGTGTCTTGCGGTTTGTACATTGCGGTTTTTTTCCAATCGCCCCTAGAGCGCGTTTACTTTGCTGCGTGCTACCGTTGGGTACAAAACTCGATTATCATAGGAATTGCCAAATTTTTCGACGCGATCCTGACATTTTTATGCACGGAAGCTAACTAATACGTGAAATTCAAATATTATACGAGTAATTTGTATCACATTTTTTCTATGTTTTTCGGTAAGGCACGTGTATTATTAGAAGAGTTTACATTTTTTAAATTTATGATTATTATTTTTTTTTATTCTAAACTATTATTAATTACACTATTGCTGCAAAGTTTTCTTTTCCGTTTTATTCTAATTTACAATCTTATTGTAGAGTTAATTACAATACTTAATGTCTCTTTACCTACCTTTATTAAACGTACATTCTTTTATAGATCAAAATCTATTTTTTAAAACTTTCTTGTCATCTAAAAGACGTCCTGTGACGTCGTAACATTCTTGCGGTACTACCTTAAGTATCATAGTCCTGCGGCACGCAAAGATCTGTTTATTCAATAGATTTCATAAGTATGGCAAAATTTATTCTAGAATTTATTTTATTACATTTAGAACGATTTAAAAAGATTCGCAAAGCTATTAAAGGATAAAATCGTTTTCTTTTTTTCCTTAGCAAATTAAATCTATACGAAGCAAAGTTTATTTGTTATTTTATTATTAAATTTTTTATACTTTTAATAAGAATTTCATTCAAAATAATATCAAATATTAATTATATTTATTTATAAATTTTAAGTGAAAACCAGTATCGAACGTTATGAAAAATTAGTTTTACATTATGTTATAAAAGTTAATAATGTCGAATATGTAATATTACAATAAAATGTATTTTGTAATATTTTTTTATTTAATATTTACAACTGTGATGCTTTTCAATGTGTACAAAATTCTTTCCAAATGCGTTAAACCAGTTATTATGATTTCTTCATTCAAATACTTTGAAAAATATATTAGAACTATTCGTTATACGAAATTGTAGTGAAACTCAATTTTAATTGCCACTCTTTTATATTAAATATTAATTTTTTTCACAAATGCAATTGTCATATCATTTTTATCTACGTTATGAACTATATATTCGCAATGTTCCATATGATGAAATTTTCAGCACCGGAAATTTCACCTATTTGCGTGATGAAAATAATAAATGAAAACATTGTATGTAATTTAACAATTAAATTATTTTTATGAACAAGAATCTGATGTATTATGTTAGCGCTTAAATGAATTATTTATTATTATGCTTTATGATACTTATTCTTTCATTATAATATTTTATATATTATTTATTTAAGTATATATAATATTATCTAGACAAAACAAACCTTAAAAAAATTTAAAACAAATGAGCAATCGTAAATTAATTGAAGCAAAAAATATATTTCTTCTATATTAATATTTATTGAAATTTAATAACGAATAGATACACGAATTTTTTACAAACTTAATTGAAATTAAAAAATTATTGTCCTTTGCAAACTGAACTTACAAGGATAGGACTTGGTCTTTCGTAGACCAATTTATTTGTAACTGGAAGTATGATTCTTTGACCCAAATAAGAAGACCAATATCTCAGGGTTTCGTCCCATGGGCCCTAGGGATAAAGATATTTGACTTTTTTTTAAATGTAGGAGAGAAAGGACTTTGTGCCATTTAAAATAACTCAAATTCTTTTGTATCTACAACTACTTTCTAAAAACGAGAGGAAAGCTGACATAAATAGCTATTATTTGAACTTTTTTTTGTTTAAATAGCTCAAATTATTCAAAAGTTATGTTTAATTGAAATATATTAAATTTAATTGAAACAGTTACAATTATACGTTACTTTTTGTAGAAACAATTAAGTTGATTTTTTATCTTATTTTTCTGATGATTCTTTGATCAAACGTATTTTCTGAACAGTTTAACCTATTTAAACAAGTCAAATTTCAAATAATAGTTATTAATACCAGCTTTCTTTCCGTTTTTGGGTAATAACTATAGATTTAATAGAACTTGAGTTATTTCAAGTGGCACATAGTTCTTTCTTCCCTAGATTTAAAAAAAAATTTCGATTATCTTTATCCCAAGGGCTCATTGGACAAAACCCAGAGATACGGGTCTTCTTATTTGGACTAAATAATCACAATTTCACAGTTTCAAGTAAATTTGTTTTGCAAAGGTCATGTTGTCTCCTTGTTAGATTGGAGTTTAACGAGCTTTCTGTTATAAATTTATTAGTACTGAAAGCACTGCGTTCTCAACTAGTGCCATCTGTTACGTAGATCATCAAGATTCTTTTCGTAAGATCATCAGATTCCTACTTTTTCTACAGCAAATAATTTTAATTTAATTAATTTTTTTCTTATTGAATTAAACGTTATACGTATTCACTTTATATCACAATTGCATATGACACTTACATAATAAAGAGTCAAAAATAATGCAAGAATTTACGAATTTATTATGCAACTAAATGCATTATTACTAATAACAGATACTTGACTTATAATAGAATAGTCGACATTGTCGCAACAACTTTTTGCTTCTGCTTCAATTTTTGCTGGTACAAGACATGACTCGATTCTTGAACGGTGCGACCAAATTAATGGATTAATTTGAGCGTTGGCTGTATTGACGCAGGACCATGCACCCGGTGTGTTACGAATTTGAGCGTTTGCCTATACAATAAATAAGATACATTTTTTATAAGTTTATGTAAGTTTTTGCGATTTAGTATAGCAAACATTTTTTTAAAGGACACGTACACTGAGAAAAAGTTTAGATTAAAAATTACTATATAGTTTCCAGTAAAAATGACTATAGAATATAATAAAATTCTATAATTCTTGTAATATTCACTATAATTTTTGTAAAAATATTAACTATAGTAATTTTCCGTAGTTTGTCAGTCTGTGATTTATTTACTAGAACTTATTGTAATTTTTACAACACATTTTGTAATTTTTAATACAAAATTTCTCTTCCGTGTAGTTCTACATTTATCGGAATCTGATCGAGACAATTGAATTCACATATACTTAAACGTATCTAATTTGTATATTGAAATTAGTTTTGCAAAAAAGAAAATAAGTAATGTAGATAAATAAAAATAACAAGTATACGTACGATAATAATTTGTTGTTGTTTGGTTATGAAAGACACCATTTTACTCAATCGTTCTTTTTTAATATCCTCTTTCCAATCTGCTGAAGCAAACTAAACAAAAATATTCAAATTCAGTAACTTAATAACTAGAAACAAAATCTACTATTCAAGAATGTTATAATTTTCCTAGTTATTCAATATACAATATATTTTTTAATTAAAAATATGCTAGAATTAAACGAAATGTTATATAAAAGTTTAAATTGCAGCAATTATTTATGAGAAAATAACAGACTTTGAAATTAATGTTTCACATTTAAAAAATTACGTTTTAGTAAGCGTCTATTCAACCATCGATGTATGATGAACGGATGAAGTTATTGAATATAAAAAATCTCTTTAGCGTAAAACAAATAAATAATCAAATTTAAAGTTCAAAAATTAGAATATATACGTAATAAGAATTTGCAATTTTAAACGTTTAAACGAATCATAATTTATGGAATCTTTGGAAATTTATATATAGGATGCGGTATACTTACTTGAAATATCGTAATTGCAACTAAAAAGAAAAACACTAAAAATTTCATTGTTATAATTTATAAATTCAGTTGTCAATTTAATATGCTTAACAAAATTAGATGAGTACATTCATTTATATATATGTGCAGTAACTCTAAAATGTTCATTGTATATATGTGTAAGATTATAATACGGATTATCAGATAATAAGGCTTTACAACTGATAAGCAGGGGAATCCCGAGCAAAGCAACATTTATAAGCAATGAAGAATTTCAAATTTTGTCAATTTCATAGATGGTGTGGTATATGGAATAAAATAATAGATATTAATTATTATGACTATAATTAATTAGAAAATATTTCAAGGTTTCTAATATAAAAGACTCGGTTTTTAAATACGGATGTTGTACATTTTTTAAATATATATCTGCAAATTATACGATGGTCAAGGTATTACAACTGTGATATAGCGACAATGATTTGGTTTAACTAAAAATCGAATTACATTATATTAGAAAATTTTGGCCATAAATTTTCTTATAAGCAAATATTTATAAAGTAATTAAATTCCTATGCACTAAATTGCAGAAAAAAGTTCATGGAATTAATTAATAAAGGTTGCTACTCAATCGTAGCAAGGGCAGTAATTCTTTCAAGGAAAGAACCGTTTATTACTCTTGATGTAAATATAAAACTTTTCACCTTGATCATTTATTCCATTAAATTATAAGTTTTTTCTTTACTTTTGGATTTGACTTCTGTTTGTAAAATGTGGTCTTGTTCTTTTTGTAAAGGTCAATAAACATTGCATTAATTAAATAATACAGAATGAAGTATATATTTTATTTGAAAAAGCGTCTGGTATAGAGATAATTTCATCTCAGTTTTTTCGTAAATCCAAAGTTTGTAACAATATTAAATACAAAATTTAATAAAAATATAACATAGATAATGTATTTAATATAGAATAAAACTTCATCAATAAAATGTAACAATTATTAGAATCATATCAATTGAAACATTTTTTTTAATTCAAAGCCAACAAGTTTTAAGATTTGTTAATGCAAGCGAGTGCATTGTTATTAATAGACGTAGATTCCAAAACTGCTTTCTTTCTAACAATATCGCAACATGCCGTAGCTTCTGGTAATTCAGCCGGAGGTGCTACACACTGTCCAATTTCTACGGAATGTTTTTTCATTGAATCCGTGAATTTTTCAGTTGCTGTGTCGAAACAATCCCATGCAGCAGGGGTATTTTTAATTGTTGCAGTGGTCTGTACAATAAAAAAGTAAGCATAAAATAGTTTATTTTGATTCAAATAATCATACAAAGTATGTTTAAGATGTCAAAGATCAATTGCGATATAAGTAAACGATAATTAGAATATGACATTTGCTGTGTAATGTGTAAAAATTAAACATCTCATTAATCAAAATCAATTGACCATATCTATATTTTCTGTCTAGGTAGCATATGGCATTTTATAGTTTGGGTAAAACTCTAGGTGAAATAGTATTACTATAAAATAAATAATTGCTCTCACCTGAAGTAGATTTTTCAAGCCTCTTACAAAATTAGAAAATCGAATACTATACTTTTCTGTTAAATCATCTCTCCAGTCCGCAGAAATGCACTGTATAAAAGTAAATATTAATGAGTGCAGCGTATTAAACATCATTTGTATAGATATGTTTTACTACGAACGTAAAAATTATATTACCTGAATGGTACAAATCACAAATAAAAATGTAACCACGTAAAACTTCATTTTCAAATATAAATACGTATGATTAACGCTCTTTTCTTTATAAAGAAGATATGCACAATAATTTTAACAACAACGCTAGTCTGATTTACACAAGGAGATTTGTCGATTTCCATGCACTTTATCACAATCGTTTTAGGTTGATGCTGAAGCTATTTTTATTCATTATCGATATTAAATACTTGTGTTTGATAATGATTATATAAGATTAAAATTTTCATAATTTAAAGTTATATATATATCTGATTTGGAAGATAGTATACTAAAATTAATTATATAGTCTCGTAGTTGATATATTTTTTTTATAATTTTTTGAATGTACATAGATAAATTATAATTATTTTGATAATTAATTCCTAAGAACATAATATAATTTATTTATAATATTATGTATGTCGCTGTTATATAAAACAGATATATAAACTTTAAATTCCTATATTTTCTTTTAAATATTTGCTTTTGGTTTTTGTATGATTGCATTTTTATAATAAATATCGTGATGACAATAGAAATATATTATTAATTTGTTGAACAAATTCTTAAAAAATAAATAGAGTTGGGTAAGATTTTCTAAATATTTATTTGTAAAATACTTGAATGAATCGGTACTAAGATAACATTCAGAAACATATTTAGTTGAAAATTCATTAAAATTGAAGATCTTTCCGTGACTTTTTAGAATCTTGCTATCCTAATTCCCTCTGCGTCTATTAAATCTACCGAAATAAAATTGACTTTTTGATGCTTGCCCTATTAATGTTATGTTACTTTAATGTTAAAATAATCAAGCGACTAATATAGGTATATATTTTATTTCTAAAAAGTGTATTAAAAAGATCTCAAAAAAATTTTTTAAATTTTATTTAGTAATCATCTACAAAAATATATTTCGAATTAAAATATGTTAATACAATTTTTTAAATAATTCTTTAAAAAGGTTATAATCTCATAAATTATGTATAGTCTTACAAAAATCCGACTTGAATGTTCTTTTTATGAATTTTTTAAAAAGAACTTATATAAAATTTAGTATTACTTTTCGCGGTTTCCTAATTTTTATATTTATATAGTAATTTTTAACAGATAAAGTCGTAGCAGTTGTCTTATACTCGAGAGGATCACTGAATTGTAACAACTCATATTGGGTAAGTGCATCTTATTGGGTAAAATTGAAAGTGCGTATATAACAACCATTTATATTAAAATTATAAATTCTTATGCTTTTAATAAAATAATGCTAAATATTGCCTAATGTAATAATTTTAAGGTTTGTGACATTATACTATTGTTAACACATTGTTAGTAAAATATTACTTTGTCAAACTTCTTTTGAATACATATATTACTTTATTTCTTTTATTTACGACTAAATAATACATTTTTTTAAATTTTCGCGGGAACCTCGGATTTGGATTGTTTGCATGCGTGCATGCACATATGAAAATGTAGAATACGAGAGGATGATCATCACATCCAAGATCAACCGCCACCGCATCGCGATTTCGAGTAATGCTTGTCGCGCGTCTTACACGTGCGCGTCGTTGCGGTCTCTCTAACTTTAGATCCCGATCCCGAAATAACGCGTGTGCGCGGCGAGGAGCCTGCTCACTCATCTCGTCACCAATGCTCGTCAGTACTTAGTTACCGTACGCGCAAACTCATCGACGAGATATTTTTTCTTAATTTTCCATCTCTTATCGTTTTGGCCCTCTCACCACCTCTTTGCGGTATCTTCGTTTGCTGGTACTGTTAATCGAATCGCTTAACTGCCGATCCCACTCAACACTTAACAACCTGGAGAACTCTGGTAATCATTAATATTCATTCATTCCGATCACATCTAACGATCAATATATTTTTTTTATCCGTTTTCACCGAATAAACTTTGATCGCATTACGAAATTTACAATCGTTTTATATAAATAAACTTTGCAATTGAGGGCAACGTTTGTCTTATTGATTTTTCTTTACGGTAATCAGAGGTTTTAGTTGTTCAATTAGAGGTTATATGGTAACAGGTACTTTCACAAAACTTTGGTATTTCTATAAATAAAGTAGACGAATAAGATGTTAAAATAAATTACTTGTATTTGGATACTTTTTCGGTAAATACGCAACAAGTATTCTCATTGTTCAATTAGCAAATTCAAGTTGAATGTAATAACAACTCAAATATATTTATATTTTTATAATAATCACAAATTAAATATTTTTCAAGTTACTTGAAAGTTTACATAATACACGAAAATAGGTGAATATATAATTTTTGTGACGCGCAAGTATATTAGAATAAAATTTCATTAAAAAAATTTTTTTTTTTAAACCAAAATATGCTTGTACCTATGTTTTATATATACACGTAAAAGTATTTTCAGCCATGGTAAGTTCAACGCATAAGATTTAAGATTACATACTGTTCCTCTAAGTTTACGTTTGAAACGTAATTGTAGTTTTGAGCATGTAATACAAGATTTCTTTACATCAACTTGTTTTTATATCATTTTTAAATATTGGTTCATTTACTTTGTCTTTAAATTTTGAAAATTATATTATTATTTTAAATGTGGATCATTAGGTCTGAGCACACGTACGTTATTGTATATTATTTAAACAGCTTTTAAATATAAGATTGCGGGCAGTTTAAAATATTGCGTTAAGTATATTTGGCATTTTTTAAAGAAATTAGTTTTTTCACTTATATATATTTTGCAATAAGAAATTTAAACTGCGATATACGAATTGTATTATTTCATATAGAAATACAAATATACAATTTTATAATTTTATTTTTGTCTTCATCTATATAAACATATACATCAGTATGAAAATTTTAAAATTATAATTTTTGATACGATTCATTGTTCGAAAAAATGTAAATTATAATAATCAAAATTCAGGGTTTATTCTTCCGTATTTCCTTATGCATGCGAGTGTAATAAGTTTTGAGTTTGGCATTCGATTCCGGACACGATCGTTAAAGATGCTTGACGATATGCACGCCACGGATCACCAAGAGGACGACTAGCGTTTAACAAAGCACTTAGCGGAAGTGGTGCTCAACGGATGGTCGATCCTATGTAAAAACATGTATAGAATATCATTTATATAATTCAACAACTTATAATATAATTTTACGCAGCTAAAATATATTATTCTGATTTATTTTTTAATAATTTTGGTATTTATATTTAATGATATAGCAAACATTTTTGGTTATGCAAATGTGTTTCTCTTATCTTTCTATCCGAAAGTTCAAAAAACTACTGTCAGTTAATAATTAATTATTAATAATCTTTTTCATCGAAAATTACAAGGCCATTACATTCTTTAGTAAATTTACTTTGTTTATAAAATAAGTAAACAATTAATTATCTTGAATTTGATTTAGCGTATCAAACTTGACATACTGAATTTATTATAGTACATATAGCTAAAAGATTTATTTATTGATGAATTGAAAACTTATATTCTTATTATCGAATAATTTTAAACTATTTGAGAGTCTACTACACATTAAGATATCTATAATGATTCGTGTAATAATTTACAAGCTTTAAGTTATAATTAAATTTAAATTGATTTATATTAGCAAGAAGCATTAATTAAAATTGAAATATAACAATATTTTTTCAAATTTTTACTGCTGCATTAGTATCTGTAATCAGCCTCTCTAAAGATATTAAATAGAGCTACCTGCAAATGATATAAACATTTGTTATGAAGTACTGAAATTCATATTAAAACTATATAATGTAAAGAATATCAGAGTAATAATATTAATTCAAAATAAATTTTTACTTGAATCTGGGAAAATTCGAAAGTGAATTTTACTTAATAACATCTAATACAAAATTTAATTGTTAATTTATTAATAACTTTAAATTATTTTAAATATTTCCAAATTAATACATGATAGCAACTAATAAACTGTATTCAATATTTTAAAAACTTTATATCGGACTCAAAAAATGAGTATTTTTTATATTTCTTTATAAATAAAAAAATTAATTTTTTGAAAAATCCTTTACTTCGAGCCCCCATGCATGCGTTAAATAATATACTCAAATTTTTTCAGATTTTTAATCGCCAATTAGCGTATAATAGTATGTATATAGTTGATAAATTGCTTCTGATGACAGAGTAGTAATTATAAATAAATGACACTATTAGTGTATCCGTCTAATACATTTTTTATTTTTTTTTGTTTTTTTTTTTATTTTCTTTTATGTTTATAAAATTTAGTAAATTTTTTTTAATCAAAATTACCGACCAAAAATTGTTTATTCATTTAATATTAGTATATGATTTTTCTCAAAAAAGTCAATATAGCACACTCTCGCTTATATTTTAAACTATCTGTTTTTCAGGATTTTTCCAGATTTTTAATTCAATAATTTAAATATAATTTATAAGTTGAAAGGTGTAGATCCCTATATAATTTGAGTCCGACATCTGGTTAAAGAAAAAACTTTAACTTCAGTAGAGGAAATATAAAAGTGTTTGTATGATCATTATTTTAAACAAATAATTTATAATAAAAAATTAAACAACCAAGTGTAAAAAATCGTACGTTTCATCTACCAGGGTTTGCAGACCTCCTCAGGTACGATATTTATTAAAAAACAATATACAGATAAATAAATAAATTTATTCCACTACAATAAAAACACTATATAACAAAAACAGTATGTATCCAATGCATGTCAAAATTTTATTTATATTTATTTATCTATACGTTGTTTTTTTAAAAAATATTGTACCTGAAGAGGTCTTTAAAACCTGGATTTAAAATATGTATTCTATTTCAAATTTTACCGCGCTCAAAATTTCTCTAACTATTGGCTGGAGTCAATTGGTCAATTGATTGTAACTGCGGTTTCTGATTGGTTCAAATTGCACAAATACTTATTCTGCTATTCTTTCGGATCATTTCGCTCTATTGTTGATGTTGATATCTATCGTTACGACTTGGGATATGTTGATTTATAGTGTGTATGTTCAAGTGTTTGATCGTTAATTCAAGCGCCGATCTAAGTAAGAACTTTTTATTTTTTATATAAACGATAGATTTTTACTTCAGATGCACGGAACATGGAGAACAATGCATCAGAATGCCTAAATAACGAGTCGGTTGCTGAGCCGAAAAAGGAGATCGATGTAAGTATACTTCATGCCTTGACCCAAATGTTTAAGCTTTTAACATAACCTGACAGGTATACTTACTGCATTTTGGACCATGTTTTGGAAAATAATACAATCAATTTTCTCAACGATTTTTTATTTTTCTGATATTATAAATATTTACAATTTGTCTTCTATTTTGGTATCACAGTGACATTAATTTTCTTAATTTTTATTTATATAAACAGGATGTTTGGTAACGAATAACTGTTTATATTTCTAATTATATTTTTAAATCTTCTATCGATTAGGTAAAGTAATTTATGGTTGATGTATTTTAAATATTATTTGCAATTGCATAACTAATCGAGCAATATATATTTTAATTATTTTCTTACCATGTTTATACATACTATTTGTAAATTATATATGGTATTCCAATTAAAGGTAAAATCAACTCCAACTACAATAAAAGATAAACGAAATGGCAAAGATGAAAAATCTAGAAAAAAGGATGATAAGAGCATAGAACAAGTTTTAAAAAGTCTTATTGCTTGTAAAACATCAGAGGAAAAACTATCAGTTATGTGTAAAAAGTATGTTGAAATTCTGGATGAAAATCGAAAATTGCATGCAACTTTAAAACAAACTGAAAAAAAAGTGTCAATGATTCAACGAGAGAAAGAACAATGTCAATCGGAAAAAAGTAAAGCTGTCTTGACAAGGAGTCGACTTGAAAGTTTATGTCGTGAGCTCCAACGTCAAAATAAAGCTGTTAAGGAGGAGAGTTTGTTAAAGATAAGGGAAGAAGAAGAAAAAAGGAAAGAGGTTTCTGCTAAGTTTCAAAGTACATTGGCAGAGATCACAGCATTAATGACAGAAACCAATGAAAAAAATATCAAGTTACACGATGATAATGTAGAAATACATAAAAAATTTAAAACAGTATTTGATGAAATGGATATAAGAGAGCAACATTTTGAAGGAATTCATCAATTAATGAAACGGGAACTTCAAGCTGTGGAAGCAAAACTTATTAAAGTCACCTTAGAATCAAATGAGGAAAAGGAGGCATTCTTAAAAGAAAAAAATCAACTCCTACTTGTAAGTTTATGACTCATATTATTGTGAGCTTCTAAGCTTAATAGTACTTAATAGTTTATTAATATTATAATTTTTATTGTTTGTAGAAATTAACAGAATATCAAACACGGATAAAAGAACTTCAAACGGTTGAAGCAGGTCTTCGAGGTCAAATAGCCATATATACAGACAAATACGAAGAATTTCAAAATGCCTTGTCAAAAAGTAATGCAGTTTTTGGTGAATTTAACAAAGAAATGGAAAAGGTATTTATTAAAAAACTTTTTTTAAATTATAAAAACGCTATTGTTTTATTTACATAAATGGTAAACTGATTTTATTTTTATTAATTAATATATTTAAAATTCATAATTTAGTATATTTAATAAGTATAATTTTTACAGATGTCGAAAAAATATTTAAAGGAAACAAATGTATGGAAATCACGATGGGAAAAGAATCATGCAGCATTGTTAGAAATGGCAGCTGATAAGCAAACTAGGGATAATGAAATTATTACATTAAATAGAAAATGTTCACTACTTCAAGAATTATGTAAAGCTTTTCAGCAGGAAAGATCAACTCTTTTAGCTCAATTGAAAGAAAAATCTGTTCCTGGAAGTAATGAACAAATATCTGAAGACAATCAAAAACTTATTGAAGGCGTTAAAGATATTACTGATAATCCACTACTAAATGGATCAATAATTTTAAGTAATACAAATGCCAACATTAAAGAGCAAACCAAAGAACAAAAGACTGAAAGTACTTGTACGATGAGTGCATCTGAAGTTAATGTAAGCGATTCAACTAAGCAAATTGAAGATTTAGATTTAAATTTAAAACTAGACATTAACACAAGTGACCAGTCTATCAAAAATGTGAACTTGGAAATTGTAAATAAAGAAGATAACGAAAGACTTATGGAAACTGTATCTAAAATTGAAGAAAAAATCCAAATCATTGATAACATCAATAAAGACACTGTGCAAGAAAATTTGTTAAACAATAGCACAGAGCAAATTTTACAAGTACCTGTTGAATTAGATAGTTCAGTTGCAACGAATAATTCAACGATGAATCCCGAAAAGTTAATAGAACATTGTGACATAAATAAAGAAAGTGAAGATAATGACGAGACGACAAACCCCTCTACCGCTACAGAGTGCATAAATCAACTGGAAGATTGTGGTAAAATAGAGGATCGTTTGCAGGAAACAATAATTACTGAAACCGAAAATGTACCAAAAATAAAAAACCACGTTGAGGATCCAAACGTAGTAATAGAAACTGAAAATACCCATCCAAATACAGCAATAACTAAGAAACATAAGGTAGACAATGTAAATGTTGTTCGTACTTTTTTAAGTATTAGAACTGTAGTACAATTTTTTAGCTACCTTAAATATGTAACTAAATTATTAGGTGTTTAATCAATGTTTGGTATTATTAACTAAAATAATTGTACACATTTATATAATTACAACTCAATTTTACATTTTAGGATGGACGAAAGAAGAAAAATAAAAATTAATACTTGTCAACAGAATGCATTCTTAAGAGATGTAAATAAGATAACTCCAGAACCGAAAGTCTATCCAGCAGTTCCCACTGAAATTAAGTGTGAATTTTTTAACTATGGAACTTTTGATGAGTGAGAAATTTGTATACATAATGTGAGTCTTCTTTTACAAACAAGTTTACTCATTGATCTCAATCAATGTGTTTTTTTGTAAGTCTTGGAATAAATCCTATCAAGAACTACATCCATCAATACTAGTTCCTGTATTTATAATTGGTTAAATGTAATTATTAATTATTGACAATGTGTTTTATTTAAATGATTTATGTATACTACGTAACCAAACTCAAAAGGAGGCATGAAATCTAAAAGAGATAGGACTAACCTGGGCAAAATAGGGCAATTAAGTAAATCAAAAAATAAATCTTATAATTATTAGTCATTCACTTAATAAAGTATATTATATTCTGTCTAAAACTGTCTAAAATTTTGTATTTTATAGACAAAAAAAAGAGCTGAAACATTTTTTTAATAAAAAAATCATTTTATTTGTATTATTTTTTATTTTATTTTTTATTCAGTTATTAATTTATGATTTGTTTAGCACATTAAATCATAAATTAAAATTAATAAATCTAAAGCTGAAGATTACTTTTACACAAACTTTGTAAATGTGTAGAGCTGTAAATGTTGCATAAAAAACATTTTATGTTTACATAATGAATATTGACTAATCGTTCAAAAGTAAAAAGTGGAGACTAATCTATTTTTATGAAAAATATCACTTGCATGTTCACCCTTTGTAGATGAAGATGGCATTTTTAATTTTTTATCCTATACTGAATATTTGTTTACGACGAATAATGCTTTCTTATATGCATACTTTGTAAATGTATACTCATGATTATATTTCTAAAAAGTAGAACATTTTCATTTTATAATACAAAATTAAATCGTTTTTTACGCTCAACATTCATCGAATGAAAACTGAAAATTGGATTCTCTTTAAAATTAAACCTGATTATTTTAGAAGCGTGGTATTATGCAAACAGTTTTATTAACAAATAGTAATTATTTACCTTTTTGATAACATTTATCAAATTACACTATTAAATATTTAGAGAAAATATTTGAATACGTCACTAAACATTGTTAACAACAGGATTAGTTGCAGCTTATTATTAACTATTGAACACGAAATTATTAAATACAATATTAAATAATTAAGTTTAATCGTCTTATCCAGGCTATACAAGAATCTGAGTTTTAATTATGCTGTTGAACTTTAGTAAAGTCTAAATAAAAAATTCATTTATAATCAATCAAATTTTTTTGACAATAAGTATACATAATGAGTTTCTTTAATAAAATCGTAAGACACTTACAATTCAATTTTTTTATCAACCAAAGAATGAGAGTGTAAATTTTTTATTTTAAATACAGCATAATTTAATTACATGTTTCTATTGTTGCTTGGGCGTTTCCTCAAAATATAAAATAATTTTGTTTTACATCGACATAGTTCCCAAAACATTTATATTTTATTTCACGCATAAAATTTAAAATAACCTCCTCTTCGTGTTTTATACTTAACTTCTACTGATCTTCGACTGATCGTTATATAAGGATACAAACACTATTTATTTTTTACTTTCATGTACAATCTTAGAATACATATTATTTTAAAGCGATAGATTTTTTACACTTTCATTAGGAAGCAAATTCACATTATAACTAATGCCATTTTAACGCAGTACTTAATACAAAACAGTTGTCATACTAAGAAGAAATGTAGTAAAAATTAAAAATGTATTTGTACATACTTCAAAGTAATAAATTTAAAATTATACATTTGATTGTTTTATTTAATTACATTCCTAATGTAATTCAATTAAAAAACTTAATGCTATTTAATTGTATGCATAATTTTTAAATATCTATAACTTTTTTTATTAAACTCTGTTAAATTTTTTTATTTTTTTCTTATATTTAAAATTACAGTATTTATTTATGAATGTCTATTGAAAAAAAATAACAAAAAAGTTTTAGTATGTAAGAACTAAGTACTAATTGTCTCAAGTACAATACTTTTAGGACAGCCTGTAGAATATATAAAAAACAATTGGTTTTAGAAAGCAGTCAATTTGAAGTCATTATCGTAATTATTTTTTAATCGATTAATAATGGATTAAATATAATAAAAATCATTATAGTAGGGAATATTCAATTATTATTAATTAAAAATCTTTCATTCAAATTTTATGATGAAATACTCGGATGGTTTTTTTTTCTTGAATACTTTCTAGTCACATTTTTGAAGGTCTAAAGGATATTTTGAAAAAAAACAAAGTTGTTCTTATAAAAATATAGAAATATATACAGTATACCATTATAAAGTTCAAAAATACATCGAAATTTTACATTTAAGTGCGTGTGTTTTACTTAAAGTTTGACAGTTCATAACTTTTGAATAATCTTGTGCCTTACAGTTTTTAGTTTATTGCATGCCTGCAAAAGTGAACTCGATTGATGAAAATTTTCAAATTATCAAACTTCAAGTAAAATACACGTACTTTAAATAAAAATTCAATGAGTATTCGAATATTGGTAAATATTTTTGAAAAATCATTAAAAAGTTTGTGGAAATTCAGGTTGATCTAATTTTTATAAATTTTTTGTTTGTTCCTTTATACCCTTAATAATCTTCATTTAAAAGTAAAAAAAACTTTTATGTTAAATTAGGACAGTTGAGAAAAGAATAATGACTTCCGCAATACTTAATGGTGATCGTTAACAGTGTAATTTTCATTTTTCGGTCAATAGAAACAAATAAGAGGTATATATTTGCAAAACTGCAAAATAAAATAAAATTGCCCAAATCATCCAAGGTTACGTAAGCAACATCATTTATTAAAATTTCAGATATATTTATTTACGGTTTAAATGATGTACATTCTCAAATTCAAATTATTTATTTGATTTTCTATAACAAATAATAACAAATCTTTTTAACAAATTAATTACAATTTTTTATTAGCACTTCCTTACGTAATCGGATTTAATATGCAAATTGCGTGTAAATTAATAAAATTATAAATATTAATTTTAAATTCTAATTTAGCAGGTATAATGAATTAAATGCTAAATATTTTGGACATGTTAATTACCGATAATAAATAATATGCACGTAACTTAATTGCAGATATTATTCAATACAAGAAATCGGTTAACTCTTGCTTCATATATATTGTGTTACAATCTAAGTTCAGTTGATTTCGAAATGTTAATATTAGCAAAATGACCTATACGCATGATTACACACACAAAATCTATTTCGAATAAGTCTCTATTTTTTTTTAAATAAAATCAATCCGTTTCTTCGTACGTGTCCATGAGTTTTATCAATCCCGATAGAAGTTAATGCAAATATGTCTATGTATACAATGATCCCGCGTTGATCCCGTTATTGGCCCGTGCCGCAACGCACGAGTGGGTCAGCCGCACTTCTCACTTCATTTGAGAATTATTCTTTCCCTTCTCATTCCTACTCGTTCTTTAAATGTGTATATACATACCTTCAATGTAGTACGTAATGATTTTTTCCTCCGATGCAACAAAGAAGACGATTCCTGGTTAAATCGTTTTTTTTAATCTATAACTGCATAGCTTTTAACCCACTTAGATCTTTTTAAGCGCTTCCACGTACCAATGGCTTTACGCGTAGGTAGACGAAAAATTCAACTATTGTACTATATTGTATAAGTAAAGAGACAGGCTAGGAGTTTTGTTTAGAAATTGTAAAACTTACCAATTCTCACTCGAATATATAGTTATTGGTACTCAGTGTTCTTTGAAAGGTACGAGTATCTTTTATTTATAAGAACAATAGAAAAATCAGAAATGGAAATTAAACAAATTAGTTTCGATTAAAAAATTAAATTAATTTAATATGTTTTAAATAAATATTGCATTGATAATTATTATTGAGTTTTTCTATAAAAGAGTTTCAAAGATTAAAGACTTCTAAAACATTTATAATGTCAGTCTTACTCAATACTATCTATTAGACACTTTTCCTGAAACCGAGTAGCCTTTTATTATGAAAATTAAGTAGGCCGTTCACTATAGGATGGTAACATCCAATTTAACTTCGATATCCCATACTTTAAAGTTAAATTGCTGAATCTTGAATGTTTCTGTCAAATTCTCTATAAGGAAAGTACATAAATTTTTGGAAACTATGATATTTTAATTATGATGGACTTCTAATCCGCGTTGATAGATTTTAATGAAGAAGACTCATTAATTACTGTAGCTAATTAATTGGCTATAGTCAATTAAATTTACGATAACTTTTTCTGAAATGTTGCTTTGTTACCGGGGATGTCAAACGGAGAGTAACGATGTCTTGGTTTATCTAATTTACTATATTTATTTGAATTCCCATTAAGAACTAGATGCGCGGATTGGTCACTTCCTATGTATAAGAAAAAGTGGAAAATTATTTTGGTTCTATAATCATTCATTTCCAATAGTATATTGGCAATCATTTTCGGGTTGTATATGTACATATATATATTTTGGACTGTTTCTATACAAACAAACAAGTCTAAACACAAATGGAATAAATTTGAATTAAATGAATAAAATCTTTTGTTGTTAATACTTGAAGATTATTGTAAATAAACAACGTCACAAAATTTAGTAGACGTTAAGAAATTGTACTTGCTGACCTTTATTGATAGTTCCTAAAATAGGATCTATTTAGACTTGATCTGGTACAAAACAGGTTATAAAGTCTTACTGTAACACCGACCTTGTACATTAGTAATACTCAAGATACCCATAGCACCTGATAGTGTATAAATTAAAGTTACTACTATTACTAAATGATAACTGTTATGATTCAAAGTTTCATCGAGTAAAAAGAGAGAAAAAGTAACAAAGTTTATTGCAAGTTATAGAAGTATATCACTTGAGTTGTAATAATAAATGTATATAAAAATAAAGCGCTATCTATTGCATAAAGTTCTAAATATTTGAGCTACTATTGCAATTATTTTTCTAATTAAGATTTCGAACGTTTTATAACCTAAGCGATTATAATCGAAGGCATTATAGCAATAAACCAATTATTATTATTAAATATAGATATATATTAATGTAAAGAGTGAACCATTTTTGAAACGAGCCATAAAATCCGCTGACAGTTTGAAAAAGAGATGCGTCGATAATATTCCGTAGAATTTGATAACGCAACTAGAAATTACGCGATAGAACGAGATTTCCCATCGATATAGATACCAGTAGAACGATAGTCAATTTAGTGCTGGTTGTTGCAGGTTGATCCCCCACTGTCCATATAACATAACGTTTGCGTCTCTCACTAGACAGAGTCTATCTCTCACCTTCTCTCCTACATCCACTTTTTCTTTCTCGTGCGTGTGTGCATGTGTGTATGTACGTATGCACGCGTGTACCTGTGTGAATATATCGAGCGACCGGCTGCCCCCGCCATACCCAGTGGCCAGGTTGGGCCTTACGTCCCAACGTCCCAGTGGTGGGGAACTCGCACAGGTTTTCTCTCCTTTTCTCTCTTTCTCGAAAGCACGGCCCGCGAACGGGCATCATACGGTATCAGTGCCTGTTATGTCCGAGTCGCGTGAACACCTGCTGCACACCGCAACTTCGCTCACTTGATTTATTTATTTACTTTTTTTTTCGTTCCTATCGAGTGTCCTTCGATCGTTTCGACATTTCGCGTAGCCAAGTAAACTACCCAACCCTGGACCGGCGAACATGAAGATCGCCACGACGCTCTTTCTCTTCGTAGTCGTCGGTATGTACTGCTAATCCGACATTTACGCAAATATTTTTTTTGCTGTATATATTCAAATAGAGAAGTGACGAGAAAAGCAAACTCGCTGAGACACGTGCGTACTGTTGTGTGGGATACGTCAACCTACTTTGCCCGGTGATCTGTAGGATGAGGCGACAAATTGGTAATTGGCACGAGTACCCCGTTTTATCTCCCGATCGATCCAGTTTTGTTGGTTTTCCGTTGATCGTTTTCTTCTTTTTCTTCGTTTTTTCCTAGTTGTAACAGTAAATTAGTTTCTTGTTGTATCTTCCGGTCAACTATACAACGGGCACGTACTTACTTGCTGCATCGCGGTGTACGACCGCCGCAATTTTCCGAGTAAACGAAATGGGTTGCCTTTCTTTTGCGCGCTTTTGCACACGGTAATTGAAATTTTATCAATTCAAATCTTAAATTTGCTCGCTCGTTTTTCCTAATTCATACCTATTACTTTGGTTATATCCTTATAATTTATATCGCAGGTGCATCTTAACGTTGGTGATACATACAAATATACGTACGTGTAACTCTTTTTTTTACTCTGCACTCTTTGTAGATTTTAGTCGCTTAACATTTCTTTCGCAGTCAAGGTATTCGATGATTACTTACTTAAGTGCCAATTGCAGATTTATCGTTTATTTTTAAAAGATTATTCGAAAATAGTATTTTTCATTAATCGAAATAGTTACCCGACGTAAAAGTGTCATAAATATATATGAGTTTGTTTTTTACTCCTCCTCTAAAAGTAAACAGTGCAATTACAATTTTACCGATTCTTGAATCACCGTATTGATTGTTTACTATATTTTATTTTCTTATATCCTATTCGATACGCGAAAGAATTTTCGTCGGTGTACATATTTTGCTAAATTACAAGTGAAAGTTTAAATTTAGCGGAATCAAAAAGGAGAATGAAAGAAAGAAAAAAAAAAGCGCCGCGCTGTAAACCTTTAAAACGAGTATTCGAATATTATTTGACTCGGTTCTAGGTCAAATGCACTGGTTATGACAACTTTCGGTTTCTTTTTATTTTTAAGGAGACGACCTCCTTAGATTTTCTACATGACATATAATTTTAAATATATTTCACCGATACGCGAGTCAATTTTACCGCTCGAGTCTATAATCAATCGATGCATTTGATCTAATACTCACCGTAGCGCGATAAATGTAATTATTCGCCCAAGTTATTGGCAATTAAATATTATTTACACCGTTTACAAATTTATACGAATAGGTAAAAGAAAAAAAAATAAATAACTTATTACAATGTTTCATTTGATAGAATAAAAATTAATGTGGAAAGGATTATATTTACGTAGAAATAAAGATGATATAGTGTGAATAATAAAAGACTAATTTTCTCGTTGGTAAATGACGCGAGTAACATAATATGTAATTCACTCATCATCGTTAAATTCACTTGAGGTATATATACGTAGTCAGTCTAAACGATGATCGAGCCTCTGTGTTGCCGGCTTTTTCAATAACTTAATACTTATTCATTTACTTCAAATAGTTACGTATTAAAGTGTAAATAATGATCCTTTCTTCATAAAATTGTATGCTACTGTAACCATTAGTGCTAAGACTTGTGGGTATTATTGTAATTCGATTTCGTATTATTTTGCATATATCTATATAAACCTCGATAAAATATTCATTTATTTCTTAACACTTTTTACGATAAGTTGTGACACCTAAATTTCACTGTATTTATTACATGCTATACCGTGTAAATTTTCACTAATGTTTACAATGTATTATTTGGCATTGATGTAACAATGAAAGATTTCTTTATCATGAATACATATAAATATTTCCCATTTTATATATTTTGTGTAAAAATTATATTTAAAAATAAGTTTGATGTGTACATGGTATTGTAATATTGGTAATACGGATCTTAATAGGTCTTTGGGCATCTACTTTTTATGTAATATACATCCATATATATATATAAATACTCTGTGCTATTAATTTCTGACTTCTTGACTGACTTAATATTACTTAATATTACTTTACTGCCGGCTCTCATTAATAACATTTTCTTTTTCTTACATTTAGACTAACGAATCTATATATAGATTAATTTACACACATAAACTTTTTTGTACATATACATATATAGATAAAAATATGTACATAACACGTGCATTCTATACAGAGTACAAAGTGTGCATGGTATGTAAACAGTTACACTTTTTCAGATATAATAATTTAATTTAATGCTCGTGTTACATAATTAAATAAACGTTAAATATTGTTACAACAATATCGGTTTAAATAGTTTATAAAATTAATTTAATAAATGTTAGAAATTATAGTAGAAAAACGAAGTGAAATTGTTAAATTCGTTAAATAATTAAACCGGAACCACCTTTTCAAGTACATATACCTTACATATATTTGCACAATAATCTTTGGCCAAAATATGACTTGCTCGCCATAAATTGGCTTAAAGTCAGTACAATTTTCACTAGGATAGCTACAAGTATATAAAATTATACTTTGTATCTTTATATTGCTATTTACTATGCATTGTTAAATTTTCCGCAATGAAGTGGAGAGCAAACACCATCTAACGTTGTAAAGATTTTGTGGGGGGCATTTATGCATAAAAATTGTATTTAATATAATAGATTAATGCATCACTATATTATAGCGATTGTACATTTAGATTAGCAGTTTACTAAGACTTTATAAACGATAACTTTATAAGTATCTTCAACTTTAAGGTAATCTGTAAGATAAAATAATTTTGTCAATTGTAAACCGAGATATAAATGTTACATATTTGTTAATTTCGCAAAGTAAATAGTTTAAACTTCGTAATTCTTTGAACAAATAACTATTCGATTAAAACGGCACCAAAGTAAATTTTCAGTGATGAACCAGTTGCTACATTGGCATTGTCTATTTTAAAAATAAAAGGACATTTTTATTTACGTGTAGAAAACTAGATATAGGTATAGAACAGTGAAAATATCTTAATAATTCATAATAAATATTTTACAACTTAAAAACTTAAAACTTGAAATATATTTAACTAGCCCATCATTTTAAAGATTAATTAAGTAAACGATTGTTATAAGTATTTGTCAATATTTTTCATAATCACTGCAAAGTTTGTAATGTAAAGTAATAATGTATTTTTATAGTACAATTGTTTCATTCGACTCAAACATTTTTGAAATTCATTTGTACTTTAAAGTTTAGGACCTCGGAATTACAAAAGATTCAGTACCCCTGAATACTTATTAAATATGACAACCGTGTTTGAAAGTAACTTGTACAACTCGTATGTTTAAAGGGAAAAAGCAATTTTTGACAAGATTTACACGGTAAATCTTTACTGATTCAACACAAAAGTACAAATAAGGCGTGTTTAAAAAATTTTTTGGCGAATACGTATATATATATATTTGTACAAAGTGCTTCTAGCTGCAGAGTAAAATAATACAAGATATTTTTCTCCGCTGTAAGAATAAGCGTAGTATACGTAAATTTAAAATGAAGAAAAATTTATAAAATTACCTAAAATTAAAATAGTTAAAAAAAATTTTAGTCAAAAATTAAAGTGGTTACTTAGTATTCTTATTGTTGTACTATATATATCTAGGTAATAGATCCGCAAAGATTATCATTTTAAAAAAAAATTGAGGAGGTTAACTTGCGTGAGTCAAGTAATTTAACGCGCTATTGCTAATAGGAGTGAGCGCGCAAAATATGGTACATTGCAAAACGCACTTTCAGCTCCAAGTGTTTTAATTGATATCGCGTCTGGAGTTTTTTTGTTTAATCGTTGCGCATAGGATCGTATTGAAACTCGTCTCTCTTCTTTAATCACCATGAAGAGCCTAATAAAAAATTATTCAAATACTATCTAATTTTACTGAGATAATGTTGACCTATTACAGTTGCATGCCTATAAAGCAACAAAACATAATAATATTTAGCACCGGACGATTAATGTCATAAAGAAAAATTCATAGTATTCATAATATTCGTAGTATTCTATTTATAGCAGATTTTTAGATAAAAAAGACATAACTGTGACATCATTTACACGTAAAGTAAGTTTTTATATTTGTAATTAAATGTGTTTTATAATGCAAGGATGCAACGAAAAAATTGATTCAATTATTCACTTTCATTTATCTTGATTTGCAAGGATTGTATATAAGCATTCTTATTAAATAAAACATGATGTTCAATCTTAACAATATTGTGATTTAAATTATTATTGTTGTCCCACTAATTCATACGTGAAAAACTAATATATTATAAATTAAAGTTTATTTTTAAATGCTTCATTTAAAAATTTATTTAATAACATCCTGAATATAGTTTACAACAAAAAGTATATTATTCAATTATTTTATTATACAGCGGAGTTGAAAATGATGTTAACGAATAATTATTAATTTAACGATGTTTCGAATTTTTAGACATCTCTTAGTAATATCTAGCTGTAAGAGCGAAAGAAAACTAGTCCGACATAAATATAATTAACACCCTGATGAAAATTTCAAAAATTTGCTGGTGAATGGTTTGTGATGAAACGGTTTTAAGCTCATTACTTTAGGATTTAATGTAATGACCGTAACCTCAAACGATTCAAATTATGTTTTCAGATTTCCGTGAGCACTAAACTTTAAAATTCTTATAGATTCAATTAAAAGTCTGTATTTCAATTATAATTTATTTGTATCGTACTTGCAGTATTCAGGAATATATATATACGTGTGCATTTTATGATATTCCAATTCGTCAATTTTTATTGCCACTTTCATTAATTGGAACTAGATTTAAACTTAATCTATCCCTAGTAGAAATTGAGCATTTTAAGGTTAGACAAAATTTGAAATTTGATCATATTAGGATCATATTTTGAGCATTTTTTGCTAATTCGTCATTTTCTGGCTTAAAAACCGTTTCAATTATGCTCAAAAATGTCTTTTATTTTAAACTAAAATATAGCTTAAAATACGACTAATATTGAAGATTATTTAAATAAATAAAACCATGTAAAATAAATCGTTTAATCAGAAAATAAAAAATTAATGCATTTTGTGCCTATTTGTCGTTAATTTTATTGAAGTAATCAATTTATTAGTTATTAAATGTAATACAAATTCTACTAGTAAGGTAAACACGTAAAAAAATAAATAAAAAAGCATAATTGCACTACAATAGTTACTGATACAATAATAATAAGGTGATTTGAAACTATGATTTATTATTAATTATTAATACGCAATTAGATTGAAGGTATGTAAATAAGTTTTTTTCAGGAGTTTGAGGTCGCAAACCAATCGTCCGTAAAAGACGTTCGATTTCTATCTAACTTTACTGCGGTTGACTCTGCAATAATACCAACGCATTGTAAAAATTGATAGTTGCAGGTGAATCATTAAAAATTACTGCGGAGGCACTAAATTTCATTTTCTGAGTTTTATCGATCCATGAATAAGCTTTACGATTCTTAAAATATTTTCACTATGATAGAATATACAATTTCTTGTGTAATTAAAACTGTTGGTTGTACGATTATTACGTTGCTAACAATACCATTACATACAGTAATGCGATATTTCCACTTAGTGTATAGAGTATTAATAAGAAAAAACTATAAATTAGTTCTTGGATCTGAGGATGCATATTTTTGCATAAAAAAGAAAAGTTTTGCGGACGATTTCAATTGGAAAGTGAGATAATACCAGTGTTTAATGTATAACGAGTATATGCTTAAAGGGATAGAATAAGTGTAGAAATACAACAAAAAAAATGGGACGACATCGAAAGTTAATAATTGTATCGAGTGTATATGCAATCGTCCGTATTAGAACGTCATCGTAGAAAAAGAGAGTGCGAGGTAGGCTTTTCTCAGTGAAAACCGAAGAAACCGAAGAATTTTTCTTTCTATAATTGTAGGTATAGCCCTGACAGTTCTCGGCAATTGACATATATCTCGATCACGCGCTTATCATTTTTAAAAAGGAAACGAAAAATTTGAGCGTGTGTACGTTATTTATTTATATGCATGACGAACACGCAATTCGAGAGTTTATTGAGAAAAAGTGAAGGTTCGATTATTTCATACATTTTGTATTATATTTTTCTATTTATAAATTTCATCGTCCATCCGTACGTAGTGAAATCACTTGAAAACACTGATTCGATTGTAGAGAATAACAAATATAGGAACTATAATTAATTGGTTTATTAAGAAGTATTTTTTAAATACATAAGTAAAATGTACTTTACTTTTTTTCATTGACATTTGATAAATAATACTATCTTCTGCGACTTTAATGTTTAAACGTGAATATATATCCTAATTAAATCAATAAAATCGGATATATATATATATATTCGAAAATTGTATTATATGTCATATATTTAATAGTATTAAATTAAAATTATTATTGTTCATTTCATATAGCATTTAACTTAAAAACGAAATCTTTACCAAAACCTCGAAGCAAAAGAATAGTTAACTGAATGCTCAGAGTATGTTTAAAGATACTGCGAAGCGCGTAATTTATCGAGTTCAACTATTTAAAGCTTGTGTTTATAAGTTGAATTATCTTATTACTCTTAGAAATGCTTCAATTCAGTTAAATAAAATATAATTGTTAATGTTTTATTATAAAACGTAATAACTTATTGAGTCTCTTAATAACCCCATCTTTAGATAATAATTATGAAGTAAAAAAGGATTTCAAAGCACCAAACCTACAATAAGACTAGAACATTTAGGTTCTGCGGAAAGCATAAAATTTGAATGTATCGCTACACGTTTATTATAATCAGATGAAAAACATTTTGACGAGCGCTAGATAACAATAATCCCAAACGGTTCTTATATATATGCGCGCGTGTTCTTATACGACTTCCTCAATAATCGTTGCAATTAGCAAAAAGTTAGCGCATGTACCGTAAGCGCACTTAATTTTTCATCGGTTCTCTCATTGTCCCGTAAAATGAACAGCAACGTGTTAATTTTTTTAAAAACATCTTGTACCCTGTGTAGCTGCTGCGTCTTCGAATAAGCTTATACAATTCGTATATTGTCTATTGAAATATATACACCGTCGTCAATTGAGAATAAGATTTTTCTCAAAAATTATTGATATTTTTTTGCAATAACGACTGTCACGAGTTAAAGGCGTGTGCTGAAGAAATTTATGATTTTACGATAAAATTGCTCCGCTGATTTGTACCTTTCCCAAGGAGAATTTTTTTATGGTTTTTAGCCGGGAGTGACTAAAACGAAGAGAGGTCGAATTTAGGCGTAATGGAGTTACATTGTTTTATTGGTTTGCGGTGAGACGTTGAGAAATACCTATTATTAATCCTAAATTGTATATAAATTTGCTGTTCTTGAAATATGTTTCTCTTAATATTCCTTTAAACATTTCTAAAGGATACGATGGAGTGTACGTTCCACTTTATAGGAATTAATAGGATACAATAAAAAGATTCATTAATGACTTTTTCAATTAGCAACCAAAAAAATCATTCTAAATTTAATAACAAATCTCTTGACGAATCTCTTGTTTGCGATTGATTTGGCTACACCTTTTATCTTTATTTTTATACATTCTCTTTATACGACAACGTTTCACATATTGCTTCCAATAAATTTTTTGTATTAATTACGTTCAATCAGATGACTTAAGGTTTGGTATAAAATTGTTTCAAACTCTTGAAATTTAATCGGTAATCGTGCAAAAATTATACATATGTACGCTAGTATACTTATAGTTTGTCATGAAAAATATTTGAATTTCAAATACAAGGACTCGTGAGGTTGTCCTAAATTATTTAGAAATGAGTTTAACAGCTGTCACCGTGATTTCGAATTTGCTAACCATTTACGTAGATACTGGTTCAGTAAATGTACCGGTTTTTTTACTAGTGTGTATATACGTGTGAGAATATAAACTTTTTTTTTGCCCGAGGGTATTAACTCCGTTTACTGTTTTTTCTTAATACAATGATAACACTATGCTTACTTAAAATTTGATTGTCTTAATGCTATACGTCTCGCGTGCATCAGAAAGTTATTATGCGCACATTCTTGCGCTGATAAAAATTTTGCAATCATTTTCGAGATAAATTTCTGCGATACCGTATATGCAGATTCATGTAATAAATTTAATTTTAATTTACTGTTTATTTATGTTAATCACATACATTTCCAAAACATAAATTTTTACACGTGTATACTCGTACATAAACGTACTCATCTTGCAACATAAAATAATATTTACAACGACGAACGTTCACTATTATACGTTCTAGCAATTGTTAGTTTTTAATTTGTTTAAAAAATTATTTATCCTTACTAGCTAACATCGTTCGTTTGCAAAGATAAATATCGATATAAGATTGAATTCTGCATACTGTAAACATAATTATTTATTAATATTGTGCAGCGTGCGTGTACATTTTTAATGTAGAATAGTTTATGTGAAACGCAGAGAGATTATTTGAATTACCGATAAATCGATAAAATGACCAAAAAAAAACGCCTGTTTTTAATGAATATTAAGCGTGTAGCATTGTTAACCAATATATTGTTTCACGTGCAGAATGCCGAAAACTGCAGGAAAACGTTCTTATCGGTTGTTATCATTAGAGCACACATTCTAATTGAGTCGACTCATCGCACTTATATATATATATATATATCAATAAATAATAAATAATTGTTAATTAAAATGTTTCTTGAAACGGATAAACCGTTAAGAAACGATGAAAAAAATACAAGTCATAGTTGTATGGATCAATTCGAAATTTGTATAATGTAAACGCAGTCTCCGAAAAATTCGAGTCACGATTTTACGAGCGACGTTTAGAAGAATGCCGATATATAAAAAAAGTTAAAAAAATAAAATAAATTAGGAAAAAAAAGGGCGAACCACTCGTGTAGAGTTTCGTAAATGTTCGATAATTAGCATTTTATAAAGATTTCCGCTTAGGCGCCGTTACGAAAGCGCGCGCTTTTTCGAATGTCCAGGAGAGGGGCCGATTCCGTGGGACGTTTTGAGAACTTCGGCGTGCCTCGAATCCCAGCGTCAAGTGGGTCACTAGGCTAAACGCGGTCGTGTCGCCGCCTTCTTTTAGCGCCAATACGTATATATCTATACCTCTATACCTGTCTCGGCCGGTCATCCGTTCCGATCTTTCGAGAGGAATTTCCGGAAGTTCAAACGTTGCGCACACGCCGTTTCGCTCCAACGATTTTTCGGTTCTCGCCAGAGATTTAGCCTTGGATTTGACAATCATCGTTTTGTAAAGACTTTCAAAGGACGTTTCCAACGACTCAATGTTGCGCCAATTAATACAGGATATGCAATTATAAGTATTTATCAACCGTTTCCATGTTATGTTTGTGAAATTAAAATATTCAAAAAAATCATTTTTTTTGGAAGTATACTTATTGATCAAGTATGGAGACTCACAAATTGTTAATGCTATAATATTCGTAAATTTTAAATTTCTGAAATAACGATGACTTAATAAAGTGAAAAATCCGTTAAAACCTCGCAAAAATAATTGAATACTTATATACTTTTAAGACGGTAATCTATTTTTCAAAGTACCTTTCTACGCTAACGTTTCTAGCGCATTTATCTTACTATAAGGAATGTGCAGAACATTTTGTTGCATAATTCACTGAACGCTAGATGATAAATAATTAATATACATGTATTAAAAATTGGCTTATTAATTTATTTTACACGTCGTTTTAATAATTTTACTAATAAACAGCCCTAGGTAATCGAAAAATAAAAGTTGCGTAAGTGGTATATTGCTTCTTCCTAATTGAAATAGGATTTTTAGTATTACTGGCTCGTTATGTATATAGGTTCAAAGAAAGTTAATAACAAATATTTAATATTTAATTTACATAAAATCATTGTTGCATATTGATATAGACACGTCCATTCTTGAGTCGAGCGCGGTCGAGCTCTTTGATACAAATGTAGATGAGAAAATTTGTATTAAATTTATTATTTAAACAGTTACTATTACATTCCTTAATGTAAATAAAATACTGCATATAAATTTACTTTAATATTAAGAAATTGGCATATTAAAGTACATAAATCTTATTAAATTGTATAAAACAAGTAACCGTTATATATTATACGCTTATAGCATCGATATCACAGTTGAACCATGTATACTATATATATGCAAATGTTTAATAAGTTTGATCTAATCAATTTAATTCGTATTCAAGTATTAACGATAAGAAATTAATTACTGTAATCTATAAACCGTATTTATAAAGACAATCTAGCACACATAGTTCTGAAAAATCGGAATATATCGATGACCTTAAAAAAATTTGCGGATCACTCGTTGTACAGAAGCAAACGCTGGTCGGCATATAAAAGATTATTCGTTTGTATATAGTCGCGATGTTTCGTATACGCGTCTCGTGTGTGTGAGTATATATATACACGAACGCAGAGTAGGATGTAGAAACCAGAGCATCGCATTAAACGCGTCCGACGACTTTTACCTTCGATGGCATCGCGCATACCTTTTTCCCAGTTTAATCGTCCGTGATGTAGTCAAGAAAATATTGCCTTCTTCTTCTCTCTCTCTCTGTCTCTCTCTCTCTCTCTTTCTCTCTCTCTCTATCGTGAAGGAAAAATGGAAGAAAAACAAATTCTTAGCGAGGGAAAACTACAACGACTATAAGGAGATTTATAATTGGTTCGCGGTTGTATAAAATTATTAATCACTTCTTTATTGTTTTGTCACTTGAAAATGATAAAAAAGTAATTACAATATTCCTTTCTATCAAAAATGTATAAACGCTTTAATTGATTTAATTTCGATGCGTGTTAATGAAGAAAAGAAACGATCGTGTATAATTGAGTCATTATATGAGTCGACGGTGCGAAGGTGGATTAAATAACGCTTTCAACCGTTCGTACAGTAATTCGCAGATTACTTTTATGCGCAGCTACTTGATTATAAAATGGGTGTTGAAAAAAAACTTGAGGAATCACCAAATTTTTTACCGACGAATCATCGACAATGCGTAGCCACGACATGGGAAAATAATCGAGGTCAGTCATGGAAGTTTAACGTCATAGCGCTTTCTCCCTCTTTATAAGTAGTATCTCTCTTTCTCTTGGCAAAACTGGCAGGAAAAGTTCCGAATTGGAAAACACGTCTTTCGTGTATCAGTTCCTGCTATGATTCATAACTATATAAACATATGCTATATAATTTTACAACATTTTGTCAAAAAATCAAGTTTTACTTGGTTAATTTACACATATATATTTTTTTTTCTTTTAAAAATTACGTAGCGCAATTAAATAACACACAATTATTATTATTTCCGTTGGTATAATGTTGCAAGTCCTTGATTCAACTTCCAAGTTCATTGAACAACTTTCTTATTATTATTATCTCGGAAGGTCTCTTTTTTGAAGGTTATATATACTGTGACCTGTTACGTTGCACGTGTTATACGTATCTTAGATTTTGATATCGCCACAATAAAGTTATTTTTATATTTCTATACTATATTTTTGTATATTTAATTGATACCTCTCTTAACTTTCATAAAACAATAAATATACTTAACAGGAAAGAAATAAAATTCGTGAATAAACGTACATTGATACAAATGTTCCGAGAGCAGGGAAATGATTTATATTTTTGTAAAGTGATTAATTGGGATATTAAAACTAGTAATAGCACTCGCTGCATTGAAACATTATTCTTGCAAGTGTCATGATTACGATACATATATTCTCCTTCATTATAAAAATAATTGTATGTGAAAAAGTTATAAAGCGCTAACGATACACACGCCTTAATTGTTGAGCGTAATATTAAATTTAGTATATATTAACGCGATAAACCGCATTAAAATGAAAAGATAAGCCCCATCCCGTACCTCGGGGCTCGCGGCCGAACATAACAAAACGCAAATATAAAAATACCAAACTAACTGATAAAAAATGGACGCTATACGAATGACAAGACGTAAAACTTATATTATAGCACAGAGAAGTTTTATATATATATGTATGTATGTACATGTGGGATGCGAAACAGTGGCAAACAAACAAGCCGCCTCACGATGATGACATTTATTTCTCGATTTTATTGATGCTGTGTCATTTCAACGTACTTACAATTGTAGAATAAAACGACAAACTATTAAAATTGAAAGTTTCGTTGAATGTTAAAAAACAAGAAAAAAGTAGAAAGGCAATACCTTTAATAAGGAAAGATATCCTATAGTGTAAATAATGAATTGTACATAAAGTAGATGTTTCGGGGTCTGTTGATAGCTCGGTATCCTCTTTGGTTTTAGGGTGCACGTGGCGAGAGGCACTGGGGACATGCGTATTGGAATCAGACTTTGGTTTCACGTTGAACTGCGCCTTTAAAAAATCGGGCCTCTTTCGGGTCCGTAATCTCGGAGGCGTCAAGGGCTACGTTGGTCTTGGTGAGTGCTGTTGCGACTTGCGTCCCCTTGAGTTGTTCCTCTCTCTCTCTCTCTCTCTCTCTTTCTTGCAGCTCTCTACATACCTATTATATTCCTTTCTCTCTTTTTCTTTTACTGCATGAGTTTATATTTATGACCCCTAAATGCTGTAAAATAAAATAATATAAAAACACGCTTACTTCTATCCTTGAATAAGCGAAAAATGGATCAGAATGAGTGGTATCTATATATATATATACATAAGAATACACTATACAATTGTTGATATACATGTATATATTTTACAAAGGTTTGTTTGTACATATAGTATTTTTAAATCTTGTTTAACATTTTTTGTTTTTATTAGTTATTTAATTTTTATTTTTCACACAAATTAAATAAATATCTAATTTTCTTAACGATATAGGATATAATTATAAGGTGTTTGTAAGTATATACAACTATTATTATTTATATAAAAGAAAATTGATAAATATCTATATGTGGTTACTAAATACATGACAATGTAATACATATTTGCTACAACTTCTACGTCGACAATTCTTGCTATGATAATAAAAATTTGTAGGAAAAATACGAATTTTTATCTTAAACTTGCAACTAATAATTTCAATGATCGACGAATATGACTTGGTAGAATTGAGAAAAAATTATATATAACGGAAGATAATAAAATAAACGAGTCATTTCGAGATGTAAATGCTATTTTAAATCAAAAAGAATATAGTAATGTAGCGTAAATTTAATGACTATTATATCTACAGTGTAGTATGCTGGACGTTCAATGATAATACGTTACGATTTTATTATCGTATTGTTTTTTTTATACACATTTGAGCTAAACTGTGAATTAAATTTCTTATTTATTTATTTATATATTTGTTATCCCCTAGTAAAAATATATTAAATAACTAATTATTTAAAGGTGATTGGCTACTTGACGAGAGATTAATAGCTGTAAAATCACTGAATTGATTGCCCACCCTAAAATAGTCCAAAATTGAAGGAAATATATATTATAATTTTTAATTATTGTGTGAAAATGATCAATACAACTGGTTTAGAAGGAAAAATAATAATAAAAAGCAATAGTGATGATTAAATGTATAATTAAGAAGTTAATATTAATTGTGTATTAACAAATTGTAATAATATTTTGTTATTAAAAGTTCACAGTACATGAAAACATTCTTATTTTTGTAACTATAAAATAAGATTAAAATTAAATAAACTTGAAAATTCTTTTAAATATTTTATTTAGTTATTAGTGATATTTTACATAATAATATTTTTTTCTTTATCACCACATTTTAATAGGATTGCGACAAACCATAATTTAAGCTTATAAAAATAAATTATAATCTCACAATATCTTATTGCAGCTATTATTTTATTAATTTGGTATATTTAGTAATGTTAAGTTTTTTTAATGCTTAAATATAGAGCTACAATTGTATTTTATAATATGTATACAAAGTATATGTATTATTATCAGCAAGCTAAGTAAAATATCCACATATTAGACAAATGACAATTTTAAATGCTTTATCTTCTACCATAGTCCAATTAAAATTTAAAGCACATATTTATAACATTCTCATATAATATAAATAACTTGTTTTTATATTATTTTTAATAAGTAAATAGATAAAAAATGATTATCTGTTTTATCTAGATTAAATGATAAAATTAAAAAAGTCAATAGTATTTCATTATACACAAAGTTATTATATTACAAAAGAACGTTTGTACTTGAAACCCAATTCGTCAAAAAACTCAACTATATATTATTTAAAAGTAGGTATTTAAACTAGATATGCACTACCGATCGTGATATTGATAAGATTTTCGCGCATCGATCGTCCAGCACAGCTGATTGCGCGATCAAGAAATCGCCCGTAACGATCGCAGTGCGCGATGTGAAAGTATCGCGGTCAGGCGCGTACTCTCTTGGTCGGATGGATAATTTCGGTCCAAGAATAATAACCTTGAGATTTTGTCGGGAATTCGCTGCTCTTTTGGTCATTTCGTCACTTGCACTGCAGAGACCTTGTAATTTTCTCATCGAGTGGGATCTTCTCTTTCGATACATTTTTTATGAATCGATTAAGCTGCAACTGATCCACCGCGTTGCGAAAACTACCTTGAAAAATAGAAATCTTATATACATATATTAGATATTCAAAGATATTGGGAAGCATTGACGTATTATAATATAATGATCTTTTAACGTCATTTATCCTAGAATATAGGTCTTTTGAAACTTTCAATTTAAGAGCCTAATATACTCTTAATAAGATGAACTTATATACATTACAAAATTAGAGGAAACTCTATTCCACTAATTATTTGCAAGATTCAATAAAGTATTAATCAGTGATTATTTGCTTTTATTAAAAATGTGTTTGAAGCTACATATAATATTTTCATGTTTACAATTCATTAGTTTCATATACCTATGTATAATAAACGTTTTAATATTTTATTAATATTGTATTTATTTTTCTCTTTTAATTTTATAGAGTAAGTATACGTCAAAAGTGGCAGCCATACCTGAAAGATAAAATATAAACTTGGCTTTATTTATAAAAGCAATTAAAACTTAATATGTAATAAATATTAGTAATTTGTATTAAAATAATTTACTTACATCTTGTTTAGAAATCTTATAGAAAGATTAGTTATCTAAATATAGTGTCATATCAATAATTACTTTTCAAAAAGCAATAGACTTTAATTGACAAGAAAAGTGTCGGTAATGTTGGTTCTGAATGCTGCTACTTGTAACTTTGGAGAAACGTGAAATTATAGATAAAGTATAAATTAAGACACGCTAATACATTTTACTATCTTTAGATTGAAATCTTTATAGTACCAATTGAAATTTTGCTTCAGATTTTTAGTTCAAACATATACGGCTTGAAAAGAAAATTTCAATGTAATTAATTTGTTACTTGTGAAAGAAATATAAACTAAAAGATAATTTTTGAAAATCTAGAAAGATTTATAGTTCAACCTTTAAATTAGAATACGTTTATATTAATTAATGTAAAATTAGTTTATTAAAAAAAAATTATTTTATAAAAATTTTTTTGATTTTTAACGATAACGCGAGTAAAGATTTTCGAAATTTTTAAAACCGTATAGGTCTTAGTATTTTTCATTCACATCTATATTTGTGTATTTATTCATTATTAACCCGTTAACGACCAAAAGACCTGATTTTTTTGTTTATTTTCGGCGCGATTTTTTCCGTAATTATAGACCTTAGAAAAATTTTACACACACATGTTTTGATGTAAAATTTAATGCCCTTTTAGAATCTAGACAAAATTTTACTACGTCCTCGTCGTTGTCTCTGGGTCATGCAAAGAGTAGAATAACTCGAAAGCTATTGAGTTTAGAAAAAAAATTTATAGAACAAGAATATCTTAGTATCATAAAACCCCTCAATTTTTTTCAGAATTTTTGGAGATAATTTTCAATAATTGTATTTTTTAAGTTTTCCAAAAATTAAAAAAAATATTTTCCAGAAATTCTGAAAAAATTTGAGGGTGTTTTCTGATTAATATTAAGATATTTTTCTCTAAACTCAATAGTTCCAAAAACAAATGAGTTATGTTTCGTAAGAATTCTTTTTTTATTTGGTCGCCACTTTGTTGGAAGGAGTGGTACAAAAATTTCACCAAAATTCCCTGAGATACTTTAATAATCGTGATCACCCCTGATCGTATTTATATTATGATTTCTTCACGGTAACCGTGCAAAAAAAATCGCAAATTTGTTTTTTTTTTAAAAATTTCACATTTTTTTTGTTTAATTGATTACAACTTTTTTTATTATGCAGTCAATCATAATTTTGAGCCCTGATTCTAAAAGGGAATTCAAATTTTACATCGAAACATGTAAACTTTTCTACAACTTTTCTAAAGCCTATAATTACGGAAAAAATCGTGTCGAAAATCAACAAACAAATCAGGCCTTATGGTCGTTAATGGGTTAAGAGAAGCTTTACGCATATATTTGCTTATTAACCTTGTAATAAGGTACTCTCGGGTATTTAATACTAATTTCTGATCTGAATATGCAGAATATATAATTTTTCAAATGTTTATATGTATACGTTTTCTACACTTTATATACATTTAGGAAAGTGTATTACACAATGCTTTATTACATTGTCATTATTCCATTTGGTAATAAATTTTCATTACTAAACTGTTATAGGTTGCTTTTACATTATGACTCACATATCCGACATCGAAACCATGAAATTTAAGACATATCAGTAGATATATAGATATTAAATAAACGGCAAGAAAGTATGGCCCCAATAATTTTGAGGTAAACGAATCCGGTTTATTCGCTTAGAATTATTAAGACACATAGATAAACGTAAGTTTCATTAATTAAAATATCGCACACGAGTTGTAACAATATATATATTAGCTGTAGTGACATACATATGTGCAATAAAGTCAACGCCGATTTTTCCAAACGTCTTAACAAAGAAATATAAACAAGAATATACGTACACTTACTTATGTACATGCAGATGCGTTTACATAATTTGAAGCAAAAAATTATTCACGGCAATTGCTCATACAACTCTTCGTATGTACATGTATATACCTATGTACATATATATGTGTGTGTGTGTATGTATAAGAAAGTGTACATGTTCATGAATTAAAGCAATGAATAAACTCGGTAAGAAATAGTAATAAAAACATCGTCGGTGAGCAATTCACGTATGCGCTATATAGACATATAAATAAATTCAAGTGTTAATAATAAATAAAAAGGTATATGTATCTAACTTTCTGAAATCCTAGGCAACGATATTCAACGGGATTTTCTCTCAGTTCGAAACGTATATAATGGACGCACCGTTGTATCTTCAAACGTTTGCTCCGAATGTAAGAGTAATGGCCAATTCGTTCCGCGTCCAGTCGGTGCAAAAGTAGGAAATTATGCAAGCGCTTTGCCATTTTCATGTAAAAACTCCATACGCACGTACGAGCTTCTATCATCTTATTCTCCTATAATAAAGTGTGCCGGTTGGCGCGCTTCTTTCCGCGCGATCGCCACTTGAATAATAATTTAAATTACCTTTGAATATATAACTCATATATATATATATGTAATTTTTTTCATTTAAAATCTTGTACTGCGATGTTATGCGTGGTAAATACTTATAGGTTTTTGAAAATGACACGTTAAATTGCTCTCTCAGTGGTTTTGGTCGAGTTTTCGAGTGTGCGACTCTGGGATGATAATTATGATGTCGTAAGACACCTGTAAATTTGAAGATTTAGAGTTGCGTTGAGAGAGCCTTTTTTCTACAATTAGCGTAAAATTTATGTTAGTCTTTAATTACAAAGGGTTGAGGTATATTTTACGCTTTACATTATTCGAACCTGGCAATATCATAATTTATACTCTTAAAATAACTCGGAAACTCTAATTTTTAAGGAATTTCTAAGTATTTATTAGTCGAGTAATAATACGAAAATTTTACTAAATTCTTTAACTTCTGTTTATAATAAATTATACATTATAATGAACATTTATTTATACGAAAAACTAGGTAAAAATATTGGTAATTTTGTACTCAACGTACGTTATAGTACTTTTAGATTAATTAGATAAAATAATATATATATAGTATACTTGTTTTACGTAAGAGGTAATGGAAACGTAAAAAATAAATATTTCTGACGTTACTATTCATAACCGTAAATATTTTCAATGCGATAATTTTATTAATGATACACCATTAATTATTGATATAAAAGAACTGACAAGAAAGAGATAATACTACTTAGATGTGTAAGCAGAGATGATTTTCAAAAATCAATTCTTGTATTTATTTGAATGTATATAAAGCAGAAATGTTTCTTAACCGATTATTAATACACGAGCAAGATATTTTTAAAAAAATGGTGTTACAAGTTATATAAAATAGCCATGTAAACGATAAAAATGCTCAATTTTCTACTATAGTTATAATTAACGGTTTCTCTGTGCATCTGTAAACCGTCATGTATATCAGTATAAAGTATAAAATTATTTATCTCAAAAAGTGTGTATTTTATTCCTGTTTTCTCTAGTTACGTTGCACATTTAAAAAATTGAGCTTTCGAATCGTGTCATCTGCATCTCGTTTGTACATCGATGAAGAACGAAATGAGGCTTGATAGGTTGTCGTAAAAAGTTTGAGGATAGAGAAATACCATAATATAGGTACCTATAATAAATCATTAGTGACCACGGCCATGATTGACTCTTTTGCCTTTTAGAAAAAAATACCTGCGCCAAACCGCGGTACTCAATTTTATTTGCGTGCATTTTCTATCTCTCGGTTTATTGTACGAGAATAAATATACGCACGCAACAGGAGTGAACTGTTTGAGCGAAAGGCAGCCCCATGCGCTTCTTTAACCTTTGGCCCGTCCGTGTGCACTAACCGCGGTAGAGTTATTGCTACGTCGATAACTATACTTGTTCACCGGCGAATCTATGAATAAAACTTTATACTTGCAGGACTACAAGTTCCATATTCTATAGTCATTTTGGTAAAATTAAGCAAAAATATGAAGAAATTTCTTCCATTTGGTTAAATGTGACTTATTGTAAAAGTAATTTGCACTTAATTAAAAAATATTTTCATATTAATGGTATGGCATGGTTAACTTTTATAACTGAAAAAAGTTATAACATACTTCAGAACGAACATTCCCAGCCATTTTGTAAGTTTTATAATCATATTCATCAAGCAAATGATTATTTTATTAGTTTACGTGTAAAAAGATAAATATTTGTATTTTATTTTATTTCTTATTTAATATCATTTTATTTGTCCATGTTGTAAATAAGCTTCTAAACAGTTTATACAAACATTTTTTATACGCTAATAATTTATACATAAAAGTTATAATCAATTCATTATTATATACGTGTGCACATGTGATCGATAGTTTTTTTATCGTAGTTTTTTTCATTGTGACGAGTAACATTATTTTTTATTCATTTCATCATAATATATAATTGTAATTGATCAATAAACAGATAAAGCAATAGGTTTGGAGATTACAATTGACCGATTTTCTTGATCAATATAATTTAGTTATATCTTTTTTGCATCATAATTTGCAAAATTGCATCGTTAAGTATAAACAAATGCATCAGTATAATTTTTATTTACTTATGATGTTAATTTTTGTGTTCAATAATACATTATAGAATCTGTTATGTGTAAATTAAGCAGACAAAAAATTGTACAGCGATCAATAAATATTTTTACTGATTGAGTTTGACAACTATACCTGCACAAATATATCAGTAATTGAAATAATAAGTTATTCAAATAAAAGCCTGAAGAAAACTTATTGTATCCATCTATTATTTAATTTAATTTTTCAAATAGTTTCAAGTTTGTTTTAAATTATAAGATAATTATCATCATAAGCAACTCGAACGACTATCATAGTTTATCCCATAAAACTATATTAAATCCTTTATGTAGGTTTGTCAATGAAACTATAAGGGAAACTAGAAAGTGCGCTCGTCACACTTCGATTTAGATCTACGTAGATGCCTACATAGATTTAACTAGTGTGATATTAAACTATCTAGGTCTATGTACTTTACAATATATATTTTCTACTATGAAATCGTATTTTTATTTTGTTTAACTCGGCTCAAAAAGTATATATGAACGTAATGTTATAATTATAAATCCAATTAATTAACAACTGATACCTTTAGCATAATACGTATAAATGCTCGTATGTATAATTGAAATTTATGGTTGAGAATTATTAATTTGCTATTGTGACAAAACAACGAGTCATTTTGACTGTGCGATTCGAAAGAATAGGATAAGATAGAAAAATGTGTAGTATGAGAAAACTTTACATTACTTTTTTATTAAAACTGATTTTGTTTTTTATAAGTGTATATTATGTATTTTTCTTTATTTTATTTAATGTCTTTGAAGTCACAGTCTCTAAAAGGTATTCGCGATTTTGTTTTTTTATTAATTGAACTAACAAACGTGTTAAATGCGGACTGTCTCCAATATTAATCTTCTTTTCCGATAAGTTTTTCTGTCTAATAAATTATAGTTAATATAAAATAATATTAAAATTTGTAAAACTTGTAGAACCTGTACAACGCTTATAAATAATTTGATTTCTTCATTAATAGTAACATTTTTACATTCATCTATATTTTAACAAATACCTTCGTATTAGTCTTTTCTATTACTGCAATGTAAAAAATTTAATTTATAAACATTTGTTAAAATATTTCACTTTTATTAAAATTCTTATTATAGATACCGTAAATACATATCAATTTCTTGTGAATTACTGTTACAGTATTGTTGCTACTACTGAAGGTGGTAACTTCATGCATTCGTTTGTTAAATAAAAGAGTTTACATCTTCTAAATTTATTAAATTCTTTCTAATAATATATTTGTTACTAATTCAGTAAACTAGGAGATTTTGATGAAGTAGATCCACTTATTGACGCATTACCAACACTAAAACGAAAATTAACTGAATACCATAAGGCTTAAAATATTATCTTATTATAATTATTAATTGATTTGTATCTTTTTAAATCCTTTAATGGTTACTCGATGTTGATTCTTGTAAATATGTATAGTTTACAAAGGCTGAAATCGATTGACGAAGTCAATGACCGAACTGCTACCGAGATATAATAAACATCCATCTATATTTTTGACTTATTAAATCAATCGGAAAATTCGAACTAATTAGTTTTTTTAATATTACTTTATCTTAATAGGTGTATGAAAAATATACGATAGTTATTTAATAAATTTGTCTTTATAGAACATCAATATCCTATGAACTCGTTTAAATATAACAGATGTTTAACGCGTACAAAGCATTTAACTTTTATACCTTAATTTTATAGCTAATTTTTTATATTTTTTATTCGAAATGTATCTTTAAAATTTCCTTTTTACATTTAATTAGGTATAAGTGTCGTGGATTATTAATACACTTTTAAAACTAATCAAACAAGATTATTTTCAATTCTAATGATTGACTTTCAATAAAGATAATAATACAAGGTGTCCATCAAGAGATAGTGAAATTTTACGTAATTTTGCACGAAAGGATTTTTTAGAAATATAATTCATAATGACAGTTTGAAAAGTTTAATGAGTTCCAGAAGAGTTTACGCAAACATTTTCTTTTACTTCCAGCTAATAAAAGGATCAATAAATACCGTTTAGTACACACTTAAAAACACTATAATCCAAAGTGTAAAGCTTGTCCTGGTTAATTAAACTTACTTTCTACAAATATAGTTTATAAATAGTGCTTGTTCACGAAGAAATTTATTTTTCCAATCACTCTCACGCAGATTCGTTTTCGTAGAAAATTTTTTATTTTCACTTTTTAAAATGTTTGCAGCATAGTATTATAAAACGTTCGTAAATTACAATCTGCGGTTTGCGATAAATATGTGCATATACATATATATACCTCGTATAAAAAGTACATCTCACGTTTCTCGGAATAACAATTTAAGAATAAAACGCGTATAGGTAACAAATTGTCCTTATTGTTTGTAATGCCATCTATGAAGAAACAAAGAAGATATAACCACGAAAAAAGCACGCACAAGTGTCGAAATCTGAGTACTAGTCGACGACTAGCATTAACAATATTTTTTGCGTGTCTAGGACAGAAATAATTGCTGGGTTTTAATTCTCAAAGATTTCACTTCGCAATGATCGCGTGCTTCAGAGTCTGAACGTGCGCCCCGTGCTTCCACCGTACAGATATATACATATATATATTATACTATATGTACATATTGTACAACGTGTTTCAAGCCGTGTCGCACCATCCTGCATGCCTATGGTTTGTAAAAAAACCCGCGCATAATCGCGCGATGGATGATTTATTCAGTGGCGACTACCTTGACCTAAGTCTAATGAACTGCTCTTTTTTTCATTTTCAAGAGTCTCGGATGACTGAGTGAGGCCGTTTAATAATTTTATTTTATTTTTCTATCTAGAGCCATCTAAGAATTACGTCTAAGCAGTGCAAGAAAAAATGATACATCTACGAGGAACATATTTATCTAAGAAACTTGTATAATACAAGTTTAATCAATCTACTATATTATATATACAATCTATTTTAATATGCAGGAAACGTCGAAACAAAATTTAAGCGTTAGAAAACGTCAATCTATCTCACATATAAGATTTTATGATTCGTACAAATTATTACTGACTTCTTAGGTGCTGTGAATAACATATAGATACATTTTTATTTAAAACTGCAATGGATATACGTATAGATATATACATAAAATTTTATATCGGTAATTTGAAAAAATTGCACGTTACTCGACATTATAATTCGTTAGTTAATTATGATTTGTATATGCAATTATATATAGTGAAAAGACACTTTATCGTGTGGGCATGACACTCACTGATCCGTATAATATCTATATTTTAACTCCTGAGTTTTGCATGATTTGGAACCGCGCTCTCTTGCGTAACATATATCTAATTGTATTTAAGCATTTCAATCTCATTTCAGTGAAATCACATTACACAGTGCACTACCTTCGAACGATAACTTTAGTTATCCAAATTTTACACAACACATAATATTAACAAATTGCTAAAAAATATTTTTCATTATGTTTGATTACGTAATGGTGAAATCAAGGTGCTTTTATATACCTACATTTATTATGGAAATAATAATAACTCGACGTCATAATGTTTATAATAAGTGAAATTTTAGTAAATATCTTTTATAGTTAAATTATGAATATTTATATAAGTTTTATACTACGATATTGTAAAATTTACATTTTACTTAATATCTTAATTAACTCCTTATATTGTAAACAAATGTTGGTATTTTATAATCGTATTCGTCCGATTCGAGAGTACTGGTTTTCGCAATTAGATTATAAAAAGTACGTGTACACCGTACGTATTGCTAAATTGATTAATTAATTGCACAATGATCGCAAGCTCATATTTAAGTACAATATTTATGTTTAATATATTGTAACTGCCGTTTTAGCAATTCATTTGATATTAATAATGAAAGGACGATCGATCAATTAATTATATCAATCGTTCAAGGCAGTATTGCAACTAATAACGCGAGTGCTACACGATTACTAAATTTTTAATTTGATTAATGATGATCTTTTTCAAACTTTGCATATCATATTTTGAAATTCGTATAGAGCACGTGCAGACTAAAAAAACGTTAAGATGATCCAACTCATCCGAGTCCACTGCTAATACGCATACCGAGCTAATGATGTAATTTCAAATAACTCAAGTTGTCTCGTTTCTACGGTTGACAAGATAACTAACGGATTGGCGTACGGCTTACCCATTTTCCAGATCGATTGAAATCTCATTTTCCTTATCCTCGAATATGACAGGCTATGCGTATAGCACATATCATTGTTATATACATACATATACTTATAATACACATATGCATAAACATGCGTATACATATACATATTTGTTAAAGGAGGAAACTGTTATTATGATAATGAAAATTTTATCGACTATAACAGTTAAATCTATAAATTGCAAATTATCTCATTATGGTAAATTAGTAATACTCGATTTAAATAATTCGAAAACGAGGAGGATGATAATAATACCTTTGCCCGAGCATTAAATATTTAAAATGTTCGAAATCGTGACCACACAGAATGAAAGACCTACATTTTTCAGGTTTTTCAATCGGGGACGAGCTCGGCTTTCGAGATTCTTTAACGAATTTGGAGGTCAGCAGAAGACGCAGTGTACAGACTAGCAGAAGTGGCGTGCATCCTAATGTGGTAAGATCGTATATAAACTAAGATACTATTTCACTTTTGCATAATGATCAACCGATCATCTTTTATTCGGTTTAGACGCCGTAAATAGTAAATTACAGCGTAGCTTATCTCGTTTGATTATTACTTAAAATACGTAATTTTACACACTGAATAAGAAGTTACAATTATCCATAGTCTCGATCTCGTTCGTTCACCGACTTTGTGGATAGTGATCCGAGAAAAATTGCTAAAGTGACACATGCTTCGACTAAAATTAGCATTCGCAAATAAAAAGAATCGTAAAAAACTATGATTGAGTAAAATTTGCTTAGAAAGTTGTGCAAGCATAACAAAGTGTGCTATATAAGCAAAATTTACATTCAGATGTGAATAGTTTTATTGACCGGCGAGTATTGCACTTTGAAGTAACGTTTATTTAACTTTTTTTTTGCAATACAACCAATGAAAGATAAATAAGAGAAGCATACGTATACAGCGTTAAACTATCAACTGTCGGCCGTGGATCATTTTTGATTATTAATCAATATGACTCCATCTAATATAGAAACCTTCATCGAAGTGACATAAACGACTAATTACTACAGTCGTCTAACGGATTTAATGGAAAACTGTCTAGCCTTGCATTTATCATATTTTTGATTCATGAAGACTTTCGCTATCTAAAAAGTTTCTCTGGTCACGTACTATTTGACACCCTTTTTTCTAAGTTTATGCTATTGTAAGATTACTTGTTTGTTTGTCATTGTTAATACTTTGTAAAATTAATAAAGGGAAAAGAGTTATGATTTTAGTCGTTTTAATAATTTCGAAGAAAAATCATGAATAAATTCAAAGAAAAGTGTTTTTTTAACCACTTCTTAAAACATACATAATAAACATACTTCTTACTTACATAAAATGTTTCAAGTATTGAGTTTATTTAAAAAATATATAAATGACATAGTAATTGATAACTGTCAACTGTTTATAAGTATTCTACTTATTTATTTTTTTAAAATTCTGAAAAGTACCGTCAAGGCAATCAAGTAATGAACTTATTATTTGCAGACGAACGATACAAATATTATTATACCAATAAATAAATCAGTAAAACAATCAGGTTCTAAATTTATTCAATTACTAACACGTGTAAAAAGAGAAGTTATGGGTTTAGAAAACTCATAAAATTGGTATGCTTTTTATACGCCTGTATTAGCGATGTCCATCAATGCGAAGTAGCCAGTGAAGAAAAATAAGCCAACGCGCGTTAGGCGCAGAAACCCATTAATATCGCAAAATATACTTTCGATACATTTGGCTTACATGACTTTCGCTGAAAACCCAAGTTTCCCGGGTACCGTTTAAATGCATAATGCTACATATAGACATCCGTTCGTTCACGTGTGCGCGCTCGTATATGCGCCTATATCACCTTCGTACTCCACAAATACGTAAAGTCAGACATAAACGACCTTGCCATAACTAGTGCGTAAATGCTCGGTATATCGCGCACTAGTCTCGGTGCGGTTATTACTTTTCTGAGTGAGAACCGTTGATGATATCCTTTCCGTTGCTCGACTGGAAAATTTCATGTATGCATTGATTATCGTAGCGATTGGTCTCTTTCTTATTATCTCTTCGTTTGAAATAGAAATTTATACTTGTCAAGATTTTGCGAAAATATGCTTGTCATAAAAATATTGTAATTTCTACGTGGAACCAAAAAACTTGATTATATGCATTACTTTAAACATACTTTTAAGCAATAATTGTTATGGGTAATGCAAGAATAAGAGTGATTTTTATTCGGTATGCATTTACAAGATATTATCAACAGAAAAATGTAACTTATAATCAATATCTTAGCACTTTGAAAAAAAATATATGTATACTTTCATCTTGTAGCGAATCATTTTTGGATAAAATGTTACAGCTTATTTCTGCTTGGAGAAAAATTATAATTATATAGTGCTTAAATAATGCAATAATAATTAAGCATTGTCAGAATTCTCACTCTAGTATAGATATCAAATAATTAAAAATGTATATGATTAAAGTATCTATAGCTTTATAAAATTTAAAACTGCTTGAAACTTGGTTTTATGCGAGAAGATAGGTTATGCCTCTAAAATCGATTAATAACATTCATATCAATCAAAAAAAATTAAAGAAGTCAATTAATAAACGAATGGGTACCACTTTCAATATTTATAAAATAATATATATAACTTGTAGGATACAAATAAAAATCATTGTATGAAATTGAACGTGGCCTACAAAATTCCTAGAATGTCGCGGCGTCTTGGGTTTTTTTCTGTGAGCATTTATCTTGCGCGTTAAAAAGTTTAAAATTTTCCAATTTACGAAATATTCGAAACATGCGAGAAAAACCGTTTTATTAACTAGTAAGAATTAGCTAGTATTACTACGTAGTTCATGCTTTTTACCAATATTTCATACCGAGAAAATTACTATTAAATATTTTTTATTGCTGCTAGGGTTACTATAGCAATAAATGGTGATATTAATAACCGAATATTTTGTTGTGTAACTTGTAGGACTTAAGCTATTGTGCTTTGTGTTTTTATATATACATACGTAAAGATTCCATAGATAAAGAAATTGCTTGATATCGTGACTTTATTACGATGCCAGAATCGATATTATTCGTAGTAATAAAACAATATATTGATAATATACTAAATCGAATTTTGTTCAAATACATACAACAAAATTGTTAATTTTTGTTTACGGCGAAAATCCAGTTTCGTACATACAACTGGAATATTCTCGTAGCACCAAAAATGTTTTTTCTGCGGGTATTGTAAAATGAATCTTCGGTTTTAGAAAGAAATATTAGGGTATAGTACAAAATTTACAATCGATAATCATTTAGCGTGGACTATTTTCGAAATGTAACCCGTTATTAATAAGAACATAGTCGTAGAAATGAAATTGTTATTAATAAATGTAATTGTGCACAGGTGGCCGTGCAACAGCAACGAGGTCGCGTGGGGGTACCACCCTTCAAACCCTTGCCACCTGGAGGTTCGCGACCTATGGCGCAACAACCAGAACGTCAGCGCCTAGTTGTTCAACAAAATTCGACGATGGTTAGGCCTACTTATTCAGCTATGCAAGAAGATATGCTTAAACAACAGCAACGGGCACAAGTTGAAGCTAAACTTCGACAGCAGCAGCGATTGCAGCAAGAGCTGGTAGCCATGCAAATGCTGAAACAACAACGTCAACAACAACAGGAGGCTATGAAGCTTCAGCAACAGCAGCAGCAGCAGCAACAACAACAGCAACAACAACAACTTCAGAAAGTTCAATATCCTCAACAAGCTTTACAAGCCGCTACTCAAACCAAGAGGATACAGGTATATAACACAAAAAATTTTTTTTTATAGTAGAAAATATCCAATTTATTATATTATTTAAGGTGCACAGTCCTTATTTTTTTTATTTCAATAATTTTAGCAGTTAACTATACAAAATTTCTTTTTTAAAAGTACTAAAATCTAAATTGTTTATTTATACTATTGCTTTTTCTAAATCATTGTTTATAATGTACAGATAAAAAGATTATATTAAAAATTACAATGTTATCGAGTAATTGAGAGAGTGAAAGACTTGACAAATTATAAAAAATAATATTTTTTAAAAGAAAATTTATCAGATATACCTATAATAAATATTAATAAATTTGTAATAAATTTTTCTATAGAAATAGAAATTTTTACTTTATAATTGTAAGAGTTTAGTTGATATTTTCAGAGCACAGCAATTTTCGTATTTATGTATACCTATCCGCTATCCCTATTCTCGAAAAATGTTAATACGTTCAATAATATAACAGAGAAAAAATCTTAAATAAGAATTGAAATTATAATAAAAATACCGTTATGGGCCAGGCTCTAATCATAAACTTCAGCCCATTTAAGTCATTTTTATAATTTGCCAAGCATGTCTCAATTATCAACAACATTGTAAGTTTTACTAAAACCTTCTTCTTTATACTGATCCTTATATTTTTCTACTTATTTAATTATGGTAAACGAATTCTTAAAATTTATGTGCTTTAGTTCCAATTCTATTAAATTAAATAATTTAAATATATACTAAAAAAATTGTAAAAATGTTTTCAGCAAGGACCAATATCCGTTCCTAGTGGTTTGGTAATGCCAGCACGTCTTCCTAACGTAGTCGCGGCTATTCCACCGGCCGGTAGTATTATGAACGCTGATAAAATTGTTCAGCCGATGGCAAAACCTATAGCTGCTATAGCAGTTACCGGAGGTGGGCTACCTCCGTTCGTAAGCATGCCAGCTTCCGCGGCTCACTTGACGGATAGGATTAGTAATAGCCCAACTATTCTAGAGGATTCGGTCAACGAAGTTTCCAAGGACGATTTCAATCAGGTGAAGTTTCCTTTACTCTTTACGTTTTTATTATTTACACGTGTATATTTTCATTTTCTTTATACGTTTGAGTTGCAGCACATTTTGATGCTATAACCAAAAACAATAATTAACGATGTCGTAAAATTTGAATGTACTCCGATGTACTCCTTTTAGTTACGTAAAATTAGATGATTTTCGGGTAATAAACTATAATTGAAAGAGTACCTGTACATCAGTGTAGATTGTTTTTTTGTGTGTTATTAGGATATTATGTAAAAGATGTAATACGAAATTCATAAAATAAACATGCTTTTTTGCTTACGTTACTTCCTCAACTAAGCGTTACATTTAGAAACGCGATGTTTTGTCCAAGAATTATTACCTAATATACTCGTAAACTGCGATTGTTGCAATTATTACGGCTTTTCTAAACACTTTATAATGGGTTTGCTAAACATTTTCGCTATCGATATCAATTTGTTTTTATAACTTTATATTTGACTTTGTGAGTGTATAAACTTACTTCTACATTAGGCATGATCATCTTGAACTTGAAAATTTTTTGCTGATATCAAAAAGTGCATAGTAAGATGATTGTTAAGAAAGGAAATTGGATAAAACGATATATATATATATAGAATGCTACATTTTCATTTTAAAAAATTGCACTTATTGACAAACAATTTATTATTAATCCTCTTTAAATGACAAACTTATACAATTATGTGTATGTGTATTATTTATTTTAGTTTTATGTGCGTAAAATTATTGTAACAGATTACTAACTATACATTAAATATTAAAATATTTAAAATATTAAATATTAAAGATAAATGTTGGAAGAACTATATTTAGTATTTAGGACATTAAATTTTAAAAATCAGTTCTTACACCAGAAAACATTCGACTATACAAATTTTTCTAAATGCACTCAAGGATGATCCAAAAACTAGGTCTAAATTTAATTCTTTTCTATTATAAGAGTGAATTTCTACAATAGTGTTGGGTAAAATACTATCAAATGTACCTTTTTTTTAAATTAATACGATTTTAATTGCTCGCATTAATACAATTTTAATTATCGAATCGATAATCTTTATTCTTTTAAACTTTTAACAATTCGGCTTTTTACAGATTGAATCGGTTGAACAGGTTTTGAATGCTTACTTAATAGTTGTACCTACGAATAGTTTAGGTAATGTTACCATAAAAAGTTAAAACGTTGTTACAATTTTAAAAGAATAAAAATTATAGATTACAGAGACCATAGAGTAATTACTTATTATTATTATTATCATTATTACTAATGTGTGTGGTAATCATCAGCGTGTATGTTATATACTGATTTTCTCATAGACTTATTGATTTTACTTGCATCGCATGCACATAATTGATGACAAAGTGCACCTTTCCTGCTATTTTCTAATATATTATCATATTCATTTTTATTTCAAGAAACTTTTATTAAAAAATTAAATAAATACATATTCAGGTTACAGGTATATTTATGTTGATAGTTTAACAACAAATATTGAATACTTAATAATTATTCGAAAAATTTGTGATTTGTATAAATAAATACTTAGGCAATTATAATGCAGCACGCGAAAATATTTGTTACGGGTATTAAAATCATACAAGGATTTTATATTTAATAGTCAATATTACGTGACATTCGACAAAAAAATTTCTTTTTCATGATTGTTTTTACTTATCGCTTTAATTTCTTTCTGTTATTTAATCGATAAAATGTTTATCTTCAATATCAATTTGTACAGAGAATTATTTATAACTAAAAGTGTAGATATCACAAAGATTTTAAATTTTTCTAGCCTACGATCAAAAATTGTCTATTATTCTTCATATTTTTATACAAAATATTCACACTTAAGTAATTTACAGAATTTTCTTTTCTTCTGCCTTTTGTGCATTTAAACCTTCTAGAAAAAGTGTTTTTTACAAGTGGAAGTAAGGATACTACATGTGAATATATTACTCAAAAAAATCTCAGTTATTATTTAAAATTACACTAATCAAAAGAGAAAATAGCAAAATATACGGAAGAAAATTGTACTTTCTTACATTGTTATCCTCATTTGAAAACAACAATTATGTGTGGCGAATGAAAGATAATGAAATCACTAACAGTTCCTTAGTTAATTAAATTCATGGAAAAAATTGTTAAAAAATGTTCATGGCGTCGAGTTTAATATATACAATTATAAATTTTCGAAAAGTAATATTTTTTTTGTATACAAATAGTTGCCGCTCCCAGGAGATGATGCTGCTTCGTCTGTCAACCAAATGACTCTGATGTCTCTTCAGCCGATCGCCGTAGCCGAAGCAGCAAAACCTCAGACTCAAGAGAAACGCCAGTCAATGCCATCTTTGCCTTCGTTAGCACCTATTCACGGTATGGAAACGTCCTTGAAAGCCCTTGCCGAAGCTAGTAATATCACACTCGAGGCTCTCGAAGCAGCTATATTGGTCAGGCAGCAACAATTACTACAAAAGCAACAAGGGCCATCCACCACAACTACAACCACGACTATGCAACCACCTGTAAAAAAGTAAATGATGCACACATTTAGTTTTGAATAAAAAATTCTTTTTAAATAAATGTTTATAGCTAATAATCAAAAGAATCTTAAAGTGGATATATTCTGTAATTACGTGTATTTTAATTTATGTTTATTTTTAAAACAATGAATTATTCTTTAATCTGATTCTCAATTTAACTTTCTTACATTTAGCAAAAATAATAATTCTGGAGTAACAAAGGTAATGAATGCCCCGCGAGAATATTATCCAGTCGGGTATGATAAAAATTTTGATGACAATTTCGCCAGTCGAGTGGACCTTCCGGATACTACGTTTTATTGTGGTGACCAAAAACACTTCCCAGGACTTTATGCTGACGAGGACCTCGGATGCATGGTAAGCAGGGCTTATTAACACAATAAAGATTATAACTTTTTGAAGATATTAAATTTAAAAGTTGGTATTGATATTTACATTTTAATTATAAATATATATTGACATTTCTCTAACAAATTTCGCTGTAATGATTTGCTACTTTGTCTGAATACCATTTACTAAAATTATTATGTGCAGTAATTATGTCTTATTAATTAATTTAAGATAATTTTTCTACTGTGTTAGTTGAACATTATATAGGCCATTTTTCAAATTTTAGTTCAAAGTATGGGCAAATATCCGACCGCAAAATTTATCAAATAAGTACTGTTTCATATTTTGTCAATATGTTAATCAAAAATAAAATCATTTCTGCTAAAATTTCTAATATATATTGATAATGTATTAGATACTTTTTTAAAAGTATTGACAAAAATTATTCGTCGAATACTTTTAGCAAAGTTTTGGCAGTTAATACTTTATTTTTGATCAACATATTGGACAAAATATTGGAGCTGTCACAAAGTTACCCAACTCGGGTTCAGTACATATTTTAGTGATAATTTTTAAGTTTCCACATTTTCTTAATCAAAGTATGAATTACTATTTTATATAATTTATTATAATTTTAGGTGTTCCATGTTTGCGCTTTAACCGACGACGGTCTGATAATGAAGAGTTTTCTATGTCCAGAATCGACACTCTTCGACCAAACAATCTTAAAATGCAATTGGTGGTTCTACGTAGATTGTAAATCATCGAAGAGTCTTTACGACAGTAACATACCAATTAGTAAGAGTTACCAACTTATGAAAGCTCTTGCATTTTTCTCCGCGTACAAAAGTCATGACAATTCAACCCAACACGCGAATGGCGACGAGGAATCTTAAGTGGCATTCTGTGTACCATTTATCTTTTATTTGTAAAAAAAATCACAAAAATGAACTGACTCGATAACAAAAATTGATAAATGGATTTGTTTTGTGCAAACTGAAAATTCTTGTAGAGCACGGGGATATAGGATGGTAATAAAATATACTACCAGGTAAATTTTCATGATAAATGTTTTTAAGTACTCGTTAAATCATCATTTTAGCGAGTTTCTTAAATCCAATATAAACATTTATACGTATCTAAACTTCACTAGATATGCCTAAACATGTTTATTGTTTTATTCAACTTTTGGTAAATTGTACTAATGAAAATTTACCTGCACAGCTATAATCATTATGTAAGCCGAGCGTTCACATTTTCGTAAACGTAAAGGCTGTTTCTCGGGGTTAAAGTATTATTTATTTTATTATATATATTTAATTTTGCCTACAAATTCGTAGGAATGTGTGACAGCGTGGAATGTATAGGAATTTGTGAAAAATGTTTCGTGCCCATGGGAATTTCGTTAAGAAATTCGATTAGTAAAAGAAATAACAAAACGAGAAAAATTAGTTATGTTTTATAATTGAGTTAATCAAAAAACTATGTATTTTGTAAGTATGTATTTACATGATTATGAATGTTTGTTAAATACAAGTCAAGTTGATAACGTTAACGAGACGTTAAACAACTACTTAGGCCTTGCCTTCTATGTTAAGATTTGTGTATATAATTTATTTACTTTTTAATACATTTTTTGATTTATTACAATTGTCTAATTATTTAATTCCTCTTCGTTTAATTACTACTAGTTCCACCCAATAATAATGAACTTCAAAAAAGTCAAAATAAAATTTAAATATCTTTAATAAATTTTTTAATTATTCAAGTAATATTATTGCAGTGACGTGGTTTAGTGAATTTCATCATCAAATTTCTGAAGCTTATATGTAAATTGTGAATTAATGTTTTAAAGCAGCGAATAAACATTTTGTAACATGTAGCTGCCCTATACATCACAGTGTATAATACTTTTAAAATCAATCGTTATTAATGAGCATTATTATATGCATATGCCTACCAAGTCGAATAAAACGGTATTATATACAATATTAACTTTAAAAAAATTTGATTATTTTTTGTACATATTAGTCAAAGTACTTTCGTTAAAAATAGAAACAAGCATTACGTTGCTAGTATGCTATGCAAATGTGTAAAATTAAATATAATATTGCAATATGAATCTATTTCTCACTGCATTATATATCTACTTTATTTTCTGCGCAATAGATGTATACACGCAGAAAATTTTCCTACAAAATTAACTACACTTGTTAAATCTTCGACACATCGCAAAAATTAAAATATATGTAAGGTATAATTTTATCCGGATTTTATAGTAAAATATTCTTTTTGTATATTAATTACTCAGAATGAAATAACCAGGAAGTGGGAAATGTTTACTTATGAGTAATGATTAAAATAAAAAAAAATATGCGTGCATTATAATGTTACACACAATCAGCTTATTCTCGTGATATGCATTTCATTATGCGAGACGATGTTCCGAAGTGAACTTTCATGCTTAACATTGTAGATACCAGCAGTCTTATTAAAGCCAACAAACTGAGCATTCACATTTAGAAATCAAAATGTACGAGGCCCTAGAACCGATATTTTTTAAGTTATTTTATATTATCATATTTATCGCTTGCGTTTATCTGTATTTAAAATGTTGTGTTTTCAATTATTGGAAAAAAACAAAAATACCACACGTACCACCTAACGTTGTATTTGGTAATATAAACATGAAATTTTTACTGGACAAAATTACAATTGGTATGTTATAGCATTTACAATTATTATAATTGTTGTGCTCTAATAAATTTATTTCTTTATTATTTTATATAACTATAGTTTAGTTGAAATAAAATATTAATATTATGTATAAGAGTACGTAAATTTATATATTTATATCTTTAAATTGTAGGCGAATTAGTGAAAGAGTATTACGATAAATTTCGAAAACTTCGATTTTTTGGAATGTATATATTTCATAATCCAATTTTGGTGATTAATGATGCAGATCTCATACGATCAATTTTAGTCAAGGATTTTCAATATTTCGCAGATAGAGGAATACATTCAAATTTAAAAGTCGATCCCATGTCATTCAATTTGTTCAGACTTCCTGGTGAAAGGTGGAAACACTTACGATTAAAATTAACACCAATTTTCACTTCGGGGAAACTAAAACAATTATATCCATTATTATTGGAAGTATCCGATGAACTTATCGATATTTGTGATGAATCATTGCAACGTACAGACGTAATTGATGTAAAAGACTTGGTCGAAAGGTATTATATACTTTTATGTGAATATATATTCAAATGTTTTAATTTACTAATTGTAATAACAAAAACTGTGACATACAGTTAAAAGAAGTTATACATTATTATAACAAGATTAAGATTCCTGTTTTCTTCCTCAGATTTATAACTGACTCTATATCAACAGTAGCTTTTGGATTTAACTGTAACAGCTTAAAAAATCCAAATAATGAATTCCGAAATTACGGTATATTAGGTACAGACATGGGAAAGTATTCAGCTGTAATGAGTATATTTGCTTCAAATATATTAGATTTTTTACATTTACCAGTATTTAAACAAAGTGTTAATAAGTTTTTTATAAGAACCTTCGAAGACGTAGTTAACTATCGAGTAAAAGAAAATATAGTTAGGAATGATTTCATAAACTTACTAATGGATCTCACAGATATTGAGCAAAAGAATAACGACTCTCAAGGTGATTATCCTACCTAAAATTAAATTTATATCTATAAATACAAATTGCTTTAGATAAATATTATAACGTGCGTTATATAAATAAGTAATATCTTTCTGAATTTTCAGAAACAAATAGAGATAAACTTAATATGCTAGAAGCAGCCGCGCAAGTATTTGTCTTCTTTATAGCTGGATTTGAAACTACGTCTACGACTGTTACGTACTGTCTACATGAATTAGCTAAATATCCTGAGGTTCAAGAGACACTGCAACGAGAAATTGATGAAATTGCAAACACTCCCGAAGGGTTTAATTATGATAATTTAATGAATATGAAATATTTAGACATGGTAATCAATGGTAAGTTTTATAAAACCTCACGTGATAAATATATGTAGATTATTCACTGCATCCGAAGCACACTTTTGATACAGTTTATCTACGTCGTACGGTAAACGCGGGTCATCGCTTTCTTTGTTGCACTACTATTGCTGCAATACCATTCATAAGAGGCTTTAAAAATGTGTTTATTTTATTACAGTATTATTTAAATCTTGCGAGCAAAGTATTTATTTATTAATATTAATAAATTATTCTTTTTAAATTTGATTCTGAGTGTTAAATTTAAAACATAAAACATTAGCTTTTACAATTAGCAAATTTAAAAATTAATATTAATTAAATTATCAATTTATAGAGGCTTTACGAAAACATCCACCTGTTCCTTTTATAAATCGTCTGTGCGTTAAAGATTATACAATACCCGATACTAATATTAAAATTCCATTCCAAAAGGAATGAGATTAGCTATATCTGTGTCTGGTTTACAAAATGATCCAGATATTTATCCTCACCCGGAAACGTTTGATCCAATGCGCTTCTCGAAGAAAGTTGCGCTCAAAGAAGTTCATATTTCTTTTACCATTCGGAGAGGGACCAAGAATTTGTATCGGTAATGTAAATAAATAAATAAATAAATAAATAAATAAATAAATAAATAAATAAATAAATAAATAAATAAATAAATAAATAAATAAATAAATAAATAAATAAATAAATAAATAAATAAATAAATAAATAAATAAATAAATAAATAAATAAATAAATAAATAAATAAATAAATAAATAAATAAATAAATAAATAAATAAATAAATAAATAAATAAATAAATAAATAAATAAATAAATAAATAAATAAATAAATAAATAAATAAATAAATAAATAAATAAATAAATAAATAAATAAATAAATAAATAAATAAATAAATAAATAAATAAATAAATAAATAAATAAATAAATAAATAAATAAATAAATAAATAAATAAATAAATAAATAAATAAATAAATAAATAAATAAATAAATAAATAAATAAATAAATAAATAAATAAATAAATAAATAAATAAATAAATAAATAAATAAATAAATAAATAAATAAATAAATAAATAAATAAATAAATAAATAAATAAATAAATAAATAAATAAATAAATAAATAAATAAATAAATAAATAAATAAATAAATAAATAAATAAATAAATAAATAAATAAATAAATAAATAAATAAATAAATAAATAAATAAATAAATAAATAAATAAATAAATAAATAAATAAATAAATAAATAAATAAATAAATAAATAAATAAATAAATAAATAAATAAATAAATAAATAAATAAATAAATAAATAAATAAATAAATAAATAAATAAATAAATAAATAAATAAATAAATAAATAAATAAATAAATAAATAAATAAATAAATAAATAAATAAATAAATAAATAAATAAATAAATAAATAAATAAATAAATAAATAAATAAATAAATAAATAAATAAATAAATAAATAAATAAATAAATAAATAAATAAATAAATAAATAAATAAATAAATAAATAAATAAATAAATAAATAAATAAATAAATAAATAAATAAATAAATAAATAAATAAATAAATAAATCCCGAAGGGTTTAATTATGATAATTTAATGAATATGAAATATTTAGACATGGTAATCAATGGTTGGTAAGTTTTATAAAACCTCACGTGATAAATATATGTAAGATTATTTCACTGCATCCGAAGCAACACTTTTGATACAGTTTATCTTTATTACGTCGTACGGTAAACGCGGGTCATCGCTTTCTTTGTTGCACTACTATTGCTGCAATACCATTCATAAGAGGCTTTAAAAATGTGTTTATTTTATTACAGTATTATTTAAATCTTGCGAGCAAAGTATTTATTTATTAATATTAATAAATTATTCTTTTTAAATTTGATTCTGAGTGTTAAATTTAAAACATAAAACATTAGCTTTTACAATTAGCAATTTAAAATTAATATTAATTAATATCAATTTATAGAGGCTTTACGAAAACATCCACCTGTTCCTTTTATAAATCGTCTGTGCGTTAAAGATTATACAATACCCGATACTAATATTAAAATTCCAAAAGGAATGAGATTAGCTATATCTGTGTCTGGTTTACAAAATGATCCAGATATTTATCCTCACCCGGAAACGTTTGATCCAATGCGCTTCTCGAAAGAAAGTTGCGCTCAAAGAAGTTCATATTTCTTTTTACCATTCGGAGAGGGACCAAGAATTTGTATCGGTAATTGAATTTTATTATATTATCATTTTAATTTATCTACGTATATATATGTATTTCATTATCATTATATATTTATTATTTATTACACAGCTAAACGAGTTGCTTTAATGCAAGGAAAAGTTGGACTAGTATCACTTTTATCGAAATATAAATTTTCAATTTGCGATAAAACGTCAATACCTTTACCCTACAGTAATCGAACTTTTTTACAAGTCACCGATGATAAACTATATTTGAAATTTAGCAAAAGATAGTGCCTACGAATAAATTATATTCCGTACACTTATACGTAAATGTATAATTTTAAATTTACAATTACTGTGTTAATTCGATTGGAATTATACAAAATACTAGTACATTGTGATTTTTATCTGTAAATGCTGATATTATGTTATATATCGTTTATAAATCGTCTTAATGTTTATCTTAAAAAATGTTATGTAATAATTTAAGGTAAGTAGATGCAATAGAAAAAGTCAGTACCAATAGAGAGATATTTCTTTAATTAGTTGTTTATATGCATAAAAAGTGTTTACTAAAAGGTCATTTTACAAACTTAATTCTATATAGAAATAAATAATATTTGATATTATCATAATTTCCTCATTAAAATTAGTTTTTGCAAGTAGTGCTGCTGTTTTGTTTTAATTTGAAGAAATATGTGGTGAAGAATCTGATGGTCATTGATTTTTATGTGAAGCATATGAGGTAATGTTCCATTATAAGCATACGCGACGTCTCGAAAGACTTGACTCGAAGCAAGACGAGTTTTTTCACCGATTTCGAGTCGAATACTCGAGTCAAAACTCGTAAAATTTACCGAGTTATTCACTAAGCTCGAGCTGCTCGTATAATTCAAGTTATTCGTGCTATTCGAGCTAATCATCTAATACGTATGTCATATAAATTGTCGCATACGTACGTTTGAACATTTGGATTTTCTAGTCGATAGTCTTTACATCTTGTATTATTTTCATTAAAGATGAATCTGTACGCAATAAAAAGGTCGTAAATAAATTGGTCGATCGATTTACTTAATTCGAATAATAAATTAATAGATGTACTACAGAAACAAAATTGAAAGATCTTTTTTTTTATTATTATTATTTTTTTATGCTACCAAATCGGTGCTAATCAGCGACGGAGGTCATACGATGTCTTGGTGAAGAAAGCACTTGTTGAAAATACATTCCCCAGTGGTGGTTGTATCAATCGGCCGGGGCCGGGAATCGAACCTGGGATTCACCTCCAGATTACGAGCCCGACGCCCTACCGACCGAGCCATCGCAGGCCTTTGAAAGACCTTTTTAATCACACATTAACTAGTGATCTATTAGCTGATCTAGCCTAATAAAATGACAAAATGATCTTTTACTACGATTTATACCTCGTCGAGGAATTATTCAGAGGCGTCTCAAGGAAATGACCTAGCCCACTCTTTGTATTTATCAAAAATTGCTCTTTTTGAATTCATGTGTTCTAGTCATGACTCATCTTTTAGTTGAATAGCAACTCACTTTTCATGAAGAAGCTAAAAATTAGGTCGCTTCTTGAGTCGTCTTAAAATACAAATTATTTCAACGCGGTATTTGATTGAAAAATGAGAAAATATATTGCAAACATTAGCATACTATTAGCATACTATTGCAAATATTAGCAAACATGTATGTACTTTGTGTATATTACTCTGGTAAATAAATAAATAAATAAATAAATAAATAAATAAATAAATAAATTGCAGCTAAACACAATGGCAATAATACCAATATATCAATATTGATGTTGATCCATCAAGATCAGAAGAGTTCATCTTAATAACGGATCAACTTACAGATTTAATATAATCTTCGCCATAGATTGCTCACAAGACTACAAGTGATTCTATTTCCAATGACTGTTGACTTGAAAACATCGCGCTTGACAGTTTTACTTTTCTTATAACTCAATTTAATTGTAATTTTTTGGAATAATATTAGATAGATTATGGAAAAATTTGAGCTTATTTAATTTTTATTAATTTCTCATGTGGATTAACATTACAATACATGATCGGCTATACTGAAAAAAAAGAACTGTTATATCTAATGCATTTCATTTATAATGATACATCAAGTGCATACAACTCAATAGTTACTAAATCATATATAGATGATATAAATAAATATTTTAAACGATTAAATACATAATTTTTCTTTTTTGACAACTGAAAAATTAAAGTGAGTGCTTATTATTTGTGCCGAATCGCGTATATTCATTGCAATTTATAATGTGTTTTTGTTATTTATTCATTAAATTGCGATGCATTTAATTACTGTTATAACCTCATAACTTTAGATCAAATTTTGTTAACGAAATTAGAAAAAAACCTACTTAATTAATGCTTATTCAAAATTCTAAATAAATATTCCTTAACTTTTATAAAATCTGTAGTTTCTATAGTACATTTAGTCGTAGTAACCAATTTATAAGATATATACAAGAAAATTTTTTTTAGTAATTTTATGTATCAAATTATAGTTCTTTTGTTAATTACATTTTGATATGATAGCTATAACTTTTCTCATTTTCTTGTATACTTTTACTATCTTAATATAAATATCTAAAATAAAATATACAACTTGCAGGTTCCAACTCGGTAGTTTGGAAAATAAAGTTCAAAGTAACTATACATACATAATTTTATGCTTTTTGTTTAAGTAGAATGAGAAATTAGTAAATATTAATACATTAAGGTAGATAATTACGAGTAATATAATTATCATTTGGAAGATCGCACAATACTCATAAGGCGCGGGCAGTAAACCAGAAGGATGAAGCATATATTTGGATTATATTCAATGTATTACACGTTGAATTTGTATTATAAAAAGTAAGTATAACAAACTGCAGTTATTGTTGTAAATATAAGTAATTTGGAATATTAACTTTAATAAACAGAGCATTCATTATTTTTTAATTTTAAATATGTAATTTCATTTCGCTGTTAATCTTCTTATGCAAACGAGTATATTCACAACTTAGTTCTGTTACAGACTTATCAAGTCATTGAACTACGTGTTGTTGTTATCGACTATTTTCGATGCCTATATTATAACGTTTTACGTTCATTCTCTCTTAAATTTGCTGACGCATTCAATGACTAGACATTTTTCGTTGGATATAGAAATTTATATGTTCTTTGACTTTTAACAAGTTGTATTCCTAACGCCACTCTGTTTTTATTTTCAATCAAAACTAAAACAAACAATTCTTAGTCCAATTTTAAAATTTATAATCTATATAGTCAAACAGTTGGGATATAAAAATAACATATCTCAATTAAATTTAATAATTAATCATATTAATTTTGTTATTTTAAATAAGACTGAATATTTTTTTGTGTCAATGAATTTTAAAATAGAAAGGAAATAGATATAATATATAAACATTCAATTTTGCCAAGTGTATTTCTAATTAATTCTGACAAAATAAATATTTTGGGTAATTTTTCATTACAAAAATCGGTATACAAGTTTAAAGCATATCATATTGGAGTAATTTATTGTAGATAGGTAATAAAAAATTCCTGGTTTTGTAAATATTCAAAGAGTTTATCCATTATATTTTATTTATATTATTTATTTATATTCTTATTTTATTTGTAAGAAAAAAAGGCAAAGCTTTTTTCTTTTTGACAAGGTCTGCTATCCTCTTCAGGCTATCTTATTATTATAGTCGACAAATTTTTTTTGGAAATTATAGTTCTCGCTTTCACTTAAATTAAAATTACAATTTTAATATCAGGAAAGATAATTATACATATAATCGGATTATCGATACGTCAGTCGGTTGAATATACAATCAGCGAATTTTGTGTATAACATCGTGTTTATATACGAAATACTGGAAGCAAACATAAGAAACGTCAAACTGTTATCAAAGCAGATGGTTATATTTGTGTAGTTCCTATGTTAATTTTCTATATGTCATTTTCAGACCAAAAATAAATTATATTTATTTATTTTATAATGTAAAAGTTAATTATATTTAGAATTTAGATATAGTACAAAATAATATTGCATGAGAAACATAGGACATAAAATGATGAATATTACTACTAGTGAAAAAGAATATGACTTGTCAGAACTTAACACGTGTTTGTTAGTGGTATCTAAAAAAATCTTTATTTTGTTATATTATTTGGTAATAAACTTTAATAATGACTTCATCAATCTTTTTTTATGCTTTAATGTGCTGCAGTTTTTAATCAGTTTTTCAAGATTATAAACGAAGTTTGCATTATTTATATTTCATCAGATAAATATAAAATAAGAGCAAAATTAAATACAGCTTAGTATATAATTAAATAAGAATTCCCAGGACTTTATTTATATATGAATAGTTGGTACATATATTCTGAAATATGAGTCATAATGAGAAGAAATCCGAACATTATTTTGACTTGTAGCGAAAATGTATATGGTATATATAGTCTAGAAGAGTATATATATGTATATAGGTAATTAATGTTCAGAAATAACGGTAAAGTTTCTATATCTTTACTCAGAAGATGAAACTGAAGATCAAAAATAAAACGCTTATTAATTTAAAAAAATCGTGATCTGGAAAATTTCACCGACCATAGTGGAGTATAATGATCCTTCTTTCACAAAAAATTAGGCTTCTGTTAAGAAATACTGTATAACGGTAAGCGAGTTACCAATCAGGCAAGGAACGCGAAAGCTAAAAGTTCGTGCTGATGCGCGCACGCAAACAGAAGTAGTGCCGTGCGCAAATTAAAAATTAAGCCAAAAGACACGCGATACGTGTGAATGTGTTGGGGTGATTGTGTTGGGGTGTATCTTATCGTGTGGGTATAATGACTGTCTTATTAATTAGTAAAATAATATATATTACGATTTTCAAGCAGCATACAATATTGAAATTTTTAATTTAACGCAGTAAATACAATAAGCTTTAAATAAAATTTAGATTTTTTTCTATCAAAGCGGGTACACCGAATCAGTGACTTCCCTATAACTTAAACTCATAGGCTTATAATTGTCATAAACTATGTTCATTTATTCGGATAAACTTTATCAATAGAGAGAGAGAGAGATTTATTGAAACATTTTATTGGGTAATTAGGGGTAAAACCGCGTATAAACTTTATACAAAAGATGATTAAAATAGAACTTATAGATAAAATAATAGATTAATAGTAAAAAATAAAACAATGTAAAACAATAGTAGTAACAAAAGTAACGCAGTAAGGCGGCAATAAACAAGGAACGCGAACGTTAACAAAAATAAAATAATACAAATATATAAATAAATAAAAATAAATAACAATAGATGTACGCAACGGGTAATTATGACGGAAAACATTTTACATACAAACTAATGAGATACATTTAACTTAAGAGACTAGAGATCTGGCAAGGGAGGGCATACAATCCCCTCACGGCAGGCTCTCGCAGCCCATTTCTGACGGTCGAGCTCATAAAGATACGATGAAAGAGCAGATTTAAATGTAGAGGATAACAAGGGGTCAAAGTTTGTATATGGAAGGTTGTTAATTCGGCGAGAGGCGGTGATAATGAAGGAGTTGTTTAGGGATTCCGTTCTAGGGAAGAGATAGTGTAGGGACATAGGCGGATGACGAGAGGAGGATCGGAATGTGAAAGATGCGTCGCGAAGAATGAAGTGACGGGCGATATAAGACGAGGATTTGTGAGCGATGATGTTAAATGCACAGAATCCAATAAAAAGAGATTTTCTGAGCCCGACCGACAGCCAACCTAGCTTGAGACGATATGGCGTCACATGCTCGCACCATGGAATGATTCCCCACACAAATCGTACGCATTCGTTTAATAAGCGTTGTAATTTCAAGTTTTTAGTGCTATCTAGATCATTGTTAATCGCACATGCGTAGTCAAAGTGGGGGAATATAAGAGTTTCTACTAGATATTTCCTATTCTAACACGAAAGCAAACGTTTAAAGAATCTCAAGGAGTGGAGGGCTTCATGAACGTGTTGGGACCAATCCAGAGTAGGTGTTATCCAAACCCCTAGCGATTTAACTTCAGATTCATAGTCAAGAGAGTTGCCATTAACCATTAGACTGCCGGCATTTTTGCCTTATAAATTGATATTTTTGATGTGCAAAATTTATACATAAAAACACTTCAAATCTCTAGAGTAGTTGCCAAGGTCACAGGTGGCTCATATATGAGCCAGTCCGGCAGTCTAAAGGTTAATTGAAACTTTCGGGGCAGTGTCCAGGTCTATTCGCAAAATAAAAGCCTGACTACCCAAGATCACCACCTTAGTCTTTTTAATATTCAGATTCAGTCCATTCGATCTCGCCCAGTTGTCTACCGCATTAGCGGCCTCCGAGATTTGCCGAACACCGTGGGCGAGGTCGGCAGGGTAGAATGAGTGATAGATCTGAGTGTCGTTTGCAAAAATCATGTGGCTAGAGTAATTTAGAACCTGAGGTAGATCATTGGTAAAGACTGAAAATAATAACGGACCAAGGACACTGCCCTATGGAATACCCCTGGATGTGCCGAGCCTAGCCGAGCCTAGCCGAGCTTGCCCCCGAACTATCCACTACCGCCTGCGAGCGGCCTACCAAATAGTCATAAAACCAAGTTAGCACGATGTAAGAACAGCCTAGTGAACGCAGCTTGCATAATAAAGGGCCATGTGGCACTGAATCAAACGCCTTGGAAAAGTCGAAGAGGATGATAATGGTGATCATTCGTTTATCGATTATAGCACTTCTAATGTTGTCTAAGACTCCAATTAAAGCCGTTTGTGTACTATGCCCCCGGCGGAAACCTACTTGTCTCTCAATAATTAGACTATTTTTGTTCAGGAACTCAGTGAGTTGATCATGGACCAATTTCTCCAGAATTTTAGAGACTTCGCAAAGCTTAGCAATGGCCCTAGTATCAGACGGCGAAATAACCCTGCCGGACTTAGCCAAAGGAAAGAGGAGGGATTTTTTCCAGGGCTCCGGGAGATGTCCAGATGAGAGAGAAAGATTGAAAATCTTAGTTAAGTGCGGTGTTATCAGGGGAGCTAAAAGTTTCAGCATAGGGATGGAAATTCCGTCATGGCCCGTAGTTTTAGAGGAGGTCCTGTAAATGGTTGCTATAACCTTATGTGGAGTAATTGGAGTAAAATGGAAGGAAATTTGAGGAAAGGACTGAGGTAGAATGTTAGAGGAAGAGATGAGTGAATGTAGTTGGGTGAGAGTGAATGGGTTATATCTGAGTAGGAGATGGAGGCATAGAAGGTATTTAGTTGATCCAAAGAGAAGCTAGTGAAACGCGAGGGAGCAGGCTTGGTAACAAGGCCCATATGCCTGAGCTCTTTCCATAGATTAGAAGAATTCGATGCATTCCTAATTTTATTATTGAAGTATAAAAACTTGTTCGTATCTATCGAATTCCTAATTTCGTTACGTAAATTGATGCCATGTACCTTCTGTAGGCCATACTACGTGCTTTAATGTTCAGTTTTATGGACGGTGTAATCCAGGACTTATTTGAATCACTGATGGTAATGAGTTTTACTGATGCGAGTGAATCAAAAGAACGTAAGATGGATGAGGTGAGCAAAGGAAGTAGGTTGTTAGAAATGAAAGGAGAAGACGATGGAGAAGACAGCGAAGTTGATAGTGAAAGTGAGAGTGAGATTGAGCGGTCAGGCGATGAAGACGAAATTAATGAGATTGGCAAGGAGATATGTGACGAAGTGGAAGTAGGATAAGTGTGAGATGTGACTTGATTATATGTGTCTGAAAATAGAGAGGCAGCCACCTGGGGGTCGACCTGAGCAAGGTTACGCGATCAGATTATCTTCCTAACCGGCAGCGGCCTCGTAATATTAAAAGATAGAGTAATTGAGTCGTGCCCTGCTACAAAAGGCTCAGAGGATTTGGTATATGTATAAGAGTGTGCATAGTGAGTAGGTTCAGATTTAATCAGATACAGATTTAGCAAATCCAAATAGGAGTCCAACATAGCAGCCGACCCATCTTTAATACACATATTGATATTAAAGTCACCCGTGATAACAATTTGGTCACAAATATGGAGAAAATTGGTAAGAGTGTCAAAGAATTTAGATGGGTAGGCCGCCGTGGGTCGTCTATAAACTACACAGAAGAGAATCGAGATAGTAGAGCAATAAATCTGAAATATCATGAATTCCGTGTAGAATATCATGATGTAGGCCGCGACCCCTCCCCTCCTTTACCGACCCGATCCAACCTGTGCAGTGTATAGTTAAGGAGACCCAGCAAGTCAGAGGAATCTACATCTGTGAGAAAGGTCTCTCAGTGAGAGCAATAATATCATAGATAAATGGAAGGATGAATAATTCAATGGTTGATATATGTGTTTTAGGTGGTTTATGTTAGCGTGAAAAATGGTAAAAGAAGTGTTAGTAGTTAATAAAGCCTGGGCGGTTAATCTTCACTTTGATAAAGAGGGTTTGGATGATGAAAAGCTAGAAAGGCAGTGTTGCCAGATAGATGTATTTTTTTGTTGCACTCACACAGTATGAACTCATTTACATTAGATAATAGAGGACAGAAAAACCCTAAATAGTAACCCTGTAGAAAGGTTTGATTCAGTGAAAACCGGTACGAGTTGCCCTCCCTTGACCTCGCGCATAAAAACGGTGTAGTTTTTAATAATAGGTCTTGCAAAGCCCAATTCGGAAGAACGACGAAGTGTTTTGAACCATAAGGCGTGAAGTTGCTTAGGCCAAAGCGCACGCAAAAAGAGTGACGAGGGACCACCCGCACCGAAGATCATGCGTGCGGATATGCCTTTAAGGATGCGGGCCTTCTCCAAAATAAGGTTCCTAGTCGAAGGAGACGAAACCGGAAAACAGATAGATAGAGAGAAATAGATATAATATTTATTGAGATCTTGGGGTGTAACCGCATCTGACTCTCCAAAAGGTACATTATTACAATAACTAATGAAATATAATATAATATAGCAAATAAATAAACATAAGATAGTTAATAAAAAATACTATTGAATACACAGTTGAAGTTAGAATTAAAATTAAAATAACGCCGCATCTGCACATATATTCATTCATGTTGGTGGTTATTAAATAATTGATTTTTATATTACTATATAACTTTATTAATAATATAAATCAATAGATAGCGTAGAATAGTACAAAGTGAAATAGAATATAAATGCAGTACACTAGTAAATACACTTAATGAGAAAGGAATAAAAAACACTGAATAAAGGTCTCTTTTTGGGCTGCGACTGCTTGTTGTGCCGGTCACTCACGCACTGACGAACTGCATCTCAATAACTGCATTCTTCAAAATGGTCATAAGGCTGAAGGGGAAAGCAATAAGCCTTCGGTTCTTCCAAGGGGTTTTCCCCGTTTTTCACAAACATGCAAAAAAGGAAAACTGTGTGCGTGTTGTTGCAATTTTCCAACAATTCATACATGCGTACATACATTAGTGACGTTTAAATCTTCGCTTACAATTCTTTGCTCCCAATTTGTACGATCTCGGTTCAATTGCTAAATTTTTCGTTATCTATAAGTTTCAAGCAACTTTGATTGTCTTCGTAAATGAGCGTGTTTCTGTGGCTTTTTGCTCGAATTCCAATAAATAACGTATCCACAATCCCTTACGAGTCGCTTCCGCAAGAGCGATGTACTCTGCATGCGTCGATGAATCGGCTACACAAGTCTGCTTTCGACAACCCCAACTAATTGGTGAGCCATAAAACTGAACAGGTAACCACTATTTGATTTTTTGTCCGTACAATTCTCTGCCCAGTCTGCGTCTGCATAACTCACAAGCTTGGAAATTTCATTTTTGTTCCCTAATCGTAATCATATTCTGCGGTGCCTTTTAAATATCGGGCGATTCTTTTGCCTCATTCCAATCGGCCTTCGTAGACACTGTTATATTGATTAAAGTTGTCACACTAGCAGCGATGTTTGGTCTTGAACTTACTGCTAGATAAAGCAATGATCGTATTAATTGCTGATATTTTCGTTGTTCTGCATCGGTTCGTCGTTTTGCCTGGCCTTTAAATATCCTTGATCCAATGAAGACGTGATATTTTTAAATCTTGGAGACCAAATCGATGTAATATTGTTAATATATCTTAATTGCTCGATGCCAAAAAAAACCGTTTGCGTTTCGCCGTATCTCCATACCTAGATATAGCTTAAAAACGCAAGGTCTTTCAGTTGAAATTTTTTACTAAAAATTCTGCTACTTGATTGATTAATTGATGTCTTTCGCTGCGATTAATAAATCATCATTGTAAATGATTAAATAAACGATGTAGTTTCGTCAACCTTAATGTACAAGTAAGGGTCTGCGATGCTTTGTACAAATCCGTACTCCTTCAAATAATCACTTAGTTGATCGTGCCATACTTTAATTAATCACATACGTCCTCTTGATTTCTTTCGACGTACCTTCCGGTTGACACATATAGATATTTTCTTGTAGCTTTCCATTAAGTAATGCGGTCTTTTGCGTCAAAGTGCTTTACGACCATATCCTTTGACCTGCAATAGTGAGAAGCATCCGAAAAGAAGTCGTTTGCTTCACGACAGGAGCGAACACTTTGTCATAATCGATGCCGTACTTTTGGGAGAAGCCTCAAGCTACGAGGTGAGCTTATACCTTCAACTTCTCCTTTTACGTTGCGCTTTGTTTGAATACCCATTTGCAGGTAACAATATTTTTTTTTTCGCTAGGCCGCGGCACTATTTCCCAAGTGCCATTTAATCGTAACGACTCGATTTTTCGTCCATGGCCCTCACCCAATCATCTTATCAGACCTTGATAAGGCCTCAGTTACAGTTCGAGGGTCAGGTTTTTCTTGGCCAGATTTGCTGAGCAACATACCATCCGGCGGAACTCCTTTATTTTCCCTATTAGAGCGTCTCATTGCTGCAGCAGCTTCATTACGTATGCGAACAGTTGGTGCGTACTCGCTTTGATTACCGCTACTCTCTTCGTTTTCCCGAAATAAAATCCCTGATGTCCGGATTTGCCTGGATTTATTAACTGGATTTACAGGTGTAATCCATGTAATATCAAATGGATTTTTTAATTTTACAAATGTTTTTTTATTTAGATTAACATACAACCTTTGATGGATTTTAAACGCAATTTACAGCGATATTATTATTAAGAAAGTGCCCCATTCGACAAATTATCCATGTAATACAACTGTATTGGAGTGAGATTGCGTGGATTCATTAACTGGATTTACAGGTGTAAATCCATGTAATATTAAATGGATTTTTTAATTTTACAAATGTTTTTTTATTTAGATTAACATACAACCTTCGATGAGATTAATTAATCTAAATGAAAAAACATTCGTAAAATTAAAAAATCCATTTAATAATACGTGGATGTGTACCTGTAAATCCATTTAATATTACATGGATTTACACCTGTAAATCCAGTTAATGAATCCACGCAATCTCACTCCAATACAGTTGTATTACATGGATAATTTGTCGAATGGGGCACTTTCTTAATAATAATATCGCTGTAAATTGCGTTTAAAATCTATCAAAGGTTGTATGTTAATCTAAATAAAAAAACATTTGTAAAATTAAAAAATCCATTTCATATTACATGGATTTACACCTGTAAATCCAGTTAATAAATCCAGGCAAATCCAATACAGCTGTATTATGACATGGATTTACACCTGTATTTCCAGTTATTTTTACAGCTGTATATTTTTGACAGGGAATCGTCAAATAGTCTGCTTTTAAAGTCTGTGGACATATTAATGGTGAAAACGATCGAGGAAAGACTATTGATGATCGCTGATGCTGAGATGTAGAACAATCTTTTCCAAGTTTCAGTACAAGATGACCTATAGACTAGCGTTCTCTGTTGTAAACGACTGGAACTGCGAACCACATCAGTCTCTCCAACAATCCTAGACTCTCTAAGTAGGTAGTTGGGCTTGTGACAAATCCCTTGTTCTATCGACTCCATTGTAGAATGCCGCTGCATAGTCAAGGTGCGAAAGTACCAGGGTTTGCACAAAGTGCTTTCTCAGCTGATGTGATAATACATGTCGATGGAAACGACAATCGCAAGAGCCTAAGCGATGTTTGTACACCTGCTCAAATATGACCCATAGTTTAGTCCAAGTGAGTGTAGGTGTCAACCATCCACCAAGGCATTTTAATTCCCTCTCATAAGGAAGTGCAGTACCATTGATTATAATTCTCTGTAAATCTGTTAGGCTGATACGGGTGACCGAGTGACGACTCGCATATATCTCGGTAAGTGGTGCACCACGTACGAACCCGCGTGTCCCGTCCACGTCTCCACATATACCTGACATAATTCAGTGACATAGACATCAGGTTAAGTAACCGATCGTTCGAGGATTAATTACCGATTGCCTCATTAATTTACTGATTTCGATTTTGTACTTATTCCACTAATCTCGGGAGTAGTTACGGTACGGCTCTCCCTCAATTGTTACTTATATTGTTTATTTATTGTTTATTATAAAACTAATTCAAGATAACTTAAGATATTCGATTCGCTTATTGAGTTATTGTTGCCACCACCGAATACCGTCCTTTCTGGTGTTTATCCTGATCAGTTGATCCTTGGGTATAAAGCCCAGCATACAATCGAAACGCCAAACGAGGTGTGCAATGCTGTTAACGGCATTGCACGAGAATCAAAGTGATTCCCGGCTGCATGCGGGAGACCTTTACCTAGGTAGGTAAACTGGGACTTGTTGGGCCTGATCTGGGCCTTACGTTCCCCAGAATCCACACTGTTAAACACACAATAAAAATTACTATATTGTATAGGAAAAGTGTGACATCTCAGCAATATAGTGATTTTCGCTATGTAATATAGTAAAATTTAAATATATTTTTTAATATCTAATATCGTAATTTTTGCTATTCAATATAGTAATTTTCGCTATGTAATATAGTAAAATTTAAATATATTTTTTAATATCTAATATCGTAATTTTTGCTATTCAATATAGTAATTTTCGCTATGTAATATAGTAAAATTTAAATATATTTTTTAATATCTAATATCGTAATTTTTGCTATTCAATATAGTAATTTTCGCTATGTAATATAGTAAAATTTAAATATATTTTTTAATATCTAATATCGTAATTTTTGCTATTCAATATAGTAATTTTCGCTATGTAATATAGTAAAATTTAAATATATTTTTTAATATCTAATATCGTAATTTTTGCTATTCAATATAGTAATTTTCGCTATGTAATATAGTAAAATTTAAATATATTTTTTAATATCTAATATCGTAATTTTTGCTATTCAATATAGTAATTTTCGCTATGTAATATAGTAAAATTTAAATATATTCGCTATGTAATATAGTAAAATTTAAATATATTTTTTAATATCTAATATCGTAATTTTTGCTATTCAATATAGTAATTTTTATCGGTATTAATCTGGTATTTTTAAACTGTGAAATTAAGGAAGTAAAAATGTATTATATTTTGTTTTTAATTCATTTGAAATAGATTTTATATATTGGCGTATCAATTTCATTTGTCAATTAAGTAAGTACTCAAGAAACATTTAACATTTGGATATTTAATTATACTATTCTTACGCAGTTTATCGTAATTTTTATTCGCTTGCATATATTTATGCATTACACTTATTATTCACTAATTTGCGTATTATTTCAATCGCTCATTACAATACGCTGAACGGAAAATACATTTTCGAATTATAACTGCAGTTCATGAATATCTTTTTCTCATATACTAATTGAAACATTTTTGAGCATTTACGAGAAGAACTGGAGTAATAGAAAATTTTTTATACGCCACCTATTGGAAGAACGGAGTAATTAGAATAAGAAATGAACGTATACGCGTATATAAAATATTTCTGCAATACTTATTATACAAATTTTAATATATGTAGTATATACATTTCACTATATAGAATGTAAGACCTTTTGTTATTTTGATATTAAAATTTGCTATTTACGTAAGATTGATTTGAACATCAAATGGCTATTAACAATGGTAAAAATTGCCATTATTAATAGTAATTTTTCCAAAATAGTGGCAATTTTTACCGCATTATTAATAGCAATTTTTTCAATTGTGTAAGTCTGTCCTCCTTTTACCATTAAAATACTAATTTTTACTAGCAAATTTTTCTCAGTGTACTGTAGTACAATATTTACTATCCAATTTTTGTTAGCGTTATATGTATAGTTATATTTGATAAGTGATGTCGGATACATTGCTATACCTATAGTAATATTTAGCATAAATATAACAAAATCCCTCATAATTTGAGTATGTCATACTTTTCTTATACAATATAGTAATATTTACTACGGATTATTTTAATATATATTATATTGTTTTTCTCAGTGCACGAAAAATAATCTGTTGTTTTGCTTATTTCTACATCTTAACTCGAAAGATCAATAAATTCTCACAATTAATGTAAAATCATCGAGTAGTAAATAGTTTAACAAGGTGTTAATCTGCTTATAGATCTATTGTCGATTTACACAATAAATTATGATATCGGTTATAAGGGTGCAGCCATTATCTCCACATTTAAGGATCCATTATTTAAGGATACCATATTTGATAGAAGATCATTACAATAATAAATAGGTCAATCATTATATAAATACTGGATATCATTTGCACTATAAAGGCTTTTTCTTGAACGAAATATGTAAACGTAAAAATCATGCCTATAGTGCACTTTATATTTTATGCAAGTGTAGTTTAAATTCTGTAGGTACAAATCAGTTACTATAATGATTATATTCAAAACTGATTCTCAAATGGATGATGTTGAGTTAAAAATTGATAAGATACTGTAATCTTTAGAATCCATTTTTAAATAATGTCTAGATATTGCTTTGTCTATTATCAATCAAACTGATATTACGTGTAGAATCGAAGTAAATGGTTGTAAATCTCTTTCAAGGAATAGAAATTATGTCATAGGATTATTTGATTTATCTATACAGTTAAGAAAAATAAAAGCTAGTAAGATATTCGCTTATTATTAAGAAATGACTTTTAATTTTAGAAGTAAATACATATATATTTTGTTTTGTATAAACACTCGTCACTTTTTGTGTTCTCGTATTAATCTTATTATTGGTCAATCTTATTCGGGCTTTATAGTAACTATGGATTTTTGTGATAAAGATATAATTCATTTATTCTTTTTATTCTTGTAATTTACTTAGTTACAGAAAAAATTATACTTACATTACAATTCTGACCCAAAGTCAAACTGTCCATTCCACTTGTCTAGTATTATTATATTTTTTTACACATTTGTATTGTAATACACTATTCTATTAGGATACTTTCAGAACTCTATATTAACATAATATCATAATTTTGAAATAGTACATATTTATTCTAGCTATCCATTAAAATTGATATCAAACCCTGGAATAAATCGCCTTGTTATTAGAAATTCAATCATTTATGCTAATGATATTCATCGTTAAAAATTTGGGATTGAGAATAGTATATTTAGAATTATAATACAAAATCTTTATAATTGTTTAATGAATCTATTTGCATCACCGGTAACGCTATGGATAAAATTATAACGTAATATATTACTTTATTTTTATTAAATTTATTCGGTAAAAATTACATTATCAATTTAGACAATTTATCACCAAGACTTGATAACCACCCGGCAATTTTCTTAATTATAGTTATGGACGATTTTGAGGTAAATTTACTAGGATAAGAATAAATACCATAACGAGGATTTTTATAGCAATAATATTACTTTTTAACGAATATTTCAAATCCTCTTAATTTTAAACGCAATTAAGAAAAATAAAAGCTAGTAAGATATTCGCTTATTATTAAGAAATGACTTTTAATTTTAGAAGTAATACATATTCATTTTATTCTTGTAGATTTATTAGTACAGAAAAAATTATACTTACATTACAATTCTGACCCAAAGTCAAACTGTCCATTCCACTTGTCTAGTATTATTATATTTTTTACACATTTGTATTGTAATACACTATTCTATTAGGATACTTTCAGAACTCTATATTAACATAATATCATAATTTTGAAATAGTACATATTTATTCTAGCTATCCATTAAATTGATATCAAACCCTGGAAATAAATCGCCTTGTTATTAGAAATTCAATCATTTATGCTAATGATATTCATCGTTAAAAATTTGGGATTGAGGAATAGTATATTTAGAATTATAATACAAAAATCTTTATAATTGTTTAATGAATCTATTTGCATCACCGGTAACGCTATGGATAAAATTATAACGTAATATATTACTTTATTTTTATTAAATTTATTCGGTAAAAATTACATTATCAATTTAGACAATTTATCACCAAGACTTGATAACCACCCGGCAATTTTCTTAATTATAGTTATGGACGATTTTGAGGTAAATTTACTAGGATAAGAATAAATACCATAACGAGGATTTTTATAGCAATAATATTACTTTTTAACGAATATTTCAAATCCTCTTAATTTTAAACGCAATTAATCAAAATAAATATGTGAAAATGTTCTAGATTCATAGTTAATTTAAATGGTAATAATATACCCAAATTTTTCCAGATTTTTAAATTCATAATTTGATCACGATGTTTGGGTTGAAAGATTATGCTTTTTTGGACTAATAATTACCGACCAAACATTGTTTACTCAATTATTATTTAAAAAATGCTTTTTCATTAAAAAATCAAAACGTCAAGCCCTTCCTTATGTTTTCAGTTATCCGTATGAATTTTTGCAGATTTTTAATGCAATATTTTAGATATAATTTTTGGGTTGAAAGGTGCAGATTCCTGTAATTTAGGTCCGACATCTCGTTAATTCCAATTGTTAAATAATTAAAAATTGTGTTATATCTGAATAATATTTTAATAATGCATTAAAAATAATATATATAGTTATGCATACAAAATTATGTCTCAATGTTTAAATGTGATGTAAAAACTTACGATACGATTACGATAGATAGATTATATTCCGATTACACATACATCAGATAAAATCTCTATTCTGTGTGAATTAAATTCCACATTGAACAATAAAGCATTTCCACTTTTTAAGAAATGGTGTGATATCCACCACTTACAATTACAGTTGATAAAAAAAGACTAATAATAAAGTTAGAAATTTATTATTGTACTTTAGAAGCTAAAAATATTTGTACTTTTCGTAATTGTGAAAGGGGATTTGTTACCGATACTATCACCTAATCAGAATAAGTATTATAAATGATAATATCCGTTCTATGCTATCTTTGTCATGTATAAGTATAACTGTGGGAATAATAAGTATATCTATATATTGTAAAGATACGGTTAGACGTACAATATTTTTGTTTATGTTGGAAAGAAAAAACAGAACAAGGTGGCATGTGGTGTTTAGTCAACTATGTTGATACACATTTTTCCTACTATAGTATTATTGTAAGTGTTTATACTACAATGGTATGGTCGTCCTGCAATAGTGCTATTATGCATGCTCAAAAAGTTTTTGGAGGTGTGATTTTTTACAGTTGTACAAAACTTATCATACCATCATGGCAATGCTCACAAGGAAACGTAGGAAACTGACTTATACTGTGCAATCTTAGTACGAATTTTAACAATTTTGGGATGAATTCTGTACAACGGTATGATGAATTGTATCTACAATGCTTGAATGAAAAATTATGTTATGGTGGTATGTTTTATCTCTCTGTGACAAAATGACAAAAGTCCTAGTCAGAATAAAAAATGTAGATAGAAAATAAATTAGTAAAGTAAAATTAAAAATTTTATAATTGCACATGGGCTATTTCACGTCAAGTGGTACGATGAAAATTTTAAATCGCTCCAAAATTTGAAAACAGGCTGGAAATATCTTTCAGAAGATAGAAAAAAATTTTTAGGTGTTAAAAATAATTTGCCTAAGAGTTATTCCACCATGAAAAATGGAAATTTTTCAATTTTTTAGAAAAATTTCTATTTTTAAAGCCATTTATCTCAAAATCTATTGATTTTTTTGAAAAAACATTAAAAACAACTTTTGTTCAAAATAATCTTTAGAACTTATCTACCTGGGTTACAATTCTTAATTTAAAAATCTCGAAGAGATAGGGCACTTGGAAATATTGAATATCAAAAAAAGGCGACCACGCCACAATCGATTTTGATCTAACACCGCTCAAAAGATCTCATTTTTCGCGAGCTTTCGAATGGCGGTGGTTAGATTATTGGCTAAGACCTTTGGTGTAAGTTATACCCCATAAACCTCATAAAATCACTCATTTTCATGTATTTTAGAACATAACTTACACCAGCGGCCTTGGCCAATAATCTAACCACCGCCATTCGAAAGCTCTCAAAAAATGTGATCTTTTGAGCGGTGTTAGATCAAAATCGATTGTGGCGTGGTCGCCTTTTTTTGATATTCAATATTTCCAAGTGCCCTATCTCTTCGAGATTTTAAAATTAAGAATTGTAACCCAGGTAGATAAGTTCTAAGGATTATTTTGAACAAAAGTTGTTTTTTATGTTTTTTCAAAAAAATCAATAGATTTTGAGATAAATGCCCTAAAATACATGAAAATGAGTGATTTTATGAGGTTTATGGGGTATAACTTACACCAAAGGTCTTGGCCAATAATCTAACCACCGCCATTCGAAAGCTCGCGAAAAATGAGATCTTTTGAGCGGTGTTAGATCAAAATCGATTGTGGCGTGGTCGCCTTTTTTTGATATTCAATATTTCCGGGCGTTCTATCTCTTCGAGATTTTAAAATTAAGAATTGTAACCCAGGTAGATAAGTTCTAAAGATTATTTTGAACATAAGTTGTTTTTAATGTTTTTTCAAAAAAATCAATAGATTTTGAGATAAATGGCTTTGAAAATAGAAATTTTTCTAAAAAATTGAAAAATTTCCATTTTTCATGGTGGAATAACTCTTAGGCAAATTATTTTTAACACCTAAAAATTTTATTCTATCTTCTGAAAGATATTTCCAGCCTGTTTTCAAATTTTGGAGCGATTTAAAATTTTCATCGTACCACTTGACGTGAAATAGCCCACATGTTTTTATCCAAATTTCTAGAGTTAGTTTAGGTATAATATGCAGTGAATTTAAAATTTATTTATATTTGTTTTTAGAATTTAAAAACAGTACTCATCATAATCTAGTATATATAGCAAGATTACAGTTACCATTAGTACACATACTACTAACTACAAATTCGTATCGATCATGATTCAATATCGAAATGTATAATAATCTTAATACTTCAATACAAGTTTATTTTATATTTCTAATAAAATAATTTTAGATATGGTAATAACCTTATGATTTATCTGGTACAGTCAGTATAATATTATTTCTATTATATATGTATATGTATATATAAAAAACCAAATATTTACTTTTGATAGATGACACACATATAAAAAACCACCAAATCTCTCTTTTATACGTAAAAAATATATAAAAATATTATATTATATATACAAGTATTGATGTGAAATTTCATACGCGAGTAGCGTTTCAAATTTCAAATTTTTCCACGGATCTCAATTCCTTTAATCAATTATTAGTAATTCAATAAATTAATTATAATTATAACTAATAAATATTCAAAGATTCAAGACAGTGTCTATCACTTTAAGAGGATATTGCAAAGTCAATAAAAAATTCAGACTTACCGCTCTAAAAATTTTTGCTTTTATTGCAACAAAAAATATATCAAGTTTCATTAAAACAAAAAAATACTACTTTGTAATACCTATGTTACTCTAAATTGTATTTATTAATTCGTCACATTAAATATTTCAAATATTTTAACCTATAAAATTGCATTCTTGTGACTTTTAAAACAATATTAAGAATTAATAAACATAATTTATTTATATTTTGGAGCGACAGATCATATTTAAATACGTCAGCGTTATCTTTGTTTTGGCAAAAATTGAAATATTCTATATTATAATAAAAAAAAAATAAATCTTTTATGAGTAAAAAGTTTGAATATTGTTTTCTTGTAGAGGAAGCTTTGCAATAAAAAATTTTTCAATTTGCTAAAAACCTGTTAGAAGTATGTTTTAACGCATCTAGAGTTTAAATTACAGTTTAAATCAATTTAAAGTATTTTTTAGCTAAAAATGATCATTATTTGGTTTCTCCTGTAACTTTATAGTGCTATGTACAATAATATAAATTATTATAAATTCAAAATGTTTCAAATAAGTAATAATGTGATTAATTAAATTTATTGATAGATTTTTTCGAATCATAATTTATAAAATTTATTCAGAACATCCACTTATTCATCAACTTGTACATTGAATTCTTGCAATATATTTTTTTGTATTCATTAAAGATTTATAATAATCAGTAGATATAATAACAATAATCGCAGTTAGGGAATTGCAAATGTTTCTACTCCAGAAAACACACTAATGGTAAGAAGTTCACGTTTATGTAAAAATGTTATGCACACATACTGATAACTAGTAATATTATTAAAAAACCGTGAAGTTAATAAAGACTAACTATAGTTATATATTGTTGTTTTTTTTTCTTCTCGAAACTCCGAATATTAACTCGAAAATGACGGAATGAAAAATCAGCCTTATAAATATATAGTCATACTTATAATATTAGCAAGTTATTAATTATTCAGTTCTGTAAACACTTGTCTCTTAGATACGAAATAAATACCTGATAATTTAATACGTGAATTGTATAAATGCCGAATCACTGTGATGCGACGATTTATAAAAAGTTATCTAATAATCACAATATCATTGATAGTTGTGCTTCTGTTACATTTCAATAAAAAAAAAGTCGTTTGACTAGAGTCTACACTGAAGCGATGTTTAACTTAAAGTGTAAAATGAAGTGAGAATATAGGGGAAAGTCGACGAAAAGTTACAAGTCACGATACTTTCGAAATAACAGAGTACAGATAAACATCGCCTGTTGCCTCCGTTGAGATCGCCATTTCAGTATATTGTTCACATGTAATTAGGGATTCAACTCGTTTCGCGTGGAGGGAGGGGGGCATGTTTTACCAATTGAAATCTTTGCTTACTTTTCTCGGCATATAAAAGCTTTGCTGATACTACTACTCACCAGTGTTACCGAGATTCTTGATCATTCATGTAGACTTTTGCAAAACTAAACACAGATCGCTAGTTGTGTATACTCTACACAATTAGTTAGACGAAATAAATTCGCAACTCGGTTGCGCGTTATTAGTTTATTCGAATTTTTCAATAT